>OY019131.1:53526762-54126762 GCA_955652365.1 Eristalinus aeneus
TTCTTATTCTTCTTCTTCTTGTGGCGCTACAGTCCGAGGTGGACTTGGGCCTCAACCAACATGCCTCTTCTCCTAGCACGATCTTTCCAAGTTGGCTGAGGTCCTTCTCCACTTTTGTGCGTCACCTTAGCCTAGGCCGTCCTTGGTTGCGTTGGCTCGTTCACCAACACCAAAAAAGCCCTCTTAACTAGGGTAAATTGCGATACCCTAGTCTGTTTACTGATAAAAGTGGATGTGGGATATCCACTTCTTCACCTTCTTTTGGGAATAAAGACTTTGAAGACATAATTTCAAATTTGTAATATTCTAACAGAATGTTTAACTAGCATATTCGCTTTCCCAAGGCGACATTTTTGCCAATAATCCTTTAAATCCCACCAAGATTCAGCTTGAACAACTCCCAGCCCTGCTCTTCGAAGCTTTAAAAAGGGATTTATGTGTTATTTATTTATTTTAAATGCCATCAAACGTAAATCAGGCCCTTCCCAACCTCTTCACGTTCACAAATCCTCAAACATCTGTGATACTATTCTTTTATAACTCTAAGGCAAACAACAAACTACATTTATAATGTCTTCTGCTGATCTGTATTGTCGATCGGATGGTATAAACACATACTTAAGTCAAATGCCACCAGGTGGTCGAAGAATGTTGCCTAACACTCGCTATGTCGAGCAAACTCTGCAACCTAATTTTATTACATGTACAGTACAAACTCGGTTTACGCAACTAATGGTAATTACGGCGGTTGTATTAACCGAAATTTTTGCACTTATTGGATTATATATTTTTAAATAAAATACGAGAGTTTAAATGAGTTATTTATTTAGATATGTAATTCAGAATTAAATAAATAAATATATAGAATTAATTTTAAAGGGAATTGTTGCTTTAAGGCTCTGGCGATTTATTCAATTTAACCAATTGTTTTGTTTGGCGACATCCTGTAGAACAACCCAGATTCGTCGGCAATGTATATTTCACCAGCGGTTATATTAAGTTTCTGTGTTTCTTCTTGAAATTGAATTACGAACTGTTCGACGAGTTTCTTTAACTTTCGAAAGATATGTCGTTTTCGCAATCCATGCGTTGCTAGTGTTGAACGTTGGTTTCTCCTTAAATTTGCTTGTTAAATGAATTGCCTTTGACCTTATAGTTTCATTAGAAAGCGGAAAATGTTAAGCCATTTGCTTTTGAAACCATTCATATAACGCGTTTTCCATCTGTGGATATTCAGAAGCCGTAAGTGTAACGTGTTTCCTAGGTCCATATTCAGTTCTCGCCACAAATTGTTTTAGACTGCTTTCCTTTGCTTTTGTCCGGCATATTGTTGATTTGTGAGCATTATACTTTTCACAAAGTACCTTAACACAAACACCCTTATTCACTTCGGATAAAATTCTCTTCTTTTTCTTATAGATAATTTAGTAATGTTTTGTTTCTGGACGAAATTCCGGTAGGTACTAATAGAAATGGAAATCATCTGCAGAAGATATTTCCAGAGAATTTTACCTAGCCACAAACAAAACTAAATTATTGTCAAATAACGACTGAAATAACGTGCCAAAAGGGAGAGCATGCAAACAAAATACACAAGAAGCTGCACTAATCGAGGTTGCTCTTTTAAAAAATTGCACAACACGCGGAACAACTCAAGTGTTGCGAAAATCGAGGATTTTTGCAAATCGAGGGTTGAGTTAACCGAGTTCGTACTTTATGTATGTCTGATCACATCGGTACTGTACTAAAGAAGTTTAATAATAATACCATAATAATTGTTGGTGCGACAGTCCACAGGGGGACCAGGGCCTAGCTTGCTCATCAACTACTCGTGTTGTGCGCGCTACTGTTCTCTCACGAATAGAAGGGACCTACCTTTTTTTTGCCGACTCCGAACGGCGAAGTTTGAGAAGCTTTCTGAGACAATTATTACTTTTTGAGTGTTGTCAGCAGCGAGAAAGAGGTGGTGCCGTGAAAAATTCGAGGTGTTCAGCCGGGAATCGATACTAGACCCTTCGGCGTGTGAGCGTCGCACTCTACCCACTACGCCACAGCGGCCACTACTAATGGAATTTAACCAAACAAATTTGGTGATAAGAGTCACCACTTCCTTCAATTCGACGTTTCAAGCCTCGCTTCAATTTTTAAATTCATTTCGGAAATGTTGTACACTCACACAAACAGCGGTAGGCTTCTAGAAAAGGAGTGAGATTGCCTCCTACATTGTTTTTGAAACTCCCTTTTCTTTAATTGCTGAAAAAAGAGGATTCTGTCAATCATTTGCTAGTTTTCTTCTTGTTTTTACCCTTCGCTCAAAAGTGTTAATTTGTTTTTTCAAATTAAGATAAGACTGATATCATATAGAATTATTTTATGAAAAGGGAGATTGAGATTTTTTGTAATAGGAGGATGAGAATTACATGAATTTTATCCACTGAATCGAAGGAAATGAACCAAAATTTCAATTGCAAGTGGAATTTAAAGGTTCTTAAAATCCCAAAAATGCATGGTGACATGTTTTATAGTTTGCTGCAGGTAAATGAAGCTGCTGTTGGAATATTTGAATACGAATCTACATACCTCGACAACAAACATACTCATAACCTTTTTATTCCTCGTTTTTTTATCTCTTTTTTTTGCAAATAATGATCCAACTGATCGATGTACATATTGAACAATGTGATCAGAAAATCAAACATTTGCCAACTCATCCTTTAAAATACCAACTTGTTGTTTTTCTTTGTTTCCAGGGTAAAAACATGTACATGGACTTAGAAGATGGATCACTAAAACTTATTGAAACTGAAAACTTAACAGTTCTCAATTCTCAACCCATCCACACAATACGAGTTTGGGGAGTCGGACGTGATAACGGCAGGTACGTATACAAAAACATTCACATCCTTCGGCCCTTGTACTAAATTATATTTGTCAATTTTTTTATGTAATTCCCAACTTCTCTCTCACACACTCTCTCTTCATCTCGGTTGTTAAGAGAAAGGTAAGTAAATATTACAAACACAGGCACACTCACACAAACAAACCCAAAAAAAATTCAAACGCATGCTTTTCATTAACGTACTGATTTATTGTGTGTACGGAACTTATGAAGATGACTAATAACTAACTGTGCTCAACTTCCTTTTTACTGTGAAAGTTATTGGGGAAGTTTTACTGAATTTCCCGTTAGGTTTGTGATCGATATAGCTTTAATAATAGAAGGGAAAGACAAAAAGTTTTCTCGCGAATATCTGTTTATGATTTCCATGATGTCGTAGCTTTGTCGACAAATCATTCTTTTTTATACATATACGAAAATTGGATGTAATGTGAGACTAACAACGCTTCTGCGAAATGATTGCCTGGAATCACTTGCGGCTTACATATAATTGACTTGTCATTTATCACAAAGAAATCGATTTGCTGGGAAATAATTTCGCGCTCTGGCACTTGGAGGGAAGGCGTCAAGTAAAAGTAATCATTCTTCGATTTCGTCTGTCAGAATACTAAAATTATTTTTCTTGCGAAACTTTTCCATGTTGTTGCAATAAAAAGATCATTTAAAGGAAATTAAGAAAAACTATTGTAGTTTCGAACACAGCCGTTTGCGAAGAATGGAAAATAAAAAAGGGAATTCATTGCGATTGTGGCCGCCGTGGCGTAGTGGGTAGAGTGCGACACTCACACGCCGAAGGGTCTAGGTTCGACTCCCGGCTGAACACCTCGAATTTTTCACAGCATCACCTCTTTCGAACTGCTGTCAACATTCAAAGAGTAATAATTGTCTAAGAAAGCTTCTTGGCCTTCTACTCGTGAACGAACAGTAGCGCGCACAACACGAGTAGTTGATGAGTAAGCTAGGCCCTGATCCCCTGTGGACCGTCGCGCCATACAATTATTATTCTTAACATCAATGCATTTGTTACAACTTGAGATAAGCTTTATTAAACCCTCTAATATAATAATAAATTTTGCAAAATACCCATTTATTGCCGACATCTACTCGAGAGAGAGAGAGAGAGAGAGTAGCGCGCACAACACGAGTAGTTGATGAGCAAGCTAGGCCCTGGTCCCCCTATGGACTGTTGCGCAATTAATATTATTATTATTCAATATATTTCATTGTCTCTATCTAAACTTATGTAATAAACCGCTAACCCAAACGGATACTTCAGTAATTCAATTAAAAAGAGAAATTTAGGTCAAACTGAGCTGATGCAAGTTGCAAAAACATTTTTTCGTTCTTTCACAACATAGCTGTTTGACACGACCCAAAGCCCTATTTAGGCTTCCTTTCGCTTCAGTCAGTCCTGCGAGTCACGTTACGTGATACAAGTTGCAGAAACATTTTTTCATTCTTTCACAACGTAGCCGTTTGACACAACCCAAAGCCCTATTTAGGCTTCCTTTCGTTTGTCAGTCCCTTCTACGAGTTATGTCTTCTAACAGCCGCTGAAGCAGTTTTTGCTCACCCGAAGTTAATTCACGATAAAATTGTTCTCTTAAGCCCGGACTGTCATGAGCCTCAATTCGAAGGCTATCAGAGTCACTACACAATTGAGGCCTTCCCTTATACCAATGACGTCAAGATGGCCTTTATTGACTGAGTTATTGACAATTCAATACTCCCAATCTTCCTGTGGTATGAGCAATTCAGCAACTGTGGATCAATTCACAGACGCTTTGCTTTCATGCTGGTTCCTGAAACTGCAGCTTGCCTCGCCGATATGCATGAGACATTCGTCAACGAAACCCCTTGCGTTGTAACTCAGAATGTCACTGGCGCCGTTATAAAACTCCGGTTTGTCCATGGTTGCGGTGGGAGTGAGTGCCGCCCCTGAAAGAGTCAATTTTGAGTAGGAACCAGGATGGCACACGTTATTAACATTAATATCCGTTATTAACGAGAACGAGACATCCGTTATTAACGTTATTAACGAGAAATTGTGTTAGTTTCAATGGAAAATAAAATTTCATATTTCAGCCGCCTTTGGTACCCTTTTTATTTTTTTTTTTTACACTGACCGGAGAGATCAAAAAGAAGAACCGATTTAGAACATGAAGCAGAGCGGGGCCTGGGGACAAATAAAAAACAAAACAAAAAAAATGCCATGACTGTACCTATGCATGCGTACACTTCTTCTTTTTTGTGTGACGCTACAGTCCGGGGTGAACCTTGGCGTCGACCAACATGCTTCTCTCGCCATTTGCCTCCAACCGCAAATTCAAAGTTGGTTGAGGTTCTTCCCTCCTTGTACGCCACTTTAACCTAGGTCTCCTTCTGTTGCGTTGTCCCAATGACTCGGATTCGAAGACTTTTCACACCAGATGGCCTTGTCATCGTCTACGTTGAATCCGTAGACGCTTGACCAGACACAAGCCATTTACAGCCCATAAACTTCGTCGTTGAATAAAATCCTTCAAATGCCATCAACGCAAACGGGACTAAAAACCGCACGCAGGACTTTTCATTGGGAAAGGACTAGGGGCTTTCTTATCCACTTTAGTAAGGTCAATGTGTCCGCGCAGGACTGGGATGATCAAGCTAACAAAGGCAGAATAGTCTTTCGAGAAGACTCTTTTAATAAGTGACATCTTGAGCCCAAAGAAGCAGCCATTGACAAGAGGTCGTTTGATTTCGGTACTTATTTTGTTGTGCCTGTTTACCGTGGAGCAAAGGTAGATGGAGTTTTTGATTACCTCGAAGTTTCTACTGCCTGTTATAACGCTCTGTCGAAGAAGTCGGTGTTGTGTGCCCCTCCTGATCAACAGTGTGTACTTCGTTTTTACTTTATTTACCGCCAGACTCATTTCAGCCGCTTCTGCTTATATGCCAGCAAACGCCTCATTTGTGGCTCGCTTTGTTTGTCCAATTACGTCAATGCCGCCCATGTAAGTTAGCAATTAAGCTTACTTTTGAAAAATCGTGGCTCTGTTGTTGACCTGTGAACTACGCACGATCTGCTCATCACTGATGTTAAGGAAGTCACATGACAGCGCGTCGCCTTGTCTTAAAACTTTTTTGACATTATGCAAGCATATTCGTACATTGGTACTTTTATGATTACAAAAAATTCCTCCAACCCTCAAAGAATAGGATATTTTAGGAATTTTCCATCATCTCTATTTTGGAGGTAAACTGGAAGTGTTCTTTTTTTCCAAAAAATAACCAATCTATAGCCAACTTCTGACAGAAATTTAATTTCTTGTTTTTTTTTAATCGCCGCTGTAAAACTTTCGAAGTGCGAATGTCTATGTCACAAGTTAAACTTCCTCACCTGCTTAAATTAAAGTTTTCGGTCCTAAGTTAATTTTCTTACCAAACAAACAGCTCCTAAATTGAAATCGAAAACAAAACAACTGAAATGAACGCATTCTGTAGTGTAATTCATCCATTGAACAATTTCCTTTAAAGTAATGAAATCGCACAAAACAAAAGCCACAATTCAAATCATAAAAATAACACTTTTGTTTGAATCCACCAACCCACACAATCCGCATCACCATTCAGATTCTCTTTGAGAAGGTAACTCTGCTAAACGAAGAGAGGAAGCGAGGTTAGAAACAAAGGAACGTATATCAACAGGTTTCAGGAAGTCAGTTTGAGAGATGGAGGCACAGACGAGGTAGACGTTATAATTTGCTTGCTCAGTGATGTGATTGGAAGTGGGGGAGCAGTGAGGTCAAGGATAATGGACGGCGAAGGTTTAATGGCGTTAACAATGCATTAGGGAGCAAAAAACGAGACGGTGCTTTTAAGTTTAGATTTTAAAGACTTCTAGGACATTTGAGCACCCACACACCAGTTTCAGTTTCCGTGTGAATAACTCTGTGAGGAGGACTCAGCTTTGACCTGATGAGGTGTTTATAAACGAAAAATAAACAGGTAAAGATTTCATGCGGTAATGGGGTCAAATAAGTTTGGAGCGAGGTTATGCTTGGGTGAGTCTATATTTATGTGTCTTTGTTCGACTTCTATGCTGGTAGGTTACCTTAAACAACTGTCAAGTAGTCCGGTAGCTTTAAATGCAAATTTTGTTAAACGTGTTTTTTTAATTTTAATTGGAAAACAACGTAAAACTTTCTGAGAGTGTATTCATTTCTATAATGCAATGTAACAAGAATGAAGAAACGATTACCTTCATGAAATTTGGGTTTTAAATAATTCAACGCAGCGTAGGTCTTGGTCACTTGTTCTGCTTCAGTATCACAGACCACAGTTCAAAATTTGTACAAATAAGTACCAATTTCATGATGATTTAAGAATCAATCAGAAAAAAAAAATAATTCGTGTCTTTCCACATTCTTCTGGTAATCAGTTGCGCATAATATCGGGAAGGCTTCTTTAAGTGTTGTCTTGGAATAAATACAATCTTTATCTTTAACTTCTTTTTGTCTCAATAAAACAGAAACGGATAAAGATAAAGAACATTTAGAATTTATTATGTATGATATTTAATTTTCTTTGTACCATGGGCGCAGTTGTACAATTCCAATCGTTGAACCCGCTTTCTTACCACTTTCTCGCATAAATTAGAAAATTCCTGTCATTTCATATTCACAGACTTGTTGGTGTAAAAAACATTTTAACGCAGCTTCCAAGAAAATATTCTAAAGGCGATAAATCACATCACATAACTGGTTTCCTGCTTAAAATAATTAATTTGAAACTTTACTCGTCAGACAATAGCACCATGTTCGAGTTTGTCACTATTATGCTAATTACTTTTTCCTATGGACAGGCAGGAGCCCTATATATTATATATTGCACAACATTTTTATTATATCAGTCATAAAAGCCATAAAAAAAATAATAACAAAATTCATCTTGTTATTAAAAATGGTCTCGTTACCGGAAATGCTGCCGAATTCAAATGTGCAAAATAATAGCACGTCTTTCTGAGGAGCGTTTTCGAAGTGTACATCAGTCTTTCAATTTTTTTTTTTTTGTTTTAAATTAATTCTGCACATATTATTGTAATTATTAAAGGAAAATATCTCAAAATACAACGTTGTTAGCAAAGTACGAGGGGCGTTCAATATATTTCCGGTATCGATATGCAGGAAAATGCGAATTCAATTGAAATTGTTTTTATTTTTCAATATAATCCCCCCTAACATCAATGCATTTAACTTATTATGAATGGTAAAGTAAAAACATTTTATTCAAAGTATTGGCCATTGTTTTCTACACATTTTGACCACCTTTCTGGCAATTTGTGAATACCACGAAAATAAAATTGTTCGCCTTTTAATGCAAACCAATCAGACACCCAATTTTCGACCTCCTCGCAAAAATCAAAGTGCTGCTCAGCCAATGCGTGTCCCATCGATGAGAACAAATGGTAGTCGGAAGGAGCCAAGTCTGGTGAATACGGCGGGTGAGGTAGCTGCTCCCAGCCAAGTGTTTTGATTGTATCCTGAACCGGTTTTGCTTTGTGTGCAGGTGCACTGTCATGCAGCAAAATTACCTTGCCGTGTCTTCTGGCGCATTCTGGTCGTTTGTCGGTAGCAATAGGTATTGACGGTTTCATCAGATTTTAGGAGCTCGTGGTACAGCACACCTTTCTGGTCCCACCAAACACACAGCATTGTCTTCTTGCCGAATCGATTTGGTTTTGCAGTCGATGTTGATGGTTGTCCCAGATTAACCCTTGTTTTTTTCCGTTTAGGATTCTTAAAATAAATCCATTTTTCATCGCGAGTAACAATCCGATGCAAAACCGATTTTCTTTCGTGTCTTTGAAGCAAAATTTCGCAAGTGTTTTTTCGGTTTTCCATCTGTTTTTCATTCAATTCATGTGGCACCCATTTTCAACACTTTTGGATCTTTCCCATAGCTTTTAAAGGGTCAGAAATTGTTTGTTGTGCAACATTTAACATTGCTGCCACTTGCTTTTGACTCAAAGTGTCATCTCCATCCAATATCGTTTGCAATTCGACGTTTTCAAACTTTTTTGGTGGTCTCCCGCGTGCTTCATTTTTCACATCAAAATCATTATTTCTGAACAGTTGAAACCAACCAACCATGTCTCGACAAGCATTCGATGCGACTCTGCAGCACATTTCTTCAAATGGAAACAAAAAATTAATGCTTTCCGCAAACCATCACTTTCTGGTACAGAATTCGACATTTTTAACACGATGAAAAAATACGATGTTGTCTGTTCAATGACTTGATGTATACTAAATATTTTTCACAGATGTCATAGCAAACAAACCAAAAATAATAAAGGCTCGTTCACAACAAATATTCCCTATCGAGACATTTGTATCTTGACGCTCACTTCATACGGGTATACCTGATAGTACATCTTGAGATAAGGTTTTTTAAATCCTTAAAAAACGCTTTAAACAAAATACCCATTTATTGCCTACTTGAGTTCTTCATCACCCGAAAATCTTTTTCCACATAGAAATTTTTCCAAATCCGGAAACAGGAAACATTCACTAGGGGCAAGGTCTGGACTATAGGGTGGGTATTGGATTTCTTCGAAACCACAATCTCGAGCAGCAGCCTTGGAAACTCGTGCCGTGTGAACAGGATCGTTGTCACGAAGAAGCAACACACCCGCTGCGAGTATACCCCGTCTTTTCTTTTTAATTTCCTCCCGCAAATTGTGCAAAGTGGAAGCGTAGGATGTGGCGTTGATGGTTTCACATTTTTTTTCAGTACCCAATGATCAAGATTCCCTTTGAGTCCCAAAAATCTGTGGCTATAAGATTCCCGGCAAACGAAGAGCCTTTAAACTTCTTCGGGGGGTCTGTTCCTTTTTTATGCCACTGCGACGAAGCGGGGGTCGTCTTCAATGGTCTCTCTGCATCTCTTGAACTCACTTGACCACTCTTCCACAGTTGATAATGAAGGTGCGGAACCCTGGTAAATAACCACCATCTCTTCATGAATAGTTTTTTGACTTTGCCTTTCTTAGTGAGAAATTTAATTACAGCGCGATGCTCAATATTCGCCATCATCGTCTCAGTTGCCATTATGATTCTGTTTAACTAGAGATCAATAAATAAATAATCACATTTATATGGAATTTTACATAAATGCACTAAAAACTTGATAAATAAGTCAATTTATATATATATATAACCACAGCTTCACACCGATACCGAGAATATATTGAACTCCCCTCGTAGAATGGGTTGTGGTGTTCATTGTAGTCCGGAGAAACGTGCCTTAAAAAAAAAAATGCTTTCTGAGATTAAAACTTACAAATTTATAAGTGAAATTGTTGGGTGAAATTGTTAAGTGAAATTGTTAGGCCTGACATCGCTAAAGAAGGATTCACACAATCTGCACCACATCCCATAGCTCTTTTGTAATTTTGGGTTTTGCCTCATATACAGCTTTCTTTACGTCTGTTCAAAGGTTTTCAATGGGATTCACTGAGGTAGCCACTCCATAACTTGAACTCCATTGCTTTGGAAAAATTCTTCGGCCAGATTGCTTTACCATCTAAAAGGCATATTCCACTCTGCATGATTTCTCTTGTTATGTTGACATAAACTCTGGCGGTTATCATCGTTTTTTTTTTTTTTCAAAAAAAAATGGAACCAGTGCCATAATATGAAATTAATCCCCATATGTTCATTTTTGCTCAGCCGTCTTGATAGTACACCCCAGTTGAAACTCTTGGCTTTTTCGCAAGCGTAGAAATGTCCTAGTCACAGGATTACCAATTGAAACTATTTTGGATTCGTCCGTCTATAGTATATTGCGCTATTTAGAGGATTCAGTGGCCGCCGTGGCGTAGTGGGTGGAGTGCGACGCTCACACGCCAAAGGGTCTAGGTTCGATTCCCGGCTGAACACCTCGAATTTTTCACGGCACCACCTTTTTCTCGCTGCTGATAACACTCAAAGAGTAATAATTGTCTCAGAAAGCTTCTCAAACATCGCCGTTCGGAGTCGGCAAAAAACTGTAGGTCCCTTTTACTCGTGAGAGAACAGTAGAGCGCACAACACGAGTAGTTGATGAGCAAGCTAGGCCCTGGTCCCCCTGTGGACTGTCGCGCCAACAATTTTTATTATTATTATTATTTCGGCCTCCAGGCACATTACCTTTTATCAGATCTTCTATCAAAAATTAGCTGAACAGAAATAAAAATGGGGCATAAGTACCAACATAATCTCACACACAAAACTAACTAACACAATTTTTTTTAAGGAAAACCAGCCACAAAAAACATGAGATAGTAGGTCTGTTACTATTAATTTGTGCACAGAAATTCGTAGGTGAGTAGTTTGCGTAAAAATCTCTTCTGGAGAGAGTATTTCCGACGAAACTTGTGATACGAAATTTTCACTTTGTGACAGTCATCTGCTGTCTATAGATTTTTTTTCGGCAGAAATTCGTAGGGAGGAGAAATATTTTACTCTTTCATGAGCTATCTCTTCTGCGAAAAAATCAGCAAATAGAAGGCCTTTTAAAAGTTGATTAAAAACTGCTTTTAAATGGGAAAAAATACCGTGCAAGCTCAGCAATGGCCTGAAAAGTCTTTCAGGGACTCTGCTCCATCAAACATAACAATTTTTCTGTGGAACACTGTCTTTAAACGTGGCTGTACAGACACCAAGGGTGCTGAACGCTGTGGAAGCTCAACTGATTTGGGTACACCTGAAAACGTTAAAAAAATTACACAAAATCGTTTTGGAAAATCGCAAACTGATTTCGCGAGATTGCTGACAACTTAAAGATATCAGAAGGCAATGTGTACACAAATCTTTGCAAATTGACAGAGCATCCTGCATGAACATTTGTCCATTAAAATTGAAACAGGCCTAGTATTTGTATTGTCAATATACCGCGCAGGGTGTTACTAAAGCAAAAGTAAATTTAACAACATTTAAAAAAAAAAAAACAAGTAAAAGCATCAACATTATTGGAAAAGTAATAGAAAAATCAGTATAACAAAATAAAAAGCCGTCAATTCTTTTTTTCGATACAGGAAACAAAAGCCAAAGAACAAAATTTGAGACACATACGCCAATGCTCACATATCTCTGCACGCACACCAATTAATTTGACAGAAAACCAACAACCTGCCCACAAAAATTTCTTGTGTTAAAATGGGCAGGGTGAGGAAATATTTTACTCTCTCTCGAGAGCGCTCATTTGACGTAAAGCCCATTTTTTCGATATACGCGAACGTACATTGTGTTGGTTTGTGTTGTTTTGTACTGTTTTGTGTTGATTGTTTCGGGTACGAGAACACACCTAATCATTTATAGCTATTAACATTTTGAAGAAGAATAGAATAAACTTCATTTCATTTGTTAAAGTTGCAAAACACTTTAAAAGTTTGAACGTATCACACACTCCCACCCATACCATGCATCACTTTTCTCACAGTAATACTGAAACCAATACTTTTGCCTTAAAGCTTTCGAACGCGTAAATTGCATGCTCTAATTTGAAAAAAAAAAATCATTTTTGCTTGTCAGCCAATTCAGCCTCATCATTTAATTTTCTTTTAACTCGTAGTTTTCATTCCAGGGATTTCGCTTACGTTTCCCGAGATAGATTGACCAGAATTCATATGTGTCACGTCTTCCGATGTGACACGGCCGCCAGGACAATTGCAAATACTTTGCGGTAAGAAGAATTTGTAACGATATGAAGCAGTCAGCTTTTATATGCTAATTCACTCACCTCCGTTTCGTGTCCCTACAGAGACATATGCAAACAGATTATGATTGAACGCTCCCTCCAATTAGACACAAATGTCGGGGCAAATAATTTCAAAAACAATCAAGAAGTACATCGCCCCACTAACCTTCATACCGAGAATCGTTGCTTTAGACATTGTGAGTATGATTGGATTGACTGTCCCCTGAAAGGGTGGCTCAAGCATCTCCTTATTGCAGCACAATCATTTCCAACCCCGATGGAGGAGCCCAAGAAAATCTTAAAAGCCTTGTACATGGGTTGCAAGGAGGTAGCACGACCCACAGGAATGGATATCATCAATGATGCCATCAACAGTGTAATTGCACAAACTAGAGCTGAGGATTGGGAAAGTGTTAATGTCGCTATTGCTCCAAGTATGATAAGTGTTCGCAGTTCAAAGGTAAGCGTAAGTATTCCTTCCACTGAAAGTAGTCCGTATGCAAAGCAAGGTTAAGGGTTTGGAGTTTCATTCAACGTAGAGCGCCAAGGCTTGTGAAATTTCTTACGGAATCTCACAAAACTTTGCATCATGAAATAACTTTAACCTTGCTGACAGCATATTGCTGTCATATTTCTGGGCAAATGATTTGCTTTACTTTTTTTCTCAGGACTATGGCCGTCTTATAACCGAATGTAGAGTGCGATACTTGAGCTTTCTTGGAATTGGAAAGAATTTTAAAAACTGCGCTTTTATTGTGCACACAGCACGTAACAAATTCGTTGCACACGTGTTTCATTGCGAGCCATCAAGTGGCGCCCTTTGTAAGACCGTCGAAGCTGCTTGCAAGGTACTGTCTTACTTATCGACAATTTTGGATCACAAATCCTTCAAATTTGTTTTTTTCTTCTAATTTACAGCTAAGATATCAGAAATGCTTAGATGCTCATCCGGAAAATTCATTCGCATTGGATTGCAGCGCGCCCAGCAAAGGAATAGGAGCGGCAATAAAGGACATTATTAATTCATTATCACTTAAAAAGGACAAGTGTGGTTCTTGAAAAGTGTGCTGCAAGAAGTAAGAGACCAGCGCTGATTGCTCCTGTCTGCTCCGAATCAAACCCTTGTGTGTTTGATGGGATTTTTTTTTTTTTCGTTTTTCAACATTTGTGGAAGTCTTTTTCGTTTTGGAATAGAGGAATCACACTGAGTAATACAGATGGCATCAATATAATCCGCATAACTGTTTACTTTAAATATACATATGTGCTTATTAGATAATTGTTAAGCTTATAAACGTATTGGAAATACAGAAAAAAAAAACAAATATGCAACTAAATGCACGAATTTTGATTATTTTTATGTATGGGTGTACATCGAAACAGGACGTAGGTGGACCTGTGGAGCCCAAGCCATATGTCAAGGATACCTCCACATTTCTTTTCCTTAGCTTTCCGTGCTTCATCTGACAGGCCTTACTAATGTAACATAATGAAAATACTCCATTTTTAAAACGATTGATAACACATCACTCCATAAGCCCCGGGAATAACACACAGAGGGCGCCACTAACAAAACAATTCATATTATTTTTAGAAAGTGCAAACATTCAAATGATACCTATTATTTGATTGAGATTGAATGACAATCTAACATTACGACATCTTTTTATAGAACGATCTGTATTTGGCCTCAAAATAGGCATCTGTTTCATTCATTCCATATAGCCATAGTTTTTTCCGGCGAGCACCTTATTGAGGTGTGAAAGGGGGCACAAGTCGCTGGGGGCCAGATCTCGAGAACAATCAACAACAACGAATCAAAGCCAATTCGTGCGATTTGGCCATGGTACCCAATGACTTGCGAGACGGTGCATTGTCTTGGTAGAAGACTGTTTTCAAATGCACCTATAATGCCTGTTGATCCTTTTGTCGTTTTCAAGATAGTCGATGAATAACATTCCGTGCGCATCCCACAATACGGATGTCATAACCTTGCCATCCGACCTTTGTGTTTTTGAACGCTTTGGGCTTGGTTCACCGGCTTCTATCCACTCCGCTGTCTGCCGATTTGGCTCTCGAGTGTAGTGGTGGATCCATGTTTCATCCATTGTGACATCTTTTTCTTCTTCTTCTTGTTGTGTCGCTACAGTCCGGGGTGGACCTGGGCCTCAACCAACATGCCTCTCCAGCGAGCACGATCTTTCGCCAGCTGTCTCCAGTCGCGCACTCCAAGTTGGTTAAGGTCCTTCTCCACTCGTGTGCGCCACCTTAGTATAGGTCGTCCTTTGTTGCGTTGTCCCAATGGCACGAATTCAAAGACTTTTCGGGCCGGAGCAGTGGTGTCCATACACTCTACATGGCCTAGCCATCTTAAGGGTTGTATCCGTAGACGCTTGGCCAGGCGCATGTCGCTGTACAGCCCATAGAGTTCGTCGTTAAATCTTCTCCTCCAGATGCCATCAACGCAAACAGGACCAAAAATCGCACGCAAAACTTTTCTCTCAAAAAGGTTAATCGCTTCCTCATCCGCCTTTGCTAAGTTCCAAGATTCCGCGCCATAAAGTAGGACGGGGATGATCAAGCTGTTATATAAAGCGAGCTTAGTCCTTCGAGAGAGGGCTTTATTACTCAATTGCCTCTTGAGCCCAAAGAAACAGCGATTGGCAAGAGTGATTCTGAGTTTGATTTCGGTACTGATGTTGTTGTCCCTGTTTACCGCGGAGCCGAGGTAGATGAATTCCTTGACCACCTCGAAGAATCTGCTGCCTAGTGTGACGTCTGTCCGAGACGTCGATGTTGTGTGTCCTTCCTTGATGACAGCATGTACTTAGTTTTGCCCTCATTTACCGCCAGACCCATTTTATCCGCTTCCGCTTCAATTCCAGCAAATGCCTCATTGATGGGTCGCTGTGTTCGTCCAATCACGTAAATGTCATCAGCGTAAGCTAGCAATTGAACTGACTTCTGGAAGATCGTGCCTCTGGTGTTGACTTGTGAGTTACGCATGGTCTTCTCGAGGATGATGTTAAAGAAGTCACATGACAGTGCGTCGCCTTGTCCTTTTTTTGACATTGAAGGTCTCGGTGAGTTCGGTACCGACCTTGACGGAGCAGCGAGAGTTCTCCATCGTCATCCTACACAATCTGACGAGTTTGGTAGGAATGCCAAAACTAGACATGGCACTATATAGCTCGTCTCTATGCACACTGTCATATGCAGCCTTGAAATCGACGAATAGGTGGTGAGTGTCAATTTGCAGTTCCTAAATCTTTTCCAGGATCTGCCTTAATGTGAAAATCTGGTCTATTGTGGACTTCCCTGGTCTGAAACCACACTTAAAGGGACCCTCAGGTCATGGACAAACGGTTTCAGACGTTCACACAATACGGCAGAGAGGATCGTGTATGCGATGTTGAGGAGACTAATCCCTCGGTAGTTGGCGCAGTCAAAGTTGTCTCCTTTCTTGTTAACCGGGCAAACGACGCTGAGATTCCACTCATCGGGCATGCTTTCCTCCGACCATATCTTACAGATGAGCTTGTGCATGCTCCCAACCAACTTATCTCCAGCTGCTCTGTTCTAGTTCTGTTTGCAGTCCATTAGCTCCAGCAGCTTTGTTC
Organism: Eristalinus aeneus; assembly: GCA_955652365.1. Classification (NCBI taxonomy): domain Eukaryota; kingdom Metazoa; phylum Arthropoda; class Insecta; order Diptera; family Syrphidae; genus Eristalinus; species Eristalinus aeneus. Next base: position 53,543,002 of record OY019131.1, read on the forward strand.
GACTTCAGTTTGAATATTGCTATCTTCACCTCGTCTAAGTCGGGGGGATGGAATTTTTGTTTATGATCGTTTAAATCGAACATTCTGCCTAACAGCGAGATTTGGGCCTACATCGCCGTTAAGGAGTATGCAGAAATGATCCTTGCAGATTCTCAGCACAGAGTGCGACTCTACTACGAGTTGTCCGTTTTGGTCCCGGCAGGCCATGGTCCGAACCTTGTATCCTCCGGATAGGTGTTTTACTCCTCGGTAAAACTTTCGGATTTCATTCCTGCCATAGCACCTTTCCATTTCCTGCTCCTTCTTTTTCCTTCTGAGAAGCCGGTGCTCTTTCCTTCTTCTCTGTTCGTTGAGCTCGCGAACAACTCTCGTTGTTCAATGCAGCGTCGCCTTATAGGCGTCTTGTTAGACTGCATGCGCTTGACTGCACTCGTAGTCAAACCATGGTTTCCTTCGGAATGGTGACGTGAAACCCAGCACATCAATTGCAGCTTATTTGATGGCTTCTTGACAACGTTTACAGTCTTCTTCTATGTTAAGTGCAGGCAGCGTCGAACTCTGAGCGAGTTTCAGGGAGACGCGGTCGGTAAAGTTCCTAACGATCTGTTGCGATTGTAGCTTTTTTTAAACCGTTTTGGTCTATCCGTTGCTCTCTCGATGTCCGGGTTCTTACCTTGGCTACAAAAAGGTGATGGTCCGAGTTGATGTTTGCACCTCTGAATGTTCGGACGTCGAGAATACTGGAGGAGTGTCTGACGTCGATTGACGGTGGATTGATCAGGGGTTCGCCAGCTCCCTTTGTGGTTGTGGTGTAGGAACCGCGTGCTAGCTATAGAGAGGTTCCGCTCCGAGGCGAAGTCCAACAGCCTGAGTCCGTTTCCGGATGTGTTGTGGTGCAGGCTGTGTTTCCCGATGACTCCAGCAAGGATGTCCTCCTTTCCCAGCTAAGCATTGAAATCTCCTAGAACGATCTTGGTGTCGTAGCTGGGCATCGATCGTATGTTCTTTCTAAGAGATCATAAAAGTCATCCTTGGTGTTGTCATCCTTCTCCTCTGTCGGGGCGTGAGCGCATATTAGGCTAATGTTCCTGAATTTAGCCTTGACTTTTCGCCTAAGTCTGCCTCGGACAACAAATTCGCATCCGAATAAGCGCTGCCTTCTCTCTCTATAGCAATCGCTGTAGTAAATATCGCAGTTCTTCATCGTTTGCCAGGCCCATCCCATCGCACTTCCTAAATGGCGGTAATGTCTGCTGTGTAGCAGTCAAGAACCTCCGCAAGTTGTTCGGCTGCACGTGGTCTGTTAAGGGACCTCACATTCCACGTGCAGAACCGAAAATCACTGTCCTTATAACGTTTGCTGGGGTCGTCAACAGTTGGTCCTACATTATACGAGGAATTTCGGCATTTCTGAACTATATTATTTTTTATGTGGTGAGGAAGTTAACCTCACGCACAACCCACAGACTGGAAGGCCAGGCCCATTATTTAAACCCTCGGGCAGAGGGGCTCGCTGCATACATTTGTTCACCATACAACGGGTGTTGTGATGGCTATGGGCGCCGCAAGAAGGCTGTATGTCAACTCGGCCTGTGCACTAACGAGGTTACTCTGGGCAACTTGCCATGTTGAGCGCAATCAACAACGTTGCCTCACGTGAAGAGGCCCATGCCCCCTAGTTTAAACACACTAGGTAAAAAAAACATCAATTTCTACTTTCTCGCTTCATTAGTGGACACTTCTAAAAACTTTATTTCATTTGTCAAGAAACTCTTAACACATCTTAATAGTACGAAGGTTGTCTTTTATATTTCGGGATTGTGTTGCACCCGAGTGTTGCAATCTGGCAACTGCCAGCTCTATCGTAAAGTTTCATTCACATACGAGCGCAATTTGTGTTGTTTACAGTAACTTAAAATTTTCATCTCACCCAAAACATGGCATTAAATCATGAAAATGTTCGTGCTATTTTTTTGTACAACTTTCGACGTGGATTAACTCAACAACTGTGCATTGATGAACTTGATTCAATTTTGGCGATGAAGCTCCATCAAGGACCAGTGCTTATCGATGGTATGGTGAATTCAACCGAGGTCGTACTTCACTCCAAGATGAATTTCGTGAAGGTCGTCCAAGATCTGTTGGTGTTACGGAAACCAATGATGCTGTGCGCCAACTGATATTGCAAGATCGTCATGTGACCTATTGTGAGACTGAGACAACCTTAGGCATTGGTGGGACCAGCATACATTCAATAGTGCATGAACAGATGACCGTCAAAAAAAAATTGTTCGCGTTGGATCCCACACAATTTGTCAATCGCTCAAAAAAGACTCGTGTCGATTGGTCGAACATCGGGACAGGTAATGAATCGTGGATTTACGGGTATAAGCCCGAAAGTAAACAGCAGTCGACTGTATGGGTGTTTCAAGTTGAACCAAATCTAACAAAAGTTGCTCACGCACGAAGCACTTCAAAGCAAATGGTCTCCTGTTTTTTCGGAAAAATTTGACATGTCGCAACCGTTCCACTAGAACTACGCAGAACAGTCAATTCTGAGTGGACACAACCATTTGTCTTCCAAGAAATCAGGAAAACCAACCGCCGAGGACGGATCACTCTTCACCACAACAATGCGAGCTCTCACACATCCGCTCAAACAACTGCATTTTTGAGCACTCAAATCATCGATTTGATGAGTCATCCGCCGTATAGTCCTGACTTGGCACCGAATGACTTCTTTTTATTCCCGTACGTAAAAAATAAAATGAGAGGTCAACGTTTTTCAACAGCTGAAGAAGCGGTTGATGCGTTCAGAATGCATGTTTTGGAGATACCTCCATCAGAGTGGCAAAAGTGCTTCGACAACTGTTTGAAACGCATGCAAAAGTGTATAGATCTTAATGGGGAATATGTTGAAAAACAAAAAAAAACTATTTTCGATGATTAATATTTGTTTTTGTTCTCTAATCCCGAAATATAAAAGGCAACCCTCGTATAATATGATAGGTCTGTTCCAATTCACAGAAATTCGTATTTGAGTAGTTTGCGTAAAAATCTATCTTGGAGAGAGTAGTTCTGCCGAAACTTGTGAAACGACATTTTCACTTTGACAGTCATCTCCTGCCCACAGATTTTTCTTCGGCAGAAATTCGCAAGGAAGGGAAATATTCAACTCTCTCAAGTGCCCTCTCTTCTACGAAAAATCGGTTTTTCGGCGAATTTCGTAGACATTCATAGCAATTCAGAGCAATTGGAACAGACGTAACATAAGTCTCATGATATTCTTCAAAAGTTGCCTAATCGCACCATAAATTGAGGCTGTTAAATCTAAAAGTAAGAAAGGAAAACAAACAAACGGACTTTTTGTAGTTCAATGCATGAGCTTAACAAAATTAATGGATAAGAGCGTTCACAAGATTAAATGCTCAATCAGACAGTGGAGATACTTAACCCACCCCTAACGGTGTTAGAAGAAGTTAATAACATTCATTAACTTAATCAAATGATTAGCATTTGATTAGAAGAATCACCCGATCATCAATGGAAAAAGTATTTCGGTATGTTTCCGTACCCTAAATAAACAACATAAAACAGCACAAAACAACACAAACTAATATAAAGTCCATTCCCGTATACCGAAAAAATGGGTTTTACGTCAAATGAGCGCTCTTTCGAAAGAGTAAAATATTTCCCCACTCTACCCATTTTAACATAAGAAATTTTTGTAGGTAGGTTTTTGGTTTTCTGTCAAATTAATTGGTGTGCGTAAAGATAAGTGAGCATTGACCCATTATCTCTGTGTATGTGTCTCAAATTATGTTGTTGTTTTTGTTTTCTGTGGCGAAAAAATGAATTTGACATTTCTTAATGACATACTTTACACATTTGGTTAAGATGCGTTCCCGTACTTTGCCTCTTTCTGGGAATGTTTTACCCCCACTCTTTAACGAATGTTAGTCTTCAGAATTTGGTGCAGAAAGTACTGGAACACACCTCTTGTTTCTAGTACTATCTTCCGGACAGGTCTTGCTTCATTTGCGTTTTTCAAATGTAACTGGGTGTTGTATGTCTTCTTCAACCTTAGGTTGAAATTAGAATGAAAATCGGACATTTAATTGCTGGACTAGTGATTGTGTTAACGAAAACAAACTAAAACTAACCAATCTCCACACAGGTGACATACTTCGCGGAGTGAGTAGAGTGCGACACTTACACGCCTAAAGCCCTGATTCGATTTCTGGACTAAGCATCTCGCATTTTCACGGCAACATCCCCTTCGAGCTGCTGACAAAACTCAAAGAGTAATAATTGTCAGTAAAAAAGCTTTACAAACTTCACCGTTCGGAGTTGGCAAAAAATTGTACTTCCCGTAGGTCAGTTATACCCGTAAGATAACAGTAGCACGCACAACACGAGTAGTTGATGAACAAACTAGACCTTGGTGCCCCTGTGGACTGTCGCGCCGTCCAATATATATACAACCTCCACATAAATTTAAACTCTAAATAATGGTAAAATAAATAATGGCAACAATGACCATCATGCAAAAAGATAATATTGTACTAATATAGTCTTCGTATGGCAATACTTCTCTGTATGAGATTGCTTAATTCCCTGAACGCACTCATTCAAGTTGAAAGTACATCTCTCAAAGGCCAGCACAAATTTTATAAAATTTGACAGCATTCAACCGTTGTGTACATTTTGTTATGGGAATTGTCAAGCTAGTCACATTCGCGAAAACATGTTTTCATTTTTCATCTTATTTTTTATATTAATTGGATTTTTAGTATTGCTCTCGGCAATTAACAAATCAATTGGCGCAAGAAAATTATATGTACAATTGCTTTTAAAAATATTCGAGGTAATAATAATACTATTGCAACAGTTTCCCAATCAGAAGGTATATTTAATCAAAACCACGTTAAAACACAATTTTTCCAACACTTATTGATCGGACTTTCGATGCTACAAAATTGTATAAGCACTTCCCCCCACAAAGAGAGTGTGTGTTTACGAATTAATTTATTCATTGTTAAATATTATGTAATTGTTTTAAATGTGAATTTGTTTAAAATTTCAAATTTGATTTTGTGAAAGCAGAAGTTTCATATGGACGTGTCTACAATCCGGCATACATGCAGACGTACATACCTAAACCGTTGTTGTATGAATAAATTTTAATAATTTCGGGCAGAAGTGAATAATATACATTTGGTAAAAACAAAACTCGTTTGTGTAATGTGTGATTTGACCTGCGGAGCCCTAACTTTTGTGCCGTGTATTGTGTAAAGTTACTCCGTTTCTTTTGTTCGTATCAAAAAGCTGTCTACCTGTGGTTGGATTGTTTTTGATTTTCAAGTTACGCTGCATTAACTACAATTAATGCTCGGAGTATAGAAGATTTCGGATTGCGAAGGAATTTATTTTATGAATTGAATAATTAAAACAGAACTATGAATTAAATTCACAAACACCTGTGGCGAATATGATTGCTGATGGGTGTGTGGTGCGATTTGCTGTATCTGCGTAGTTTCGTGTGTGTAACCATTGCCAATTCGTAAGGTCGGATTTACTCTTCACAGAGCGGCCATAGCATTCAAGGACATACAATGTTTTGATCTTTGACATGGCGTCTTTTATTGATGAGCTATAATTGATAAAGCGGACTGTTGTTAAGCACTATGTAGGGCGAACTTTAAACGGTTCAATCAATGGATATTGCAGAAGTTTGAGCTATAACTACATTCTTTTCATACCTGAGTCATGTGGAGATAAGGTATCAATATCCAAAACGTCACTAAGTAAAATGGCAACAAGATAACTTGTGTACTTTATCGAGTGTTAATATTGCTCCGGTCAAACTCCAAAGGTTGTCGCTTCAGGTTGTTCTATAATGTGAATGTTTGAGTTTTTAATTCGCCATTCCACATACTGCTGTTGTTTTTAATTTCTTTTTCTTTGCAAATGGTTTTTATTGCAGCGGCTATATACTTTTGAAGATACTTGTCCACAGATAAGTTTAGGCATGTTGTCCAATGGGTTCTGATGTAGGTTGGCTATGTTGGAAATCTCATCTAGTTCTCTACTCACTTACTGGTGACAACAAAAATGTAGCAAGAAAAAATGATAATAAAATTGGCTTATGGTTTTTAAATTGTTGGGTAGTTAGGAATTTATAGCTTGATTCATTAAATTTCGGTACGCTTTTGATGTTAGTTACGTCCCTCAAACAGCCAGAGTAATAGTCTGGAAGCTTTTTCGGAGTTCACTTTGCCAAAAGTTACATCTCATGATTCCATTCTAACCCTTTTTCGTGGCTCTTCTGTTGGGCATTTATTTCAGTGTTTTTCATATTAGATATGGTTTGTGAGGTTTTTAACTCACATATGGCATAGGTTTGAATATACGTCACATATGAGTGAACACAGTAGCCAGTTAAATGTGCGTCTTAGATAAGACCCTTTCTGTTGATGCATGTAAAAGGGTTTCTTCGTAAAGTTATGAGATTAAGCCAAATCTTGCAAATAAATGACTGTTGCTAGCTGAACTGCATAAATAATTTCCTATTTCTTGCACAGTTGCTTTTCAATAAAAAAAAACTACGTTAATGCTAGCAATACTTGTCTTATCACCCGCATGAATTTCAAAGTTTATGACATCGATTATTAATTATTGCCAATCGTCTCTAGCCTCCTCGCATTGCATTCATCAGCCGACTTGAGGTTTCCCCTGTTACTTGGCGATCAATTTTTGCGTTCTTATGTAATCTAAGGTTCTCTTTTATTTGGCTTAAATGTATTCAACTGCGTCGTATTTGGTTTCGATTAGAAATTACAGAAAGTTTACGTTTATGTTTATATAATTCTTTTGTTTTCATTGAAATGTGTTTATATTCAAATAGATTTTTAAAGACATGCGATATTGATTCAAAAGGAAGGTAAATGAAAATTTTAAAGTTTCAATTTTAGCCTCATCTCTGTAGAGGAAGGAAAATGAAAATTTTAAAGGTTCAATTTCAGCCTTACCAGATATACAGAGTTGTTCAAAATAATAGGGAAAGAGTAAAATAGAAAATTATTCAAGGAATATATCAAATATTTGAAACCTAACTAAAATTTTTATTTTATTTTGGCACATCATTACGAAAATGTTTTCCTTAGGATTTTTCTTTTCCATATTCATATTTAATTTCACTAATCACTATGTGATTGAAATTATTTCCAAATACATTGCTCAAAACAATTTAAGAGTCAATATTCGCTTCACCAGAAAGTAATAATACGAAAGTAACATTTTATTAAATTATACTTCCATTTCACAAAGGGATTGTGGGTAGAGTGCAATGCTAATACGCTGAAGGGTGTAAGTTCGATTCCCAGCTCAACACCAATTTTTCACGGCACCACCTCTTTCGAGCTGCTGACAACACTCAAAGAGTAATAATTGTCTAAGAAAACTTCTCAAACTTCGCCGTTCGGAGTCGGCAAAAAACTGTAGGTCCCTTCTACTCGTGAGAGAACAGTAGCGCGCATAACACGAGCAGTTGATGGGCAAGCTAGGCCCTGGACTGTAGCGCCAACAATTATTATTCACAAAGAGATTAAATTTGTGTAAATAAGTGTCCCGATTGACAGCCCTTGTTCTTTAGCACAGCACACATTCGACCTGCCATAGGCTTAATGAGTTTCTGACAATTAATCAAAGGAATGACCTTCCAAAGTTTCTCAATTTCGGTCCAAACGTGAATTTTATTCTGGAACGTCTGTGTAGTCAAAGGTAGTAAAAGATTTTTTCAGTTCCGCCCACAAAATCTCGATAGAATTGAGATTTGGGGACTGAGATGGTCATGGTAATACCGACATCTGATGGTTCCTTAACCAAGCACTCACTAATTTCGAAGAGTGTTTGGTATGGTTGTAATGTTGGAAGGGCCACCTTAACGGCATGTTGTCTTCAGCGTATGGTAGCATCACATCATATAGAATATCACGATAAACTTCTTTAGTCGTGATGTCTTTTATTTGAAATAAGAGCCAAGAAAAACAGCCGATTCCACCTCCATATTTTACTGTTTTTTTGGAAATCGGAACTCTTTTCCCTGAGGCCGCCGAACTTTTCTACAACTGTCAGAGCCAAACAAATTTATTTTGGTTTCATCACTCCAGAAAATGTTATGAAGCATCTCTTTGGAATGGTTTCTGAAACTTAAAGCGAACTCTTTTCTTGCTTTTTCATTCCTTTTACTCGATCCTTTCTGGTAGTTGATTTTTCAGCAATCTTCACCGAGTGCATTGAAAACAAAATCCAATCTTCCCAACTCGTCTTCAATATATTTTAAAGTTTTTCTCTGTTGTCTGTGTTTCTTGATAATACGGCTCTCTTCTTCAGAACAATGCCTGTTATGGTCCAAAGTTAAATTAACTACAGTTCTTACATACAAAACACACAACAAACACAAAAATATCAATGAGAAAGCAAAATTCATTTTTATTTTGAACACTCAAGAAAATACTTTTTCCGTACTTTGCACTACTGCACCACTTACATGAATTAGCTGACATTATGTGCATGCATATTAAAGGCAATGCAGCGGTGCAAATAACGGTACCGATGCAAAAAGTTGAAAGAAAAAGTGTAAATGAGTAGAAATATTGATTATGCGTGATCGTTCCTATTTCATTTTGAACAGCTCTGAACATATAGCATTTATTACACATGAGATCAAATAATTTAAAAATTGTGGTCATTCAACAGTGAAATGGCATAACGAAGATCTGACAGTTGGAGTTCTATAAGGTCTCAATTTAATAGACCAGCACAGATTTTATTCTTCTTTACACGAGGACGGCGTGTACCACCGGTGGCTCACACATGAATGTTTTATCTGGCAGCGTGTGTGAAGAAATAACGGTGCAACAGAAGCAGCACCATAATGACGTGTTGTTGTTGTTCTTCAAAATTTAAAATTTCTTTATGCAAGGCGCCGTCAGATAAATCAACGTTTGATTTTTGCTGCCGCTAAATACAAAAAACTGTGGCTGCCATGGCGTAGACACGTGAGTGTGACACTCACACGCCAATAGTCTAGGTTTGATTCTCGGCTGAACACCTCGAATTTTTCACAGCACCATCTCTTTCGAGTTGAAAACACTCAAAGAGTAATTACTGACTAAGAAAAACCTTCTCAAATTTCTGTGTCCGAAGTCTCCAAAAAAAAGTCTGCAGATGCCTTCTACTCGTGAGAGAACAGTAGCGCCCACAACACGAGCAAGCTAGGCCCTGGTCTCCCATTGGTCTGTTGCGCCATCCAATGTATATATACATATATACAGTACCGTGGAAAGTAATAGCACTGTGTTGGACTTATTATGCTAATTACTTTACTATTCCATTGGCTTTTGCTTCATATTCATGAATCACCGAAACTCGGTGTTGTTCCGGATAACGAGTCGTTTCTAAGTTCAGAATCTCACTCTTTTCTTTTCTTGTTTATAGGTTTTATTGCTAATAGAATAGGGATGTTGTGCCATAAATATGATGTGTTTACATGACGGTAGGAAGAAGTTATTAACGAAATAGTGAGAAATTATGACAAGTTTGAACACAGTTCTATTATTTTGCATAGTGCTGTATGTATAAATACAAAAAAACTGGGCCGTCCTCAATGTGTTTAAGGAAGTTGTTTTTTAATCTTGAATTTGTGGGAAGTATTGTATTAATAATATGCCAGTATTTGACTCAGTAGGATTTTATTAACATCATAACCCTAATTTAGTCATACATGTAGAACTATGTAGTCGATATAGTAGAAAACTCGGTATTCTTGATCAGAAACTTCTTTCCTGGTCAAAGTTTCAGGGTATTCGTTCCTTATGTTTTATCTTAGTCGGGAATTTCGTTGAATAATGCTGTATAGGCTTTTTTTCTATTTTCGCTTTAGAGCAATGAAAAATTTTAACTTCACACTAAACTGCACAAAGAAAAAAGTAACCAATTCCCCTTTTTGTAAGCCGTTTAAATAATACATTTTAAGAAGGCAATTGGCGGTATCATTGAGATAAGAAGTTGATCCAAGGCTATGAAACCTTGACCCACCCTCCTCGCAGAGGTTACTACGCCAGCACGATGTTCAAAGTTTTAAATGAGAATTTGAACATATATAAAGGGGGTAGCCGCCGTAGTGTAGTGGGTAGAGTGCGACGCTCACACGCCCAGGGTCTAGTTTCGATTCCCGTCTCAACACCTCGAATTTTTTCACGGCACCACCTCTTTCGGGCTGCTGACAACACTCAAAGAGTAATAATTGTCTAAGAAAGCTTCTCAAACTTCGCCGTTCGGAGTCGGCAAAGAAATGTAGGTCCCTTCTACTCGTGAGAGAACAGTACCGCGCACAAAATGAGTAGTTGATGAGGAAGCTAAGCCCTGGTCCCCCAATGGGCAATCCATCGCTATACAATTATTAATTATTATATAAGAGGGGAGAGTGCTTCATGTCTAAGCTTGATGCATAATCTTCTAACTAGACGAAGTTCACGTCTATGCTTGATGTACCATATAATCTTCTGCCTAGACCAAATAAGGGAAAATTGTCTATCGCATTACTATCACGTTATAATGTGAGAATAATAATTACTGTCAGATTATAATGTGAGAATTATGCAATTTTCCGTCATTTGCAATCAATAGAGAGACATTGCACTTGTTCTGTTAAAATGTGGGTCACATTTCTCGATGACCAACAAGAATTTCACAAAACTGTAGGGCAAAACAAAAGTAAAAAGTAAAACAGTAATACATTCTATTTAGATGGATATATTTTGTGAGTCCATCCAATAGCTCTTAAATGTAAATGCAAAATATCATCTACATATTTTCATGAATTATTTTCTGGAATGACTCAATTGATATACATTTTCTAAACAAAATTATGTTCAATGCACAAAATGAATTTAAATTGATTTTAAGTATTTTTTGAAACATAATTTACACATCCATCATTTGCCGAAAATATGTACATATATCGGAAATTTGATATCTAGGCACAAGCTGATAAGTAAATAAGTAAACACCCTAATCGATCTTCAAGATAAAAATACCGCCATAAAAATAGATCAGGCATAAGAACAAGTTCTTTCTAATGGTTTGGAGGGAATAAACAGAGTTCGAAGAGGAATCTGTTATGAATGAAGAAATATTAAAATTCACGGATGATATAATCAATGAGAGTGTTGTCGTAGTATGCACCAACATCTGGCGAACGCGGCATAAAAGTAAATTATCTCTTATTGACTTTAATTTTTTCGCTTTCTCTTAATATTTCTTATCACTTCAGTGTGAACTTGATAATGGCCTTCTTTGGTTATATGTGATATAAAATTTGTACGGTGCTTTGCCATCTGCACATACTTTGAAAAAAGATTTTACCTAGTTTTGCTGTTATTGGGAGTTGTGTGTTTTGGAATTGGATAATGATTAGAATGAAATTTTTCATTGTTATCACTCTAACTGATTAGATCCGAAAATACATAAAAGGAGCTTGGCATGTTAAAATTCTATTAAAAGGTTATGTTCACTTGCTGCCCTCAGTATATATTATCTCCAGACCATACCCAGCAAAAGCGTTTATTGAAAAAATGCGCCTTTTTAGCGGTAGATGCAATTTACTTTTCAGGGAAGGGTTTTTAGGAAAATCCTTATTTCTCGTTCTTACCAGCGCTTTTACGTGCAAAGAACTCAGAGTTGGTACATATATGACTTGAGTATTTCATGTAAACACGAACAAGTTTTGGGTACGCATCGCAACCATCCTGGTGACTACGATTCCGCCAATAAGCTGTAAGTTAAAATCGAACAATATCGCTCACAATGTTTAATCAAAAGAAATTGCGAATACCGATAAGAGTTTTTGGTGAAGATGAAGAGGAGATAGAGTCCATTAAACATGAACCACTTTGATGCAAAAGAAACTGCAACAAACTATGAAAATCTTATTCGAATTTTCGTTTTAATAGACGAAGGTAACGTGCAAGGTCTTAGAATAGTGTATCGAACTTTGATAACGAAATCAAAGTTTCCAGTCGTAGCTCCCAAAGTGTGGATTACAAGTGTATGATTATTCCTATCTCTTTTCCTGGTATTTCAGGCCCATTCCCATTGGCAGTTACCTAACAACTTAGTGTAAGTTTATATCACGCTTATCTTAGGTGTTTAATTCTGCTTTCCCATTTTGGAATCTTTAAGTATGCCAGTATCAATATTAAAGTATTCTGTTGTTTATTTGTATTTCGTTTGTTGAGGCGTATGATCAGAAGAACAGACTTTTCTTGAGTATTTCTTGACATTATGTAGAAGTATGCATTTATTTTGTCCAAAATATCTTTGCTGCAGCAATTTTCAACAGAATTTCATCCCCTGTTTATAATTCTAAATAGAACAGTAACCCTTATGACTTGACTTAGTGTGCTCTATAATAGATAGAGATATTTGATCTGTTCTTTAAAGTATAACTACCAAGCTCTATAAAAGACATATGGATCTACTGTGACTAATAAAGTGTTCTCTATAAGAAAAACTATGAGTTAAAACCTCTTTGTGGAATCGACTTTTACAAAGCCTTTTGAATTTGAATAACGACTTTAAGAGGGGTCCCCACATTTTAAATTTATATACGATGATACCACAGTCTACAGGGAGGCCTGGACCTAGCTTGCCCAACAACATTTTAAATTTATATACGATTGCACCTCCGTCTACAGGGAGACCTGAACCTAGCTTGCTCATCAACTACTCGTAGTAGAGTTGAAGGGACCTACAGTCTTTTGCGACTCCGAACTGCAAAGTTGGAGAAGCTTTTTCACAGACAACTATTACTCTTTGAGAAAGGTGGTGATGCGAATATTGTGAAGTGTTTAGTTCGGTAATCAAATCTGGATTCGGCTTGTCTGTGCCGCATTCTACCCACTACGCCACTGGGGCCACAATGTGAATACTCTCATTTTCCGATGGTTATTTTAATTACTAAAACTGAATCAGTTTTTTTCTACTTGGCGGTTCTTCTTCTCCTTTGGCGCTACAGTCCGGAGTGAACCTGGGCCTTAACCAACATGCCTCTCCAGCCCGATCTTTCGCTAGCTGCCTCCAGTTGCGCACTCCAAGTTGGTTGAGGTCCTTCTTCACTTGTTGCGCCACTTCAGTCTAGGTCGCCCTCTGTTGCGTTGTCCCAATGCCACGGAAGACTTTGAATTTGAGCCGTCATCACCGTTAAGGAGTCTACAGAAATGATTTTTCCAAATTCGGTACTATCACAGATCCAGTACAGATTGCGACTCTACTTAGAGTTGTCCATTCTGGTCCCTGCAGGCTTCGGTCCGAACCTTGTATCCGCCGAATAGTTCGGACTTCATTCCTGCCATAACACATTTCCAGTTCCTTGGTTAGGCTTTTACAAAAACCTTGACTCCTTTCTTGGTGGGTTAATCTATTTTTCTTTCTACGGACACAATACAATCTTTCTTCTAGATGCGATTTCTCATCAGTAAACAATTTACTTTCAGTTTGGCCGAGCAAACATCGAATCAAAATACAAAGAGAAAGCAGAAGAAAGTGACCGGCAAACATCATTGGCACAGTCAGAAGAAAGCAAGGAAGCTACATGCAATGGAAATCTTGTTATAAGTCGAGACAATGTCTTACAGCCAGTTACAGATAACGTATCAGCAAACTTCCATTTGGAAACGAACAATGTACATCTTCAATGAAATCAATTTCACATTAAAATCCAATTTAATTTTGAATTTTAGGCACAAGTTTCATTCCACCTAGAAAAATGCTTAACCTATGTGAAGGCAGGAGTAGAGGCTATTATCGAGGATGAGGTCACATCCCGCTTTGAGGCTGAGGAACTTAAAAACTGGAATCTACTTACACGGACCAACCGGCGGTACGAGTTTATCTCATGGAAACTTACAATCATTTGGATGATCGGCTTCTTTGTCCGATATGTCTTCCTCATGCCACTCAGAGTAATTGTCTGCTTCATTGGGGTAAGTTTTGGAGTTTTTTTTGTCAGTTTAACGCAAGTTTTTATATCTATATTATCTACAAAAAGGTTGTTATATCAGTCATAGCAAGTTTGTTCATCGCGTTAATACCGTTTCACTTTATTCGGCAACCGTGCGCAAATCTTTCCTATAAAATGTTGTTCCGGTTTTTAACGATGTCCTTCTCAACTGTGATTCGCATGCACAACGAGCAGTACAAGCCAAAAGGAACAGGTTTCTGCGTTGCGAATCACACGTCACCAATCGACATTGCAATTTTATCCACGGACTGCGTGTTTTCCTTGGTGAGAAGAATCTAAATGTCCGATTCACAATATCGCATCGGATCGATTGGGTCAATGCTTCTGTTTAGTGATTGTGGAATGATTTAAGTTCGTGTTGTTGTGCGTGATGACGAAAACCATTTTTTTTTCAATTTTTAGTTTCTGTACAATTCATTTAACAAGCAAACAATTTCGAAAAACAAATCAAATATTTTTTCATTATTATCTGCTTCATAACTGAACAATGAATACGTTAGGTAGTGTGGCTCACTGTGTGTACGTCAATTGTTGGATGTTTACCTGAAGGAGACAAAAAACGGGCAATTGTTCATGATGTGCTTGGGCATTGCTTTTCATTACTATCAAGCGCAATATCGGCCGTTGTCTATTACCACAATATTGAAAACCGGCCAAGTAAAGGTATTTGCGTTGCGAATCATACCAGCCCCATCGATGTTCTTGTCCTAATGTGTGATACGACATATTCTTTGGTACGTATTTCATGTATGCTTTAACTCATTTATTCTATTTATTTATATACATTTTTTTTTAAGTTTTACTAACCCCTACTAGGTGTTATTGTTTTCTAGTTTGATTATATTTGAAAATTAGTTTATCAACTGCACTCAAGCGGGATCTTTAGGATATTTCATTACTTGATAAAATGCCGACAAAAGCTATACTTGTAATCGCGCCGATAGCTGAATTTAAATTTATGACACGTTTGGACCTTTTATGAAAGTAGTAATTATATTGAAGATTGTAAAATTAAGTATTTTTTCTTGATAAAATAATTGAAAACTGTGACCGTGTGTATGTCAGGTGAATAACATGGTGATTGGAAGGCTTCGTTCTTCTTCTTTATCCGAAATGACCAACTGCGCAGCGCTACTTTCACATTACTGATTGTTTCTTAGGGATATTTCGGTGTGTCGCTCAAATTGCTTTCACATGCTGTTTCTTCTACTATTAAGTTCAAAACATGGTTTAATTTAAGGCATATTTTGTTGAGAATCAACATTCTATCGTTTTTTGGCTAAAATGTGCATTAGTCTTCCTGTTTTCATTGCAATGATTCATTGAAAGGTGACCAAATACTTACTAAAGTGTAACCATGTTCTCTTTGTCGTTTTTGTTATCCCATCTAAATACCTTGACCAACTAGAAGTTTGACACTAATAATTTGACGTTTATAATAGCCATTGGTGGCAGTGCATATAATGATTTCGAAGGTTTTAAGCTGGGTTAACGCATATATCCACTTTTGTATATATCTTCTCTGAGCCTTCCCATTGGACTAGTGACCCATAAGTAAGAATTGACGTTACCACGGCGATATGAAACTAATTGTGTTGGAGATAACGAAATTGCGTAGCATTGGCGTCTGCTATTAAATAGCTCAAATATCTGCATAGAAGTGGTATGATTATGTTTGGTTTAGGGGCAACGGCGTTTAGAGTAGCCAAATTGTATGATTTCGACTACCAGTTTACGCGAGACCCACCATCAAACAAAACACACTGCTTATATCGTTATTTTAAAATCCGTCTGCCATCCAATTCGTCTAATATCACTTGTTAGACAGCTTGCCCGAATCAGTTATCAAGTCGCTTGTGCACCTAGTCCAAAATCAATAACTAAAGTTACCTGAAGATGCATTGACAGCTTCTGGACCTCATGCGGTTTAGTGTAGCAAATTCAGTAACTTATTTATTAATTCCTCATACCTGAAAACGACCTTTTATGAAAGCAGTAATTATATTGAACTTTTTGTTTTTTACTGATCAAGAGTTTATTCGCTGTGAAATCCAATGAAATATCAAAGTATGTTGCTTTCTCAATGAGCTTCTCTGGACCTTGTTAGGAACTTTGCTTCTATTTGATTTTAATACCCTTGTGAAAAATCGTACCTTTAATGTTCTCTTGCCACCTTTACGAATTTCATTATTATTGTTTCCAGCCATTCACACAACATGAATATGGAATACGTACATTTTTCCTATGGTTTAATTGAATGAAAGGGTAGATTTCACTTAACTATTTCTTTCTTAAGGCAGACATATTCGCAGACTAAGCCTCACAAAGAGGCAATTGAGTAAAAAAAGCTTTCTCTCGAAGGACTAAGTTCGATTTATATAACAGCTTGATCATCCCAGTCCTACTCTATGGCGTGGTAACACAAACGTTACTAAAAGCGGATGAGGAAGCCCTAAGAGGGAAAAGTTTTGCGTGCAACTTTTGGTCCTGTTTGCGTAGATGGCATCTGGAGAAAAGGATAAAACGACAAACTCTATGGGCTGTACAGCGACACTCGCCTGGTCCAACACCTTCGGAAATAACGCTTAAGATGGCTGGGCCATGTAGAGTGAATGGCAAAAACTTCTCCGGCCCGAAAAGTTTTCGAATCAGAGCCGTTGGGACGAGGCAACAGAGGACGGTCTAGGTTAAGATGGCGCACCTCAACCAACTTAGAGTGCGCAATTGGAAACAGTTAGCGAAAGACCGTTCTGGCTGGAGAGGCATGTTGGTTGAGACCCAGGTCCACCCCGGACCGTAGCGCCATAAGAAGAAGCCTCACAGGTCCTAAAGTGCATGCCACTTAAAATTCAAGCTGTTGTGCTTGTACAACCATAGCGCAAAGTCCAAAAAGAATTCCTGGAGGACAACACAAGAGGTTTATTCAAAAAATAATATGAGATTAAAATTTCACATTTGTACATTGTACATTCCTGACGCTGTTAAAAAAAAAAATAAGTTTTTGCTATTGTTTGTTCTTACAGCCATGTTTCCTTGTGTTTCTACTAAGAAGTTGACATACTCAAAGTAAAGCAAGACCTAGGATTCCACATCATTAAAATACACATCAGGGTTTCAGTCAACATTTCTATCGATTCTTTATGAATCCTTGTAAAAGACAATTTCTTTTTTTGTAAACGATGGTAAAACTTTTTTTAAAATTACATTCTTAAATTTTCTACGACACCACGTTACTCGTCCCAGATTTTTTATATAAATTCCAATTTATTGGAACTTTTTTAAATCTATACGATATTTTGCAGGTTCCGCTTGAGTGCATCATTTTAATATTTTTTTCAACAGTTTTATGAATTTGTTTCAAACTTTCCAATATACTCGTGTTTTTAGTTTTGTTTATTATTTTTGTAATTTATCTTTGTTCTTTTCTTAGAGACTTCATGTTTAAAATACTTTCTTAGAATTGCTGATGTAAAATTCAAAATTGTTGCCTTTGTACAACTAACAATTCCAAATTCGGTAGAAATCCCACTTGATAAGGTTGCCTTGATTAGTCCTTAGTTCAAAATACAGAAATTTGGAATACTTTTACACTCAAAAAATAAATTCCAAGCGAATAGATCAATGAATCACATATTAAATCGATTTCATCGGAAGTCTTTTTTTACATTTTTAGGAAATTGTTGGTTTGAAAGCACGCAGCATGTGTGAAAACCATTGAAGTGGGTATTTAAAAGTGATTATCTCTACAAGATGTTATTCCACCGCAAAGTACTAACGCGGCAGGTATTGGCGTGCATTGATTCTGTTTGTTATTCTGTCATGCCTGCAGATAAACCATTCCCCTAGACTTTGTCAATCACTGCTTGATAAGGCTTTTTAATCAACCGCAGGGGACATGTTTCATACAATTCGTTTAGAAACAGGCATTTCAACATTTATTCAATGTTCTATTGATACAATACTTACTCGTCTAGCGCACAGACTGGAGAAATTTCATATGGTTAATAATAATAATAGGATGGTGCGACCATTCACAGCGGGACCAGGACCTAGCTTGCTCATCAACTACTCGTGCTGTACCCGCTACTCTTCTCTCACAAATAGAAGGGACCAACCGTTTTTTACCGACTCCGAAAAACGAAGTTTGGAAAGCTTTTTCGTAGACAGTTATCATTCTTCGAGTGTTGTCAGCAGCTCGAAAGAGTTAGTGGCGTAAAAAATTCGAGGTTTTCTGCCGGGAATCAAACAGTTATGTACCTTCCGCGTGTAAGCGTCGCATTCTACCCACTACGCCACATGGTTAGGTTATTTCAATTTCAGAGATGGTTTCAAATACAGTGACGGACAAAAGAATAAGAGCACTGAATAGAATTTTAACTTTAATAGTAAATCTAAAAGTATTTTGTAACTATTATCATTTTTATTTCATTTGTTTTTTGTTTCAATAAAGGGAAAATAAAAATAAATCATAAAAAGTTGAAAAGTATTCAAGTCGTAACAAAATATATTTTTTCTATAAAAAGCATAAATAGAAAGGGGCAAAATAATAAGACCACCATAAAAAATTTAGTAGATTCACAGTTCATGTACAATGTTCTCAATTTTTCTTAGAATTTTGTGAAATATGATTTATTTTTTATCATAGCTCGCACTCTTCTGGGCATAAATTCAATCATTCTGTGTCAAGTGCTTGTTGGTATAGCGTTCCAAGCTGATTGAATTTTGCTCCAAAACTCTTCTTTATTTTTTACCTTTTCAGATCCAAAGAACATTTTCACAATCTCCCACAAGTTTTCCAGGTATTAAGGTCATGAAATCGACGTTATGCACTTTCTACTTTGTCCACCGTAAACTTTGCTCGTCGTATGCTCCGGATCGTTATTGTACATAAATTGCCACTTCAGGGGCATTTCTCACTCAGTATACATGAGCATCACGTCTTCTAATATTCTTTTTCTATAAATGCTGGTCCACGGTATCTTTTTTCCAATATATTCAATATAATGTACCAATACCCTACCAAGAGAAGCATCCCCAAACCATAATATTTCCGCCTTCATGTTTTACGGTTTTGCTTGTGTATTGAGGCTGGTATGCTGCATTTTTTGGACGCCTGACCCACCTCTTACCACCAAATTGGTCTTACTTTCATCCGACCAAGGAATATTTCGCCATTTTTTTTTTTCGTTTTCTGGGCCTATCCATTCGAGATGTTCTTAGCAAACTAGATTCTACTTTTCCTGTGTTTTTTTTTTTTTTTTGGTAAGAAGTGGTATTTCCCTGGGGCTTCTTCCGAAGAGATTTTGTTCTCTTAGTCTCCTTTGCACTGTTCTAGAACGAAAAGGTAAGTGCAGTTCACGTTGGATGTCTGCAGCTGACAAAAACATGTCTTATTTTGACAATGGCATAATGTGGAAGTTATCTTTTGGAGATTTTTTCGTGGACGAACTGTTGGCATCTGAGATCTCTGCGGCTATAACGCATTAAAAACAAATGTTTTTGATCTCCCCACCAGTCTGGACACCTCCCGCTGCGACTTTCCTTCCTGTGCAAGTTTTCGGATCAAGTCCCTTTCGGTTGCCGAACAGTGCACGCCGCGGCCCATTTTACCTGCTTTTATAAATAACTCGATGCATAGTAACACACAGATATCGTCATTTCTATACCAATAGTGAATTGGTTTAAAAATAATATAATACACTTAAAAAAAAAAAAAACAAAATACAATTAAGCTGGTCTTACTATTTTGTCCGAACGTTGAGTCAGTTCCTTCACATTTTAAGACAAATTTTCTTCAAATGTTTTTCTTTCCTTGAAATTATTTTTGTTGAGAAAGAAGTTCCTTTACCAATAAAGAGAAATATGCAAACAGACATATTAAATTTTATTTCAGTGAGAATAGGATAAATGTTAGATGTTTTCCGTACTGGTTTTATTGTTTTGTCCAGAACTGAGCTTTACTTCAGATAATGTTAATGCTAGAGGCAGGTCTTTTGTCTTCATAAAAAGACTGTAACTTTTATTTCTCCCGCCATTTTTTACATCAATACCTTCGGCCCGTGCTATGACTGAATTAAATCCGGTAACTAAGGGGTAAAACTTAATTCTTTTGCCGCTCACCAGCTGTAAAAAAAATCTCATCTCTACTAAACATTTTGATTAAAGTCAAAGTACTTGACATATACTGTGAGCGTCAAAAGTGAGTAAACAAATATCTGAGTACTGTATAAAGATGAAAATTGGGCCAAAACACAACAAAACCAAAATTCCATTGATACACAAAAACAGCTTTATCCAATGTGATCAATTATTCAAAAAATAAAGTACGGTAAAAACAAAAACAAATACATTTTTTTGATGAAAATTATAACTACTTCATATATTACGAGTCAAAAGTGAGTAAACAGTATACATTTCCATCAACAAATGTACTTATCTATTGATTAAAAATTTAAATTTAGTACTTTGTTGGTCCTCCTTTAACCTTTATTACTTCCTTGAGTCTACGTGGCATATACATTACCAGTTTATTGGTAACATGGGGGAACATTTTTGACCATTCTTCTGTTATAGCTTTTTTCAGGTCTTCCTTGTTGTTAATAGTACTCTGTTGAATTCTTCTGTCCAAATGCTCCCATAAGTGTTCTATTGGGTTAAGGTCCGGTGATTGCGGGGGATGATTAAGCTGTTTTGGGGTCCTATAAAGCAACCATTCCTTAACAAGACGTGAGATATGCTTAGGATCATTGTCTTGCTGAAAGATCCAATTCCTAGCTAAAACCTAATTTGTCTAGGCTCGGTTGCAAGTTGGTCCTGAGAATATTTAGATAATCTTCCTTCCTCATTGTACTATCAATGAAGACAAGATTATCGACCCCAGATGCTGCTACACACCCCCACACTATCACTGAACCTCCCCCATGTTTCAAGACCGGCCTAATATTTTTTCAGTAAATTCTTCAAATTTTGTTCTCCAAATTTTTTTATTCATATGGCTCTTAAAAATTTCGAATCTGCTTTCATCACTAAATAAAATGTTTTTCCAAAACGAAATGCCATTGTTTCTCTTTGTGTTAATTTTTTTGGTCTCCCTTTTGACCCAATTTTCATCTTTATACAGTAATCAGATATTTGTTTACTCACTTTTGATTCTCACAGTATATACCGCAGCATTATTTACCCATCAGCCGAGAGTTCAGCGAAAGGTACGTTTATAAATTGGCTTATTTTTCCGATCATCTTTTGCCCATTATAGTATTTAACGCTAAGGTTTGTTAAGAGCCATTAACACACAACTTAACAGTTTCCCTCAACGCCTATGTATCTGCGAATTTTTTTATGTAAAATCGCATGTTTACCGTAAATGAAGACCATTTCTTGTGAGGACATGTCATCGTTGTTGTCAAATGATTCAAATTAATGAGCGACACTGTGAGGGTTATGCTACACATATTAATATTTTTATTCGTAAATCTACCTAACATCTTAGAAGTTTAACAGCATCCAATGCTTATCGAAACTGCCCCCAATCGACAGGAATATTTCGCATCTTGGCATTACTTTGTTGGGTTTAATTCTTCTAACCATAAGTGCTAATCTTTGTGTTTGTATTGCTGGGATATGATCTCGTCTACTTCGGCGGTTTTTGAAAGGTAAAAAACAACACATTTGTAGTTTGCTGCAATGCTGTGTAATTGGTTTTCGATTTGTAGACTGGTGGATGAAGGGGATAAAATCGATGTGTATCAATCAATCAATCAATCAAACTTTTATTTCCATTCATTTGTGTTTGTTTTGTTTTGTTTATGTATCGTCACTAACATTAGTTTGTATCATTCATTTTGTTGCTTATTGTTGATGTTATTCGATTGAATTATTATTATTACTGTTTACTTACTTAATTTTTTTTCACTGATGCAAGATCGGTCAAAGACATGGAGGTTTCCTGGGGCTCTTACAAAGAGCACTGGCAAGGGCATCGCCTCATATTTGGTTTGAACGGGCTGAGGCCAAAGACAGGCACACCGTTGCGGCACGTCTCCGGGAACACATATCAGATCCAAAGAATCCCCCAATATTGATCTTTCCCGAGGGAACCTGTATTAATAATACGTCTGTGATGCAATTCAAAAAAGGCAGCTTCGAAGTTGGCGGCGTCATCTATCCCGTGGCAATTAAGTAAGTTTTCTTTCATTCTCGAGATTGGTTAAGTTGATTCTTCATCTGCTTGTTCTTGTTTTTACTGAAACTATTTTGTATTTGTTGTATTTTCCCTATTCAAGATACGATCCACGTTTTGGAGATGCATTCTGGAATAGTTCAAAATACTCAATGATGCAGTATCTATATATGATGATGACATCTTGGGCAATTGTATGCGATGTCTGGTATCTGCCACCAATGTATCGGCAGGAAGGTGAATCGGCAATTGATTTTGCGAATAGAGTGAAAAGTGTTATTGCGAAACAAGGTGGTCTAGTCGATCTCGTTTGGGACGGTCAATTGAAACGATTAAAGCCAAAAAAAGAATGGATGGAAATGCAGCAGGTTGAGTTTGCAAAGAGCCTCAAAAATGACTGATAAGCTGACAAAAAAAAAAATACGGTAGTGAGAACTAAACAAATTGTTGTATATTTCTAAAGTAATTAAAAATTTTTTTTTTCCTAAAAATTTGTAAAACAAACATACAAAATAAAATAAAACAAAGTAAATGAATTTATGTAGGTTCATAGCGACCTACTTAGAATCATGCATGTACATACATACCATATACAAGTAACTCGTATTCCTCTTTTGTAGGTTTATATTTATATAGTGATTATTGTGAGCATTACTATACAATATAAGTGTTTGCCATTGTTTTAGTAATGAAATATAAGGAGAATTTGCAAAATCACATTCCAATGCGTTGTGCGCGTTTCTTTTCTTTCATGTTTTGGTAAGTAGGCAATTGAGTGGTAAAGGTTCAGTGAACTTAGCAATGAGATGGGTCTCCCTTCACCTTTTGTAAATCTACAACTTGTATGTGTTTCCTTTTCCCGTTTCTGCGCAATTCGAATACCGCGCAGTTCGATTTTGGTATTAACTTCAAATGGTTGATATAGCATTGCCAAGAACACAAGAGATTTGTAATTCTTACAAATAAAATGCAATTGTATGACACACATTATGTCACATTGCCTTTTGTGTCACAAGGTCTCACCGAAATGCTTGCAATGATTCCACATGAAGGTAGCTTAAAAATGCAACTTATACACATGTTCATGTCAGAAACGGTTTTCTCATTTATTGATGCATTGTCAACATAAGTACATTTGGGTTAAGCATTGCAACCATAGTAAAGCAGAATATAAGGGCAACATTAAGTAGTAGTGTATTTGAAATTAACAGCATTTGTGCTCGGAATCATACTTGAACTTGGCCAGGGAGCGAGGACGGGACTGATAACAAGTTCGATAACATTGCTGGAGCTGGGTCTGAAGTAGAGAGCTTGGATCTTGGCCTTGGACTCACACGACGACTGCGAATAGAACCCGAACTTGAACTTGGTTTGCGGCTGGATCGTGGACTTCATCCGTGATTGCAACTGCGTGTGTGACTACGGTTAGAATTTGTACTCGGGCTGGACTAGGGTTAGGACTACGGTTGGCACTGGAAAGGAATCTGGGATTGAGTTAAAACTTATCCTAGAATTGGGCTGGGGATTTGTACTTCTACTTCTACTGGTGCTGAATCTTCAATCAAACTGAAGCTGGAAAGAGTACTTGAACCTAAGCTTAAAGTATTAATTTGACTAGGTCTGAGGGTGTGACTTAGAATGGAAGTTGTACCTGGACTGGTACTGGAATCTTTGTTAGCGGGCATGGGGCTGGTTCTGAGAGTGGGATTAATGTTAGATTTGTCAATGAGGCTGTGACTTGAAGTAGGCCTTATATTGCGACTAGGAACAAAACTTGTGATGTGACTCTGCTTGGAACTCGGACTTGAATTCGATCTAAAAATAGCCCTGCGGCTGAGAGGCGACTTCAAGCTGTATAAATGGCTTAAGCTGTAACTTGGGCCAACATTTGTACTTTTTATTCTACTGGTACCGTGTTTGGGACTAGCATGAAAACTGAAGCAAACAGTCGGGCTTGTTATTGAAACTAATCTGGGAATGAAACTGGAACTCGGACTTAGGTTGGGAATGAAACTTGTTTTCGGATAAGGACTGAAGTTACTTAAACTGGAAGTTTTCCTTGGAGTGAAACAGAAATTTGTTCTTGAAGAGGAAGTTGGACCGAGGCTGGGCTCTAAATTAAAGCTGGCGATGGGATTAGTACTTGGAATGGACCTAGAGCTAGGACTAAAACCTATACTTGTACTATAACTGAAACTTAAATCGCTCGAACTGGAGTAGGAACTTGTGCTTTGATTGAAATTAGAAATATAATTTGTACTTCTTTTGGAACTTGAGTCGCCACTGTCTTCAGCTCTTCTGCTTGGATTTAGATTTGAAGTGCTTGGGCCTATACTGAATTCTGTTCCCGGATTGGGAAGAGGATTTGTATTGGAACCGTACTCAACAATTGTGCTTGAAGTAGGATTAGAAGAAGGACTAAGGTTGGTTGTAGAATCAGAATGACAATGACTTAGGTCGGTCAATGCGCTTGAACTAGATGTAGAGGTTTTGTATATGCTTGGGCTAGGTGTGATGCCGGCAGAAATACTGTGACCGAAATTGGGACTGGAAGTAGAACTAAAACTGGGGCTTGTAGTTAAACTGGATCTTGTACTTGGGCTGGGTCCAGTCTTAATACTGGAGCTTGTACTAAGAAAGGTAAGAGAATTGGAATTTTGACTAAGGCTGGGATATACACTAGAACTGGGAATTAAATTCCAAGATACAATGGTACTAAGGCTGTTCTTGTAATTTGAGCTTGAACTGTGGGTTGATCTATAATTTGGACTACGACTAGATGTTTCACTATAACTGGAAGTTGTGCTTACGCTTAGGCTAGGTCCAGGACTGAAGACTGTGCTTAAAATAGAACTGGGATAAAGACTCGGAGTTGAATTACTGCTGAGCCTGTACTGGTGATCTGAAGTTGAACCGGGAGTGGAACTAGGACTTGGACTAGGACTGGAAGTTTCACTATAAATGAAGGTTGTGCTTGCGCTTGGGTTAGGCCTAGGACCGAAGATTGTGATTAAAATAGAACTGGGATTAAGAGTCGGGGATGGATTACTGCTGAGATTGTACTTGTAATCTGAACTCGAACCGGGGGTGGAACTAGAACTAGGACTTAGACTAGGACTGGAAGTTTCACTATAAGTGAAGGTTGTGCTTCCGCTTGGGCTAGGACCCGGGGATGATTTACTGCTGATGCTGTACTTGTTGTTTAAACTTAAACTGGGGGTGGAACTATAACTTGGACTAGAACTAGATGTTTCACTATAACTGGAAGTTGTGCTGGCGCTTGAGCTAGGTCCACGACTGAAACTTGTGCTTAAAATAGAACTGGGATAAAGACTTGGAGATGAATTACTGCTGAGCCTGTACTTGGGATCTGAACTTGAAACGGGAGTGGAACTAGAACTAGGACTGGAAGTTTCACTATAAATGAAGGTTGTGCTTGCGCTTGGGTTAGGCCTAGGACTGAAGATTGTGCTTAAAATAGAACTGGGATCAAGAGTCGGAGCTGGATTACTCCTGAGGCTGTACTTATAATCTGAACTTGAACCGGGAGTGGAACTAGAACTAGGATTTGGACTAGGACTTGGACTGGAAGTTTCACTATAAGTGAAGGTTGCGCTTCCACTTGGGCTAGGACTGGAGGATGATTTTCTGCTGATGCTGTACTTGTTGTTTGAACTTAAACTGGAGATGGAATTATAACTTTGACTAGGACTAGATATTGCACTATATCTGGAAGTTGTTCTGGCGCTTGTGCTAGGTCCAGGACTGAAACTTGTACCTAAAATAGAACTGGGATTAAAAGTTGGAGATGCATTACTCCTGAGGCTGTACCTGTAATCTGAACTTGAACTGGGAGTAAAACTAGAAGTAGAGGCTGGACTAGGGTTGAAACTAAAATTGGAATTTGTGCTTTCACTCTGGCTAGGTGTTGTGCTTGAATTTGCACTTCTTGTGGACCTGGAATTAATATTTTGATAAAGGCTAAGGCTTGAAGATGTAGTCGTACTGAGAACATTTCTGAAATTTTCACTTGTACTGGAACTAGGACTTTGAGTTGAAGTGAAACTGGAAATTGGACTAAAGCTGGAACTTATACTTGATATAGGAAATGAATTTTCACTTGTGTAAGGGCTAAAATATGTGCTTGTACTGGGACTGGGAGTAAGGCTAATAGTTGGATAAGAACTAGGACTGGTACTGTGACTAAAGCCAGAATTTGTAGTTGGATTGGATCGAAAACTTAAACTTGGACTGGGGATGAAACTTGTGCTTCGATTTAAGATGAGGCTGGGACTAGAACCATTGTGAGTAAAACTGAAACTGGAAGTTTGACTAAAAATGGAGCTTGTACTTGGGTCTGTGGTGGGAGAGGAAGTTGAAGTGGGGTGTGGACTGGAATTAAGCCCTTTCTGTACAAATATTTTCCTTAGTAATGCATATGCAGGTATTCTAGTCTGAAATAAAAATACTTAAAATCATAATGGATAACGATCAACATCGATTATAGATAATATAAATATTTACACTCCAAATAAAGGATGTAATTCTAGGTGAGTTTTTGAAATTTTGCTATGAAAATGCATGTTAATTTTTCAAGAAAATGTTTACAAATGTAAAAAGTTGCAAATTATTTATTTTTTTTTTAATTTCACTCTAGAGTTTTGTTGGAATACTTAACACTGGACTTTGGCTCTCTTATTATACTTTGTAATATGGGTCTCACAAAAATCAAATAACTTCTATTTACGCAGTGTCTCCCTTGGCACAATGCGTAAGTGCGACGAGACTGACTCAATCGCCAAAGGTCCCTTCACCACCTCTGCTGACAATAGTCCATGAGCATTTGTTGTCTGTGAAAAACTTCTCAAATTTTATCGTGCGGCGTCCAACCAAATATACATAGGTCCATTCTATACTTTGGATGGTGTCCAGTCCAATAGTCCACAAGGGAACTAGGGCTTACCTTCTTAGGCAACTCCTCTAGTTGTGCGTGCTATTGTTTTCTCACGAAAAACGTTACGTTTTTGCCGACTCCGAACAGAAAAATTTGAGAAGTTTCTCATAGACAACTATTTCTCTTTGAGTATTGTCAGCAAGGTTGAAAGAGGTGGTGCCGTGAAAAATGGGAGGTGTTCAGACTGAAAATCGAATTTGGGACCTTCGGCGTGTGAGTTTCGCATTTTACCCGACTAATTTCAAAATATTTTCATTTTCTTTTTATAGGTTCGTTTTAGAAATTGGTCATTTCGAGATTTTTTTATTTCGGCATCGTCCTCGTCTACCAAATAAAAATAATTGTTTTATAAAATTAGACCTAACCTTTCACACAGATAACGAGTGCATGTGTATATTGATTGCTGAGTGAGTAAACTACTAAGTTGGAACCTTTTAAAATATAATTCACTATTTTCCCTTTTGTAAACATTTTCTTGATAATCCGGAATTGAAAAATTATTTCTAATGGTTGGTAAACCACAATCCCTATTCACTACTGGATTTACGATGTGGAATCTCCATACAAATGACACATACTAGCACATTTCTACTCATTTACTCAAAATATTTACATTTTATTGACTAAACAAAATAATTTGTGTTGTGAACTAAATTAATTGTATAACAGAAACACTACTTTCCAGAAGTCTAATCGCAGGTCCCAAGTGCTCCTTCAGGTAGGTTTCAAACTCTTGGCACTTTGCTCTAAAAGTTTCAAAAAAGACACATAATATGACCAGATCAGCAAAGATTTGATTGACTATCTTACCTAGTGTTGAGATCAAATGAACTTCCCCAAAGAACGATCCCGTCGGCCCCGAGCCGTTTGGCTTCATTCAGGATATTGTAGGTCTCCTTACCGTCGATGTACTTGACGGAGTCCGTGTACACGTATCTATGATACACATAAACCTTTGGTTTGCTTTTTCCATTAATTAAGTTTGCGACTCTAAGGGCTTCCTTCACTCGACCCCTCACCATTGCTATACGGTTTTTCTCTGGCAGACGCTCTTGCAAGTACACAGACGGATAGATGGCGTCGGAGAACTGAAACATCCATTGGATCCTTAATTTCTTTTATGACACCACACAACATATGCTTACCACAAGCACTCACATATTATTTTCGTCCTTGACTCCGGCGGCGCATTGATCCGGCTGATCGGTGTATCCGTTAAAGCAGTAGGGGAATGCATAGTAGCCCCACTGCGCATTTGGACGAAGCTTCTTGACCGACTTCAGGGTCTCGAGCATGAATTCCTTCCCGGCAATTTCAAAGTTGCGTTTTGCTTCCTTTTCAACTTGTCTCCTTGACCACTTCGGGTGGGCCTTCTGCTCGATTTGCATCGATAAAGTTTTGTATGGCTTAAGAGTGCCAAAATTCTGTCTGAAAATGGGTCTCCATGATTCGAAATCGAGGATTGCCAACCCGGAAAAATTAGGATCTGGAATCAACTCTTGTATTTGTTCGCTGAGGATATTCAAGTGCTCCGAAAGGTTTCCTTTTTGAGGAACACCATGATTGCGGTAGAAGTACTCCTTGGATGTAGTGTTCTGTAGGATTGCCGGAAATTCACCAGGGTCGTAAAGGATAGATATTTGGTCACCACGAAATGTGTCGTCCTGATTCTGAAGGATTCCATAGAGTTGGGGTATCACGTTGAAGGAAATCTTGTAACTCTTGCACATGAACGTTGGAATGTTCCAGTATATTTTAAAATCTTTGCTGCAAGTAATGGTCAAGGGAATGAATATGAAAAAATGTGTGAATTGCTTACTCACCCCTCCGAAGTGCATACCCAAATGAAGGTTAAAATAATGAATTTATAAAGTAATGCCATCGCTCTCTGAAAGAACAAACAAGTTTTCACAATCAACTTTCTGGAGGAGTATCAGAGTTTCGATTGATTTCCTGAGCTTGAGATATAACTGTATTTAGGGGACGATTTTTTTAAATATTTGTTTAAGAATTCGTTACGATGTGGGAATATATATTATCTTCTCCAATATGTGCACAGGTGGCCGCCGTGGCATAGTGGGTAAAGTGGAACGCTCACACCCCGAAGGTGTAGGTTCGATTCCCAGCCCAACCCGAATTTTTCATGGCACCACCTCTTTTGAGTTGCTGACAGCACTCATTACTCTTTGAGTCTAAGAAAGCTCAGTTTGGAGTCGGCAAAAAACTGTAGGTCTTTTCTACTCGTGAGAGAACAGTAGCGCGCACAACACGTGTAGTCGATGAGTAAGCTAGGCCCTGGTCCCCCTGTCGATTGTAGCGGCAACAATTATTAATATGTGCAAGAGCAAGCCGATATTTTCTCTTTTCCACCAGCAACAGATCACTGTGGAATGCACGCGTGTTCCACACATGAGTGAGGGAGAATTTCAGGGATTATACGAGGGTTGCCTTTTAAGATTAGAGAACAAAAACATATATTAATCATAGAAAATAGTTTTACTGTTTTCCAAATTTTCTTGACGGTCAAATGTTCATGCAATTTTGAATGTATGCTGGTTCCACTACTTAAGGTTGTCTCAATCTCACGATAGGTCACTTGACGATCTTGCAATATCAGTTGGCGCACAGCATCAATGGTTTCCAGAACAACAACCGATTTTGGACGACCTTCACGAAATTCGTCTTGCAGTGAACTACGACCTCGGTTGAATTCACCATACCATCGATAAACACTGGTCCTTGATGGAGCTTCATCGTCAAAACTGAATAAAGTTTATCGATGCACTGTTATTGAGTTAATCCACGTCGAAAGTTGTAAAAAATAATCGTACGAAAATTTTCACGATTTAAAGCCATTTTTTGGGTTAGATGAATCTTTTAAGTTACTGTAAACAACACAAATAGCGTTCTTATGTCAAAACGTTCTGAGTACGTATAATCTCAAAAATGTCAAACTTTACGATAGAGCTTGCAGTTGCCAGAGTTGCAACACTAGGATTGCCCAATCCCGAAATATCCTTCGTGTTATGATTCGGTTCAGATGGGATTGTTCCTTAGTTTTTCGAAACACCAACTATTGCACGAACTGAGGTTTTCTTACGAGTAGGAAGGACATAGTGTTTTTCATTTACATTTACATTTAAGAAATGTTATGTTCAATAAAACTTAAGGAAGCTTAAGCTTGAGACCTTCAAACAGAAGCACGTTTACCCCTTTACGCCACGGTGTTCAGTTTTCTCCTAATATCGATACGAAGATGATATGACTTTGGTAAGTAGACAAGTTCATTTATTCGACTGACAGCGGTCAAAAAAGATAATACATGAATGATCGCAAAGCAGTGCGTAGTCTTTCCTGTCAAGTGCACTTTCAATTCCATCGACGAGATTTTGAAGTGCTATCTCGCAAGATTTTCCGCGCTGGTAGGCATGTTGCATCTGAAATAGAGGGTGTGATCGCAGAGCGTTTTTGCGCAGGTGCAGTTCCACCAGCCTCTCCAAGCTTTTTAGCATGAAAGAGGTAAGACTGATAGGCCTGAAGTTTTTGGCGAGTGAGTAGTCTCCTTTACCAGTTTTCGGTATAAAGGCTACCCTCACTGTAGGCCAGGTACTTGGAATGTATGGCAGCGCGAGGCTGGCAGTGAAAATTCTTTTCAGAGCCGGCAGTATAGGGTATATGCCCTTTTGCAGCAGTGCTGCATATATGCCATCGGTGCCCGGTGACTTCAAACCATCAAAAGACGCTACAGCGTACTTGATTGCTTTATCAGTTACGACGAGCGATGAAATATACCAGCCTCTGCGAGTAGAATTTGTCTGCTCATCCCCAGTTTCGGAAATCGGCACTGGTTTTGAGCCAACTGTGATCCGGTTCCCAGGGAAGTGAGTATCAAGCATGAGTTGGAGGGTCTCAGCTTTAGACTCGGTGTAGGTACCGTCTGGTTTTCTTAGTGTGTCCAGCCTCACTGCTTTGTCCCTTTTGAGGACTTTCACTAGTCTGCTGGTTTCATTGAGTTTTTCGATTTTCCCCAAAAGTCTTTATAAGAGGCACTTTTCAAAGCTCGAATAAGCCTTTTATATTCCTTTTTTTAATCGATACAGGTCCCAGTCCTCTTCCAGATTGGTCTTGAGTGACCTATTTAAAAGTTTTCTGGTTTCCTTGCGCTTTCTCTGCAATTCCGAGTTCCACCACGGAACAGGGGCTCTGCAGGGGTGTTTTTTGACTGGGCATGTCAGTTCAAGGCATTGGGTTAGGGTGTCATTCAGGTTCCGAACTGCCACCTCAACCTTACGCCTTCCGAATCGTTCGCATCCGAATCGTTCGCATTCGATTCGGATTTCTTTATGAGACTAGGAATAATAGATATACACATATACACAAGTAATTTTTGATAATTGTGTGTTTATAGAATAGTTTATAGAATATGTATTTAAAAAATGCTTAAAAATCGCGTTGTAGGATTCGCGTTATAGGAAACATTCCGCAATTCGCAAACCGCGTTGTAGCGAAATCGCGCTATAGAAGTACCGCGTTATAGGAGGGTTACCTGTATTTGATAACGTTAAGTCAATCACCTCCTGTCTTCTTGTCGTGACAAATGTTGGTTGCGATGGTTAAATGGGTCAGTAGATCTATGACGGTTTTGCGTCTTTCCGACTTTCAAAAAATTTGCTTTTTAGCAAACGCCATACTCCAATGATGTAATATGCTTAAAATCAATCCTGATTTATGAGAGTTGGGTGAATCGAAAAAACATTCAATGTCAATTTCTTGAAAATCGGTGTCCGAATTTGAAACCTTACAATTATATTAACAAACAACCGAAATTGTCTCCGTTATAAAAAAAAAACAATTTTGGCACTTATGAACTTTAAAGCAATATGCAAGAAGCTAACGAATTTCTTAGGGGTTTTTTTCCCCAGCTTTAATATGGTCAACAATTGGTTCTAACATATCTCATAACTAGTGATCCCTAATAAGTCAACTCCGGTGGAAGACATAATGATTAAGACGGTAGAAATATTTTTTTTTTCATTATTTATTTAGTGGGAATAATATAGTCGTTCCAATACTCATTTCCAAGTACCGCTGTTGTCGTCACCTTAAGCAAACGATGTTATGTCCACATTAAACACAATCAATGCAGCCAACACCAGCGACATTGAAAGGTACACCGCGGATTTACCGTTGTCTTTGTCATCCAGAAGTCACGTTCGCTTTTGAACACGCGATTGCAAGAGGAATGGTTGGCGCCCATAGGCATTGCATCAAACTTAAAATTGTTAAAGCTTTTATTTTTAAAGAACTTACAAATTTTAAAGTTCTTTCAAGCATTACTTCACACATTAATTGTTTTATTCATTCATTCATATGTGTTCCTGAATTGCCTTTGCGTTTTCATGAATTACATTATTATTATGTAAATTGTGTGAAGTAACAAATAAAGAATTTGTACTCTTAAAAGTTAAGTTTATTATTGAATTGCGCACATACAATATTCCGAAAGGAATAACCACATTTGGCATGTGCCTGGTCAAGCGTCTAAGAATTCAACGAGGAAGGTGGCTAAGCCATTTAAAGCGAATGTACAGCACTGCTCCGGACAGATAAGACTTCGAATCCTAGCCATTCGGACACATTTGGCATGTGCCTGGTCAAGCGTCTAAGAATTCAACGAGGAAGGTGACTATGGCATTTAAAGCGAATGTACAGCACTGCTCCGGGCAGATAAGACTTCGAATCCTAGCCATTCGGACACCGTAGCTGAGGACGGCCTAGGCTGAAATGGTGAACACAAGTGAAGAAGCACTTTGGAGTGCGCAATTGGAGCTGGCGAGAGATCGTGCTGGCTGGAGAGGAGATGTTGGTTGGAGCTCAGGTCCACCCTGGATTTAAGTGTTACACAAACAAAAAGAAATACAACCGAAAATGAGTCTTTATGAATAAAGAAAGTTTTGTAAACTTATTCAACAAATTAATGACTTTTCAAACCAAATCCAATAAAATAATAATTTCAAATGAAAAGTCGTTAAATTCCAAACAGTAATGGAAGAGTCTTAGAGTCTATAAATTTTAGCCAGTTCAGAGCAGTTTCAAATGTAGCGACCATTCGTCCAGCGGCTCTTAAAAATCTCTAATATGTCCTCAAAAAATCTCAGGCAGTTTGTAAACTTGTATCACAAATTTCAAAAGAAATTTAAAAAACCTAAATGCTCGCACTATTGTCCAACACGTTGAGGACGGCGTGTACCACTAGTGGCTTACACACGAATGTTTTATCTGACGGCGTGTACCGTTTTGCCGTTTCATGAAATTGCGGCATACATAAGTGAGAAGTAATAACGGCACAACAAAAGCAGAACGATATTGATGTGTGCATATTTTGCAAAATTTGTCGTTTTTCTTTAAAGTTTAAAATATTTTGTGCAAGGCGTTGCCGAATAAAGCAACGTTTGATTTCTGCTGCGGCCAGATGATGGCACCTTCCTCGTGAAAACTGGAACAACGTGCTATGTTCAGATGAAACCAAGATTAATTTGTTTGGTTCCAACAGTAAAAAAAACACGGAATTCGATCACAAGTACACCAAAAAAACAATTTAGCATGGTGGTGGCAGCATCATGATCTGGGGATGCTTTTGCAGTTGACTACACACACATCTTGAATACAGTTATGCTGCCATTTGCCGAAGAGGACATGCCACTCAAGTGGGATCTTATGCAGGACAATGACACTAAACGCTCTTCAAAACTAGCAAAAGAGTGGTTTACGCGTTATGGAGTGGCCGTCACAATCCCCCAATCTTAACACTATAGAAAACCTATGGGAAGTTTTAAAACACAAGATAGAGGAACGTAGAGCCACCAACAAGAAACAACTGTGGCCCATGATTCAAACTGCGTGGTGCTACATTCCAGCTGAAACTTGTAGCAAGTTGGTTCATTCCATGCGACGACGATGTGCTGCAGTGACAGATCACAAAGGGTGTGATACATTTTTCCTTCTCCGATGCGCGGAAACCTGGACGTTACAAAAAGCGGACGAGGAAGCCCTAAGTATTTTCGAGAGAAAAGTTCTGCGTACGATTTTTGGTCCTGTTTGCGTTGATGGCATCTGGGGGAGAAGATATAATGACGAACTCTATGGGCTGTACAGCGACATACGTTTTCGAATACAAAGCTTAAGATGGCTAGGCCATGAACCGTATGGACACCACTGCTCCGGCCCGAAAAGTCTTCGAATCAGAGCCATTGGGACAACGCAACAGAGGACGGCCTAGGCTTAGATGGCTCGCACATGTGGAGAAGGACCTCAACCACCTTGGAGTGCGCAATTGGAGGCAGCTAGCGAAAGATCGTGCTAGGTGGTTGATGTTGGTTGGTTGAGGCCCATGTCCACGCCGGACTGTAGCGTCACAAGAACAAGAAGAAGAAGTAATAATAATAATTGTTGGCGCGACAGTCCACAGGGGGACCAGGGCCTAGCTTGCTCATCAACTACTCGTGTTGTGCGCGCTATTGTTCTCTCACGAGTAGAAGGGACATACAGTTTTTTGCCGACTCCGTACGGCGAAATTTGGGAAGCTTTCTTAGACAGTTATTACTCTTTGAGTGTTGTCAGCAGCTCGAAAGAGGTGGTTCCGTGAAAAAAATTCGAGGTGTTCAGCCGGGACTCGAACCTAGACCCCTCGGCGTGTGCGCGTCGCACTCTACCCACTACGCCACGGCGGCCACAAAGAAGAAGCGATACATTTAATTTAATTTCATAACTTTTCCATATTCATTTCCTTAAACTCAGTTTGTTTCTATTATTTTTTCCAGGCTAAAACTGGCGAAAAATAAAAATCAGTTTATTTTCACCATTTTTTAGTTTTTTCGTAAAAAACTTTAATGCCGAATGTTTGAAACCAACTTGTAAATGCTTAATAATACTTCTTACTCAAATACGATAACTTTAGTTAATAAATACCAAAATACAATCCTGTTTCTATTACCATTGTATATATTCTTTGTGCAGAAAACCCACTGGGCAAGCAAAATAAGAATACGATGAGCGTTCAATATATTCTCGGTATCGGGGTGAACCTGTGGTTATATATTTATATAAATTCACTTATTTATCAAGTAATACTATTATTTTAGTGAATTCATGTAAAATTTCATATAAATGTGATTATTAATTCACGTTTTATCTCTACTTAAACAGAATCATAATGGCAACTGAGACGATGATGGTGAAAATTGAGCATCGCGCTGTAATTAAATTTCTCAATAAGCAAGAAAAAAGTCAAAAAGCTATTCATGAGATGGTGGCTGTTTACCAGGGTTCGGCACCCTCATTATCAACTGTGCAAAAGTGGTCAAGTGAGTTGAAGAGGGGCAGAGAGAGCATTGAAGACGACACATCAACGCCATATCCCGCTCCGGCGCCCCGGCTACTGCTTGTACGGGGGAAAGCATAAAATAAGTCGAAAAAATTGCTCTTGAGGATGTCCGAATAAAGGTGAAAATGATGACAGAGATCACCAAGCTTTCAACTGGTACCATTCAAATCATTCTTCATGACCATCTTAACCTTTCAAAGGTCAGTGCAAGGTGGGTGCCACGAATGCTCACAGTGCCTCAGAAAAAAAGTGAGGATCGCATGCTGTAGAGAGCTTTTGGAGATGTGTAGTGAGAACGCGGACGGTGTTATGGATCGGATTGTTGCTGGGGACGAAACATGGGTTCACCACTATGACCCTGAAAGCAAACAAGAGTCCATGCAGTGGCATTAAAAAAGGAACAGACTCCCCGAAAAAGTACAAAGTCACTCCGTCTGCCGCGAAGGTCATGGCCACAGTTTTTGGGGCTCAAAGAGAATCTTGCTCATTGAGTACAAACAAAAAGGTCAACGCCACATCCTACGCTTCCACTTTGCACAATTTGCGGGAGGAAATTAAAAAAAAAGACGGGGTAAGCTCGCAGCGGGTGTGTTGCTTCTTCATGACCACGCTCCTGTTCACACGGAGCGAGTTTCCAAGGCTGCTGCGCGAGATTGTGGTTTTGAAGATTGAACGCCCCTCGTAACTACCTTAACATCTTTTGGCGTATTGGGCAGAGTGCGACACTCACACGCCGAAGGTCCAGGTTCGATTCCCGGCTGAACACCTTAAATTTTTCACGGAACCATCTCTTTCGAGCTCAAAGAGTAATAATTGTCTAAGAAAGCTTCTCAAGCTTCAGCGTTCGATATCGGCAAATAACTGTAGGTTCCTTTTACTCGTGAGAGAGTTGTAGCTCGCACAACACAAGTATTTGATGAGCAAGCTAGGACCTGGTCCCTTGTGGACTGTCGCGCCATTCAATTATTATTATTAATTATTAACAAGACACAAATTGGTGAAAAATTCTGTGTTTCACAAATCAAAATATATAAATTAAAGAAAAAGACTTCACACTTTTAACCCACTTCCTGAAAAATTTACTGAAACAATTAACTTACGGCCAAGAAAAGTGAAATTGCTGTCTTAATTCCTGTTTGAAAATTGAACTAATTATTATCTTATACGACGCAACACTTATCACAGTCGAATGTCTGATAAACAGAATGGTTTGCAGGAATGCATGATTCACGCTCACAGCGCTGTCGTCCGACTAAAACAAAATGTGCCAATTTGCTGAACAAAATACAAAAAATATACCGAGGTGTTAAAACCGCGGAATATATTACTCACAGTCTTAACGAGACACATATACTCCCTTTTCATCCCATTCATGGAAAAAAACGTTCAATCAAATGATTGTGTTATTCTTATTCATCTCCCAGCAAGTCATAATTGAAAACATATTACACTCTGTGCAATTATTTATGACAACCATCTTAATGACCACATTGCTACCAAAAGCGACATGATAGACGTTTTCTAGGTTTAATGAGTTTATTAACTCTTTTAATTGAAAGATCTTAATCTGTCGAGGGCACCTGACGAGACTGCGATATTAATGGGTCAACGACTGCAAGTAACTGATTTTTGATAGCAACCGTTTGTAGTCGATATAATTTAAGAGGGAATGAAATGAATGAATTTTAATTGACAAAGGATGTGTAAATAATTGATGCAATAAGTTTTAAAGAATGTACATGAACTGGAGGTGCTTTAAATCATTTATTCATTGTTTTGCGCGACAACGATTTTCTTGTCTCAATTGTCATATCTTACACATATTTACGGAGGCTATCATGCCCTGTTGATAGAGGTAAATTAATACACTAATCGGGTGGGCACACAATTGTCGCGACCACCACTTCATTGTCCCGTATGCAAACTAGAAATATCAAAGTACAACTTAATTTTCACTTACTTGCGTCAGAAGAAGCAGAAGCGTCGCTCGCTTGAGTTTGAGTGATGAACTAATCGAGTCTGAAGTCAACGTACTACACCACTCCAATTGTAAAGCTGAATCACAGATGACCGACTGACTCCAAATTGGTCAGCAACAAGCAGTAAATATAAAAAAAAAATGTTTTATTGCAAGCAATCTCAAAGAATCGGAACACCATAGAGAACACGAAACGGTCTCGCAGCACAATCTAGTTCATGCAGATATAACAAAAATTGTATCGATCTAGTATGTAACCCACGGGACGCGGTGGAGGAACGTTACTGCTCTAGCAACGATGGTTTTTATTCTGAGTAAGTCTTTAGTTCAATTTTTATTTTATATGTACCTAATTAATTATGCAATTGTTTGTGTAATGTATGTGGGTGGCCTTGACGTTGTCATTTACGGGCCCCCAGGGTTAAGTGAAAGGTTTTGTTTACATTTTTTTTTTGTTCCAAACAAAGGAAGTGTCATGTTACAAAGGTAGTAACATCTGATCAAACATAGCACATTTCCTAGGCAGAAATCGGATGCCACTCGATCACGATGGAAAATTTGTGATCGCATAACTGAGTTAACGGTTATGAGCACAACAAAAGGGTGTTACTCCGCACAAAATTGAGTGTCAAATCAAAAAATGGTCATTCCTATCAAGTCCTAGGCTTGTTTTGTAATATTCACAGACATTGAGCTAAGAAGAGCTGCGATCCCATTGTGAAAGCAATTGGGAAATGAACAAACAAATTTAGTTTGCACTTGCTGCGAAACACGCCAATTGCACAGACGATTTACAATAAATCTTTCCTAAAATTCCAAAATACCTTCTTAATAAGATTACATTTTTTCACGAGTTGGATTGTTTGTTGACAACAGTTTTTTGTTCGAGGTTTGGTTTCAGTACAGACTTGAAGACTGGTCATTTGTACTAATTATATGTAATGTAATTTGTTGTACTTCCAGAGGAATGCCACCGAGCTTTTATGTGATAAAGACCCCTTGGGTGGTCCACCTGGTCAAAGCAAACGCTCTGCAACGTCTTCACCTTCTCTACGGGCGTCGCAAAGAGTTTTATAACAAAGTCCAAGTACACTAATTTGTTTAGCGAATGTTAAGTGTGCCGTTTTTCACGCCAACCAGCCGTTGTGCAGTCTTTCCTGTTTTATGATAGCAGGAATGCTGCGGATCATTTGCTGAGGCTTGGAAGAATGCGCTTGGCCTGCCTACTTCCTGGAGAGTCATGTCATCTGTGGATGTGCTGCCGGGAGACCCAACTTTCGGAAGCCCAAATGAAAGACAGTGACAAGGTGGGCAATGCCTTTGTTGATAACCTTTGGGAGGTTGATAAAGAATTTAGTCAAATTTAGAGAAATAATGCATGCTGTCATCAAGGAAGGACACACAACAACGACGTCTCGGACGGAGCGTCTCACTAGGCAGCAGAAACTTCGAGGTAGTCAAGGACTTCGTCTACCTCGGGTTCGCGGTAAATAGGGGCAACATCACCAGTATCGAAATCAAACGCAGAATCACTCTTGCCAATCGCTGTTTCTTTGGGCTCAAGAGGCAATTGAGTAATAAAGCCTTCTCTCGAAGGACTAAGCTCGCTTTATACATCATTATACAGCTTGATCATCCCCGCCCTACTTTATGGCGCGGAATCTTGGACTTGGAGGAAGCCCTTAGTCTCTTCGAGAGAAAAGTTTTGCGTGTGATTTTTGGCCCTGTTTGCGTTGATGGCATCTGGAGAAGAAGATTTAATGATGAACTCTATGGGCTGTACAGCGACTTGCGCCTGGTCAAGCGTCTTCGGATACATCGCTTAAGATGGCTAGGTAAGGTAGAGTGTATGGACACCACTGCTCCGGCCCGAAAAGTATTTGAATCCGTGCCATTGGGACAACGCAACAGAGGATGACCTAGACTAAAGTGGCGCACACAAGTGGAGAAGGACCTCAACCAACTTCGAGTTCGCAACTGGAGACAGCTGGCGAAAGATCGTGCTGGCTGAAGAGGCATTTTGGTTGAGGCCCAGGTCCACCCGGACTGTTGCGCCACAAGAAGAAGAATGCATTCTTTGAGTCTTGTCTTGGCAAATTTTAGTCGAACAATGACTAACTAAATTAGTCATTAGTTGCTGGATTCAAGCGATTGATAACTAATTTATTCATTAACCATGACTATAATAAAAAAATTATAATAATAATTATTGGCGCGACAGTTCACAGTCGGACCAGGGCCTGGCTTGCTCATGAACTACTTGTGTTGTGCGCGCTACTGTTCTCTCACTAGTAGAAGGGACCTACAGTTTTTTGCCGACTCCAAACGGCGAGATTTGAGAAGCTTTCTTAGACAGTCATTACTCTTTGAGTGTTGTGAGCAGCTCGAAAGAGGTGCTGCCGTGAAAAATAAGAGGTGTTCAGCCGAAAAAAAATTAAAAAAAAATAATTCAATAAAAGGGCAAAAAGTACACAAGCATATATTAAACATTTAATTACAAAGTACAATTGTTTGACTTCAAAAGCAAAAGGCCATCGCTTGAACTAGCACCAAAAGGACACAGCATCAGAAAGGCTGATCAACTTCAGAGTCGACCAGGCCAAACACACATTGATCAACACAGCACCGAATTTCATAACTAAAGTGTTTAGAATAAATAACAAAAAGTTTCATCAGAAAAACGAGAGTATTGTGAGAGATATTCTGATAAGAAATGGCTACCCTGACGAACTTACCAACTGACTTATAGGGTACCACAAGATAAGTAACAATCGGTCTGATCCACGGACGAATAACATGACAGACCCTTTTTACAAAAGCAGCGTTTACCAGATATACCGGTATGATTTTTTTTTTAAAATAAAACACTAATTATTAATGGAAAAGTAAAAACATTTTATTCAAAGTAATGGCCATTGTTTTCTACACATTTTGACCACCTTTCTGGCAATTTGTGAATACCACGCCAATAAAACTGTTCGTCTTTTAAAGCAAACCAATCAGACACCCAATTTTCGACCTCCTCGTAGGAATCAAAGTGCTGCTCAGCCAATGCGTGTCCCCTCGATGAAAACAAATGGTAGTCGGAAGGAGCCAAGTCTGGTGAATAGGGCGGGTGGGGTAGCTGCTCCCAGCCAAGTGTTTTGATTGTATCCTGAACCGGTTTTGCTTTGTGTGCAGGTGCATTGTCATGGAGCAAATATACCGTGCCGTGTCTTCTGGCCCATTCTGGTCGTTTCTCGATCAATGCAATGTTCAAATTGATCATTTGTTGTCGGTAGCGATCAGTATTAACGGTTTCACCTGGTTTTGGGAGCTCGTGGTACAGCACACCCTTCTTGTCCCACCAAACACACAGCATTGTCTTCTTGCCGAATCGATCTGGTTTTGCAGTCGATGTTGATGGTTGTCCAAGATTAACCCATGATTTTTTACGTTTAGGATTCTTAAAATAAATCCATTTTTCATCGCCAGTAACAATCCGATGCAAAACCGATTTTCTTTCGTGTCTTTGAAGCAAAATTTCGCAAGTGTTTTTTCGGTTTTCCATCTGTTTTTCATTCAATTCATGTGGCACCCATTTTCCACACTTATTTCCCATAGCTTTTAAAGGGTCAGAAAGTGTTTGTTGTGCAACATTTAACATTGCTGCCACTTGCTTTTAACTCAAAGTGTCATCTCCATCCAATATCTTTTGCAATTCGGCGTCTTTTGCATGTTACTTCTGATAGAGCATGACCACCATATGCCTCAACAAGCATTCGATGCGACTCTGCATCACTTTTCTTCAAATGAAAATAAAAGATTAATGCTTTCCGCAAATCATCACTTTCTGGTACAAAATTCGACTTTTTTAACACGATGAAAAAATATGATGTTGTCTGTTCAATGAGTGTATACTACTGTATACTAAATATTTTACACAGATGTCATAGCAAAAAAAAAATAAGGGCTCGTTCACAACAAATGTTCCCTATCGAGACATTTGTATCTTTACGCTCACTTTATACCGGTATACCTGGTACATACCAACTTTGTCGGACAACTTCATAAAAATCATGTTCGACTATTGTGG
Source organism: Eristalinus aeneus (assembly GCA_955652365.1). Taxonomy (NCBI): domain Eukaryota; kingdom Metazoa; phylum Arthropoda; class Insecta; order Diptera; family Syrphidae; genus Eristalinus; species Eristalinus aeneus. The sequence continues at coordinate 53,584,657 of OY019131.1, forward strand.
CAACATTAAGTTACAACACACTTCACCAAACTCAAACCGAAAATTGACAAAGAAAATAAAACTGACGTCATATACAAAATCACTTGTAAGGGAAATGACGTAGAAACATGCAATCTATGCTACGTAGGCACAACATAACAATTTTTCAGCCAGAGATTGGCTGGCCCTAAATCGGACATAAACAATAACAACTCTGCCTATCGACTAACCTCCATCCGGACTTCAACAATGTTAAAATTCTGCAGTCTAAAAAACACACCAGCAAAAGGTATACATTAGAAACATTTCACATTATTAACAACAGCAACAATATGAACAGAAAGCAGGAAAAATAAAACACATCGGGGGTTTACTCAGCAGGGGTAACGGCCCGCCAGTTTTGAAATATTTATGTCATATTTCTGTGGCCGCAGTGGCGTAGTGAGTAGGGCGCGACGCTCACACGCAGAAGGTCTAGGTTCGATTCCCGGTAGAACACGTCGAATTTTTCACAGCACCACCTCTTTCGAGCTTCTGACAACACCCAAAGAGTAATAACTGTCTAAGAAAGCTTCTCAACCTTCGCTGTTCGGAGTCGGCAAAGAGTTGTAGGTCCCTTCTACACTTGAGAGAACAGTAGCGCGCACAACACGAGTAGTTGATGAGCGAGCTAAGCCCTGGACCCCTATGGACCATCGTGCTATACATTTAATTAATGTCATCTTTCCACAAACATCAAGATTGATCTTCGCCGAACGAAGTGCTAACATTACGTGCAATACTAGTTTTCAGTTTATATAGTATATTTTCAAATTTATTAGTTTAATTTAATGTTAAATATTAATATGTCAACGAATTTATGTACCAAACCGAAAAGCAATTACATAATTGTGAGTTATTCGAAACCATTTTTATTAACGTGCCGTATTATTTCTATCATCTCAGTAAACAAAGATCCCCTGAAGATCAGCATCCCCTGTCGAAACGTTGGGACAACACAAATGGCATAAACTTGTTTCATTTGCTCCTTAATGACCAAAACAGCCGACGAGGAATCAGATTCTTCAACCACAAAATGAGAACAGAAACAAAACTTTAAGTTCTTTGTAATCAAAACACATTTCTTTTCGTCCGACGAGAATGGTGCACTAACATGTCTTAGCGAAAGCACATATAAGGTTGCCAAATATTTCCCTTCCGCCTTTTTGTCTTTTGAATTTTCCGGCTATGTACAAAGCGCTACAGAGCTCGCCAATACTATACATCATTTGATAGGTCTTGACATAACCTACAAAACGACGCTGTGCATGATTAGTTTGGATATTGCGTTCAACAGTTATAGACGTGTAAACATGGAGTTCACTAACGCCGAAATTCGCGCTGTTTTAAAGTTTTCCTTCTTTAAAGGCAAATCCGCTAGAGAAACGTTTCGTGAGATTAATGGTGTTTTGGGGGTGGTACTCCATCACTTCAAACCGCGGAGGAATGGTTTCAACGATTCAGAGCCGGTGAAAACGAACCATGGAAGACCTGTGGCGACGAATACCGATCGAATCATGGAAATCATCGAGTTAGACCGGCATGTGGCATCTCGCGACATCGCCCAGGACATGGGAGTTAGTCACCAAAACATTTAAAACCATCTGCGGAAGGCTGAATACAAAAAAAGCTTCATGTTTGGGTGCCGCATGATTTGACGCAAAAAAACCTTCTGGATCGAATCAACGCCTGCAATATGCTGTTGAAACTTAACGAACTCGACCCATTTTTGAAGCGGATGGTGACTGACGATGAAAAATGGATCATATACGATAATATCAAGCGAAAACGGTTGTGGTTGAAAGCCGGTGAATCGTCCCAAACAGTGACCAAGCCGGGAGTGACGTCCAGGAAGGTTTTGCTGTGTGTTTGGCGGGATTGGAAGGGAATCATCCACTATAAGCTGCTCCCATATGACCAGACGCTTAATTCTACCACCTACTGCGAACAACTGGATCGCTTGAAGCAGGCGATCGACCAGAAGCATCAATAATTGGCCAACAGGTAGGGTGTAGTGTTCCACCAGGACAACGCCAAAAAACACACTTCGTTGATTACTCGTCAGAAGCTACGGGAGCTCGGATGGAAGGTTTTATCGGATTCACCATATACCCCGGACATAGCTCCAAGTGATTACCACCTGTTCCTGTCCATGGCGAACGCCCTTGGTGATGTGAAGTTGAACTCAAAAGAGGCTTGTGAAAAGTGGCTGTCCGAATTCTTCGCAAATGAGAAGAGCTTCTAATTAATAATTGTATAGCGCGACAGTCCGCAGGGGACCAGGGCCTAGCTTACTCATCAACTACTCGTGTTGCGCGCGCTACTGTTCTCTCACGAGTAGAAGGGACCTACAGTTTTTTGCCGACTCTGAACGGCGAAGTTTAACAAGCTTTCTTTGACAAGCTCTCTTTGACTGTTGCCTGCAGCTCGAAAGAGGTGCAAAAATCGAGGTGTTCAGCCGGGAATCGAACCTAGACCCTGTGGCGTTTGAGCGTCGCACTCTACCCACTACGCCACGGCAAAGGGGGCTTCTACGAAAGGGGTATTATGAAGTTGCCGTCTAGATGGAAACAGATTATCGAACAAAACGACTCATATTTGAACTAAATCCGATCAGTGTAACACTTTTTATGAAGCATTGAATGAAGAGCAAAAAAGCGGAAGAGAGATATTTGGCAACCTTATATTACACATGCAAAACACTGAATGCTTTCATTTCCTTTTATAACTAATATTAAATACATAAGCCCTTGTGTAGAATTTTACTTAGAGAATACCATAGACATAATAATTTACCCATAACCATGCCGAAAGAATTTTAGAAAAACCGAGCCTCCCAACTTTGTTTTTGTTAAAAATATTCACTTTTGAAACAAATGAACCTAGACCTTCGGCGTGCGAGTGTCGCACTCTACCCATTATGCCACGGCTGCCACATTTCAAATAATGAAAGCTCTCCACAGTTATTCTAAGAAGTTTTCTGTCGTATTCAGAAATTTCTTCATGATAGTTTTCGTAACTTGATTCAAGGTGATCCGGAAAATGTTGAAACGGAGTGGTGAATGGTTTTGAAATGATGATAATCTTAACGATAAAATGAAATGGTTTGAACGAGCACTGTTTTGAAAAAAAAATATCGGATCAGTCCACAGGGGCCAGGCTTGTTTAGCAACTACTCTTGTTGTGCGTCCTATTTATTTCTCACGAGTAGGAGGGACCTACATCTTATGGCGACCTACTCCTAACGGCGAAACTTAGGAAGCTTTCTTGTAGACAATTATTACTCTTTGTGTGCTGTCCGCAGCTCAAAAGAGATGGTGACGCCAAGGTTTTCACTCCGGTAATCGAACCTGGACCTTCGGCGTGTAAATATCGCCCTCTACTCACAATGCCACGCCGACAGGCATATAGGAGTACTATCTTATTTGTGCAATTTTTAACAACATAAAATGTGAAATGAATGTTATGAGGTGTACAAATATTTTGTTGATTTTTATTTTTTTCACTCGTTAAAAAGGAATGTGTGTTATTCTTCTTTTACGAGTATCATAAATACGAGTTTACGAGTTTGCATAAATAGCTACCTCTATTCAAAAATGAGTAAAAATTCGGTTCCGCCACTTGACAACTTCAAATTAAAAATTCGATTTTGTAGCGAGAAGGGAGAGGGAACCAACGAGAGCGAGAACGACATCAACAACGACAAGAAAAACAAAACTATCAGACAGTAGTGTGTAGACTTGCAACAAAAGTAGATGATGTTTGATCCTGGTAGATTACTTGTTATAGTGTTGTTATTCCAAATGACATTATCATTATTTGGAACATTGCGTTATATTAAATACTAATTACTACGAACAATTGGGTGTTGGTTTTCTCCTGTAATAATTATAATATAATTGTTGGCGCGACAGTCCACAGGGAGACTAGGGCCTAGCTTGCTCATCAACTACTCGTGTTGTGCGCGCTTCTGTTTTCTCACAAGTAGAAGGGACCTACAGTTTTTTGCCGTCTCCGAACGGCGAAGTTTGAGAAGCTTTCTTAGACAGTTATTACTCTTTGGGTGTTGTCAGCAGCTCGAAAGAGGTGGTGCCGTGAAAATTCGAAAAATTGGTGTTGAGCTGGGAGTCGAACCTAGACCCTTCGGCGTGTGAGCGTCGCACTCTACCCATGGCGAGCACGGTTTTCTCCTATAGTTATATCTTTTATTCTGGAAGTTAAAATTTTGAGTTTTTGAAATGAATAGTGAGTTTCGATAATGGAATTTTATCAGTTGTGGGTCTGGGATAATATCAGAACATAACAATTGGATATTGGGCTTGTTTTTATTTTCACGCGAGTAAAACGAACCAAAGAATTTCGACCCCGAAAGTCGAGAGCTCCTTCATTGACTATAAGCTCTCTTTTAGTGCGCCGCTACGACATGTCATTAAACTTACGAGCGTCAGCATGTAATTCGAAGCACTTGTGGCTAACACACATCAGATTATATCTTCTCGTAAATCGAAGTGTTTTTTGCCGTTTTTTGTTTTTTTATTTTTATTTTTTTTTTTATTTGCCGACTTTTTTGAGTCAGTTTATAATGAAACCGAGGTCCATTTAACGATGAACTATTACTCAAAAATACCTGAAATTCTGGACATAGGTACGTTGCAATTATCGAATGACGATCTAATGAACGAATTGAAAAATCTTAAACTTAATTACAGCCCAGGCCCTGATGGGGTCCCGGCAACAATTCTAAAAAAATGTTTCAGTTCATTGTATCGACCTCTTATAATTATATTTAATCAATCGCTAAAAAGGGTGAACTCCTAGATGAATTATAGTATTAATATTTAACACCACTTTATAAAAGCGGGTTGAAACAAAAAGTAGAAAACTATCGGCCTATATCAAAGCTTTCTTCCATCCCAAAATTGTTTGAGAGCCTCGTAAGAGAAAAAATGTATTTTCTAGTAAAAGAGCTTATTTCAAATAGGCTTCATGCGAGGTAGGTCATGTTCTACTAACTTATCTTTATTTACAAATTATATATTTACAAATTTAGAACATCGCCTGCAAGTTGATGTACTTTATACTGACTTTTCGAAAGCCTTTGATAAAGTGCATCACACTTTGCTTTTAAACAAACTTAAATCCATGGGAATTCATTCAGCAATGCTAGAATGGTTTTCCAATTATTTAAAGGAGAGGAAGCAAATGGTTAAGGTCGATAGTTATATTTCTCGCGTAATAAAGGTAACATCAGGCGTGCCACAGGGTAGCCACTTGGGCCCATTATTATTTCTTTTATTTATAAACGATGTTCACGAAATATTTAGATTCTGCGAAATTCTAACATTCGCGGATGACTTTAAATTATTTTTATTAACAGTGTAGCTGATTGCATTAAGTTTCAGTCGGATATACATAACCTAGCGGAATGGTGTAAACATAATGCTCTATCAATAATCATAAACTGGATCGCCTAGAAGAAGTTAAAGACCTTGGAGTAGTATTCGACCCCAAGTTAGATTTCTCACTACATTATGATTACACCATTGCGAAGTCGAATTCTTTGTTAGGATTTTTAAAAAGAAATAGTAAAGATTTTCTTGACATATCCAGTTTAAAGACCATCTTTGTTTCGTTAGTAAGACCCTATTTGGAATATGCATCCATTGTCTGGGACTCACCTTACGATAATCAAGAACTTAGACTCGAACGAGTTCAAAAGAATTTCACGAGATATGCTTTCCGAAAGTTGTATTCCTTTGAAGATCTTCCTAATTATGTTGAAAGATGCAGAACAATTGGCTTGCAAACCTTAAGTTTCAGGCGTAAGGCAACGTCAGCCATGTTTATTCGTGATATTATTAATTATCAATTAAATTCACCAGAATTACTTTTTCTCATTAATATATATGCACCCCAAAGATTTCTGAGGGTGAGAAACTTACTTTTTGACAAAAGACACAGAACCAATTATGGTCGCAATGAACCTATTACACGGTGTATAAATACATTTAATGATTTTTGCAACGAATTTGATTTTAGCTTGCCACCGTTAGAATTTAAAAACATGATTATTGCATCGTATTTGAATTAATATTATTTATTGAAGTAATCTGTAAGACGATAAGAGTCGGTAGATGATCCTAAGTCGCTCAGCAAACATCTGCTGTGTAAAGCGATACTGAGAGTTAACACTTAGAGAACGTAGTGTTTTGTGTTACTCTGTAATGGATATATAAAAAAAAAAAAAAAAGTGACCTTAAAAGAAACACCAACCTTTCCATGTATCCTGCCAGAATAAAGTTTAACATAATTTCAAGGTTGTATTGTTACTCATTACTTCACCATGTTCCTTACATTTATTTTTTATTTATTTCTTTCTTTATTCTTCTTACCTTTGAATAATGTCTCACCAATTTATCGTGTCCAGGAGATTTATAATTCGTTAGTTACTGACACTTTAATTTTTTGAAGAAATCATATGTTTAACTAAGCACATTGCACAACAATAACTGATGAACTTATTTGACTTGCAAACTTCACTAACAGAAGCATCGAAACATCGGCACAGTTTGAAGATGTGTTTATATTCGTACGAGTATATGCTGCTTGTATATCCACACTTCTTTGTCTCCTTAAGCTTACTAAAGTTTTACATTTCGCCAAGTTTCGAGATATCAACAATGCTTAAAAAAATACCAACCACTTCCTGAGTAACCGCATTTTCCTATTCCTATTTCTCTTTATAGAGAATACTAGAACACTGAACAAAAAAACTAAACAAACATCGGCATGTTCTTTTTTATGTAGTAGGTGTTAGTTAGATTGTAAAACAAAAACCTGGCCTCAAGTAAATCAAAAACGACATCAATTACATTTTCAACTTACCACAACTCAAAAGAAAGGACCTTATTTATATTCGGATTCACAAAATCATCATCATCACTTCCACTTTCAAAACATTTTTGTGTCGATCCGTTTAAAATTCACAAAACATTTAAACCTCCAAGAAGTGTTCCGCTAGTTGATGTAAGCGGCACCAGGGGGAACAACAACTTTACGCGACGAACATGCGCGGACTTAAAGAACACGAACAATAATTCCGTTCATATGTAGGTTGAGTGGAGTTTTATCAGCTTTGGCGCAACTACGATATATCAGCTGATGGTCTCGAAACTGAAACAAGACTCGTGCATGATGTAAATCCGAACTTCGCCTCTACTTCTGGCGTTTCGCACACCAACGTGTGTTTGATTTACATTCAGCAGTGTCAGTGGAGTAGAAAGGTTTAAATGTTTATGATATTTTAAACGATTAACTGAAAGAGAACGCCTGGAAGAGGGTTGTCCCAGTCGTTGGTCCATCAAGTGGTTGGCGTAATCCCTTGAAAGTAGACCGAGGACAGCAAATGTAAAGAGTGAAAAATTGTGTATCAGAAAGATAAGAGGGAGAAATGCGGTTGCTAATTCGACAACAGAATGATTCATTTTGTAATTCATATCACAAGCACACAGGAGTGCCAGAAACAATTGGAAGCATAAATATCGCGAGCGCACCCTCTGAATGGGGCAATGTTACGTAAATATTTTGCGAAGCATTTAATTGCGGCTGTAGATTGGCAGTCGTCAGAGCGAATTTCAATAAAGACAGGGGGAATGAAACTTGCTTTATGGCTTAAAATAGGACTTGTCGAAATTTAAAGAGAAAATCGAGGTGTCCAAAGAGTTTAAGAAGCTAATTCGAGTATTTTCATAAATAATTGAATCCCAAGGTGGAAGAGTTTCCATATGGACCGCTTAGTTCAGGTTTTGAAGCTGTAAAGTTCAGATCAGCCCTGTTAGCGTAACTGAAATCACGATAAAATGCTGTGGTCAAAGACAGTGTTCTTGTATTTTCAGTGTATTTATTTAATAAACGATAATGAAAGAAACGTCTCTTTAGGAATAGATGAAGCAATTAAACATTTAAGGTCATTTGAATATTTTCAAACAGTTGATCCTTCTTTATCCTAGGCATATCAGTGTTTCTTAACTTTTTGTTTTTTACGTGGTGAGAAAGTTAGCCTGACCCATAGCCCACAGACTGGTAGGCCAGGCCCATTATTCAACCTCGGGTAGAGGGGTTCGCTGCATACATCGGTTCACCACACAACGGATGTTGTGATGGCTATCCAAAGGGCGTCGCTAGGAGGCTGTACGTAGATTGCCTTTTATATTTCAAGATTGGCCAACCCGAGTGTTGCAATCTGGCAACTGCCAGCTCTATCGTAAAGTTTGACATTTTTGAGGTTATACGTACTCAGAACGAATACTAGCGCTATTTGTGTTGTTTACAGTAACTTAAAAGATTCATCGCGCCCAAATAATGGAATTAAATCGTGAAAATTTTCGTGCGATTATTTTTTACAACTTTCGACGTGGATGAACACAGCAACAGTGCATCGATGAACTTGATTCAATTTTGGCGATGAAGCTCCATCAAGGACCAGTGTTTATCGATGGTATGGTGATCTCAACCTAGGTCGTAGTTCACTCCAAGACGAATTTCGTGAAGGTCGTGCAAAATCAGTTGTTGTTCCGGAAGCCATTGATTCTGTGCGTCAACTGACATTGCAAGATCGTCATGTGACCTATCGTGAGATTGAGACAATCTTAGGCATTAGTGGGACCAGCATGCATTCAAAATTGCATGAACATTTGATCGTCAAAAAATTTGTTCGCGTTGGATATCACACAATTTGTAAATCGCTCAAAAAAGGGTCGTGTCGATTGGTCGAAAAAAATGCTCCAAAAATACGATCGCTGTGCTTCGAAACACGTTTATGATATCGTGACAGGTGATGAATCGTGGATTTACGCGTATGAGCCCGAAAGTAAACAGCAGTCGACTGTATGGGTGTTTCAAATTGAGCCAAATCCAACAAAAGTTGCTCTCGCACGAAGCACTTCCAAGCAAATGGTCGCCTGGTTTTTCGGAGAAACTAGAACAAGGCAGAACAGTCAATCCTGAGTGGAAAACCAACCGCCGAAGACGGATCACTCGTCACCACGACAATAAGAGCTCTCACTCATCAGCTCAAACAACTGCATTTTTGAGCACTCAAAACATCGATTTGATGAGTCATCCGCGGTATAATCCTGACTTGGCACCGAATGACTTCTTTTTATTCCCGTACATAAAAAATAAAATGAGAGGTCAACGTTTTTCGACACCTATTGATCGTGATCAACAACGTTACCTCGTGTGGACAGGGCCATGCCTCTGGCAGGAATGAAATCTTATTCGTCGATTTTAAGCCCACATATGACAAGGTACATAGAGGCATTCCTGAACTGAAGATGACTTCTACTCGTTAGAGATCTGTTTGGCGCACAACAAGAGTTGATGAGCCTAGGTCCTGGTCTCCTATGGGATCTCAAATACTATAGAGTCGAATGTCAAATGAGCAGAGCGGATTCTAGGAGCCATTCAAGAGCCTATTTGTACGTAGCTCGGAGAAGGGTGAGTATGGCAGACGACACGGCTACGAACTTTAATCAATAGTAAACACCATTACCTCAGGCACATTGATTCCGTAGGAGGGCCATTAAATCCCAGCATTTTGGTACTATTAGAGGAAAAGACCAAGTCTTCTGTATAAAAGGCAAGAAACGCCGTTAAGTATTGAGGCTTAACGTTCAGTACGGAAGTACAACTTACAGAAATGAGAATTTCTTATTATTGTCCAACAGTCTATCAGACATCTACTTCCCTATGCGTAAACGTGTGACACATGTTTCTTTACGAGTCCAGCTTATTTCCGACTTTTAACGACGAAATTTCAAAAGCCTTTTGTAAGACACATAAGATGGTAACTCTTCAGTGTAAAGATCGAACCAAAGAACTTCAGCATAAAAGTGGATATATACAGAAGTTATTCCACGGTTCAAGATATTATTTATTATTTCACGGTTTAAAAACGAGACTAGAATATTAAATTAAAATCTTATGGAATACTCATTCTTATCTGCTGAATCATTAAAGACTATTTTGAAAGCCACGACGAATTTGAAAGTAAGCAATGAAACGGTCAGAAGAGTGATAAGGAAACACGAATATCACGGCCGCGTTGCAAGGAAGAATCCATTCATTTCCGAAAAAAAAACGAAAAGAAAGACTGAAATTTGCTAAAGAACATTTGACAAAAGATACGCCCTTCTCTAATAAAGTAAAAAAAGAAACTAGTCTGATTTATTATATATAATAATATTGTTATACTAGGTTTTGTTTACTGATGAACGCAAATTGAACCTTAATGGTTCTGAAGGACTGAAATATGTACGGCGAAAAGCTAATGAAGAATTTTCGCATAAGAATACCCGAGCTATTGTGAAGCATGGGGGTGGATGTATCATAATATATGAGTGTATGTTCTGGTGTTGATAACCTTCATTTCGTGGAACAGAAGTCATATGTCGCCATTTTGAAAGAACATTTAAGGCCAAGTGTCAGTAAACTGGGAATTCAAGACGATTTTAATTTTTTACCAGGACAACGATCCTAAACATACGTCCTAGACTGCAAGATTGTGGTTGTTGTACAATTGTTCGAAGGTGCTCGAAACGCCTGCACAGTCCCCAGATTTAAATGCTATAGAGCATATTTGAGATAAACTGGGATGTCGAGCAGCACAAAAGAGGTTTAAAAACAGCTCTTAAATCCGGACTTCAAGAAGAATGGCAAAAAATTGCATCAGATGTGTGTTCCAAACTAGTGTCTTCAATGCCTCGACGTTCCCAGACAATTATCAAGTCAAATGGATATGCAAATGCCTGATAGTTTCAATGTCTGTGCGAGTGGTGCTTGTAAAATGTACGAAGTTTGATTTCAGGGAATATTTTTTAAAATAATTTTTTAATGTTAATCTGAGGATTATATCCAAAACATTTTGTAATTACTGATTACATTTTTTTCTTGCTTTTTCTTCAAATTTTCACCACCATGCAGGTGGTCAGACCAATGCTAAACGATAGTGAAATAACTATCGTCTAAAACCTATCAAGACGGTAGCGACTGGCAGTTTTGAAAGTACATAAAACAACCAAAACGATATCGTTTTGTCAATATCGGTTTTTTTTTTGCTTACGCGATGCAAAACTCTCGTTTCAACAATATCGTCGCACGATAGTCGTCATCCGTGGTTAGACCCCAGCTTATTGCCGATTCCTTACGGTGAAGTTTCAAAAGCTTTTTATAAAAAATGTAAGATGGTCCCTCTTCAGTGTAGGAATCGAACCAAGGAACTTCCGCATGAGAGTGGATACATACAGTGGCTGTCAACTCAAATCGGACATACAAAAGAAAAATCTTTGTAATTGAATATCTTGATAACACAAAAAAAACATATTAATCTAAGCCACAATAGATTTATTATTAGATATAACTGTTTTTAATTTAAAATGAAAAAAATAAGATTTGCAATTAAGGACAAAAACAAGCTAATAAAGTCAAACAACTCTATATTTATGCTCTCACTAATAATCGTACACTTGTTGTTAATGCACATTGTTTTTCTTTGCAACGGTTTTTTTCCTCTCAAAATGAAAATTATAACAGTAAATTATATTCTGTGCATTATATTCAAACAAATTTGTTTCGATCTATTATTTTGTAATAAAATGGCACCTACGCGCAAGCAAGCCTCCGTAGCGGTAAGAAACTTAATTATATCTCAGCCAGGAAGGAAAGTTCTTTCGAAATGGCTTAAATCGTCAAAAGAAGTCATTCCACGGTTCAAGATATTATTTCGCGATTTAAACACGAAATTAGAATATTAAATGAAAGCAGGATTGGTCAAGGAAAAACATTGGGACAGTACGAGGAGAAGCTTATAATTCAAAATCTTATGGAACATCCATTCTTATCTGCTGAATCATTAAAGATTAATTTGAAACCCACGATGAATTTGAAAGTTAGCAATGAAACGGTTAGAAGAGAGATAAGAAAATACGAATATCACGGCCGCGTTGCAAGGAAGAAGCCATTCACTTCCGAAAAAAAAAACGAAAAGAAACACTGAAATTTGCTAAAGAACATTTGACAAAAGATATGTCCTACTGGAATAAGGTAAAAGTAGAAATTGTGTGATTTGTTATCATAAGATAATAACAGTATTGTTATACTAGATTTTGTTTACCGATGAAAGCAAATTCAATCTTAAAGGTATTGATGAGTGGAAATATATATAGCGAAAAGCTAATGAAGAATTTTATCATAAAAATACCCGAGCTACTGTGAAGCGAGGGGGTGGATGTTTCATAGTAAGGGGGTATAGTTAAGTTCTGGTGTGGGTAACCTACATTTCGTGGAAGGTAAAATGGACCAATGACCGCCGTGGCGTAGTGGGTACAGTCCGACGCCCGAAGGTCTAGGTTGAATTCCCAGCTGAACACCTCCCATTTTTAACGGCACCACCTCTTTCGAGCTACTGACAACACTCAAGGAGTGATAACCGTCTAAGAAAAAGCTTCTCATAACTTCCCCGTTCGGGGTCGGCAAAAATCTGTAGGTCCCTTCTACTCGTGAGATACATTTATTATTATAATTATTTAAATGGACCAAAAGTCATAAGTCGTCATTTTGAAAGAACATTTAAGGCCAAGTGTCAGTAAACTGGGAATTCAAGACTATTTTAATTTTTACCAGAACAGCGATCATAAAAATACGTCCTACACTGCAAGATTGTGGTTGTTGTATAATTGTTCGAGGGTGCTCAAAACGCATGCATAGTCCCCAGATTTAAATGCTATCGAGTATATTTAAGATGGACTATGACTTCGAGTAGCAGAAAAGAGCTTTAAAAACGTCCAGAAATGTGTTCCAAATTTGTTACTTCAATGCCTCGACTCCTCGAAGCAGCAGTCGAGCTGTCAAATGGATACACAAAAAAGTATCGATTATTCGTGAGACTCAAAAATTAGAAGTTACAAGATATTTCATCTCAAACATTTTTCTTTTTTGTGCCAGATTTTACTTGTGAAACACTGTAGACACAATACGCTACGGGCTACGGCGCCCATTATCAACCTCAGCATTTATATTATTTTCATATTTTTCTACAAGTTTTTTCTTTAAATTATTTATAATTGCTTTCTTTGAAAGACGACAAAAATTCTGCAACACATGATCAGAAACCAATAATTTGAAACGACTCCCGTTCCTGTCCTTGTCAGTTTTTATCACTTCCTGTCCTTGTCAGTTTTTATACCTTCCTGTCCTTTTCAGTTTTTATCTCTAACCAAGACTTCTAAAAATAATAGGTACACACTGAGGAACAATTGTAAGGCTATGCGCACATTTTGATGCCGAAAAGATGATTTTGGAATATATATATATATATATATATATAACGGAGAAAAGCTACTTTCCGTATGTGCTTTGTTGCGTTCGGCTAAGGAAGTGCTTTTGGCATGCGTTTTTCTTTATCAGAATCTAACGACTCAGTCAAGACTATAATTTATATAACCTTAGACCCTATTGTCGTGTACTTTCCGAAGCTTAAAGCCGGTAATAAGCAACATACATATTTACGAAAACTTCTCAAGTGGAAAGCGCTCACGTACTAAAATTTTCCTTCAATTAAAATGTAAGAGCTGAAAAACTTTCCAACACAAACTTTGTTGGTTCAAACAAAACAAACTTTGTTGTTCAAAGTCTTTCCTCCCTTTATTCAAAACCATTTTCGGATAACATTTGTTTTTAACTCCTTCCTTTCATAAATTGGTAAACGCGTGTTTCTTGAAAATGAAAGAGACGTCTCTGGATTTCTGCATCGGAATATGACAGTTTGTGTACATTCTCACTTTTCATATGCAATTCTGCAAAAAGCTTCCTATTTCCATTGGAAAGCAGAACCATATCTACAGATGAGAGTGTTTCTGCATGTAACGTCGTTGAATTGTCAAGTGTTTGTCCGCTGGCGGTGTTGGTTTGCTTTTGTATCACAGCCCAAGGTATGTTTTCCTAGGCTAAAGGAATAGCTGCACGAAATGTCAATGAACTTGCCGCCAGATCTATGCCCTTTGGAAACCCAAGTTGCCGGACACACATTTGATGGCAACTGCACTACATATGGCATGCTCAGAGATAAATCAGGTGGATTTGTGTTCAAACCCCTCACCAAGCCGTTATATGCCGAACGCGAAATATCCTTCTACAAGCGGATCAAAGCACAAGATGAATCAACTAGTCAACTGAAGGAATTCATACCAAAATATGAAGGTCACAGTGAGATTCAAATTTTCGGAAAGAAGGTACATACATTTTTGAATTTGTTATCTTGCATTGCAAAGTATGACTAACCTCTTTGTTTACGTTTGTCTTTAGCACTTGTTCATCAAATTGGAGAACATAACTGGTTCGATGAGTATGCCCTGTGTCATGGATATCAAAATCGGACGCCGAACGTGGGATCCTTTAGCAACCGCTGACAAAATGACAGTGGAGAAACAAAAATACGCTGCATGCAAGGACAATATAGGCCTGTGTATTCCGGGATTTCAAAAATTCGACTCAGCGGGAGCACCGTTGAAATTCGGAAAGGAATATGGCAAGAACTTAACTCCAGAAACTTTCTGTGATACTTTAGTACTGTTCCTTAGCGCTCAAAACAGAAAATGTTACAAGCCGCTGATCAAAGCGATACTTAATCAATTGTACCACCTACTTAATTGGTTTTCAACACAGAAATCCGTGAATTTTTACTCCAGTTCGATTTTGATTGCATACGACTACAAGGCGTTGATGGAGGTATGCGATGGGAGTGAGAATGGTGAGTGCCCGCATTATTTGCTGGTTTGTCGATTGCATTCATGACCTCCATTTACAGGTGAAAGCAGTAAGCCAATGCTTTATGCAAAGCGGAAGATGGTAAGCCGTCTTTTATTGTGTATATAAACAAACCACTCACTCGCTTCAAATTCCAGAATAACCTCAAAACAAACAGCATTCCATGGGTCAAAGTAAAAATGATTGATTTTGCGCACGTTTTCGACGTTGAAAATGAAACTTATGATACAAACTACTTATTCGGTTTACAGAACCTTGTGTATATTTTACAAGACATTTTAATAGAAAATTGGTAAAGATGTATGTAGAAAAAAAATGAAACTGTTTTCAATTTCCGGTATGGAAATGACGTTTTTATGACGGCGACTGAAGGAGGAATTGAACGAAACAACGGATGGGATATGTACAGAACAGGATGCCGTCAAATGTACATGGTCCATGTCACAAATGTGGATGAAAGAAAGAAACAAGTCAACTATTCTAAAAAGAGGAAATGAGATATCTTCAGGCAAGTGGTTGTTTAAAACATTCTAATCACTATCCTTCAGCATAATGAGCAAAGATTCGATATTCACTGACATGGCATTGATGGAAAAATCTTCTTCCTGTTGTGGCGCTACAGTCCGGGGTGGACCTGGGCCTCAACCAACATGCCTCTCCCGTCAACACGATCTTTTGCCAGCTGCCTTCAGTTACGCACTCCAAGTTGGTTGTGGTCCTTCTCCACTTGTGTGCGTAACCTTATCCTAGCCCGATGAAAAAATGATAAACAATGAATGAACGAAAAAGTAGAGGATAGACTTGGTATTTTTCTCGAAAGCCTTTCCCATGAGTACCTTTCACAGGTTCTGAAATAATTCTCTGGATCCTAGTCACAATGCTTTATTTTCTATAAGAATTGAAGTGAATATAGGTACATTGTACTTCGTAAAAATTTTCAGCAGAAATTGAAATGTAGGCGCCTCCTATGCAGACCTTAAAACCCCCAAATGCAATAAAAGGAATGAAATCCGTTCAGGATGTAGACCAGGCAATGTGAACGTTTAGGAATTTCATTCACAAATTTAATAAACAATTTCATTACTGAGTCCTAGACATTCAATGATGTAGCTGGCATACACATTTTGAAAGACCAAAGACATCCATCCCAGAGATTGGCTGCTAACATCAAACAATAAAAAACCAGACTTGTCCACGGGCACTTTAAAATTCCTGAGTAGAGTTAATAAATTTAACCCAAAATCGCCGACACTTCGTTCCTCCTCAAAGGTACACATTTCTCCTCAAACCGCATTTGACGTGAATGAAAGTCAAATTATTTTTAGAACGTGGGCTACAGCTAGGGTATACCCAAATTATATGCAATTGCACTCACCAAAAACTACATGTGCATATGAATGTCACTCTCGTGGTCAACCTAAACATAAACAAAGCCACGCGTATCAAACATTTCATTCCTGTCAGAACACATCACAAGTTGTAAAGAAAACGCACCATTTTACGCGTATTAAAAATTAATACATTCTCCACATCACTTTTTATTCAAATTAAAAAAACACCCCTCGGTTCTAATCAAGTGGAACCTCAACAGCTCCAGAGTTGATGTCATCAATGATGTCGTGTGGTGGCCTGCCGTCAACTGTGCATCCTACACTCTGTGCAGTTCCGAGGATCTCTTTGCAGACTCCTCGCATATCTCTAGCCATGGAGCGGGGGCGCATAGCATTGGCGATCGAAAGAATGTCATCAAAACTGATGTTGCCATTATGTTTAACTGAAAATAATCACACCTTCAATCTTTCCGCGCGCAAGGTGTAAATCGACTTTTCACTTACTGTTCTTCTGCTTCTTCCTGTCCCTTGGGGGCTCCTTCAGGGCCTTAATGATAAGGGACGCTGCCGATGGCACAACACTGATAGCTGCTTGACGATTTTGAATTGTGAGGCAGACAGTGATCTTCAGACCTTTCCAGTCAGATGTGGCCTTTGCGATATCATCACCCACTTTCTTTGGTGACTACAATACAAATCTCATTAAATCACTCTGCACATAACTGAATGCAATTGATGTGTGAAGCTTACCAAACCGAGTGGACCGATTTTTGGGGCGAGCGACGAGGTAGCACCCACTTCACCACCAACGCATCTCAAGTAAACTGAAACGATACACAAGCGCACATCAGACATAAGAAAAAACAGGAAAAATGTGTATTTGCCAGAGTGTACCTAATTTAACTTCAGTTGGATCGAACTTTGGAGGCATGATGAAATTCCTGGATTTTAATAGTTATTGAAAATCTGAAAGGATTATTGAGATATTAGTGGATTTTCACCGGTAAACTTAAAACCCAACCGTACCAGGTCTATTTCAGTAAAAGGAAAGAATTATTTTTGACAGTGACAAACGTCAAAAAGCATTTCCGCTCGAAGAGTTGGTATCACTGCTGGCTAATGAAAGCATTCAGATAAACTAGTTGCTACCGAGCTGATATAATTTATTAGGTTTATTAAAAAATATAATAGTTGTGTGTAAAATTTTATTATTAAATACATAGCCTTATGATGTAGAAAAAATATTTTAGACAAATGCACTTACTCTTGATTGAAGGATTGTATACCTAGAGCTTACTGGATTTTGGTTCCTTAGATATTATATCAGTTTAAATATAGGGTTGTTTAGGGAAAACACACGCAAACACACAGAACAATGTTTTCTTTCGAGATTGTCCCTTCAGCTATTCCATGTCGCTGGAATAAATATCTGAGAGAGTAGAAAATATTTTTATAATTTCGTTGGCTGAAGAAATAAGTTGTGAATGAGCTTGGAAACATAAAACGAGGAATATGGTGCTTTCTTTAAGGTGTTTTTGATTTTATGTTGATCGAGCCGGATTTCCAGTTTTTCATTGCATTGTTGGCATTCTTTCATTTCTACAATTTTCTTTTCTTGTGTTGCATCGTAATATATATGGATGATTTTTTTGCTGCAGAATAATTTTGAAGAAGCATTCAAACAGAGACCAATAGGGAGACAGTCAACTCCCTCGTCTCCCGCCCTAGAATTCATTTTGATAGCGTTTTTTATAACATTTCCCCTCCTGAACAGCTGACGCACAAAAAGGATTTTGTTTGTTTCAAATGAGAATACGAGTGAACTGTCTATACGGTGGATCTCCTCCTTCACACTGTTAGAAGGAGAGGGCATATAAATCAAAACGTAAACATGTGTGAGTAAAGTGAGACAATGTTCGATGATACGTAAATAACTTTCAGAATTTGAGGTTATATCTACTAAAACACGTAAATAACAGTCAAACGGTCGTTGGACAAAGGGGAAATCAGCTGTTTGTCAGCTTTTCAGTTGACCATCTCCTTCTTTATTGGTTTCTGCATACAAAGTTATAATAAACCATGTACACAAACCCACTGGAAAGCATATTGATAGCTGTCAAATAAAATATCATTGCCTGATATAAAACCAGAAGTCAGAAATCAATAAGCACAGTGCACCTAGGTGGCTTGTGCCAAGTCTCTGGTCTCTTGTTAGAGTGAAGTTTTATATTACGAGTAAAAAATCGAAGGAATGTAAGCTATTCAAAACAAAGATATGACAGGCCGCTATGAAACACCAATCAGATTGTCCATTAGAGAGTTATGAACAAACAGATTTAGTATGAGTATATTTATTTAATTGGTCTAACACCGTACAACAGATGTCGCTGCGATTTGTATATTGTAGGGTATTGTCTGTATTTATAAAATTAAAAATTCTAATGTAGAAACAAATGATAATCTATTTAACAGAAGGAAGAAAAAGTGAAGCACAAATTTATAATTTTATTTAATCGCATTCGCAATATATGCTTTGTGTTAAGTATGGGGTATGGGGAAGTATTTTAATCTCTCGCGAAAGCGCTTATTTGACGGAAAACCAATTTTTTCGGAATGGACATTGCGTTGATTTGTGTTATTTTTCCCTGGTACAACACACTTTTTATGTAGTTTCCCGTGTGCCGAAACTCTTTTTCATTTTCAAACAGTATTCCACTTCAGGCTCTTCCAACTCTGGTGGGAATTCAGGCTTTCCTCCTTTTTTAGCTCTAACAACTTCTTCCAATGGCTCTTTTGTGTTTGCCGGCAATTGCCTCAGCGTTGTTCTCGGATCATTATACGCCGCGGACGCTTTCACTGATCCGATCAGTCTTATGTATTGGTTTTGAAGTCTTTCAGACATTTTAGCAGCCAAAATGAAGTACGAGGGTTGCCTTTTATATTTCGAGATTAGAGAGCAATAACAAATATTAATCATCGAAAATAGCTTTATTGTTTTTCAAAATATTCCCCATTACGATCTATACACTTTTGCATGCGTTTGAACCAATTTTCGAAGCACCGCTTCTTCAGGTCTCGAAAAACGTTGACCTCTCATTTTATTTTTTACGTACGGGAATAAAAAGAAGTCAATCGGTGCCAAGTCAGGATTATACGGCGGATGACTCGTCAAATCGATGTTTTGAGTGCTCAAAAATGCAGTTGTTTGAACCGATAAGTGGGAGTTCGCATTGTCGTGGTGAAGAGTGATCCGTCTTCGGCGGTTGGTTTTCCTGATTTCTTGGAAGACAACTGGCAAAAAATGGTTGTGTACCACTCAAAATTGTCCTAGTGGAACGGTTGGGACATGTCCAGTTTTTCCGAAAAACCAGGCGACCATTTGCTTGGAAGTGCTTCGTGCGAGAGCAACTTTTGTTGAATTTGGCTCAATTTGAAACACCCATGCAGTCGACTGCTGTTTACTTACGGGCTCATACGCGTAAGTCCACGATTCATCACCTGTCACGATATCATAGACGTGTTTCGAAGCACCGCGATCGTATTTTTGGAGCATTTCTTTCGAATAATCGACACGAGCCTGTTTTTGAGCGATTGACAAATTGTGTGGGATCCAACGCGAACAAATTTTTTTGACGTCAAATGTTCATGCAATATTGAATGTATGCTGGTCCCCCTAATGCCTAAGGTTGTCTTAATCTCACGATAGATCACATGACGATCTTGGAATGTCAGTTGACGCACAGAATCAATGGCTTCCGGAACAACAACTGATTTTGCACGACCTTCACGAAATTCGACTTGGAGTGAACTACGACCTCGGTTGAGATCACCATACCATCGATAAACACTGGTCCTTGATGGAGCTTCATCGCCAAAATTGAATCAAGTTCATCGATGCACTGTTGTTGTGTTCATCCACGTCGAAAGTTGTAAAAAATAATCGCACGAAAATTTTCACGATTTAATTCCATTTTTTGGGCGAGATGAAAACTTTTAAGTCACTGTAAACAACACAAATATGGTTGCTGTGGCGTAGTGGGTAGAGTGCAACGCTCAATCGCAGAAGGATCTAAGTTCGATTCCCAGCTAAACACCAATTTTTTCGAATTTTTCACGGCACCACCTCTTTCGAGCTGCTGACAACACTCAAAGAGTAATAACTGTCGCCGTTCGGAGTCGGCAAAAAACTTTAGGTCCCTTCTACTCGTGAGAGAACAGTAGCGCGCACAACACGAGTAGTTGATGAGCAAGCTAGGCCCTGGTGCCCCTTTGGAATGTAGCACCAACAATTATTATTATTAAACAACACAAATAGCGCTCGTATGTCAAAACGTTCTGAGTACGTATAACCTCAAAAACATCAAACTTTACGATAGAGCTGGCAATTGCCAGATTGCAACACTCGGGTTGCCCAATCCCGAAATATAAAAGCGAACCTTCGTATAAAAGCAATTCAGGTTCAATCATGTCCCACGTTGCGATTAACCCTTTAACAAGAATTATCAACGTTTGCTCACACACACTAGGTACTTGTCAAGTCACTGATTAAGTTCGTTGGTCGTTGGAAGTCTGCTCTCACTGGTTCCGGTCGTTAGGACCAAATTCTTTAGGGATTGCGTTCACTTGGTTTTTACAGCCAAACCTACCAGCTAGTCCACTCTTGAAAGACTACATTTTTAATCCAAGAGAAATCAAACACTCATTTTCGTTGTGGTTTGTTAATTACTCTTTTTAATCGTAAACATATAATATCTAAGATCTAAGGTTGGTCTGATTCATCATCATCAGCTCTTTGGACATTTTTATTTTCAGCGCACCTCAACTTGTACTTTGCAGATTATCGCGATGTTTTTGTTTCTCTTAATCAAATGCATTGGAACAGCATGCACATTTCGTTTAAATAAATAACTTACAAGCTAACTTTACTTCTTCGTAAGTCAAACAAAATAAAATGGAAACAAAAATATAGTTTATCGTTTCTCCGTTTGGAATTTCAGAAATGTTCGTTTTTTTTTTTTGTCGAATAAATTAAAAACATAAATTAACCGAAAAAAATGTAGTTCGATTCGATTTCAGTGGCTTGGTACATTCTTTTCGGCGCGTCGTTTGACAACGAAACTAAACACCTAATCAACTGATTACTTAACCCTACTGCCTGTCTCGCGGCATAAGCAGCAGTCGCACTCCTACCTCCTAAACTGTCATGCTGCCTGTGTCCTGTCTTTCGGTACGCTTGAAATGTTTCTTTAAAACAGTCAGTTTGCATATAGCACGTATGTGTACATCTTGATGAACTATAATCTCTCATCATCACGGTAATTCTTCGATCGCATTTCATGTGTATAGTATCTTATGGTACATATACTTTTGTAGTAAAATCTATCTCTATACAATATCAAATAATTTAACAAAAAAAAAATAAAGTAAACAAAGAAGGTGAAAGATATTTAAGCCATTGTGAGGGTTCCAGCGCCCAGTCCGTAGCCGACGCCTTTGGGACCGAAATTCCTGCCGTAGCAACTTCTGCAGTAGATGTCGCCATCGGGACCGTCATTCAGATTGGTGGAGTCTAGCGATTTGCGGCAATCGGCGCAGTGGAAGCAGCGCTTGTGCCATATTCTGCTCTTGCTGATCATGCGCTCTGCTGCGTAAACTTCGAATCCGCAGCGGGGACAACCGCCGGACGACTTGGTGCCGTGTAACAGACCTCCCTCGGGGCTGCAAATAAACAGCAATTGGATCATCAGTGGTGCCAGTCGGCATTGAGTTGCGGTGGTACTTACAAGGAAATTGTTGACTCTCCGTTGGTGGATACCAGAGTGGGAGTGTGGCCATAGCCGAATCCTTTTGGTCCGAACAGCTTGCCGTAGCATGCCTTGCAGTGGATCTCACGGTCGGGTCCATCACAAGCCAGCATGGAGTCTAGGGGCCTGTGGCATTCGGCACAGTTGAAGCACTTCTTGTGCCACATCTTGCCCTTGGAGAGTTGTTGCTCGGCGGCAAATACCATACCACCGCATCGGGGGCAGCCCTCGCCTTCGGGTGCCTTGATCGAGGTCGTATCGGGATTATAGAAGGGCCTTTGTGATGAAATTTGTTCCTCGCTAAAATGATAAACAATGACAATGAATCGAGTGAAAAGTGGGAACCGGGTCTGTTTGTTGCTCTTTAAGCGTGCACTTCTAGAAACTCATGCTGCGCAGGGTTTTAGTGTTCATTTTGTGTCATTCTTAAGTGGAGAAAACTTATCGAGACTCGTCTTTATATTAATTAAATCTGGAGTTCAATTGATTAAAGGTTTTGATCTGAAGGTTTGGTGTGAATATTTCGTCTCAAATTTTCTTTCCTGCACTTGAACCGGTAAACATTTATTTCAATGAGCTTTAATTCCCCGAATATAACTTGGGAGCAATGCCTGCACTTAAAACTTCAACTTCTATGTCAAAGCAGGAAAATTGAATAATATACTCACGTTAATCCATCTGTTTGCAAGAATCCAGATCCGCAGGCAAATCCATAACCGTGGGGTCCCCATTTCTTGCCGTAGCATGTCTTGCAATAGACCTCCTTGTCGGGACCATCACAAGCAATAATCGAATCCAACGTTTTCGTACAATCCCTGCACTTGAAGCACTTCCTATGCCACTCACGTCCCTTGGATAGCACCTGTTCGGCAGCGAACACTACACCTCCGCAACGTGGACAGCCTTCACCAGGTCTGGCCTGGATTTTGCTCACGTCAATGGCTGCAGTTTTCGGTGCCATATCGCTGGAAAATTCAAATATTTCGTGATTCAGTATAGATTTTGAATGGGATAGGTGAACGTTAGGAGGAACGAATTAGTTGTGAGTCTTTTAAAGGTTTTCGCAAAAAGCAATTTTGGAGTGGATACATGCATACTTAAATTCCGTTTTTGTTTTCTTCGCCTAACGGTACAATGAATATGCGCATAGAAAGTACAAGTGGGAACCTTTTGATGATGAAGATAGGCTGGGCAAAACCAGTTGATTAAGCACGTGACATGAGGCCCCTGAAAGTGGCGGCAACCAAGTGCAAAAACAGTGCTCGCCGTGACGTTTCGGGTAAAGTTCGTGTTTGATTTCTAGACCAAATACAGCCCATATTTCATAGGATCACCTCGAGCTGCAGACAACACTCAAGCAACAAAACAATAACTGTCTATGAAAGTGTTTCTTAAATTTCTCCCGTTGGAATGGACAAATTGACAGGTAGAATGCTCTGAAGTGCTTTCACCTTCCCCACAGGCGTCGGATCAAATCAGGACGTCAATGCAGGCGTCATATATTGTAACTGCGTGAGATTGAAGAAAGGTAATATTTATCAAAACCAATAGTCAGTCGTCACATGAAGCGTGACTAAGCCCAAGGTGACTTAGATGCTATGCGTAGGTGAAGTGTCCCGTTTGTACACGCCCACAAATCGTCTGCACTCTTTTCCCGCGGATTCCTTGCTGACGTTTGGGATCATGCCCTTAGTCAGCCTGCATCCTGGAGAGTCATGTCATCTTTGGTTGTGCTGTTGGGAGGCCCAAACGTCGAAAGAAGCCCTAACCAAGGCTGCGGGATGTCCCAAGGTTCATTCGAGCTTTACGAATGCCTCCTTTGCACCTTGTCTAGCCAATTCATCGGTTATGTCGTTCCTAATGATCACGTGATATCTCGAGACCCAGACAAGTCTTAGCGAATTCAGCCTGCCGACCAAATTAAGGGAAGGCTTGCATGTCTGGACTATCTTAAAAGTGGTTAAAGGGTTGAGTAAGCTCTTAAGCATGGCTTGACTACGGACATACTTCGCCCTTCCACCTATTCTTCACAATATAGTTAGTGGCCATTAGGATCGAAACGTTTTCGCCTCGAAGCCCAGACGCGAAACTACCTAAAGAGGTGTGAAGTCTAATGTTGTCATCTTCCACGAGGCCCCAGCTCCAGATCCCTCCATCGCCTTGGAGCCGTCCGTGAAAATCCGACTGCATTCACTTTCCCCTTCAGTTTCTGGCGAGAGCCAGTCCTGGACGCGGGGAAAGCCGATTTTGTTTGAGCGACGCAGCTGGATCATTGGTGACCTCGCATCAGCCGGGATATCCTCGCATCAGCCGGCATGTCCTCGCATCAGCCGGCATGTCCTCGCATCAGCCGGCATGTCCTCGCATCAGCCGGCATGTCCTCGCATCAGCTGGCATGTCCTCGCATTAGCCGGCATGTCCTCGCATCAGCCGGCATGTCCTCGCATCAGCCGGCATGTCCTCGCATCAGCCGGCATGTCCTCGCATCAGCCGGCATGTCCTCGCATCAGCCGGCATGTCCTCGCATCAGCCGGGATGTCCTCGCATCAGCCGGGATGTCCTCGCATCAGCCGGCATGTCCTCGCATCAGCCGGCATGTCCTCGCATCAGCTGGCATGTCCTCGCATCAGCCGGCATGTCCTCGCATCAGCCGGCATGTCTTCGCATCAGCCGGCATGTCCTCGCATCAGCCGGCATGTCCTCGCATCAGCCGGCATGTCCTCGCATCAGCCGGCATGTCCTCGCATCAGCCGGCATGTGACTTGTGTCATAGGAGATATGGTGTACGAGGTGATCAAAGCTCCAGTGCGAGTTGAACCAAGGACTAATCCATTTTTAGTCCCATGATGTGGGTGTCAAGAGGAGGAAAATGGAGCAGTGCATTAAGGCGTGCTAGGGAAAGTCCCTGTGTAGACGAGACAGACCGTTCTTTGAAGCTTTATAAAGGCGGCAGTCACGTATTTGCGCTAAAGCTTGTTCCACCAAACGACTGATGCATATGTTGTGAACTAAGATAGAGTACGCTTCGTTGAAGTTAAACATGAACCGGGCAGGAGTGTGTACTTTCTAAGCAGTTACTTCTTGGGAATGTCAAAATGCCGAACCAATCTTCAGACTTAACCGTGTAACCGCCTTTGAATCAAGTAAAAAATATGGGTCTGTTACAAGAAACCAAATGCATTTTGAAGGAATATACAAATATCTCATCAAAATGTTAACTTTTAAGAGAGAAAAGGGCAACTCTGGTCATTAGGATATTAACGGTTTAAGCACACGCCATGCGATTTTTCGCGACCGGCAACCGGGAGGTTGAACCATTTAGGTAGCGCAGCCTTCGAGGAACCGCCATACACGTACATAGATTGAAGACTTTTCAGGTTTCATATATTATATAAACCAGATTTACATGATGCACGTAAGCGGAGCATCAGAAGGTTGTAGGGAAAGCCGCTTGTTGCCTATTTTCCTAAAATCATAAAGATAATTCAACAGCAGTGAAATTTGAAGCGCTAGGTCAACAGAATCCTGTTGCTGTAGGATTATTTTTTGGAATTATTTAAAGAGACTTCCAATCAACTGGAGATTCAAGATAATGAAGAAGACGCCACTTTTGTGGCTAGTAAGAGGTCTAGTTTTACCCTCGTATTCGATACGACCTCTGTTCTTCGAAGAAGTTTTTTGTGAACTATAAAGGGTTTCTCACTTCACCTCACTTCACTGTTTATGTCTTCTAAAAATTTGTTATTCAAAAATCTACTTCCACGCTCTCGTGAAAAGTAAAACTCTTAGCCAAAGACCAACATTATTTGCATACACTCTTCATAAAAATCCATTGATTTGAACAACAAACGAAATAACTGTAAATGTCATTAAATGAAATTTAAATGAAAAATTAAATGATATTAAATTCGAATTGTCCGACTTTCCTTGTAAACACACAGAAACATTGACATTAGAGACAAGACGAAACATTAAAGGGGTTTGACTACCTCTGCCATTCGCGATCTTTAATATCAGAAGTCAATCCCAACGATGACATTCCAAGATGGCCATAGCCACGGGCGCCAAATCTTTGGGCATAGCAACCTGTTTAAATAAAATATTTCTTGTTTATGTTACTCAAAATCAACACAAATCAAAGAATTCCCTATGCGGAAACATACAACAAAAATTTGAAGAACGAACGTACAGATAAACACAGGGAGGTGACGTCGTACAAATACTTGAACGAACAACGTTGAAAAGAATTTTTTAAATTCCCCTTACCTGCGAATTGCTCCTGTATCTATTTGAAATTTTGATAAGACATTGAATTGTTGTCAAAAGGTGCAGAAGGTAGGCTTTTTTTAATGAAAATCTTCCTTAATTATTAGAAAATAAATGACCGAGCATTTGTTTATGTATTATATTGAGTATAAGCAAAGTGTCCAAGCATAAAATATTTAGTACTATAGGCTTTTAAAAAAGTTAGTTGATTGTTCATGGAAAGAAATGAATGTAACGTACCCATTTGCATAGCATTCGCTTTGCAGTGCACCTCCTCCTTGACCGTAACCATATCCTTTTGGTCCGAACTTTTTACTATAGCATGCTGTGAGAAGATTCAAAGTTTTATATTTAAATTTGCAGGGAATTGAGTGTCAAATAGGAGGCAAGACTTTTAAACAACAACCACAACTCGGTTACTTTTAAAATCGTGGTATGACGCATGACGATAAAGACGCTGTTTGTTTATGTAAAATTATATCGAACTATAACTCTAATCTAATAATAATTTGAAGTACTATTATTCAATAATTTGTAAAAACTATAATTTATTAATAAGCTGAAATTGTTAAACTTAAAGCTATGGGAAAGATCCGAAAGTGTGGAAAATTGGTGAATTGAACGAAAAAAAACTGAAAAAACACTTGTGAAATTTCGCTTCACAGACACGAAAGAAAATCGGGTTTGCATCGGATTGTTACTTTGAATAAAATGTTTTTACTTTCCCATTAACTTTCCCAAACGCGCATTTCATACCGGTATACCTTATAAATGTGTCAAGTCAAAAACAGGCTTTAAACAAAATTTCGCAGAACCGGTGTGTCGTCCGTCACCGCTGGTTTTGGTCTCATGAACGCCATATTTTTTTATATTTTCAATCATTTTACTTTTTAGGTAAGATAAGCTATCAGTCAACTTTCTAAGCACCCACTGTAAAACTTATACGTGGAGGAACTCACTAAAATTGGCGCTAATTAAAGAAAAATCTGCTGCCTTACTGTTCTAATTCACACACAAATCATATTTGAATAAAAATTAGTTACGTATATATATTCCCATTCTAGACCTGAACAAAAGTAAGTTTAAAAGAAGTAAGGAGAATCATATATAAGGTTCCGCCTTTTTATCTTTTGAATTTTCCGGCTATGTATTAAGCGCTACAGAGCTTGTATCTGGCAATACTATACATTATTTGAAAAGTCTTGACATAACCTACAAAACGCTATGTATGATTAATTTGGATATTCCGTTCACCAGTTATAGACGTGTAAACATGGAATTCACTAACGCCGAAATTCGCGCTATTTTAAAGTTTTCCTTCGTTAAAGGCAAATCGGCTAGAGAAACTTTCCGTAAGATTAATGGTGTTTTGGGGGATGGTACTCTATCACTTCGAACCGTGGAGGAATGGTTTCGACGATTCAGAGCCGGTGAAAACGACACCATGGATAAGCCAGCCGGCGGAAGACCTGTGTCGACGAATACCGATCAAATTATGGAAATCATCGAGTTAGACCGGCATGTGGCATCTCGTGACATCGCCCAGGAGATGCGAGTTAGTCACCAAACCATTTTAAACCATCTGCGGAAGGCTGGATACAAAAAAAGCTTGATGTTTGGGTGCCGCATGATTTGACGCAAAGAAAAAACCTTCTGGACCGAATCAACGCCTGCGATCTGTTGCTGAAACGGAACGAACTGGACCCATTTTTTAAGCGAATGGTGACTAGCACACATATGATAATATCAAGCCAAAACAGTCGCGGTTGAAGGCCGGTGAATCGTCCCAAACAGTGGACAAGCCAGGATTGAAGGCCAGGAAGGTTTTGCTGTGTGTTTGGTGGGATTGGAAGGAAATCATCCACTATGTGCTGCTCCCATATGGCCAGACGCTTAATTCTACTAATTCTAATAATTATATTTATAAAGTTTGGGAATCCAAATAGAGTTTCAAAGTTTTTGACAGTGTTTTTATTTTTTTTAATTGGTGCGCACTAAAGGATTGTTTGGGCCCATTAAGTGACTGGAATGAAGTCACAGCACGGACCGAAGGTATAAAAGAAGAGAGGAAAAGGAGGGACTGGTGCACATTGGTTTTAAATGCTAACGGATTGTAATGGGAAGGAAAGGTTGGGGTGGAAAGAGTATTCCATATTCGTGTGGTGCACCTTGAAGAACGAGTCTCTAAACTTAACTGTACGTCCCAATGTGGGGTAAAGGGTGAACGGAGTATTGTGGGTAAATTCTTAAAAGAGAAAAATGCAGCAGAGTAACTCATTAAAGCATTTTTTGTTAAAATAGATAAAGACGAACTGACAGACAATGTCAAAAAAGGGTTTAGACAAGGCGACGCACTGTCATGTGATTTATTTTTTTTATATTATACTCGAGGAGATCGTGCATAACCCACAAGTCAACACCAGAGGCACGATCTTCCAGAAGTCATTTCAATTGATAGCTTACGCTGATGATATTGACGTGATTGGACAAACACAGTGAGCCGTCAATGAGGCGTTTGCTGGCATTGAAGCTGAAGCAGCTAAAATGAATCTGGCGGTAAATGAGGACAAAACTAAGTACATGCTATTATCAAGGGAGGACACACAACATTGATTTCTCGGACAGAGCGTCGCACTAGGCAGCAGAAACTTCGAGGTAGTCAGGGACTTTGTCTACCTAGGACTCGCGGTAAATAGGGACAACAGCACCAGGACCGAAATCAGACGCAAAATCACTCTTGCCAATCGCTGTTTCTTTTGGCTCAAGAGGCAATTAAGTAATGAGGACCTCGCTCGAATGACTAAGCTCGCTTATATAATAGCTTGATCATCCCCGTCCTACTTTATGGCGCGGAATCTTGGACGTTAGCAAAGGCGGATGAGGAAGTCCTTAGTCTCTTCGAGAGAAAAGTTTTGCGTGCGATTTTAGGTCTTAATTGCGTTGATAGCATCTTGAGGAGAAGATTTAACGACGAACTCTATGGGGCGTACAGCGACATGCACCTAGTCAAGTGTCTACGAATACAATGCTTAAGATGACTAGGCCATGTAGAGCGTATGGACACCACTGCTCCGGCCCGAAAAGTCTTCGAATCTGAGTCATTGGGACTACGCAACAGAGGACGGCCTAGGCTAAGGTGGCGAGCACAAATGGGTAAGGACCTCAACCAACTTGGAGTGCGCAACTGGAGGCAGCTGGTGAAAGATAGTGCTGCCTGGAGAGGCATGTTGGTTGAGGCCCAGGTCCACCCCGGACTGTAGGGCTACAAGAAGAAGAAGAACAAGAAGATAAATACGCGGAATTTCGGCGATGATCTGCGAGTAAATTGACTGTTATCACTCGCTGTTGAGATCTATCGATTAGTTGCATGAAGGTCTTAGGAGCTCCAGACCTGATAGGAGCGTTGTACTCGAACGTTGGGCGGATGTACGACTTTTATATTGTTGTCAGATCAAAAGGGGTGAATTATTTCTAATATCGCTTTAAGAAACCTCGTAATTTTGCTGCATTTTTGGCGAACTCAAATGTGTGATAGTTCCAATATAGTGTTGAGTCTAGGATGAAAAGTCGTTCGGTTTTACCAACGCAATATGCATTCATAGAAAATGCCTAATTATTTTGGGATCGCTTGAGTGACAGTGTTTATATAAGAAAATAGATCAGATCTGTTTCCCAACGATGGAAAATTCGGAAAATCGAGGCTATTTTATTTTTATTTGTCACATCAATGTCTACGAATCAAACAATTTGAAGAAGACAAAGATATATTGATATTTTTTCCCCCACTGGCACCCGTGCAATATTGTTGTGTGATGCAACAGGTTATTCAACTTCTCTAAAAAAATATTCTGTCGTACATCTAATTAAATATTTCTATTTCTATCCATCTGTCTGCTCATGTTTACTTGTGCAACTTTGTTTAAACGATCTAGAAAGAACATCTTTCAAAATCAGAAAGCATGTAAATATCCCACACATTCGTCTGATTGATGTCATTCAGTCAAAGTTTTTGCTTTGACAACGACTTTTAATTTGTTTTTGAAATGGTTGAATTATGCGGATGCACTTGCAGTTCTGACAATTTGATATTATTCGTACGTTCATAGCTCGACACCTTGTTTGATTTTTTTTTTCCTAACCTTAATTCTATTTCTGGTACTTTCCTAGGCCTTTCATCAATTCCCGTCACGCCACGAACTCCTCTTCTTAATTTATAGACTGAAGATATTCCGCAACACCCACGAATTTCAAAAAAATTATACGTCACATGAATTTGATTGTCGTTCTATTTTTAAAAATCCGAAAAATGAAGCCGTTTTATTGTGGAATGTGTCGTTGGGAATTTTTGCACACGAGTTGTAAGTTGTTTTTGGGTAGAGACGGTGTGTTTTTGTTTTTTTTTTCCAATCTTAAGTGATATGTAAAATGAGCATACTTCTGCAATAAATGTTTTTGTCGGGTCCTTCGCAGCAGCTGATGGAGTCCAAACCTTTACTGCACATTCCGCACTTGAAGCACTCTTTATGCCATTGCTGTAATGAATGAAAACAAAAACACAAGACATGTACAAACAACATTTATAACATTACCTGATTTTAAATAACAACAATATTCTCAAGCCAATGAAACAGAACAAAATTAACGTTCAACACAGTAAGAGGTCAGAAATGTCAACGAGAACAATCACAGAACTGATTAAAGTTAGAAAAAAAACGAAAATACTGGAAGACTTTGGGGATGTACGCATATAACGACAAACTGCACAAACAAAACTACCTCTGCAATAAATTTCCCTATCAGGACCATCACAATGCATCGTGGAGTCCAATGTCCTGTTGCACAGAAGACACTTGAAACATCTTCTATGATAACCCTGTTGAAATAATATATTTTTGAATAATTCTTTCAAAATAAATTCAACAATGGAGGTGCTATGTCGAACTTAAACCAAAACTGAATGCTTGAGGCTGAAATAACAATCGTGGGATTGTTAGGAAGGAACCAAATTAAAAACACAGACAGAATAAATGCTTACACACTTAAGAATTGAATTTCTCCTTAAATACATTCGTTATTCAAAAACATACATATGCACTGCGCTGCGAATGACTTAAAAGGTAGGGAACCAGGATATGTCAAACTAAAAAAATAGAGTAAGTTTAACATTTTTACGCGTCAATCTACATTCAAATTATGCCATTGTCAACATAAATCGAAGATTGAGATAAAGTGAATATGCACGGTGTTCTTTAAGCAAGAAGTTCATGAACTTTTTAATTTGAAGTAAATATGTGTTCTGATACTAGCTACGTATAGATTCTCCAAAACTGCCTTTTTATGTTTCGAGACTTTACATTCCAAATTTTGCGAAAACGAATAACAGTCAAGCTAGGCAGACAACCAAAACTTAATAGGTCTGTTCCAATTGTTCCGAATGTCTACGAATTTCCCTCGAAAAACTCCTAAAAGGCGTTGCAGATTTGATTTGTGCAGATTTTTTCGTAGAAGAGAGAGCTCATGAGAGAGTAAAATATTTCCCCTCCCTACGAATTTCTGCGGAAGAAATATCTGTGGTCAGCAGATGACTGTCAAAATAAACATCTTGAATATTTTATACACCTAACATGTGTTTGCATTTAATTTTGCGAATTTTTGCGAAAAGCCGTTTCAAAAGTTTCGGCAGAGTTACTCCCTCCAAGAAAGATTTCCACCCAAACTACTCAACTACGAATTTCTGTACACAAATAAATCGGAACAAACCTACTAACCTAATGTCATCTTTAAGAACTGTCGTCTCTAAAATAAAGTTAACATGTGCAAAATTACTGAAATTCTTCATATGCGTTGATATAAACCCTGAAGAAAGTGTAGGGAAAGTATTTTGAGACATCCTGGTGTTAAATAATGTTTTATATAAAAGTCACTTGTAAAAAATATTTGAATTAAATACAACAAAGTAACCTACAATAATAACTACATTGTGATTGGTTGCTTAATTGGTTTGTAAAGTAGGCGTTTTTGACAAAGCCATAGTAACAGCTGAGTATAAATAAACGATTTCTGCTCAATTTCATCATAGTATCGTCGAAAATGTTTGCAAGTCGGTTAAGCTGCCAAAAGGTATGAACATACATATAAGCTTATTGTATTTAATTATATAATTGAAAATTTCAGAAAATAAACATCCAATTCCAAAACCTATAGGGAATTGTTGTTCTATTTCCTGCATAAGGCGAACTTTACGACACCTGGTGCTTAAAAATAACAACAAAAAATACGATTTATTCGAGCGTTTAAATGTCCTAATTTACAAATTTTGTGAGCCCTTGACACAATCATCAATGGTTCACTAAATCAGTTGGCTACTGTTTGTGTTTGATTTGATGCCCGCTTAAACGTAAACCATTTGATTTGCTGCTGAAGTCAATTTAAGTTTCGATGTTTCAAGAATTAACGATATTTGCCTTAACAGTAACTGAAATAACTGAGATTTACAAATTTCTTCCAGGCTCGTTTAATTGAAGTTTTACAATATTTGATTGCATTTGACAATGACTCGTGACAGAGAAACGTATGGGTTGAAACAAATTTCATAACTCCGTTAATTTTGTGGCAAATAGTTTGTCTGAGAAGAATTAATTGAGTTTCATTTTAAACAATCAACCACTGAATATATAACTCTTTTAAAAAGAGGAACAAAATGAGAATCAAACAAACCTTCATTGAGATATCTAGAATTTTGAAGTTATTTTAATAATTATAATTTTAGGACTGTCAAACTGCTTCTTCGAAAAGATAAAACAGGCTAATTAACCTGTTGAATTTTCCCAATTGTTGATTAATAGCTTCTGAGAACATTTGCAGAATAAATTTTTTGGCTTCCCCAGTTTTGGAGCATAGAGGAACATTATTGAATAAAATAAATTTTAAGTTCTTACCCGTCCGCGTGCCAACATTTGTTCCGCTGCGTATACGTATCCACCGCAACGGGGGCATCCTTGTCCCTCAGGAGCCTTCGCAATGACACGTGGTTCCAATCTGGCACCATTTCGCACTTCATCACTGAAATAAAAAAAAAATAAAAAAACACATTTGTAGCATTTGTAGATAGTGTGACAATGACCTTTCACGCAAATGATTCTAAACACAAAGCACTTAAATTTAATTAAATGAGAAGGGAAACAACAACACAGACATGTAACATCCTTAGTGGATGGTCATATTTGGCAACACACGTTTTGAAATGGTCAGGGGAAATTGTTCACGTTGGTTCCGCATTAAGGGCTAAATACATCGGACTAAGTAGTGCACAACAACATCAGTAAAGTTAAATACTAAAATTACTTTACGATCTTTTTTCATTCTCTGGGCAAGAGGTAAATCTCTCGAAAGATCCACTCTGCTTTGTGTAACACTTTGCTAATTGTAGTCCTTTTGCCACTGCTTAAAGATAATTAGGAAGTTTGTTGTTTTCCAAGAACTCTTATTTAAATTCATAAATCCACACTAAACGCGTAGCCCATCTCCTATTAACTAAAGTTAACATTCAAGAAAAGAAAGTCAAAAACAAAAAACAGCATTTAAAGAAAATAAAGTCAAAAACAAAAAAACAGCATTCAAAGAAATGAAAACCGAAATTTGAGATGCATATTTTTAATACCCGACTACAAAGAATTTGGCTGTTTTGAAATAAACTATGAATCATTCTCACAAAATAGTAGACATAATAGAAACAGCAATCTTTCGAAAGCTTCAAACAAATGTTTCTCATCACTGACACCACCCGCACTTAACTCAAAATATGCACATTACTCATTTTGAAATCTGTATCATTATGCAAGAATACGTAATTCCTAAAATAACCAAAAGTACACAATGACGAAGAAAAATTGTTAAAAAAAACAAACAGAGCTCCTGTACATACATATATCTAGATTCCGGAAGGTAAACAACATCGAATTTGTTTACTTCCACCTCACCTCTAATGTGTTGATTTTCTTTAAGACAAATGTAATGAATGACAAAGTCAATGAAATTTTTCATTTAAAAAAAAAAGAAAATTTGCGTTTTTTATTTTTTAAATTATTGCTTCACTTAATGTAGTTTTGTCGTAGTAAGAAAAACATGGGCACTAGGGAGATTTTACTGTTTACGAGTTTGTTTCCAAATGATTTTTGAAAACAAAATTAAATACATTTCTTAGTCTGTTGGGTTAATAGGTTTTTGAAGCGGTGTGTGAGAGCAGACATGACATTTTATTAGGCTAGACACGAATGGAATTTGTTATTTGCCAAGGGGTGTGTGTACTATACATTTTGTTCAATTCATCAATGGTTCTAGAAATGATGTAAATGAAACACAATTTCTAGAATAATAATAATAATATTTGGGTAGCGCTGTAGTCCACAAGGGGACCAAGACCTAACTTGCTCATTGCGCGCTACTGTTTTCCCATGAGTAGAAGGAACCTACAGTTTTTTGTCAGCTCCAAATGGCAAAGTTTGAGAAACTCTCTTAAAATAAGGAACCCACCGTTTTTTGTCAGCTCCGAAAGGCAAAGTTTGAGAAACTCTCTTAGACAGTTATTACTCTTTGAGTGTTGTCAGCAGCTCGAAAGAGGTGCGAAAGAAGTGTTCAGCCGGGAATCTAACCTGGACCTTCGGCGTGTGAGTGTCGCACTCTACCCACTATGCCACGACGGCCATAATTTCTAGAACCATGATATATTTTTCTTTGATATAAAAACGACTATCAAACGGAGTTTTTTTCCTCCAAATGTTATTTAAATCTTTGAATTGGAAACTATTACACAAAACACTACTGATTTTTCAGTAGTAAGGTCTTGTAAACCATACATCTGAGTAAGCTATGGCACAAATAATTTTGTCAAAACACTGTTATACTATGCAAAAAATAAAATATCTATCAATCTTAAAATTACGTACACATTAAAAATAGTAACGAAGGGTATTGTAAAATTACTTATGACCATTACATTGAAGAAGCAAAATCATCAATATACAGGAACTACTATAGAAAACTTAATCACTTCCTAAACGAGAAATCCTATTTCCTCAACCACTACTCAGTACAAAAAATAGGTATTATATTTAAAATGAAAAGTGAGCTTGTGCAACTGAATTTTATACCACATCGCCCTGATTTACTAACACTATGCTGTCTCTGCAATCTGAAAGAGAGGGAGGATATCTTACATTTTCTTAGTGTTTGTCCAATTCTAAAAGAAATCAGACTAGCAGTTTTTGGAAAACATCGCCTAGCAGAAGAAGAAATGTTAAATATCTTAAATGGAGAAAAAGGATGGGATGTTTTATATACTTATTCAGTAGCAGCACTTCAATATAGAAAGCGCATAATAGACGTAGACTAGGCTAGACTTGAATTATACATTTTGTCAACGGCCATAGGCCAAATCCATTATGACTTATGTTAATATCCATTTAATGAAATTTTTATATTTGCTGAAATAAAGTCAATTATAACTTACTATAACTAGTAACTAACTATAACTAGCACAATAAGGCAGGAAGAAGTGAGCGATTTTGGAGGTTTCTTGGGTGAATATCAGACTCAAAAATAAATTTAAAATAAAGACAGCCAATATTTAACAAAGACGCCGAAAGACAATTAGAAGAAAAGAAAAGTATACTAGGTTAGCTTAGATCACCTATTAAGAGCCAGAAAATTAGAATTAAAATAAACAGATTATATTAATAAGCTGGTTTAAGTATTTTTTGGGTAGCATGTATGAAACAGTGGTCGCCGTGGCGTAGTGGGTAGAGTGCGACTCTCACACGCCGAAGGGTGCAGGTTCGACTCCCAGCTCAACACCAATTTTTCGAATTTTTCAAGTTTCGAAAATCAGGCAATCAAAGTTGTCTTATATGTATTCTCACTATAAAACTAATTTCCCTTATGTGAAATGTTCGCACTGCAAAAAAGTTTATAATTGTCACTAACGTTTTCAACACAGTGTTGAGAATGGAAGAAAAAATTTCGAGCTTCGTTTGAATGTTACTAAATGTAAAGAGAGGATAATCCGATAAGAGATAAGCTATGCTTGATTCCAATCAATCCATAGATTAACGTGTCATATTAGTTCATAAAATTAGTTTTTACAAAAAGATCGGTGTAAATAAAAAGTTCGCTACCATAAGAAAAGAAATCACGGTATTTTACAAGATTGAAGAAACGCAAAAATTGCCCTATGCACAATAATCGTATCCATCAGAGACGGTGGAGATCGAATTAAACTAATAATCGATTCGCACTTATAACTTGCCGGTAAAGTGATTATATTTTAATTTCCATAAATTCTTGGAAGAAAGCGGAATGAATAAAGAAGTTGGACAATTTTAATGAAGACGTATGCTTGCAAATATCTAGGTATGACTTAACCTGTTTCTAAACTTTAAGAACCCTTGCGAAAGCAGTACTATGCTATTAACTTGATGGCTGTTGGTTGTTTGCTTTTGGTTGATGAAATACACTAGGGCATCTTCATATTTTAAAGGAGAGACTCTTTGTACTAAAAACCTTTCAAATAGAAATGGTAGGGACAATTTTTGCATGATGATGTCACCTCGTAAAAAATATGTATGCCACCTGATACCTGCTTTAAAAAAAAATCATCGCTGATCTAACACTGTTAAGTCGACATTATCGGAGGCACTGTCCCTACCGAAGAATTGGTTTCAGGTCTAGCAACGAAGTAAAGTGAGAAATCCAAATAACTAAAGTAAATCTTTAGGAAGTCATTCCCATGATGGCTGTAAAAGTTTTATTCGGAGTAGAATTCATTTTTAAAGTGTTTTTGCAGAAATGTTACTTTCATACGAAAAATGAGCAAGTAATGTCCCTCAAGTGAGAACCAACATCTGTGTTCCAACTTAAATTGAATTGTCACCCGAATACTCAGTCCAACAATGTGCATATCCACGTCGAACAAGTAAGGTGGCAAAAGGGAACAGAAAAAAGTAAAAGATTCCCAAATAATTTAAATCACCAAAACCCGTTAATCAATTCTTTGAGACTTTAATTAAAGAAGTGGTTATATGAGAACTTGTGTCCTTAAGGTCGCATAGTTTTGGAACACTCCCTAATCACAGAGCTAACATGCAAACACCATCCATTTGTATTCTCATGGCTCCAAGGACATATCATAAGCTGTCAGAATTTGACACAAACTCATACAAAAACCAGATGTTTGAAATAAAAAACAAAAAAAAAATTGAAACACAACAGTGAATACTCGCAAATAAATACGTAGCTCAACTTGTCTTGCAGATGTCTCCAATAAATCTTTTGATAGATTTTCTTTGACTTTTCAAGGTCTTGCAATGCACGTGGACTTGAGCACTTCAATATTGAAACATGGATGTTTGCTTTTCTATAAGGGCAAACTTTTTGAAGATCTAGTCAAAAGTCTAGATTAATCTATGTGCAAACGAATGGATGAATGTTTGCTTTTCTATAAGAACAATCATTTTGAACATCTAGTTCAAAGATTAATCTATGTGCAAATGAATGGATGCTTTTCTATACGCACAAACATCTTGAAGATCTAGTCAAAGACTTATCTATGTGCAAATGAACTCATAGGTATAATGACATCTGTCGTTTATCCTTGGATGAGCTTGATTCTTAAAATAATCCAACAAAACCTACATGCGAACAGCTTAAGTGTGTAAAATTAAAGTTTGGCGGGCTGCAAAGTCAAAGTTTAATGACACTTTTTCATTTCGACAAACGTTCAAAGATCGACGATCGACACTGCTTCGTTTGACTATTTTTAGTCTGCAGACTAAACTCGTATATGGTCTTGAAGACAACACTGAATGAGTAATTGCTTATTTAAAAAAAAATCCTATCACAATCTGACTCATAAAACTGTAAGATGCTAACATTTTTAAAATTCCTTAAATTATTTGCTCTGATTGATGACTCTTAGCGTTCGCACTTGGACTAAGCTAGAGCAAAATTCAAGGACACTTCTCAACAAAACAGATCACCTGGATTTGCATGGATTAGAAAAGAGACATAAAGAGATGATTTATGACAGGTCCTTGATCTTCACAGGTCTGTGATCTCCTTTATTTTTGCATTTTCAGACACTTATTTGAAATTAATTGGCAATATTTGAGTAATCTTGATGTGTGTGGGTGTGTGTATACGGGTGTGTGCTTAGATGTGTGCATGTTACTTATGTTAGGAAAATAAAAAGAGTTATTGTTCAATTTAGTTGGTGTTGGTAATTTATTAAACGAAATCAGCTCATCTGCAACTTGTTTGTATATGTATATAATTTATGTATTTTTTGTATGTTTTTTTTCCTTCATTATTTATATGAATTTTGCAAGCAGACGTTAGACAAGACAAGTATTACTTAGTACAACATCTACACACATGTAAAATATTACAAAGAATAATCCATATTATTTTCATTGCATCTATTGATCGTACATTTTGATTGAAAATTTAAAAAAAGACATACTACAGATCTCTCTCAATGTTTGTCGTGCTGCCGATGTTGATTGGGTTGGGGTTTTTTTTTTTTTTTTTTGTACGAAAACAAAACAAAACAAGACTTCATAAAAACCGTCTAAGTAGAGAATGCATTTTGTTTTTTTTTATGTTTTTTTTGCACTGATATTTATATTTATTTTTGGATTTATTATAAAATATAGATAAAATTTAAAGAACTAATTGTCACGTAGATATTTTTGGAAGAACTAGCTTATCCTCAAATCCACCGGGACTATCTTAAGGTGTTGAACTAGTTGCTGCGATGGAATAAAAAAATAATATGATTTATTCCAAGTTGTTTTTTTTTGGTTTAGTTTGTTGGTTAATATTCAGTTAGTCTTTTAATTTGTAGCATACTTTTTTTTTAAATCGTTTCGTTTTCTCCAAAGCAGATCCGTTAGTTCGGTAAAGTACTGAACTATGCACAACCTGAACATTTTGTTTTGTCAGTCTAACTAGCCTTTGGTTAGATTTAAAGCGTAATTTGGGTATTGTTTCTTTTTTGATTTAGAAGGGAATTTAAATGTTTAGCAGCCTGTACGCAAGGAGAGAATAAACCCTTCAGTCAGTTAAGGATGATTTAATTTACAAAGAGTACAATTTTCGACACTAAACAATAAGCACTTGAGAACAGAATACAACATAAATCACACAAGTATGTGATTTCGACAAGAGATATTTGTATGTACATGGACATTAAGGATGCATTTCTGTATGTTTTTCAAGTGTAAATATGGGCTTTTATTTTTAACACAATACGAGGATGAATGTGTATCTGAGATTCTCAAAGACAATTTTTTTTTCTGTTTTTTTTCTTCATTCGAAATGTGATTTGCAATTTGACCGTTTGTTTTTGTTTTGTTTTGCATGGAAAAACATAAAAAAAAACAACAAATTTTTAATTACTTACTCTCTGTTCAAATGTGCTCCAGTATCCATTGATAAACAACCAGCACCACCACCGAAACCGTATCCTTTTGGTCCATATTTACGGGCATGGCAATTTTTGCAGTACAATTCCTTATCGTGTTCGGTACAATTTGTTGAATCCAATGATTTGTTGCACATTCCTAAACAAATCGAAAAACATAAAATCAGTTGAAAATATTACAACAAAAAAATACACAAAATGTTTAGACTTTAC
The DNA here is from genome assembly GCA_955652365.1 of Eristalinus aeneus. Lineage (NCBI taxonomy): Eukaryota > Metazoa > Arthropoda > Insecta > Diptera > Syrphidae > Eristalinus > Eristalinus aeneus. The sequence continues at coordinate 53,624,589 of OY019131.1, forward strand.
CGCATTTGAAGCAAGTCTTGTGGAATTTGTATCCTCCGGCAACACGTTCTTCGGCTGCGTACACGGACTTGCCGCATTTGGGGCATTTTGGAACTTCAGCTGGTGTGAAAGGCATGTTTGCTTATTTTTCTGTTTTGTAAAGTTGCAGAAGACCAAAAAAACAAGTAATAAGAGGACGTTAGTATTATTTTAACTCCGATATGTTGTTTGATTTGATTTTTATATTGTTTGTTTTGTATTCTTGTAGTCTGCCAAATTTTACGTAATTCCCTTTCGAAGAAAATTTTAATTTCATTTCATTTGACTGTTTATTTTAAACTTTAACTTATTTTCGTTTGAAAAAACAAAATTGAAGAAATAAATGTATAATCAACTCCGTTAATTTAAAATGAGAGTTAAATATTTTTTTATGCAAAACATGGCAAAGACTAACCACAAAATCTGATGTAATATTATTCACAATAGTTTTTCTTTTTTAATTTTTCAAAAAACAAAGTTAAAAAATATATATTGTTTTTGAAAAAAAAGAACGTTACCAAAAAGCAGATATATTCGTTGAACAAAATTAATTTAAATTTTTAGCACTTCTTCCCAATTAGCACCGAATATCGAATGAACTGGAGGGTGGCTGCTCGCAGGTAGTCTATATTCCTGAGTGCACACGGCACACACATTATACGTACTAATCACGAAAGTATCGTTATAATCGATGCATATATTCGTCTTATACACATAAAAACCAAAATGGGCATGTTACCAGTAGAATATTGCAATAATTTAATAATAAAAACCAAAGTATAAATCACATCAAAACAAAAAATAAATACATATTTATGAAGAAGAGAAGGTAGAAAAAATTATTTCAAATAACAGTTGATGTATTTAAAAAAAAATCACCAAAAACTTTATCTGTCAGGTTGAATGCTTTTGTATCCACAACATACATATATGTATGTTGACGGTTCACTACTTTCTATGTATGTATTCTCAAGTAAATATATATAGCGTTTGTTTAAAACTTATAGACACACTTTAGAAAAAAAAAAAAAAAACAGTTTCTTCTCCCTCTCAGTGATGACCAAGCAAACCAAAAATAATACTCATTCACAATACTATATGCAACTCCTTTTCTCAGTCGAAGAAATAGAACACGATGTATACACATATATTTATAGATACATGCACTCACTACATATAAACAAAAATTCAGTCATAACTACAATTATGTACGAAAAATCTTAAATAGGAAATATACAGACAGAAAAAAAAATATGAAGAAAAAAAGATTGTATAGGATAGATACAGATGTTCAGATGATCGAATTTAGATACACTCGTGTGTTTGCATGCAAGAACTTAAAAACACATCGAGGCCTTTACTGTGTATTAATAGATAAAAACACTTTATACACCGTATCGAGAGAAAAAATGTATGTATGACGATTATTTTACAAATAGCAATTTATTATGGACAATCGGAATGACACTGTGTCGTAGAAACATGTCTAAAAATGGAATTCGTGCGAAAAATCAACTTTTGAACTAGGTTTTCGGTTTCTTTTTTCTTTTTTTGCACTCGCATATATCGTTAACAGAAGTGGTTGCAAAATAAATTAATGACATTACATAAATTGCGAACAAATCGTGAAAAAGGAAAAACGAGAGATAAATCAGAAAAATGATGAAAAATTCGTTAAAGACACTCACGTTTGTGCAGTGCTATTGAAAACCTTCGGATTCGAACAGTGGCAGCAATCGAACTGTGACAAAAGACAATGAATCAAAACCCGACAACCGATAGAGGACAATAGTTGACAATTGATCAGCTAAAGCAACACATTCAGCGTCTGTAAATTCTATTTTATCTTTCTGCTGACTCTAGGGTTTACACAGTACTTTCTTGCTCTCAATCTTTTGTTTATTCTCTGGGTGCCCTTATTTACTTTTGTGATATTTGTAATTTGTTTTTATGTTCGCTGAAAGATTACCGTTTTTTATGCATTCTAGAAATAAGTTTATTTCTAGGAAATTCAATAAATTTTAAGTTAAAAAATTAGTTTTCTAGTTAGGTGTCTCTAGAATCGCTTGTTTTTCAATAACCAAAGCGGTATTGTACTGAAATTGTGCTACAGTTGGCTTCGTCTCAACTGAACTTTAACTGCAGATCAAGATTTGTTCGAGTGAGAAAGATTTTTTCTTTTGTCAAATATTGAAGTAAGAAGAGAATTCGTATTAAAATAGAAAGATTTTAGCTCTTGTTTTTTGCTGTATTGGTTTTGAGTTGCGACCATAGGAATCAAATGCAATATAGGCCCTAGGGCTCCGCTTTTTAAAAACCACTCTGTTGTAAGTTCCGTTGTTAGTCGGAAAACCTTGTTATATATCGCCATTATAGAACGTGTATATATACTTTTCTTTAAGGATTACTGGTAATTCAAAAGGCTCATGGAAAATTCGATAGAAATTAAAATTCAATTCGGGATTCAAACCTATAATTGACTTTACACATTAGTTTTTAGACTAGTTTGGGACCAACAGAAAATGTATGTAATTGCACATTAAGACAATGCCTTACAATTGTGTTAATAGTTTGGCAAAACAAAACAATTAACTTTTTTTAAAAGTTCAAAATTGTGAAGTTTGATAAATCAATAAAGCAGTTTTACTTAGAATTTCAAAAGACTGGTTGATGTTTTATACCTTAAGCATGTCTTTTGTATTTGACCAATGCCAACATAGGTATTCTCAAATAATAGGTGAATCACAAACAATTTCTGATTTAAATGACCAATTTACAACGCCTAATTAAAATTGCTAAAAGTGTCAGTAATCATTAAAGACAATAAATTTATTCGCTATATTCGCTATATTCGTGGTCTACAATAATAAAACTATTCGAATATAATTTTTGCGATGAATTTAAAAACTTGTTTTCTGATTTGTCTGTCTTTTATAGATTCAAATGAACTTCACCTCTGCATGTAAATTGACAAATATTAGCCCTCTAAGATGGTTGTAATTATCAAACATATTCTTATTTTTATTGAAGCAAAAATGTACGCAACGTCGATAAAAAACGAATTATTGTGTTGCACTGTGTTGCACGGAGCGTGTATTTTTACGTCTCAGTGCCAAATTATGTCTAGTGGCAATAAGATCCGGAGAATGGAGTGATATATTTTCTCTTCGGCGGCAAAACGTTGAAAGTTATGGTTTTGGGAGATATTTCATGAAAATATATTTTATCAAAACATTAAGTCTGTTCCAAGTTATATCTTCTTCTTCTTCTTGTGGGGCTACAGTGGTGGACCTGGGTCTCAACCAACATGCCTCTCCAGCCAGTATATTTTTTCGCCAGCTACCTCCAGTTGCGCACTTCAAGTTGGTTGAGGTCCTTCTCCACTTGTGTGCGCCATCTTAGCCTAGACAGTCCTCTGCTGCGTTGTCCCAATGGCTTAGATTCGAAGACTATTCCGGCCGGAGCAGTGGTGTTCATACGCCCTACATGACCTACCCATCTTATGCGTTGTATACGAAAACGCTTGACCAGGCGTATGTCGCTGTACAGAACTCTATGCGTCGTTAAATCTTCTCCTCCAGATGCCATCAACGCAAACAGGACCAAAAATCTGTGCACAGAAATTCGTACGTAGTTTAGGTGAAAATCTTTCTTGAAGAGAGTAAATCTGCCAAAACTTGTGAAACGATTTTTCGTATAAATTGGCAGAATTAACGAATCGTCAAAAAAATGAAATGTAAACAGCTATCAGATATATGATATGTCAGAGGTTTTTTATTTTCACTTTGATAGTCATATGCTGCTCACAAAATTGTCTTCGGCAGAAATTCGTAGCAAGGGGAAATATTTTACTCTCTCATGAGCTCTCTCTTCTACGAAAAAATCAGCAAATGGAACGCCTTTTGACAGATATTCGGCAAATTTCGTAGGCATTTGCAGCATTTCATAGCAATTGGAACAGACCAGCAGACAAGCAGCATCGCAACGAAACTAGAAACCAAAGCAGGGAAAGAGACTCACAGATCCTCGTCTCCCGGCCTTGTGTTTCTTGGCTTGTCCATTACTTTCAAAAATAAGCCTACATCCAGCAACAATTCGTAAATAACAATAAAGTTTATGAATCGCCAAGCTGATCGATCAGCTGTGAAGCCATGTGTCTATCTATTCTCATCCCTGGCCGAGACTAAACACAGAACAACTCTTGCCAATCACAGTGTCTTTTCCAAAAACCACCTAAAGAAGACATAGCCCTTTTTGTCCCCGAGGAGAGGTAGTCTGTGGTCTTTTCGCTCGTTACATAGGAACAAGTTAACACTGTGCAACACTCCGATATTCGCTGTCTTGATCTATCGTACAGAATCTCAAGAGCAAGTTGTGCGCTTAGTTTATAGCCTTCTTTGCGTTGATTGTTTTTCTAAATGAAGAATCCATCACAAAGTTCAAGTGAGCTCAGCCAGGCATTTGCGTTATCAACGCCTAAGATGGTTAGCCATACAACGGATCATGGAAGAAGAGTCTCTTCCTCCATATGGGCGTGACAACGAAAGAGAAATGGGGCAGGACTTCAAACAACTTAGCATGCGAAACTCAATTCAGCTAACTTAAGACCATACAAAAGAGGCTTGCTGATTGAGACCCAGATCTACCCCGGACTATAACGGTACATGAAAAAGAACCAGGTCGTCGGAGGAGATAAAGCTTTAATCAGGACTTGGGTAACACTTAAGATGGCAACAGGTGGTCTAACTCTGCTTTTTCGATTTCAGAATGTGATGAAATCGAATTAGTTTCCATATAATATGCTCAAAAGTTTTAGTCCGGGCTTGCAGTTCAAAGTTTAGCTTTTCCAAAACTATACAAACAACAAAAAATGGCTTCCTTTGTTTCTACCAAGGTTAAATCGAAATAGGGTGAATAAAGAGAATAAGAAAGATATTGCCAAATGTTGGCACTATTGAAATGAACCCCACTGTTATTCACAATAGAGCTAATAACCGATCATTAGTCAACCCATTCAAATTATCTAAGAAAAAAGTTTGTTCGTTGTTAATTACCTCTAATCGTCGAAACACGATAAAGGACTCAAGATGTTTTGCTAAAAGCCTTCATTTGTCATTCGACGACCAAACACACACGTCGTCATCAGCTCATTTTTATGAACAAATCTTAGCCGTTTGTTTCGTCACAAGCTGGGAACTGTGTTAATATTCAAACATTCAAAATAGAACTTGGAACGGTGGCATGTGCACACGTATTGATGAGAAAGCACTTAGATTCTCGAATTTCAGTATGAGTGACTCTTCCGCCTATTTTTACAGATCGTGAACTGTGCTCTTCGTTGCATTTATTACATAGTATTGATGCGAACTGTATTTGGCTGCGAAGTGAACGAATTGTTTTTCGATAATTTATTTTAATTCTGGATCATTTGGTGTGGCACCGACGTAGGCGGATCGCTTCTATGTTTCGTTCAACCCCTCTCAAGGTCTGAGAAACGTCCTTTTATAATTTATCTCGATCGGGTGAATTTTGAATATTGATCTAATTTATTATTTTCATCGGGACTGTCCACGTCGCTAAGGTTAAATGGTTGAAAAGGCAATGATCTCATCTAGCCTTGGTGAAGCAAGACGATTCACATAAAAATGTGCTTATAACATTTGGTTTGAATGTTGAGTGTAAGGGGTAAAAGGAATGTCATGGTTTTTCCTTGGTGAAGGGAATGTCAAAGTCTTGGAAAACTCAGAACAGGAAAGTTATTCACGTTTAGAAGACTGTTACAATGAAATTAACATTGGGTGGTTTCTTTCCACGGCTATGTCTCTGTCTATGGTGTAATTTGATTTCATTTGAACTCGACACTGAAAATAGGTCCGTTCCAATTGATTTGTGGACAGAAATTCGTAGTTGAATACTTTGGCAAAAAATCTCTCTTTTGCAGAAGGTAACTCTATCGAAACTTGTGAAACGCCTTTTCGTAGAAATTCGTAAGCAGCTATCAGACATATGAAATGTCAGAGGTTTTTTATTTTCGATTTAACAGCCATCTGCTGCCGTCCTACTGCCCACAGTTTTTTCTTCGGCAGAAATTCGAAGGAAGTGGAAATATTTTCAAGCGCAGAATCACTCTTGCCAATCGCTGTTTCTTTGGGCTTAAGAGGCAATTGAGTAATAAAGCCCTCTCTCGAACGACCAAAGTGGCTTTGTACAACAAATTGAACATCCCGGTCCTGCTTTACGGCGCAGAAAACTTGACGCACCTAAGAGCAGATGAGGAAGCCCTTGGACTCTTCGAGAGAAAAGTTCTGCGTACGATTTTTGGTCCTGTTTGCGTTGATGGCATCTGGAGGAGAAGATTCAACCACGAACTGTATGGGCTGTACGGCGGCATGAGCCTAGTCAAGCGTCTACGGATACAAAGCTTAAGATGGCTAGGCCATGTAGAGCGTATGGACAGCACTGCTCCAGCCCGAAGAGTTCTCAAATCCGAACCACAGGGACAACGTAACAGAGGACGTCCTAGACTGAGATGGGGCACACAAGTGGAAAAGGACCTCAATCAACTTTGAGTGCGCAATTGGAGGCAGCTGGCAAGATATTGTGCTAGCTGGAGAGGCATATTGGTTGAGGCCCAGGTCCACCCCGGACTGTAGCGCCACCCGAAGAAGAAGAAGGAAATATTTTGGTCTCTCATGAGCTTTCTCTTCTACGAAAAAATCAGCTAATGGAACGCTTTTTCGTAGTTTTTCGTAGACATATCGTAGTAATTTAGAGCAATTGGAACAAACCTAATATTACTTGTACAATGGTAATTTGCTCCGGTATACATATGGATAATGCAAGTTTAAAAAAGGAAAACTATTCAGAGAATTCGAATGTTCACCCAACGGCGCAATGAACTAAGTAAAACAACATTGCTTAAAGAACAGATTTATTTAACATTTTCGTACGAATATGAAATAAAAGCAACTTTATCAAGCACTAACATTTTTTAAGGTTACTTTGTAGGACAACAAATCTTTTTTTTATTTATTTTATGTTTTGAAATGTATTTGTTTTTCTATTTGTCTAAATCCTTCCATCTAGCAAAAAAAAACATAAACTAGTTACTGTCGTGTGCATATCAACTGGGACAAACGAGATTTTCAATATATTTTACTTTATTTTCAATTAAAATTAGAACAAAATAACACAGGTCACTTTTAATAATTTATATGACATCCTTTGGCTTTTACAAGAGCGTTGACTCTTTTTGGCATTGATGAAACAAGTCGTTCGCATATATTTTTAATTTCTTGAATGAAACCAAATATCAAGACGAAATCAGCTTAGTTTTTGTGGGACAGTCTCTCTTCCTGAACCTTCCTTTCGTAATTGCCCTTAGAATCTCAATTGGATTGAGGTCAGGGGAGTTGCCAGGCCAATCCAGAATATCAATTTTATGGTTGCGAAATACTGTTTGATTTTTTTTTTTTTTTGCATGTGTGACATGGAACAAGACCCATGAAATGAAAAATTGAATTAGCTACGGAACGTCTCCTCTAAATGGTTGGAAGCAGCATTTGAGTTAAAACTTCTGCGTATTTGGTGCTGTTCCTCATACCTTCTATTGGCTTAAGAATTCCATGGCGTTCAAATGTAAAACAGTCCCAGAACATGACTTTGGGAGGGTGTTTTTGCGCTTGAACGATATGATCGGGTCGGAGTTATTTATTCGGACTTTTTCTCACGTCACCTACCCATTATCCTTGGGCCTCAAAGTGACTCTCGTCCGAGGAAACAACTTTCTTCCAATTGTCCACTGTCCATTCCTTATGTTTCTTAGCCCAATTAGGTCGCTTGTGCCTCACTTTTTCGGTCAACAGCTGTTTTTTCAAAGGATTTGTTTCCTATCAATCAATGCCAGCTGTTGTCCACTCCCTCTGCAGGTCAAAACTTGTTTTGCCAGGGTTGATTATACTATTTCTTATCAAAACCTTATCGTCGTGTTTTGTTGTTTTGCGTTTCTGCCCGCAATGACTCTTCCGATTGAATTCAATTGATCCAGTGACCTTGTGTTGAGCAATAATCCTTGAAACACTGAATTTTCAAACTCCAACGTCAGCTGAAATCATAAAATCTCTCGGATGGTTTTCCCAGCGTGTGCATGTAACACAATGACATGTGCCCCCTTTTCTTTTGGAATATCCATGATGATGAAGTTTTAACAAATAATGTTTTAATGTTTATCTAATTTTTTTTCCTTAAAAAAACAGCAACTTACCTCTTAGAACAACCAAATTAATTTAAATGACTAACAAAAACATTCAAAATAGAGCATATAATCCATAGCCTACTTAAACTTACCAAAATATTTGAAAAAAAAACTGCAATCAAAAAATTAAAAAACATGCTTGTCCCAATTAATATGGACACGACTGTATATAATTTTGATTTATGAAAAACGTTTTCACAAGCTCAATCTATGCTATCTATCTGGCAATTCAGTCCAGATGCAAGAACGCTTCCGAGGTCATTGCTCGTGCAACATGCATTCGAATCAGCTTAATAATAAAATTATCCAGCCAATTCACGTTTGCTGCTTTGTACAAGATTTCATTTCATTTCTTCTTGTTCTTGTTCTCAGCCTCTGAAGTTATGTACATCTTTAGGCAAGCTCGAAGGCATTGCCTTTCACAGACTCTCATTTTTTCCATCTGGGAAGGACCAGACCTCAATTTTCGACGTTGTCCCGTAAGCAATCTAATTTTCGGCGTACGCGATCTGGATCTGCATGGAGCCAATTAATTCACTGGTAAAGACAATGACGGGATCCTAAGAAACGAAACTGCCGATGAACTAGCTAGGCTAGGTTCAGCAGAGGCATTCGTAGGACCCGAACCCGCCTTGGAATTACCCGCGTCCCTGGTCAGGGAATCCGTCGATGGTTGGGTCTCCCTACAGCACAGCCAGAGATGTCGTGACTCTCCAGGATGCAGGGTGACCAAGAGTATGCTCCCAAACGTCTGCAAGAAATTCGCCTCTTTTCTGCTATCTCTAGACAGAAACGAGTGCAGAAGACTTGTTGGCGTATTAACGGGACACTTTACCTTCAGAGCACTTTCTCTGTCAGTGTCCTGCTTTCGCTCGTATCAGGTGGCGCTTATTTGGCGCTGATGTGGTGGCAAGATGTGTGACCAAGCGCATCTTGGTTTTTCTTCTGAAAACCATGAAATTACATTAAATGAAGGTTACTGCCTAATTGTACAATGGACCAGTATTTGAGTCTGAGTGCTCCAGCTGATCCCAACCTCCAACAAAAAAAAAAAACAAAAAAAATAGGCCATGAAAAGAATGGGTCAGTTCACCGCACCCTGTTGAAGCCAATTTTCTATGTTTGAAAACATTAACAGACAGTTGTTACCACTCTTATCAACAAACTTTCTACCTGTTAACACATTGTAGATCGTGTGAAGTAGTTCTTTGCTTATACCCAACACTCTCAAATTGAGCAACAGGCCTCTGTCTCTGGTGAACTGGGTCTTATTTTTGTTACATTATATGTCCGAAACCAATTTTGATGCAGCATGTACGGTATGTTTTTTATTTATTCGTCTACTGTTATTGACGTTGCAAGGGATCCAATATAAACAATTGTACCATTCACAAGGTACGAGTTGTTTATCTAGAAAGTAGCACTGAAAATAAAACATCGCTTTATTTTGTATTTTCAGCATCCTTCCGGGTTTTGAAGCGAAACGGTTTTCTGAAAATGAAAAAGCTGTCTAAAAACGCTATGCCAGATATGGTCAACATAAACTGACATTGTTGTTTGCAAAAGAAGGCCTTGAGCTGAGGGATTACATTGATTAAGTTGACAAGTTGTCGATGACGACCCAAATCCCGCTGTTAGGCAGAATGTTCCACTCGATTTGCACGATGATAGACGAGAATTCCGTCCCCCCGACTTAGACGAGGTGAAGATAGCAATATCCAAGCTGAAGTCGAACAAAGCTGCTGGAGCGGATGGACTGCAAGCAAACCTATTTAAAGCAGCTGGAGATGAGTTGGTTGGGGGCATGCACCAGTTCATCTGTAAAATATGGAGGAAAGCATGGCCGATGAGTGGAATCTCAGAGTCGTTTGCACGGTTCACAAGAAAGGAGACCCCTTTGAGTGCGCCAACTACCGAGGGATTAGTCTCCTCAGCATCGCATACAAGATCTACTCTGCCGTATTGTGTGAGCGTCTGAAACCGTTTGTTCATGACCTGATAGGTCGCTATCAGTGTGGTTTCGGAGCAGGGAAGTCCACTATAGACCAGATCTTCACATTACGGCAAATCCTGGAAAAGACCCAAGAAATGCAAATTGGCACTCACCACCTATTCGTCGATTTCAAGGCCGCATTTGACAGTGTGCATAGAGACGAGCTATACAGTGCCATGTCTAGTTTTGGCATTCCTACCAAACTCGTCAGATTGTGAAGGATGACGATGGAGAACTCTCGCTGCTCCGTCAATGTCGGTAACGAACTCACCGAGACCTTCAATGTCAAAAAAGGTTTTAGACAAGGCGACGCACTGTCATGTGACTTCTTTAACATCATCCTCGAGAAGATCGTGCGTAACTCACAAGTCAACACCAAAGGCACGATCTTCCAGAAGTCAGTCCAATTGCTTATTTACGCTGATGACGTTGACGTGATTGGACGAACACAGCGGGCCGTCAATGAGGCGTTTGCTGGCATTGAAGCTGAAGCAGCTAAAATGAATCTGGCGGTAAATGAGGGCAAAACTAAGTACATGCTGTCATCAGGGAAGGACACACAACATCAACGTATCGGACAGAGGGTCACACTTGGCAGCAGAAACTTCGAGGTAGTCAAGGACTTCGTCTACCTCGGTTCCGCGGTAAACAGGGGCAACAACATCAGTACCGAAATCAAACGCAGAATCAGTCTAGCCAATAGCTGTTTCTTTGGGCTCAAGAGGCAATTGAGTAATAAAGCCCTCTCTCGAAGGACTAAGCTCGCTTTATATAACAGCTTGATCATCCCCGTCCTACTATATGGCGCGGAATCTTGGACGTTAGCAAAGGCGGATGAGGAAGCCCTTAGTCTTTTCGAGAGAAAAGTTTTGCGTGCGATTTTTGGTCCTGTTTGCGTTGATGGCATCTGGAAAAGAAGATTTAATGACGAATTCTATGGGCTGTACAGCGACATGCGCCTGGTCAAGCGTCTTCGGATAGCAGAGGACGACCTAGAGTAAAGTGGCACACACAAATCGGTAAGGACCTCAACCAACTTGGAGTGCGCAGTAGAGCGTATGGACACCACTGCTCCGGCCCGAAGTCTTTGAATCCGTGCCATTGGGACAACGCAGCAGAGGACGACCTAGAGTAAAGTGGCGCTGACAAATGGAGAAGGACCTCCACCAACTTGGAGTGCGCAACTGGAGACAGCTGGCGACAGATCGTGCTGGCTGGAGAGGCATGTTGGTTGAGGTCCAGGTGCACCCCAGACTGTAGCGCCACAAGAAGAAGAAGAAGTTGACAACATAAAATGTAAAATTGCTTATCTTACAAAATATGCAATGTTTATTTGGAACTGTGATTACATTCGCAACATCCCGCTTAATTTAAACGCAATTGTACTGATTGAGAACAGGGACAATGGATTGTTTAGGGAATAATTAAGTTTTTAAGACTTTCATATCAATAGCCTTAAAAATAATTTAATTAATTATGTTTTTATTGTCATTTTCAACCTGTAATTTGGACAGTAGTGTCCCCCGAAAATATTGTTTCGCTATGGTTCCAGGGAAAGAAACTAAGAATATTCGACGTTTTATCAAAGGTGACAAAGTACAAAAGAGTCGTAAGTTCATTGAACACCTCATTAAATTTGAAAGCGGACCTGCAAAGATTAGCCGAAACCTGGCTTTCTTAAGTAAAATATGCAAATGATCCCGCATACGTAATGAGAAATTCATTCCAATATAAAAGAAACACCCCAAACTTTACGAATCACCCCAAACTTTAATTTGTTATGAAACCATAAACAGTTTTATAATCTCATGTCACTTTAATTTCCCAAAGCGATCAAAATAAATGCACACGTCCCGTACAAAAGCAAATCAGAAAAAAATAAAAAAAATAAAACGATTTGATTGTTATTCGCATCAGACAAAATCAATATGTTTCACTTTAAATTTGCGACATTTGAATTGCTGACATTGGGTTTTATAATCGACTTTCGGGCAAACCAAAACTATTCACGTTCCTGTTGCACTGCAGCTGCTGGCATACATCGCTAGTCCGCACACCCCCTACATACACTTAAATTGAAATTCCTCATTCTTTAGCTTTGGTATGCGGACTTCTCTCTTACTTTCAGTTTCCTCGGCTCCTTGCTCCTTCATAAATCAGAATGTGTGTTTCTTCATGGAAACTGTATGACCACGTCAATAAATTTCACACCACTCTCGCGCAACGAAACTTCTATAAATAGTTCATACGAAATTCTCCCGGTTGATATTTTATCTACTTTCTTAATCAAGTTGTTGTTCACCGATGTGAATGTACGGACCTACATACATACATACGAGCAGTTGAATGGGAGGGCCATATTAGCATCTGAAAGCAGTCATTTTGATCTGTGATTTGATACATTCTTTCTAGGGAACTTTCATTGCACAAGGGCATCTCATTTTTTTTGAACTCGGAACAATTTACACTTGGAATTGCTCTTAAGTATGACTGACCACTAGTTGGTTGCATTTTCTACATTCAATGAAAGACTGTCCTAAAATCACACAAATAACGCAGGAATACTTCAGTCAACATGTTTCAATTCTTTTTAAAAATTCTGCCAACACAAAACCTCCTCAAATTTACTCGACTCATGTTATTGATAAACTGCTACTCAAACGTAAGCTATGGTGTATGTTGAGATGATTAATACATTTCAAAGGTTTTTATATTTTCCTAAAAATTTGGTTTCTGTAAAATGCAAAATTACAAATGTGGAGCAAAGAAAATTTCTTGTGGCTATAGCTATTCACACCCAAGAAACAAAATGATGACCTTGGTAGGATACTGACCTTTGTTAAACAACGGCATAAAACGAAAGCATCCCATCGACAAGGCGAAACTATGCTCCTTCATAGAAGACAATACTGAAGCTAGTCTTGTGGTGAATAAGCGTCCATCTCTATATCTGATAGTTGATAAATGCGTTACATTCGACAACGCAAAGGGCTAATAAACTGGTTTAATTACATCCTCCACACATCCGGTCTTTTGGCGAGAACGCATCAAGAAATGATTCGAAAAAAGGCAGCATTTTGTAACCTATTCCGCTCATCAATCTATTAGTGTAACTACTAATTACTATATGCCCTTCAATTACAACAAAATCTTAAACGCCAATACAAGTCGCGTAACACACGTATAAAGGAATGTATATATTAGATATAAACATTTTTCATTTAGACGATGAATACTATTTTAACATTTACGTTTTTGTTGGGATTCGAGCATCATGTTCGTTGCGTCAGACTTAGACATACAACCGTAAAAACGTTATATTGAGCATAACAACTAACGCGTGTGATTAACGTTTGATATCGTGGTCGTCGTAGGTTGATGAAACTCCTCTTCAAGGTACAAGTTTGATATTTGCAATATTAATGCTGTTGTTCCCCAGGGCTCCGTTTTGTCTTCGACACTATTTCTCATTTTTATAAATGATCTCCTGTATACAATTTACTCCTTTTCTGAAGACAGTACCTTCAACTTTTCATTTTTGTTCCTTGGCTCTCAACCCTCCTCTTTGGCCATAGGCTTTAAACGGCAAAGTAAAGTAAAAAAGTAAAAAAGAATCGAATAAAATTTAATGCGATCCTAAATTAATCAGTCATTATTCATGAATGGCTCTTGCGTTGCTGAAACCGAACGACTTTAGATCCTCGTTATATCGGTATATCAACTGAACACTTAGTTAGAACGATCACATACAGATACGATACGATACAAGTGGAAAACCGAAAAAACACTTGTGAAATTTTGCTTCAAAGACACGAAAGAAAATCGGTTTTTCATCGGATTGTTACTGGCGATGAAAAATGGATTTATTTTAAGAATCCTAAACGGAAAAAATCATGGGTTAATCTGGGACAACCATCAACATACTGCAAAACCAGATCGATTCGGCAAGAAGATCGTGTTTGGTGGGACCAGAAATGTGTGCTGTATCACTAGCTCCTAAAACCTGGCGAACAAATGATCAATTTGAACCATGCATTGATCGAGAAACGACCAGAATGGACCAGAAGACACGGCAAGGTAATTTTGCTCCATGACAATGCACCTGCACACAAAGCAAAACCGGTTCAGGATACAATCAAAACACTTGGCTGGGAGCAGTTACCCCACCCGCCATATTCACCAGACTAGGCTCCTTCCGACTACCATTTGTTTTCATCGATGGGACACGCATTTGCTGAGCAGCACTTTGATTGCTACGAGGAGGTCGAAAATTGGGTATCTGATTGGTTTGCTTTAAAAAACAAAAACATGCGGAAGGTCTAGGTTCGATTCGAATTTTTCACGGCACCACCTCTTTCAATTTGCTGACAGCACTCAAAGAGTAACAACTGTCCAAGAAAGCTTCTCAAACTTCGCCTTTCGGAGTCGGCAAAAAATTGTAGGTCCCTTCTAATGAGAAGAGAGAACATGAGCACACAGGACACAAGTAGTTCATGAGGAAGCCAGGTCTTGGTCCCCTGTGGACTTCCGCGCCATACAATTATTATAAATACAAGGCGTACATTCAACTAAAGCTTGAGTATAACGCTTCCTGCACCTATTACATAGAATTCAACAGCGAGCGATAAAAAAATCGAATGTTGAGTGTTTTTCATTCTTTTACCGCTACTTCAAAAAAAAAATGCTCTAGCCAGCTGCATTTTTTCCCTTCAAGAATTTACCCGCAATACTCGCCTTAAGCACACCTTCGTACGTACAGTTTAGCTTAAATACTCATCCTTTAGCCGTACTACTCGAATATGATATGCTCTTTTCAGCTCAACCCCCATACAATCACAGTCATTTAAAACCGATGTGCACCTTTACGCTCTTTCCCTCTCTTCCTCTACACCTACAGCCGGTGCTGACTTAATCCCGGTCACTAAACAATACCCATTAGCATGCGCCAATTATAAAAAACACATAAAAAATTAACATATACATAGTACCCAATACAAAATATAATCCTAGATCAGCTTAGAGCACTTGTTTCCAGTCAGTAAGTTTGAATTGATGGCAGTAGATTAGATAAGTAAGCTTGTTTAGGTATTTTTGTAGTAAGGAAATGATGAAGAATGAATAGTTAAATAAATTAAAAACTGAAAACAATACTGAACAAATACATAGCAAGATCTAAGAAAAAAATAGTTAAAAAATTGACTCACTACCATAGTTTAACTCAAATAAAATCAAAATTCACTTAAAACCAGAAAACAGCACCCCTGCTGGAAACTTAATTGAAAACAAAATATATATTTGTGCAAGTCAGCGTCATCTAATTTATATCAACATAATTGAAAGCCCAAATCTTTATTTTATGACATTCTCGTACATTTTTAATTCATTATCATTTACTTCCGATAATTTTGGTACGATACAAAAACGTATAAGTGCGACATAAAAAACTCATCCTGTCTTTCCCCGAAGAGTTACATTAACACCTCTCTAAGCAAAATGCCGAAAGAAAATCCTGTTCCGGTAGTCTATAGAAAACATTTTGCAGAAATCATCACAGCTAAAAAATCGACTCTATCCTTTATACTGATAGATCCTCTATAAATGGTACAACAAACTATAGTGTGCGCGGTACGACAACAAATTTAATAAAATTTTCACCTCGAAATGGCAAATAACAGCATTATTGGACGCTCTCGAAATCGCAAAAGTCACTCAAGACACTACTGCTATTTGTAGTGATTCATTAAGTGCTCTACTTAGCATAAAATATGACAATGTCAAGACTCGGATAGTTGCGCATAATAGTCCACACCAGTTTCCGAAGAATCCACCTAATATGGACTCTAGGGCACGTTGGCATAGTAGAAAACGAGAAGGCTGACATTGCCGCAAGGGAAGCCGTAAAACTACCATTAAATTCCACAACTCTCCCTTCACATCATCTATGTACAACACCATGTTAAATGATGTCCACAAAAATGCAAGCTTTCGTTGTAATACCAGGTGTACCGGTATGACATGATCGTTTTTTCTTTTAAATAAAGCACTTATTATTAATGGGAAAGTAAAAACATTTTATTCAAAGTATTGGCCATTGTTATCTACACATATTGACCACCTTTCTGACAGTTTGTGAATACCACGCCAATAAAATTGTTCGTCTTTTAAAGCAAACCAATCAGACACCCAATTTTCGACTTCCTCGTAGCAATCAAAGTGCTGCTCAGCTAATGCGTGTCCCATCGATGAAAACAAATGGTAGTCGGAAGGAGCCAAGTCTGGTGAATACGGCGGGTGGAGTAGCTGCTGCCAGCCAAGTGTTTTGATTGTATCCTGAACCGGTTTTGCTTTGTGTGCAGGTGCATTGTCATGGAGCAGAATTACCTTGCCGTGTCTTCTGGCCCATTCTGGTCATTTCTCATTCAATGCATGGTTCAAACTGATCATTTGTTGTCTGCAGCGATCAGTATTAACGGTTTCGCCAGGTTTTAGGAGCTCGTGGTACAGCACACCTTTCTGGTCAAACCAAACACATAGCATTGTCTTCTTGCCGAATCGATCTGGTTTTGCAGTCGATGTTGATGGTTGTCCAAGATTGACCCATGATTTTTTACGTTTAGGAGTCTTAAAATAAATCCATTTTTCAACGCCAGTAACAATCTGATGCAAAACCAATTTTCTTTCGTGTCTTTGAAGCAAAATTTCACAAGTGTTTTTTCGATTTTCCATCTGTCTTTCATTCAATTCATGTGGCACCCATTTACCACACTTTTGGATCTTTCCTATTGCTTTTAAACGGTCATAAATTGTTTGTTGTGCAACATTTAATATTGCTACCATTTGCTTTTGACTCAAAGTGTCATCTCCATCCAATATCGTTTGCAATTCGGCGTCTTCAAACTTTTTTGGTGGTCTTCCACGTTCTTCATTTTTCACATCAAAATCATTATTTCTCAACCGTTGAAACCGTCTTTTGCATGTTGCTTCTGATAGAGCATGATCACCATATGCCTCGACAAGCATTCGATGCGACTCTGCAGCACTTTTCTTCAAATGAAAACAAAAAATTAATGCTTTCCGCAAATCATCACTTTCTGGTACAAAATTCGACATTTTAACACGATGAAGAAATATGATGTTGTCTGTTCAATGACTTGATGTCAGAGATAAGGGAATTGCTTATCTCTGCTTGATGTATACTAAATATTTTTCACAGATGTCATAGCAAACAAACAAAAAAAAAAAATAAGGGCTCGTTCACAACAAATGTTCCCTATCGAGACATTTGTATCTTGACGCTCATACCCGTATACCTGGTAAATCAAAATCCTTATAGAGGCAACATAACATAATAAATTTAGATACAACGACTTACAACAAATCTCTAAGCCGCACAAGCACAAGCGGTGCAGCTGTCGCATAAGCTTGGGTTATGCTTTGTTTAACAAAGCCCACGTCTTCACAAAGGACGTTATGCCCCTGAAAAACAACCTTTACTTACGGAACATATATTATTAAAGTGTCTCATCACCAAACAAAATTTTCCTAACAACGTCCCTAGCTTAAGATCCCTACAAAACACAACGTCAAATCCAGAAAACTCTTTACTCTTTACTCTTTCCCCTACTGAAAAAACATAATATCACAACAAGTCAAATTCAAACAAACCAAATAAACTTAAAAATTTAACCAGCCAAATGGGCCTTGTACCCTGGCGTAATTAATTTGGACTGTACAAATGAATTTGTATTGTACCCCTAATAAATAAATATTTGTACTGTAACACAAGTGGGCTTATCTTTTGATAAAAACACTTCTTTATCTTCAACTTCAATTTCGTTAAGTGGAGAAAAGAACTATGTACCTCTCCTGCTATATCTGTACTGATTACAGTTGCAAAGTTTTACTGCAACAGCATAGACGAACTTTGCTTATATCAGAGTAGAAAAAATCAAGAAAATCCTTAGGAAAAATTATTAATTATGCCTGTAGAAACTTAAAAAACGACATTTTCGACATAAGCACATGGCCCCTTTGCTGCTTTTCTGCTTTTCATGTGACATCACATGTGTTCTTAGCAGAGTTTGGCAAATTCACTCAAGAAGCCACATAACCCTAAAGTTGATGTGCACAAATAGAAAAGGGACTCGACCAACTTAGTGCTTGGACGTTGTGAATAGCGATTTAATTATAAAAGAGACTATAAGAAATTAAAATTTATGATGAAGTTAGTTATTTCATGTAGGATCTCATTCGTGAAGCGTCTAATCTCAAGCGACAAGAATTTCGTCAAGACAAAATATTTTTGAAAGGCATTTATTATAAAACAAAAAAGAAAATCAATTGCATTACAAAATGTATTTATTTATTAATTTTCACTTTGGATTGAATTACATTCTTCATAATTCCCATGTTCGCACTGAAGAATATGATGATGTGACTGTTGTCGGCGATCTCGTTCAACGAACTGTCGCATTTTCTTTTGATAATCCTGTTGAAGCTTAACAAATGAACTCAAGCGATTTAAGAGAAACTGTTTGTCGTGGCCTTCAAGAACTAGTTGATTCCTCAACACCTCAACCATGTGTTTATTGGCATTCGATACGGCGTGATAATAGTATAAAAAGAGCACCAGCACTATAAAACATGGAATGGCAAAACCAGCTGTGCCGAGAAAGAAAATGCAATTTTGAATTACTGTAGGCATTTGAGTAAACGCTGTCGTAGCCGCATCCCAAACTGAGTTCAGTCCTCTAAATGGTCCGCATGACCGTGATGGAATAATCTCAGCAATCGCATAGACAACGGGAATTACAGCTACAACATACGAGAAAAGCAATATTAACATGAAAAGCGAATTTGATCCGGATGCACGGTACAATATTGCAGATGGCTTCGAATTAACCAGACACTGGAACTTCTTGATGTAGAACATGAAAAATGTCAATATAGAAGCAATAGCTGGTAGGAAAGGAGAATAGAAACTGCCCAACCAGCAAATTGTCTGAGAATAAACGATGTCCAGGACATGCTTGGGCAGTTCGAATTCCTGCTCGCCAATCAGACGAACGAATTTGGTTTTCACATGGCGGGCCATGATCGCACGGGGAAAATTCACAAAGAATGTGACACCAATGTGGGTAACAAAATCTGTTATGAGCAGTTTGTAGAATTGCTGTCCAATGTACGTTTCCCAGCACTGAGGGGTGTTGAACTTCTCATCGAAACACGCCTGGGGAGTCTTTGGAATGATCAAGTAGTAAAAACGACTTAGAAGGACGACCAGTGACGCTAGTCGCAAAAAAACTGTGCGGAAGAGATTGATTTTGACCACAAACATTGGTGAGTAGTGCTCGAATTCGCAAAGGTAGTTAAACAAGATGGGCACTAGTAAATTGAGACAAACTATAGCAATGTACGGCAAAAATTCGAAGAACAAGATTGGCAATTGCTTCTTGGGGTTACCGGCTCTGGAACGAGACTGACCAGTGTAGTCCATTGGCGTCGTTGGTAAGTAATGTTCCTCGGCTGAAAATGGATTCCTCGTGTCATCAAACAACGTTATAGGGTTGCTGGTTTTGAAACTAGGCTCCAAGTACTTGAGACTCACATTGAAAAGGAAGTATATAAATAGCGCGGAAAGAAGGAGAATAATGGCGACCGCAAAGTTTACAACGAATCGAATTAAAACTAATTTGTACATGTGATCTCGCGACCGATTACTCCGTTCGTAATCGATTCGCTTCGAATAGAGCAAACCCTTAATCTCGTTGTAAAGCGCTCTGTGTTTGATATCAGCTGACTTCCCATTGTGTATGCAGAAGTCCCACCCGCCGAATACTAGATTGCAATACTGATAAAATTGACCCTCACCATCGACTAGGCGATCTTTGAACTCACGCGAAGCGCCCTTCACAATTGCCGCTAACGAAATTAAAAAATATAGTGCTGTTATACTTATGTAAGCCAAAGGTAAATTATAGCTAGGCTCATCGCCACGATCACTATCGATTAAGGTTGATAAATTACTGTCTGTCTTATTCATATCGTCAATCACTTGATTTTGGTTCTGGGAACCGAATATTTTATTCGTGTAGACCCCATAGAAAAGCAAAGTGTTCTCCATGAAGCCGGTTCCTTGGATTATATCCAGAATGTAGAACTCGCTGGAGGTGTTGTTCAAATAGAGTTCTCGGCAGCATTGAGTGGAGTCGTTTGCGTTTGTCTGATCACATGCTTCTTCAATGGGTTTTACTAGCAACGTATGCGGTATGATAATGAAAAATAATATCAAGAGGAATATAACTAAATTTAAAAATATAAGCCATCTAAGAAGTAGAAAATATGCCACTACACCGGTCCCAAAACTGCCCTCGATTTTCTTAAGTGAGTTGCGCCACAACTCCATTTTTGTGAGGACTTCGGTCCATTTGGTTTGAAGTTGTTGCCATGCTTTGCGACGCTGCCACTTGAACTGATCGAATCCTTGCAGACGTAGCTTTGTTGCGTTCTATAAGAAATAACGTTTTTGATTTCATGAACTACAAAGAGGTGTGATTTGTATGCTTACTTGAAGTTTTGCCTTTAAGTCTTTCTTCTGTGTCATGGACACTGGCATGGATTTTATCTCTTGAATCTCCTCCCATATCCGTTCCTCATCAGTTAGGTCTTGTGAAAGATCCGGTAGCATGGCTCCTTGGGCATCTTGATATTGGCATTCCCGTCGCGCAATTGAATTTGGCTTTGTGTTGTATTGTGGATGACGTTTCTTAACTTGAGTATCATGTTGATTATGTCGGATTCGTCTGGATGTTGCTAAAATGAAATATGCAGAATCAATTATGAATGATTATGAACAATTCAAATTGCTTAAGTGGCATTCAGAGAGGAATCACTGCCGCCGCAGGGATATAAAAGCCAGTTGATATGTGCTGGCAAGCAACTGGATGTTTAAATGTTTAAATGTTTTTTATGTTATTTATAGCTCTATACACTTACTGTCGCACCTTGTTTTGTAAAACAAAATAAATTAACTTCTAATATGGTGCAACGATGTAAGATTTTTCAAAGCTATCTTATTACGACTGTACGAAGAGCAAACTTTAAATATTTTGACAGAATAATTCGGCTGTTTTATGATTATTTAAAGAGTTTACAAAGAAATGCTTATCCCCTCTACGACTGTGAGAAAAAATTAAAGTTATGTTAATAACTCACACATACAGACATTTCTGAATTCAGGTCTGTCTAAGAACGACTTATCATTAAACTAAAAAGTAGTAATAGCTGGTGTGGTACTGTATCCAGATCTTTCTAATAGCCGTTGTAAGTAAGAATTACAGAGATGGCATGACTATCCAGAATGCAGGATGACCAAGTGCATGCTCCCAAACGTTAGCAAGAAATCCGCGGCTTTTCTGTTATTTTTAGACAGAAAAGAGTGCAGACGACTTGTCGGTGTACTAACGGGACACCACCTTCGCTAAGCACCAAAGCTGGCTTGGGCTTAGTGATGACACCCTTTGTGACGCCTGTGGAGAAGGTGAATACACGTCAGTGCACTTTCTCTGTCAATGTCCCGCCTTTGCTCGTATCAGGTAGCAGCTGTTTGGTGCTGACGAGGTGGGAGATGAAAACCTAAGCTCTTTATCACAGAAGCGACTTCTGGTTTTTCTTTCGGAAGCCCAAGAAAACAAATTACATGATGGTTACTGCCTGGTAGAATAACAGACCAGTCTTTAAGCGCTCCAGTGCTCCACCTCCAACAAAAAAAAGCAAAAATTAGGATAATATAAAAATAACGACGACGATATTGCACAATTTTGCATACTAAACAAATGGGTGCAGATTTCGTACAATGTGGCTTTGCCTTAGTTGTGTTTAAGTTGTACCTTTACGATTCGATCACATATTTCAGCTTCACATGACAGTTTTATTAAAACGTCTTACAGCATGTTACTGGCGTCTAAACGTGACAAGATGCTTAAATGGACAAGGTCACTTCCAATTCAGTGAATGCACCATTGTATATATAGGCAAGTATAATTATCTTTGTTTTATTGCACTTAAATGTAAACCGTTCTGTCCTTACTACAGAAACCAGACTTCTTCCAAAAAAGGTTATATAAGTAAGAATGCTCAATTGCTCCCCAGATTAGGCATGCTCATCATTTGAACTTTACATCCAATTAATTCCAGGTGTGTATTGGAATGGCAATGTACTTATTTATTGAATGAAAACAACAAAACAAGAAAGCAGTTCTTCAATTACAAGTACAATATGAAAATGAATTAACTTACTCTAATCAGAAATGTCTTCCATTTAGAAATACACTTAAAACACTTTTTATAAAACTTCTTTCGTTTGAAGACGCCAAATTTCAATTTAAGAATATGATAATTTGTCGCACTAAGTTGAGCACTTATTAATTACAATTAGATACAAATGAATATGAATGCAAGTAAATAAATTTCTGTAAAGGGATATTTCACGAAATTTTCACAACAAACGATATTTTTTGAGTCTTACCGACTTTTGTTCTGTTCTTTTTCATTTCATTTGTTAATTGACAAAGAAACCTCGTTGGTGCACATTGTTTATTATTTTTAAAATAAAACATAACTGCAAGAACTTGGAGTTTTCATGAAAAACCACACCTTCGTCATCCCGTAAAGATTGGAGCAGTAGAATCCACAATCCGATTGCTGATCTACTGATCCAGCGTTTGTGCAAAATTAATAGTAGTGTTAATAAATCGAAAAACAAAAAGTATAATAAAATAAACGCAAAACCAAATGCGCTAAACAAGTTTTTTTTTTGATAATGAATGCTAATTCATGAAGATTTTCATCAAGGTTCTAGATAGCCAGCAAACAAGAGGTGCGGTACAAGATGAAAAAAAAACTGAATGGAGATAACATATCAAACCTCTTGTTACACGTCGATCACTTTTAATTATTTTTCGACCTCAAAAAGGCAAATATTTAAGAGTTTTCATTCATAAAGTACAGTACAAGGTCCTCTGTTTTTCGTAAGTGGAAAGAGGAAAAGTTGTCACATCTCGCCATCAAAGTGATTAAATAAACAACAAAGCAATCAAAGATAAATGAATATGCATGCAATCGGTTTTGTTTAATAAATGAACAATGAACTTACCGACGCGGTTTTGTTTTGAGGGTAAAAGTGTCGCAATTGCTGCTGGATCTCTCTGAAAACCTTCCCACTCGGCTGGATAGCTTTCCTGATAAAATTCTCCGCCAGCCTCTTCCCAACCTTGCAGATTGTTTTTCCGATTCTTTGCGTTAGACATAGCGCTGATTGCTAAAAGTTGAGAATCACTTTATCCAAACCACTTATACGGATATAATTGGCCGATGAAAAACATAATATTTTGCCAAATTAACTTCCGCCACTGTGTACAAGATAACTTTTATATATTACGAAGAAAAATATGTCATTTCGCGGGTGTTTTTTTTTTTATTTAACTTTATTTTCACTGAACCGTAGAAATGTGAGAGATGAAAAGTAGATGTGTAGTTCCATCTCACTTCGAGGAGATGTAACTAGTCATCAAGTATGCAATATTAGCGTTCTCTCTGTTTTTCTTTTGGTATAGCAAAAAGAAGAATTAAAAACAAATGTTCTCTGTTGATGGTTGAGAATCTCAAATTGGTTGAGAAGGCAAGCGAACTTGGAGGAAATAACAACTTGATTTACTCACACTTGCTCAGCACTCGTGGACTGTGGAGATGAGTGGAAGTTGGTGAACAATTTGAAAGCAACTGGAATGGAGACGGTCTTAGGATGACTTTGTGAAGTATCTAGTCGGCATTAAAGATTCCTAAAATAGGGTTCTACTCGACTTCAGAATATATTCCAAATTCACTGGTTCACACTTGGATCAATGAAAAAAATATTTGGAACATTTTCTTTTCCTAACTGACTTTCATTTGCCCATTGCAGTGTTCAAATACTTATTTTAAGCCTTGGGTATTTTCAATTAGTAATTCTTTAGCAAGGAAAAAGCAATTAAGAAAATAGCATTGCATAGTTTAAACATTTTTATTCAAAAATGATTATTCTTAAATGAATATGGAAATACAACACACATATATACTCTTCAATACCTATTTTATGAACTACAGCAATCTAGGACATCATATTCCTTCATTCTTTTGTGGACAGAGCAATTTAATTTTTTAAGCCACACATTTCTACCTCTTTATTTTTTTTTTACTTTACCACACATTTCTACTTTATTTTAAGTTTTATTGTTTGCAATCTTTAAAAGGTAAGGCTTAAACGGTACACTCACAAGCGATTCACTGGTCCAACGTCTTAAGTTTCAGCATCCTTACCACATCCGGAGAAGTTTATTAAGATTGCTATCAGATATTTTATTTACTTCTTTTATTGGGTATATCAACATTATTTTTTTCTTTATTTAAGTAAATCAAATTTAAGTGTCTAAATTCAAAAGTAATGCATGGAAGAGGTACTATGCTTTACTATACCTCTTTAAGAAGAGGTACGATACTTTATCCACAAAAGTTCTGCCTTAAAAAGTTGAAGTTTGCAAATTTTTTAGTAAAAACATAACTTGTTAAATAGAATTTTGCTTTCAAGAGTTCAGTTAATTCCTAGTTAACACGAAACAGTACGATTAATCGAAGTTTACCTGCAATTCTTAATCCCAAACTCATGATTCGATCTATTTCTTTTTCATCTAAGTATTTCGTATTCGTCATGTTTTCCCGTCTCAACTCACTAACACACACAACAAATTCATTTATATTGGAATAGAGTTTTTCACCCTTAAACCAAGCACTGGAATATGTCACTCTATCATTGACTCTCATTGCATATTTATGTTCTCTGGCAGTAGTTATTTTCAGTACCGGTTTGCATTGTTTCTAAATAGTCTGCCAATAAAACTAAAATTAAAGGATAATAATTGTGGAAGTGATTGTAGAATTCCAATTCTATAGATGTTGAAAACGTATCCAAATACAAAACTATCTGAACAATGGGCACACATGAATTGGACGCAATTGAAATGAATACGTTCCGGAGTTATGTTACAATTTTGGGCGACTCGTCTGCGAAAGACGAAATCAAACTTAAGGCTGCTCAGGAGCTAAGTGAACATTTTGAAGTAATTGTTCAAACAGCTGCATTTCCATCGTTTTTGGAGCACTCGCTTAAGATTTTTGTAAAAATTCTACAAGATGGAGAGCCACAGTTCATATCCGAGAACACAGTTCAGCATGTAAGTTGAGGGAAATTAAACCCTTACGATCGTCTATTAACTAGCCAAATTGCACTTCAGTCTTATATTTTTGTTTCAAAAATGTAATGTTTGAAATGTAAAACACAGTGTTTGATAGAAATTGACTGCGCCAAAATGAGAAATTTGCTTAAAAAGAAAATAAAACAAATCCCGCCTCAAACAACAAAACATTGCAAATCTTGGGAAATCCGCATCTGTCACATTTATCTTCACTTGGTTTTCAAATTGTTCAATTTGTTCAAATTGTTTTAAACCTTTATTTACAATCAGTATTGCAACAGTGATGATATCTCGTTTTCGAGAAAATTATTCTCTAAACGATTATATGTCAGTGCGTTATATGCAAAATAAAGATTCGGAAATGTAGAAATCAGATACGCACAATTGGATGTTACTTACAGGGGTCTATATATTTTGACCAAATTGTTTCAATGCAAAATCGCTTCTTATTGTTTACAAAATATCCCTAACAGTTTGACACTTTAACAAAATAAAGCCTTAATCTAACCACGCAATATTTACACATTGTTTTGAAATCGTTTGGATTGCAGGACATATAAGTTGAATCAGACTTAGCGAATATGACATTATTGAGACAGGACAAATAATTAGCTTATTAGATACTGTTTACATTTAAGTAACTACGGGTTAGGTTAACATTTCAATCTTACTCCTAATTCTCCATATTCTGAACACGTTTCGCTAAATGGATATTTGCACAAGATAAAAATATTCTAAAATTTCTTAGAGTCTGTTGTAAATTGGTAGGAATTTGTGTCAAGTACATAAGATTCTGAGATTCAATTTGCAATACTGAGCGTATTGAGACACGTAAAAATCTACCAATCCAAAGATTCTTAATTCCATGCAACTAGAAGAGTCTTAAAATGGATTCAAGTCCATTACTTTCTATTGGCAAATGTTGCCAAAAATAAATTTGCAACGCCATATTGAGTAGAACATTTAGAATGTAAAATTTGTATTGCCGCTCTAAACATTTTGCACGTCATAAGATTGTTTCCCATTAGATATCTCAAAAGATTACTCCAAAACATTTTCTTTTTACATTGCAGATCCGCAAGCTTATACTGGAAATGATGCACCGCCTGCCCATCAGTGAAATACTGCGACCGCACGTAAAGCTCATTATCTCTCTCATGCTCAAACTGCTGCAAGTTGACAATGAGGAAAATGTTTTGGTGTGCTTACGGGTCATCATCGAATTACACAAAAATTTTCGACCTGTTTACAGTCCTGAGGTGAGTCTTCGCTTGAGGTTTGATTTATTTTTGAGGAACTGTCATGAAACAGATTCCCTTTTCAGATTCAACAATTTCTTTTGTTCGTGAAGAAAGTCTATACAGACCTGCCGATGCACGTCACAAAAATATTCGAGTCTACCCCGCAGATTCGAGTGAAAGATCTTAAGGAGTTGGATTTTGAGAAACTCCTATCAGAGACATATGCCGCGAAAACTATTTATGTTGAGAAGCTCACAGAAGCCGGAACAGTAGCTCAGGCGGTAAGGAGCAGCACGTTGATGAAATCATTAAGAAAAGATCAAAAGCAATATTCCTCACTTTCAGTACACCTTTCTGCCCAAGGGTATTATGTCCTTGCGAGTCCTTCAGGAGCTACCCATTATTGTGGTTTTGATTTATCAAATCTACAAGAATTTCGTACACCAAGATGTGGCAGATTTTATACCATTGATTATGACCACCATCACCTTACAGCCGTCCCCCGTACAAAGGTGACTTATTTCAGGATGCCTGTCGTTTGACTGTTTACAAATTCATTTTCTTCCAGGACCTCACAATTCTTCAACAAAGAGATCTTTGTTGACTTTATGGGAGCACAAATTAAGACTCTCTCATTCTTAGCGTACATCGTTCGAATTTTTCAAGTAGGTCGCCTATAAGAATTTTAGTTTGAAGAAATTTCCAATTAACAACAAACAATGCTTGAATAGGATGCTGTTGTGGCTCATTCATCATCCGTGGTTAAGGGCATGCTTGGACTAATGGAGCTCTGTCCCAAGGAAGCCGCAAACTTACGGAAAGAACTGCTCATCGCTGCACGTCACATATTTGCTACAGATTTGCGAATAAGTAGGAAATGAAACTGTTTCTTTTTATGGGTTGCGTTTCACATAAATTTTTTTTATTGCAGAGTTCATCCCATACATCGATCGAATGTTCGATGAAGACCTACTCATTGGAAAAGGAGTCACCTTAGACTCCATTCGACCGCTTGCGTATTCGACACTTGCAGACCTAGCCCATCACGTTCGAGAAAGCCTGTCTCTTAAAGCTCTTGCCAAGGCAGCAAATCTTTTCTCAAAGAATGTACATGACGAGTCACTTCCCACAGGAATTCAAACGATGTCGTGTAAACTTCTTCTGAATTTAGTCGACTGCATTCGGCAGCATAGCGAAGCTGATCCAATGAAAGCTCGTGATCTGCTCATTACTCTTCTTAAAGTGTTTACCTCAAAGTTCCAGAGCATTGCAAAGATCCAGCTGCCTCTGATCATGCAGAAATGGTAACACCTCAACCGTTCCACGTGTAATCTTGGTGATTTGATGATTCTTTTTTTTTTTTCTAGGAAAACTATAAAAGACCAGCAGACACCGGCGGCACCGGCCTCAACAGGAACAAACGAAACACCAACTGCAAACAACGAAATTAAAGAAGGAGCAACTTTAGTAATTTGATGACTATGCGTCTCTTTGGGTGTGATCTAACCTGTCCGCTTCATTTTCAGGAGCCTACTCCTTTCGATCAGACTTCAAAAACGAACAGCTTTGGAATCACGGGGCCGAACAGTTTAAATGTAGCCGAGTATAGAAGTCTCGTAAAGACGTTGGTCGGTGGTGTCAAGACCATTACTTGGGGATGTGTCAGTTGCAAGGTAAATAAGTCCCACACATTTAAATTCCAAGTACATTTTTTATTGTCACTGTAGCCTGTTTTGATCGAGAACAAATTATTCCTGCCCAGCGAACTGAGCATTTACATCGACTTGATTTACTGGGCACTGGAGACCCTCGACATTTATACCGTTGTTCCCAATGCAGCGATGAATTCCAGTCAAGCGCAGAAACCATCCGGACACATCCCCCGCACGAAGGAGGAAAAAGAAGTTCTCGAGCACTTTAGTGGAATCGTGAGTGATTTCTGAAAATTAAATTGAAGGTGAATGCACAAGTGTATTTTCTTTTTTCAGTTTCTAATGATGCATTGCCAGAATTTTCAAGAAGTGTTCGCGACCACAATCGAGTATATGGTGGAACGCATCTATAAGAACTCATCCATACAGGTAGTGGCCAACTCATTCCTCGCCAATCCATCCACATCACCGTTGTTCGCCACAGTGCTAGTGGAATATCTGCTTGAACGAATGGAGGAGATGGGATCGAATGTGGAGCGATCCAATCTCTACTTGCGTCTTTTCAAACTTGTGTTTGGAAGTGTTAGTCTGTTTCCTGTGGAAAACGAACAGATGCTTAGACCACATCTGCACAACATCGTCAATCGGTCGATGGAGTTGGCAATGACAGCTAAGGAGCCGTACAACTACTTTCTGCTGCTCCGCGCTCTTTTCAGGTCAATAGGGGGTGGAAGCCACGACTTGCTTTACCAAGAATTCCTGCCCCTTCTGCCAAATCTGCTGGAAGGTCTCAATCGTCTACAGAGCGGCTTCCATAAGCAACACATGAAGGACCTTTTCGTGGAATTGTGTCTTACAGTTCCCGTAAGATTATCATCGCTGCTGCCATATTTGCCCATGTTGATGGATCCACTTGTTTCAGCGCTAAATGGCTCACAAACTCTTATCAGTCAGGTAAGTTCTGGGTTTCAAATGTAAACTGAAAAATGACGCTCTTCTGTATTCAGGGTCTTCGCACCTTGGAGCTTTGTGTCGACAACCTGCAACCTGACTTTTTATATGATCACATTCAACCAGTGCGTGCGGATTTGATGCAAGCCCTCTGGCGTACACTGCGAAACCAAGACAGTGCCGCTCTTGTGGCCTTCCGTGTTCTGGGCAAGTTTGGAGGAGGCAACAGGAAAATGATGATCGAAGCCCAGAAACTCGAGTACAACGACAAAGATACACCAACCTCGGCCATTGTAGCCTACTTCCAAGATCATCGTAAACCAATCGACTTCCCGGTGAACAAAGTGATAGAAGTCGCTTTTAATGCGTTAAACCTGAACGCTACGGATTCCTTCTACCGCCGACAGAGTTGGGTTGTGATTAGGTGCTTCCTTGGTAAGTGTGTCTTGCGAATTTTAAATAGAACCAAATTAAATACTTTTTCCTGCAGCTGCTTCGATATGTTTGGACGATGACAAGCACACCCTTCAGAAACTTTTTATGCATCCCAGTTTCGTGGAGAGCAACATAAATGTCCTGCCGACCTACTACAAGTCGGATGAGGTGCAAGCCAGACAAACCCATCAAACGGCCCTCACAGGAATGCTTGTTGCAGCCGCAACAAAAGAACTCAGGGAATCTGTTCTGCCATTCATGGTGTCGGTGGTTCGTCATTACACTATGGTTGCGATAGCACAGCAGTCGGGACCCTTCCCCCTGAAGCCACACTCGAACAACAACGGTCTTGACCCGTTAGTCTTAATTGACGCGTTGGCCGTGTGCATGGGACATGAAGAGAAGGAACTCTGTAAGCCAGGACAACTCTGCATCCGGCTAATTCTGAAGACCACGGTGAACATTCTGGGCACAAAAGAAAGGGCTTGTCGACTGCCATTAATGCAATATCTCGCCGAGCGAATGGTCGCCCTATGTTACGAGCGACCGTGGTATGCCAAGATGGGCGGTTGCATGGCAATTGAATGTCTCTACCAGCACATGTCTCTGTCGTGGCTGTACCAAAATCTGTTTGCTTTTTTGAGGGCTTTCATATTTGTGATCATGGACCTGGGTGGGGAGGTCTCAAGCGGGACAATTGATATGGCCAAAACTTACCTAGAAAATATGCTACGCATCAGCATGGTTCCCTTGGACAAGGATACAAAGAACAAGGAGCTCCTGTCGTTACAAACAAAGACAATGTACGAAGTCATTCATGAGCTAGTGCGACAAGTGACCAGTCCCAACACACTCGTGCGTGAGCAAGCTATGTCTTCGTTGAGACTTATCGCTGAGCTGCAGAAGAAAACTGTGACGGAGGTTATGGATCCGCATAGAGAAGTCTTAGTAGACATCATCCCACCACAGAAACACTTCCTGCGACATCAACCGGCCAGCGCTCAGATCGGACTGATGGACGGCAACACATTCTGCACCACTCTGGAACCGCGACTGTTTACCATAAGTGAGTACTCCCGACAGAAAAATACATGAAAACTTCGAAAACATGTTCTCTTTCATGCAGATCTTTCAAACAACTTTCATAAGTTGTTCTTTGACGAGCTTTTGATCCTAAGCGATGCAGAAGATTCTATTTTAACCAAACTTGACTGCTACAAAAACGTGACGAATCTTATTCCGTTGAGGAAGAGCGCCCTTCGAGCACTGGCTGCATGCCACTACATCAATGAAAGTTCATACAGGGAAAAAATAATCGATATTCTATTCAAAGTATTGGAGAACAACAACACGGAACTACAAGAGGTCGCTTTTGAATGCATGCAAAAATTTCTCCAGGTCTTCCAAATCGAAAAGGAGAAGGTTTGTACCTTGTTAATTTCACACAGACAAAAAATGTGCTTATAATGTTACACATTAGGTCCGTGCTGGAATGCGCCCATTACTGCTGACCCTTGGTGATCATCGGAACCTGGACCTAACCGCCACCAAACGGCTGTCATATTTCACACAGCTCTTCCCCTCCATGTTCAATGAGAAGCTGAGTGAACAGCTGCTCCAGCATTGCCAGGAGATGATAGAGATTTGCGTGCAAGGAAACAAGACAACAAAGCAAGGCGGCAACTTCATGTCGGCTCCCAAAGCCGAAGAGTATGAGCAGAAGATAGCGATTTTAATTGGGATGTTCCATCAGATTTCCGCGGCGACACCCAAGTACATCGAGAGTCTCTGCCAGCTGGTGTTAAAGACAGAGAACAATTTGATGATGGAGTCATGTCCCTACCGCAAGCCACTCCTGAAATTCCTTCTCAGATATCCGAACGACTCGGTTAATCTCTTCCTGACCGATATGACCGTGACAAATCCTCAGTGGAATCGATTTTTGATCTACATGCTAAAGCACAAGGATGGATTACCTTTCCGAACAGCGATTCAGAACACAAAATCTCTCCGCCTGATGCAGATGATTAACTGCAACTGTCAAACTTTTGCGCACCTTAACGAACAGCAGAAGTATGAAGTGTGTCACCAAGGAGTTCTGATTGTGTACACATTGATGGAACAAGACGATCAATGGCTGCTCACTCAGACGGACATTGTATCTGTTCTAAAGAACCTCTGGCAGACCAGCCTTTACAAGACCTGCGAAACAAACGTCGCCTGCGACCTTTGGCATCTTGTTGGAAAGATCCTTCTTTTCTACTTCTCCCACAATACAAACGACATCGACTTGTTATTTCAACTGTTGCGCGCCTTGTGTTTGCATTTCATTCCCGACTTTCATTTCCTACGGGACTTTCTGCAGAACACTGTGGCACAGAGTTACACAGTTTCATGGAAGAGAAATGCCTTCTTTCACTTTGTTGAAAATTTCAACAGCCCACATCTCTCGGAGGACCTTAAAGCCAAGATTTTAACCGCGATCCTCATTCCATGCTTCGCAGTGAGTTTTGAAAAGGGTGAAGGAAATAAACTGATTGGCGCACCTCCAACACCGTATCAGGAGGACGACAACAATATCGTTTCCGTTTTCATAAGCAAAGTGTTCGATCCGGAGAAACCATTTGCCAACGATGATGCTGTGAGGATCGCCTTGCTTCAGTTTGCCTGTTTACTCGTGGAAAAAGCCTCTCCTCACATTCACGATGGAGACGCAAACAACAAAAGACAAGGAAACAAACTTCGTCGCCTGATGACATTCGCGTGGCCATGCCTGCTGAGCAAAAATTGTGTGGATCCAACTGCCCGTTACCACGGACATCTTCTCCTAGCGCACATCATTGCGCGGTTAGCTATTCACAAGAAGATTGTCCTTCAGGTCTTTCATTCGTTGCTGAAGGGACATGCCCTCGAAGCCCGACCTGTTGTCCGTCAGGCATTGGAGGTTCTCACTCCGGCGATGCCACTTCGCATGGAGGATGGAAACACTATGCTGACGCATTGGACAAAGAAGATAATCGTCGAAGAAGGTCACTCCATGCAGCAGCTTTTCCACATCCTCCAATTAATCGTTCGCCATTTCAAGGTAAATTGATGGACTACTTATAACAAGGGCTGTTGCAAAATTTGTTTATTCTAGGTTTACTACCCAGTCAGACATCATCTCGTTCAACATATGATCAACTACATGCAACGCCTAGGGTTTCCGATCAATGCTTCATTGGAGAACCGAAAGCTTTCAGTGGAATTAGCCGAAACCATCATCAAGTGGGAGTTGCATAGAATAAAGGAAGGATCCAGCAGTGAAGCCGAATCGAACGTAGACGAGGAACAAACATCAAATTCAGGATTCAAGCGGTCTTCTACGGATGATCCCAATGAGGTTCGAAAGAAATTTGCCGCTGGCGAAAATACTCCAGTTCCGCAACCGGTGCCATGTAAGTAAACAAGACTTTGCCATTGTTTCCATGTATATTGTTTGCCTTTGTAGCAACATCGGCCGCTTCACAGCAGCAAAAGGTGGACGAAATTGAGCGACCTATCGACAAGGTCCAGTGCGACAATGTGCTGAATTTCCTGATACGACTCGCATGCCAGGTCAACGATGTTCAATCTACCCCTGGTGTTCCTTCACCTGGAGAAACTCTGTCCCGTCGGTAAGCGTAAACGTCCTCTGTCTGAAGAGAACTGTAAGAACATCTCCTTAATCTTGTCTGTGCGTTAATTCTTCCAGATGTGTAATGCTGCTTAAGACGGCTATACGCCCAGAAGTTTGGGCGCAACCATTCGATTTGAAACTTACCTGGTTGGATAAAGTTTTCTTATCCGTGGACACGCCACAGGCGAACCTCGGCAACATTTCAACCGGTCTCGAGCTGCTGACATTCTTCATGACAGTTCTGCGAAAAGAACATATTCTGGCAATCATCAGACCTATTCAAAGAGGTCTTTCAGCATGTGTTACAAATCAGAACACCCGGATCATTCGATTAATGCACGCTCTAATGTCCCGCCTAATGACTCTCTTCCCCGCTGACTCGCACCACAAACATGAAGATCTCGAGGTGCTGTACGCCACCGTCAGCAAGATGATAACCGATTCATTTACGAATTACGAGAAGAGTCCGCAGGCAACATCATCATCTCTGTTTGGAGCCCTGATGATACTGAAGGCATGCTGCAACAATAATCCCAGTTACATTGACCGCATAATGCTGCAGTTTATGCGTGTTCTCAACCGACTCACCAAGGATCACATGACAATCCCCACCTCAGGATCGAATGCTCCACAACCAGTGGAGACCAGTACGCTCTCCGTTGAGTTGTTGATTCTTTCGCTGGATCTTATCAAGAACCGAACCGTAGTCATGGGAATTGAGATAAGAAAGCTCTTCATTGGAGGAATTCTTGTAGGCTTGATTGAGAAGAGCAATGACGCGAAGATCCTTAAATGCATAATTAAGATGATCGAAGACTGGATGAAAACCAAAAATACAACCCACCCCACACCGCAAACGCCGTCGATCCGAGAGAAGTCCATCTTGTTGGTCAAACTTATGCAGTACGTCGAGAAGCGTTTTGCAGATGATTTAGAGCTTAATGCACAATTCTTGGAATTGATCAACTACATGTACCGTGATGACTACCTTAAGCAGACGGAGCTGACCAGCAAGCTGGAAGTTGCATTCTTGTCCGGTTTGAGGTGCACCCAGCCAAACATTCGCGCAAAGTTCTTTGAGATCTTCGACGGGTCAATGCGGCGGCGCTTGCACGATCGCCTTTTGTACATAATCTGCTCACAGGCGTGGGACTCCATTGGTCCCCACTACTGGATTAAACAGTGCATTGAGCTTCTTATCCTCACAGCTAACACCCAGACGCAGATACAAAATGCGAATGAAAATCATTTGATTCCGAGCATATCCTCTGTGATCAACAATGCCGACTCCGAGGAAAAGAAACACTTCGTTATATACACACCTCTGCCGATAGATCCCGTCGAGAAGTCGTCAACATTCGAGGAAAAGGATGAATTCCTCGACATCGACATGAGTGCGGAGTCGAATATGTTCCGCAGCGAGGACTCCGATCGTGCTCTGCCCGACAGACAAGTCTCGCTTATCGAACTGATCGGTAAGCAATCGGAGTTCCTCGACGTCAATCGCAAGGTTCGCACCGAACATTTGTTGGCAGCTACTTCGCAAATGTGTCACATGGACACCCAGCTTGCCGAGAAAATGTGGCTGGCAGTGTTCCCGAGATTATGGTCGATGCTTGATGAAGATCAACAGCAAGCCATTATGAGGGAACTTATCCCCTTCCTGTCTTCTGGGTCTCATGTAATTCAAAAGGACTGCCACCCAAGTGCGCTGAACACTTTTGTGGAGGCAGTCATTCACTGCAAGCCACCGATATATGTTCCACCGAGTTTGCTGGCCTATTTGGGTAAAGCGCACAACCTGTGGCATCGCATGTCGCTGATTCTAGAAGACATGGCCACTGACTGGCAGATGAAGAAGGACAAGTATCAGGAAAATTCGGATATAGACCTCAGTGAGTATGACCTCACCGAAAACAGCTACTCCAACATTTGCGACTCACTATCCCAAATGTACTCGGCCCTGCACGAGGAGGATCTATGGGCTGGACTGTGGCTTAAGTATGCCAAGTACCCAGAGACAAACACCGCGATAGCCTACGAGCAGATGGGTTTCTTCGAGGAAGCCCAAGCTGCCTACGATCTGGCCATGACCAAATTCAAGCAGGAAGCTCCAAATGGGCCAATGGCTCTGGAGATGAACAGTGAACTTGTGCTGTGGGAGAATCATTGGATACGGTGCGCTAAAGAGCTGAACCAATGGGACATCCTCCTGGATTACGCGCAGTCAAACAAGGACAAGAAGCCCCTCTTGATCATGGAGAGTGCCTGGAGAGTGCCCAATTGGGCACTCATGAAGCAGGCTCTTATAAAAGTCGAACAAATCAACCCCAAACAGTACGGGTACAAAGTTAATTTGTACAAAGGTTTCCTGGCAATTTTGAATCAAGAGGATCAGCAACTTTCAAATGTAGAGCGTTACGTTGAAATCGCGTCCAGCATGTGCATGCGAGAATGGAGACGTCTTCCGCAGATTGTGTCCCACATACATTTGCAGTATCTTCAGACTGCACAGCAAATCATGGAGCTACAGGAAGCTTGTCAGATTCACCAGGGACTCATTCAGACACGCAACTCATCGCTGCACGACATGAAGGCCATCGTGAAGACGTGGCGGAACCGATTACCAGTCATTGCCGATGATCTATCACACTGGAGTGACATCTTCACGTGGCGACAGCATCATTATCAGATAATAACACAACACTTGGAACAGCAAACCGACCAGGGTAATACCATGCTAGGAGTTCACGCTTCAGCCCAAGCCATAATCTACTTTGGCAAGATCGCTCGGAAACATAATCTGACGGGCGTTTGCCAAGAGTCGCTTTCCAGGATCTACACAATTCCTTCCGTGCCAATTGTGGACTGCTTCCAGGTAAGAAACGTTTCTCTTAGTGAGTTGAGAAGGTTTTTCATGTGTTTCATTGCTTTGTAGAAAATCAGGCAACAGGTTAAGTGTTACCTTCAGATGTCCTCAGTAAGCGGACGTTCGGAGCTAAACGAAGCCTTGGAAGTCATCGAGTCCACCAACCTCAAGTACTTCACTGGGGAAATGAACGCAGAATTTTATGCCCTTAAAGGGCTGCTTTTGGCACAAATCGGACGATCAGAAGAGGCAAATAAGGCTTTCAGTGCGGCAGCGAAGCTTCACGATGGCCTGCCAAAGGCGTGGGCATTGTGGGGCGACTATTTGGAACAAATTTTCACTGGCAAGCCACGACAAATGGTGATCGGCGTGAGTGCAATCACATGCTTCCTTCACGCGTGTCGCCATCAAAATGAGAACAAGACAAGAAAGTATCTTGCGAAGGTTCTATGGCTTCTATCGTACGATGATGCGAAAGGATCGCTTATGGAAGCGCTGGAGAAATACGTTGTGGGTGTTCCTCCGCTGCACTGGTTGCCATGGATACCGCAGCTCCTGTGCTGTTTAGTGCAGTATGAAGGAAATGTCATTCTTAACCTGTTGAGTCATGTAAGTTCTCCTAGATTGTGATAAAATGAGCCAATTGTTCTAAAAGTCATTTTTTGAAAAGGTTGGTCGGATGTACCCGCAAGCTGTTTATTTCCCCATCAGGACATTGTTCTTAACACTCAAGATTGAACAAAGGGAGAAACACAAAGCGACAGAGCAAGCGAATTTGGCAAACAAGATGCAGAATTATGTGAGTCCATGTAGGCCTTCTTCAACCATTCGCTCAATAAAGCTTTTCCTTTATTTACAGCAACAACAGTCAGACGAGCAGTCGAGCGAGAAAACAAGCACTTCTCAAAGTGCATCACAGAACCCACAGCAAGCCATCAAGGCGACACCGTCAATGTGGCGGTGCTCGAAAGTAATGCACGTGCAAAGAGAAATCCATCCAACTATCCTGAGCTCACTCGAAGGAATTGTCGATCAAATGGTCTGGTTCCGCGAAAGTTGGACCGAAGAAGTTCTGAGGCAATTGCGCCAAGGCCTTATTAAATGCTACGCCATAGCATTCGAGAACCGAAGCACAGTCAACAAAGCTACAATTACACCGCATACGCTGCATTTTGTTAAGAAACTAGTATCAACCTTCGGCATTGGCATTGAGAACATCTCTGGTTCTGTGGCATCTTCGGCCACAAATTCAGCCGCTTCAGAATCCTTTGCCAGGCGCACACAAATCACATTCCAAGATCCAGTTTTCCAAATTATGAAAGGACAGTTCACCACCGATTTCGACTTCTCTCAGCCCGGCGCAATGAAACTGCATTACCTGATAACGCGCCTCAGAAAGTGGATTAAGATCCTCGAATCGAAAGTGAAAAAACTGCCAACGTCCTTCCTAATCGAAGACAAGTGCAGATTCCTCTCGAATTTCAGTCAGAAGACAGCGGAGGTGGAGTTACCCGGTGAACTGCTACTGCCAGGTCCGTCTCACTATCACATACGGATAGCAAGGTTTATGCCAAGAGTGGACATTGTACAAAAGAATAACACGGCGGCCCGAAGGCTGTACATTCGAGGAACCAACGGAAAGATTTACCCCTACTTGGTGGTCATTGATTCTGGGCTAGGTGATGCCCGTCGAGAAGAGCGCGTGCTTCAATTGCTGAGAATGCTCAATCAGTATTTGGACAAACAGAAGGAGACATCGAGGCGTTTCCTGCACATAACAGTTCCGCGTGTCGTTCCCATCTCACCACAAATGCGCTTGGCGCAAGACAATCCAGCCAGTATTTCGTTGCGAGAAATATACAAAAACGGTTGCATAAAGCTCGGCATAGAGCATGAAACCCCAATCGTGCGGTACTATGAGAGACTTGCTGAAGTTCAAGCCCGCGGTACCCAAACAACGCACACTGTTCTCAGAGATATTCTGAGAGACGTCCAAACAACAATGGTCCCGAAGACAATGCTGACAAACTGGGCTGTGCGCAACTTCCAGTCGGCAACGCACTACTGGCAATTCAGAAAAATGGTAAGCATGCTCATGAACCCAAGTTTTGCAAACGTTTGAGGTGTTTCCCTGTTTTTTCAGTTCACGTTACAACTCTCCCTGGCATTCTTGTGCGAATACGCCTTCCATCTAACCCGATTAAACGCCGACATGATGTACCTGCATCAGGACTCTGGTCTGATGAACATATCGTACTACAAGTTCGATGTGGATGACGAAACTGGTGACTTGGACGCCAACCGGCCGGTGCCGTTCCGACTGACGCCGAATATCACAGAGTTCTTAACGAAAATCGGAATCTCTGGCCCGTTGTCGGCCTCAATGGTGGCGACTGCACGCTGCTTCGTGCAACCGAATTTCAAACTTACATCGATTTTACAAGCAATACTGCGGGATGAAATAATTGCCGTACAAAAGAAACGCATCAAGGACGAACGCACCATATTCGACGCAAGTGGAGAGATATCCCTGGACTCAGTGCAGAAGATTGACATGGAAAACATAACTCGAGTCGTTAACAAAGCTGTAACGGCGGTTATGCTGCGACTTAACAATGTCGCCTACTTCGAAAAGGTTGACTCGAGTAAGATAAACTCACTTGTGCAATCCGCGTCAAACCCGGATAATCTTTGCCGAATGGATCCCGCTTGGCATCCTTGGTTGTAAATTTTGCATTGTAAGAGTACGAGAGTAAAATATTCGTTGTAAATTAGGTTAGGGATTGTTCCGTACAATAAAGACTACCTTTTGGAAGTTCATTTGGCTGAATGGTTTGTTTTGAATGTTACTCTAGAAAAACGGAGCTGCAACTCAATGTTTGGGAATGTTTCAAGAATGATGTGAGAACGCTGTTTCATAAGAAAAATGTTACAAACGGTTTGGTGGTCCTTTCGCTCTATGGTAAAAAGATACTTTCACCTCCGAGTTTGCGAGCCGTTACAGTTGTTGTTGTTGTTGTAAATTCGTTGAGAGGCTAGACCAGTTTTTACTTAACTCATCTCGTTGTGTTTATTGTTGTTTATTTCCCTCATCATATCATCTTCCACCGAGTATAGCTATGTACATGAATAAAGAAACCACCTAGCAAATAGATCGTCTTTAAAAAAAAAAAAAGTAGCAGGGACATCCAAAATTAGCAAAGAACATTTCCACATGTGTGCTTAACATTTTTGTATTCATTCAATAACTTTTACATGAAATCATCCGAGTCATTGCCATCATCATAGTTTGTAGTCATTTTGTCTGTAGTCATGTAGCTTTTGTAGTTTCTGAGTTCAGCTTCCTCCTGTTTTCGCTTCTCCTCTTCTTTTAGTTTCTCCTTTTGTTTCCTCAATTGACGTTTTTTCTCCTCTCTCTCGGCAGCATCACGGGCCTCACGCAAAGCACGAAAATCGGGATTCTCTTCAGTTTTGGTTTTATTCAGTCGATTTACAATTTCATTAATTCTCCTCTCCACTCGGATTTTCCGCACCAAATTGTCTTTGTGGTATGCCACTTGTCCAACATCCATGCCTTGGGTCTTCTTCAAATTTTCCCACATTGTATACACAATGTCGATGTTGTTGATTTTGTTACCTTGAATACTGTTGGCCTTGACGAGTTGTGCGGCATCTTCTAATACAGCTGTTGGGATATCATCTATTGTCTGTCCCTGAAAAGAAATAGTTCTACTTGTACCTCCGTGTATCAAATGGTATTCTTCTGCATAAACTCACATCCTTAAGACGGAGGTAAACGTGAGCTGAGGAATAATTGTGCGCATGAAACCAAACATCTTCAGGCCATCCCCACTTAATAAGCTCTTCATCTTTGAATAAAAACATAATTTGTATTGCGAGAGTCAAACGA
Source organism: Eristalinus aeneus (assembly GCA_955652365.1). Classification (NCBI taxonomy): domain Eukaryota; kingdom Metazoa; phylum Arthropoda; class Insecta; order Diptera; family Syrphidae; genus Eristalinus; species Eristalinus aeneus. The sequence continues at coordinate 53,664,857 of OY019131.1, forward strand.
AACTTCACATATTTCAAGACTACTTACTCTCATATTTGTCGGCGCCCATGAACAGAACGAAGCCGGGAGAAACAACGTTGCTTTTGTAGAAAAACACCATTGTAATGTTTTCTTTGTAAAATTATTCAAATGCTATGTTGAATTCGTAGCACTAAAGAACTATATTAAGGAATTTCACTATTAAATATTTGAGTGGAAATGCGGAGTAATTAATTCTTTTGATAGAAATCAGAATACATGCGTATGACATTTAGCAGCATGTCGAACTGACATTGTCTATTTGTTTACTATCACTTTTTTTAAGTTGTCAAAATATGGGAACGTGCCTACATGTGTTAAAAGGTGACTTTTTATTTGTGTTTGTAGATTGACTTCCAGGCGTGGTAGATACTTTATGAACAATTCTCCACATTTCCGTACACACCACTGAAATTGAAGTGAAACTGAAAGATAACATTTCTGTTATAATCGTCATGTTATGCAAATTTAAATTTTGGAGTTTCAATAGGAGCCGTTACTCACAATAATTTGATAACAGAAAAAGTCTTCTTTGACGAAATGGACTGCTGGATCAAAATGCGACCCTATCAAGTCAGCCCGGAACACTTAGAACCAAAATAACATCTTATATCAAGATGGAATTTGAAGCACATTTTAAAGTTATTTTTAAAACATGTCATATAAATTGTGTTTTATCAGGAAAGTGGTCTTAAAGTTGTAGCAGTCAATGGATCTTATATACTCATGGAACAGGGAATATGCAGTATTATATTCTAGAGATTAAGGAGGAGTATCGCAAAACGCCAGTTGGTACAATAATTCTTTTAAGTGTGTACAATAATTCAGCAGCGATCCGAGAAAAACAAGATGTTCACATTCGTCAGCTATAGCTGAAATTACTGCGCTGTGTCCTACTTACATTGTCGTGTTCTGCTCACAGAGCCGTGTCCACTTCTATCTATGCATAGCTGCTACTGAAAGTGTAGTGATACCCGCGTTATGTGGTAGACCTAGTCAAGTGAACTTCAGAATGTAATTCTGTCGACGTCGCTTCTTAGATACTCTCCAGGATTTATTTATTTACAACTAATACAGCAATTGAAAAATTGTTGTTTAGCAATTAGCCAGAGTGACGAGACCTTAGGCTGGTATTTATATATTTTGTTACAAAGATTGGTAAATTTAAGGAAATTAATAATTATTTTGATATTGTTCAAATAGGATTTGCTAGGAGTTGTTGAGGGTTATTGTTGGGAAAGAATTTTAGTTGTGCAAAATGAAGGGATGGGCAATGGCCTAGGATGTGGTGTAAATTGAGTGGGGATTGGTTGCAGAATGTACAGAGTGAAGGCAAATTTTTAATTAGGTAGTGTTCATGAGTGAGTTTACTATGACCAAGTCTCAACCTTATAATCTTGGAGATCTCATTTCGGGAAAGCTGAGAGGGGTCGATCGATTTTGTATAGTCTAGGACACTTTGTATATCTGGGTTTATGGATTTATACCATGAGGACGAATTGTTGAAGATGGATTGTTGCTTAGTAAAGGTGATGTTGTTAATGTATTTGTTGTTGTCCTTTGTGTTATAGTTGGGGTAGAGAAAAGATGGAGTCTGGAGAGTAAATTTTGCAACCATATCGGCATATTCATTGCCTATAATTTGTGCATGACCCGGAACCCAAATAATTTTTACTCTAGGATACTGGATATGAGGAAGATGTCGAATTATGCAGGGGAAACTGTCTTTCCTTCGTCGGCTTTTTTTTGGTCACTGTTGATTTTCAATGAAACTAGGTTATTTCATTGTTATTATCCCAACGTTTCGGCAGGGATTGCTGCCTTCATCAGGGGATATTAATTGTGTTGCTTTTACAAATGGATGTGGATGTAAGTCTAAATGTTCTTTAAAATTATCACAAAAAAAAAAACAAAATATTGAGCACTTCCGTCAGTCAAAGATCGAATCATTGAAGGGTAATAACTAAGATTGTTCGAGTTAAGGATGGTGTCAATAGAAGACAATAAATCCGTACAGACAGCTAATTTTGTTCATTTGGCGTATTGCAAGGCTTCTAGAATAGCTATGATTTCAGCAGAAAATATAGATGTGAAAGATGGGACAAGAAAAGAAAGTATGGTTTTATTTTCAAAAGTAACACTAAAGCTGACTTTATCATCTTTTTTAGAGCCGTCTGTATAAATGAAAACGAAGTCTCTGAAGGAGTTTTTGAGTTCAAGGAAGTGGGATCGATAAGATTCTAATGGGGTATTCGATTTATTGCTGAATTTTAATTATCTAAGGACAGATGAATTTTAAAAAAGCCAAGGAGGATGCAAAGAGTGATTGAAGACGATTGGTTTGTGGGAAATATTAAATTTGTCACAGAGGGTCTTAGAGCGAATAATGCTAGATTGGACATTCTTTTTTGACGCGGCTTCCTCTCCAAAACCAGGATTTTGAAAAGTGGAGTGTCTTTGCCAAATAGTGAAGATCTATATAGTTTTAGGGTGGACTGAAGGCGCAAAGTTTCTATGGTTGGCATTTTTGATTCAAGAAGGAGATGGTTGATTGGGGTGGTCCGAAAAGCATTAAGTGACTTTCTCATCGCAGCATTATAGATGGTTCTAATTTTATTAAGTGTTGTCTTTGGAGCGTACTCGTATAAAAAGATGCCATATTCAATTTTGCTAACAACAATAGACTTGGTTATTGATATCAGAGAGCTTGGATTACAGTTGAATCTGTTGGAGGAGAGTGATTTGATTATATTCAGTTTATTGCCTAAAGTTGGGAGAATGTGATTAATATGGCTATTCCATTTGTAATTTTTTTTGTAAGACAATGCCAAGAATTTTCAATGTATTAACTGTTTCTATGTCTGTATAAGTTGATACTGTACTACAGGAACAGTTATGCTTTCGACAGAAGTGGAGGTGTTTAGATTTTTCTGTAGATAATTTGGCTCCGGAGTATTTACACCAGGATGAGATGTCTGAAAGAATTGGGTTAATGTCAATGTTGATGGTGCAGTTTTTACTGTTATTTTCTTTCATGATGGTAAAGTCGTCAACATATGCACAACATTTTATATCTTCGTGTAGAGATAAAATGTCAGCCAATTTATTGAACGCAATCTCGGGGATTTAAATAATATTGATAATATTAATACCTTACGTTCCCATATATATATATATACACAGTCGATTCGTGTATTTCTTTGCGTTTGTGAATCAAATACTTTAAACAGAAAACCTCTTAACCTTCACATTTTCATCTATAAAACATTAAGAAAACAAAAACCTCCTTCGTTTTATAAAACATTTAGAAAACAAACATTTCATGGAATGAACAGATCAGGTCCAATAGATATATTTCAATTAAATTGAATAACAACAAACAATGTATACCGAGGTAAATAAATTAAAAGAACACAAAACTGTTTCAATCGAACGCTAATGACATCGATGTAAACGGAATTACAGGACACGAAGGTTCCAATTGTAAGGCTGTAGCCATGCAATCAGCTGACACAGTGTAGTCATCCAGAGTTTCCATAACCTTCCCCAGACTGTACCTGTGAATAAAATTGACAAAATCAATTAACTAACTGAGCAGATACAATGAGTGCTGTTAGATTTACCATATCTTTGGGCAATTTGGATCAAGCTTTGTGGCATCTTTCAAAACCTTCTCCGCTAGGCGAGGTTCACCCAACACGTGATGAACTTCGCCAAGTACACGCAGAGCATCGGTATGATTTGGATTCGCTGCAACTGCATTTATTAGGCACTGTTTAGCTTCAGACCATTGTTGGAGGTAAATGCAAATTTGTCCACGCTGATGGGCGAAACAAAAACAACAAAGTTTAATTTCAATAGGTAAGTAAATAAATGTTTTAGTTACCATGAACATTATTTGATGATACTGAGGATTGAGTTGTGCAGCTTCCTGAACGCAATTCAGGGCTTCTGTGGGCTGTTCAATTGACAAATAAACATCAGCAAGGAGGAGCCACATCTAAGGTGATAAAGGAAACTTTATGACACGCGTAATTTGAGCAATTTTCCACTTAAGTACCTTTAATTGAATCAACCAAGAGCGCTGTGGTCCTGGCCGGGGACTGAAAGAACTCAATGAACTGGCAGCTTCACTTAAGGCTTGTTCAACCCGAGAAACCGGAATTAATGACGTTGCATACACTGAATCTAAAGAAAATTCGTCGTTCCACATTACACATAAATTTAAATTGTTTTTTTCATCTTACTTGAATCTTTATCAGACATCTGAGATACATGCACGTGCACCACACTCTTCGTGTCGGATTGCCTCTCTAGGTCATTGCTGTCACTCCCACTGGTTTGAGTCTCATAAATTTCACGCCAAATATTAAGCATCTTTTGCACAGTCACAAGCGCAATCTCGGCATCATGTAAGTACAACTGGAGGTGGGCTTTTACATGAAGTAGACTTAGGTTATCTGGAAATTCGTTAAGAGCGTTTTCGACTACATCTAGAGCTTCTTTTGGACGTCTACTCGCGGTTAAGAGAAGTGCAAACAAATGCAGACTGGGTGCATGTTCGGTACGTAACGCTAAAGCATTCCGTGCATGAATCAAGGCTTCTGGTATATTGTTTACCAAAGCGTACTGTAGGGCTAAATAATACTCCGCCAAGTGATCGTTGCTGTCGAGTTGAACTGCTTTCTCGAGCGCTTCTACGGCCAGTTTTTCATACATATCACGTTTCGATTTTAGGTTTGAGACTATTGCGATCTGTTGATATCCTATTCCTACATACAACTGAGCACGGGAGGACTTCAGACCCTTCTGCTCCTTTTGCAGTGCTTGCTGTGAAAACTCCAGCCCTTCATGTATCAGTCCAAGCGACTCGTAGCAAAGCCGTGCTGTCATCAAACAAGAGAGGGGATCCAGTGGTGAAAGTTTTGAGGACTCCTGCAGGACGCGCAGGGCGTGTAGGTGCTTCCCAGCCGACATTAAACTCATCCCGTACTGCCGCCAGACGTGCGGCTCACCAAACGAGAACTTCAGCGCCTTCTCAAACGATTCGTTGAGCAAATAGACGAGACCCCATCGTACCGCAGCCAGCGTCAAGAGATCATATACAGCTGTGGCGTTGCCCATTGCGTGGGAGCGTAACGCTCGAAACTCTGGACTCTGTGAAAGCACAGTATCTCGGACGGCCAAAGCTTCTGCCACCAGTAACAAAAGTATCGTTTCCTCATGTTGGTTTCGTGGGGAAAACTGGATACGCCCTGAATACATTCGCGGCTTCCACATGTTTTTCGTTGAATTCATTGACCTTTGCTTCCTGAATGGTGGGGTGTAGATTGTTCCTGAGACACCACGCAGGAGAACCTCAGCCAACTGACGCGCAAGTGTCAGCCGCAGGGATTGCGTTGTTCGCGTTTCAATTGCGTTCAGCATTACTCGATATCGCTCGATTGCTTCTTGCAATTTTCCCGTCTTAATAAGTACAATCGGTGCGCGTTGAAGTGCCATCTCCAAAATCGCACCCATTCGCCTTCCTGTGTCTCCTGATGCAGATCCGGCATTGCAGGCTGTTGCCAAATTGACCGCAGAGGATAGGGACGCAATATCCTGCTCTTGAAGGTATAATAAACCCAAGTCGGTAGCACGCTCGAAGCAGGTTATCTGGAAATTAAAGGGTACGTTTTGTGTTCTCGGAACAGAAAACATTTCTTACCATCTCAGACTCCCGTTCCGACTTTTTGAATTTAGAAGAGGGCTTACTGATTTGATTCTCGAGGCATAGCCCTTTAATGGCGTACGACTCAGCAAGAATTTTAAGGCTCCGTCTGAAAACGAAACAAATCTAATGATGAAGTTCATATGAGTAGGCAATTAATATTTACAATGTTAGTTCTTTTTCAGCAAGTGTATTCAATTCAGCCTTAACGAAGTTTTGAAGGCTCTTCTCGTATTCTCCACACGCATAGCATAGTTTTGCCAGAAGCAAATAAGCGTCTAGCGCAATCCCGGCCTTCTGTCCATTCTCGCCGGTTACAAGATTCAGGTACTTTTTGGCATCCTGCAGACCAGTTCTCGCTTTTGCAAAGTTACTCTCAGTTGGACTAGTTTCTTCGAGGTAGATTTCGAGATGAGCTTCGCCGACCAAAAAATTTGCAAGGTGCTCTGAGAAGGTAGATTACAGAACTTTAAAACCAAATTCAAAACTCCAAACATAAACTAATAAATCAGAGGAAATTTACAATCAAAATTAAAACACTTAAGACTCCGGACATTCCAATTGAATGAAATAAGAAAATACGGCAACAGTTGGATAAGTTACAGATTACACTCATCTCCGAATTTCCGAAATGTGTCAATCTTGACACTCCAACATTCTTCACACTGATAATAATCGATTGTCAGAAAAAAAATTTCATAAGTTTACAATGGGAATGTCCATTTTTGTCTTTTTTGTTAATTCATTTGACGTCTTCAGAAAACACCAATTTTCTGATAAGGAGTAATTACAACTGATAATTAACACTTCGTAGACCGTAATTACCATTGACAGGTGACCCAGCCTTAAGTTCCTCGGTTAATTCAATTACTTTATGCCATTTTCCTTCACTGCGACAATTTTCGATTAATGCCTCAACTTTAATGGTATTTCTCATGCGTCCAGTCATTTTTAAATGACTGTTGTGTGGCTATTAATAATTTACAACAAATGCATACAATTTCTTTTGTATGATATTCTTTTTTGCACGTCAATTCTATGTCCAACTGAACCGAGTGTGAAAACTGATCAGAGAATACAAATATTTTTAAGTGAAACAAAATCATTTGCTGAACTGCCAGTTGTTACGCGCATACATTGACAGAGTTCATGGACTGTCATTGCTATTGGAGTACGTTCAATAGTATCAATATTTAATTCGAAATGTCGTGAGAGTACTCTCATTACATTTTTCTCTCAATAGGTTTGTTCCAATTGATTTGTGTACAAAAGTTCGTAGTTGAGTAGTTTGGGTAAGAGAGTAACTCTGCCAAAATTCGTAAAACGACTTTTCGTAGAAATTCGTAAACTGTTATGAGACATACAAAATGACAGAGGTTTTTTCATTTTCGATTTGACAGCCATATGCTGCCGAGCTACTTAAAGTCAAGAATGATAGAAATACAGATTACGCATTGCGCATGTCTGTCACCTTCTGTCAATTTTTGATGACGTAGGCTGAGACAACGGATGTTTACTTTTTATATACGGATGTCAGGTTTGACTGCGATTTCCGCGCGTTTATTTGAACAAAATTAAAAGAAAAATATTTTGTAATTTATTAACAATTAAATAAAGAGAAATTTTTGAAAATAAGGTGTACTGTGTTTGGCTGCAATGCAAACAGCAACAAGGGAAAACCGAATGTATGGTTTTATTCGGTTCCAAAACACAACATCCTACGGAAGCAGTTTATTCACTTATGCAGGAGAAAGGATAAGTGCACATTTCACTGCGGATAGTTTTGGAAGAAACTTACAATTTGAAATGGGCAAGATGATTTGTTTATTTACTTACATATTAAGTCACAATTTTATAACAGGCCTTTGCAAAAATAATGGATATAAGTTAAAGGCGGGAACAATTCCAACAATCCAACTGAGCGCAATAGTCGCAATCAAAGGCAATACATGAAATGATTGCAGAGCTACTAGCGGACAATGAATTGGAATCTTTAGCTCACGATGGGCTTGAAAACTTGGCTGGGTACATTTGCCATAATTTGGGGGATAAAATTCCCGACATACGTGTTCTTCAAAATAAGGACACGACTTTTACGTGGGTTAACCATCTCAACGAAGAAGGCCTGGATAAACTCACATCTGCACTAATGGTTCACATGAAGCAACTCGAAGAAATTTTCGAAAATGTGAATGGGGATGACCTCTTGATTTCCCCCGAATATCTTAAGACATATTTGGAATTGACCGAAAATGTGAACTGTGGGGAGAAAATAAAAAAGAAAACTTTATTTTAGAGCACGAATGTATTTTAGGACAAGGAAACTAAACAAAGAAATTACAGAGTTTCATTTCAGAAAAAAAGAAAATATAATAAAATTGTTTACTAGTTCAAAATTTAAATCTCGTCTTTTATTTCAATAACTTGGTTGTTACAATACTCTTTTGGAAATAAGACATGCAATAATAAAATTAAGTTAAATTGATTTATTAATGGCAAAACTAAAACTTTACACAATTATGATTATTGCTTTACGAAACTCTGTGAAAGTTTTTTCCACTCTGCATGCAAAATGCTTGACTTAATAGCTCGGAAAGTAATTAGATAGTCAAATTAACTCAATTGGATATACACTTAAAACTTATTTAATGTTCAAAAGTTCTTAAAACGTGAATAATATTAGAAAAAAAATCAACTAATAACTTTTCCTGCTTCAATTTGTATGAAGATATTAAACAATAACAAAGAGCTGTCAAATCAAAAGTCTCGCGTGACGTAAGCTGCGCAAAACGAAAGAAAAATGAACACTCTATTGCGCAATCTCTTTTTCTATCATTCTTGACTTAAAGTATACAATTTCGTTTTACTTTAGGCTGTGTGTTAGGCAATATAAAGATGAAAGATGGAACCATTCTTTCATAACTAAGTCACAGGCAATTATATAAAGATAGATAGATAGTAATTTATTAGTTTAACAAAAAACTCTTACAATTTAAATTTCATTCTTGATAAAATCTTAAAACATGTTGAACAATTTGCTTTTTAAATCGAATAATGTTGGTTTGATTTTTAACATTGGCATTTAAGTTATTGACCAATTGCGCTCCTTTGTATAAAACATTATTTTGTGTTCTATCCCTCCTATATAGGTATAACCGGAAATTTCCTACATTTCTTAAGTTATAATAGTTTCCTAAATATTGCAAATTTCGTTGTAAAAATACAGGAAATAGTCCATTTTTTAATTTGAAAATAAAAATTAGTACATTCATTTTCAGTTTGCTTGATATTCAACCATTTCAACTCGTTTAGCATATCAACACTATGAGGTCTTGATCCACATTTAAGTATACATCTCATTGCCCTATTTTGTAAAGTTTGAAGACTGTTAATTTTACTAACATTACATTAAAATAAAATGGCAGAACAATAGTCAATGTGTGGTAGTATAATAGAATTATGAATATTAATCGCACAATCTTTTGAGATCATTTTTCTTATTCTAAATAGAAAGTTTTGTGGTCGCCGTGGCGTAGTGGGTAGAGTGCGACGCTCACACGCCGAAGGGTCTAGGTTCGACTCCCAGCTCAACACCAATTTTTCGAATTTTTCACGGCACCACCTCTTTCGAGCTTGTGACAACACTCAAAGAGTAATAACTGTCTAAGAGAGCTTCTCAAATATCGCCGTTCGGAGTCGGCAAAAAACTGTAGGTCCCTTCTACTCGTGAGAGAACAGTAGCGCGCACAACACGAGTAGTTGATGAGCAAGCTAGGCCCCCTTTGGACTGTAGCGCCAACAATTATTATTAAATAGAAAGTTTATTTTCTTTGATATTTTTCCACAAATGTAGTCAGCATGGGCGTTAAAAGGAAGTTTATTGTCTACAATTATTCCTAGATATTTAATTTGGCTTACACACTCGATAGTATTATTATTTATTTTGACATTCATATTATCACAATTTTTACCGATGCACATACATTTAGTTTTTGAGACATTTAACATTAATCTATTTTACATAACCATATAAACAAGTTTTCAGCATCAACATTTAATTTCGTTTCACAAGTGTTTACATTCTCTCAAACAATATATATTAGCGTATCATTGGCAAACAACGATACATTTGACAACTTAAGACAATCCGCTAAGTCATTCACATATAATAAAAAAAAATCACTCCTAATATTGTTCCTTGCGGCACACCCAGGTTAACCTCTTTAGGCGTTGAAAATTCTCCTCCTAGCTTTACTCTTTGTGTTCTCAAGGATAAACAGGACTTAAACCATCTAAGTTGTTTGTCTCTCACACCATACTTATGTAACTTATTTAACATTATAGTTGGGTCTACTGTTTCAAATGCTCTTTTTAAACCAAGAAACAGCGCTAGCACCAAATTTCTTGAATATAGCTCTCTCTTCCATTCATTGAGGACCTAAGTCAAAGCTGTCTCCGTCGAATGGCCTTTCCGGAAACTAGATTGTTTTTCAGAAAGCGTTCCAGATTGTATTAAAAACATGTTCCAGTTGTATGCGTACTACCGTCTCGAGAATTTTTTCATATAGGGGCATCATGTTAATTGGACGGAATTGTTCTGGTTTTATTGCGTTATTTACTCTTGCTACCGGGATTAAAATTGATTCCTCTCATGAATTTGGAAAGGTGCCTTCGGTTAAGGAATAATTTATTACCAATTTTAACTCGCACTGGCAAAATATCATCCTTGGAATCCAAAATCATGCTTGTATTTAGAACATTTGAAACTTTTGTGTTCTTTATTATTCCAGAAAAAAAATGTAAAAAAAAAGGATAACAAAACTGTATACTTCTGATAATGAACACAAGCAGCTAGACTTCTTATGTGATATTCTTGCTATTATTCTGTTGCTTTGATGATTGAGACCCTTGAAAAGAAACTCACTGAAAGCGATTTGCTTCCTTTCGATTAAGAGACGAAATTTGTCAGTATTAACAATTGGTATAAAAGTCGAGCTTTTTCAGTTTTATATGTCAGTCTTTCGTGTGTATTGCCCTGTCTGCCGCGGTGTGTAGTATTGCCCTCGATGAATGTCAGAGAAAGAAGTAATGCTCCTATTAGTCCATAGAGGGACCTTTACAGAATTTTTTGGGGGAAAATAACAATCTACAAAATTATTTGAGATTGTACACTGTTCTTTATTTATCTAACACCTTCTTGTTTTACAATGCACTGTCTACGCTTCGAATTCTAAGATAAAGTAATGAATAAGATAAAGATGTTAAAACTTTTGGTTTAAGTTGGCTATGAGTTTCTTGCTTAAGACATTCAAGTCCTGTATCCGTAAGAAAATTGATTGCCGAAAACCTCTCAGCAACCTTAAGGCAGCCAAAAACATTGGATTTGAATATTTTGTACAGATACAAGATTGTCTGTACAAAATACATCTTCCATTCATGAACTTGCACGATGTTTCTGTGTTTGAAAGACACTGGAAAAGACAGTTAGCCTATAAACATTAAATTCAGATCAAAACCACTTCGCAAATTCCTTATATGAAGAAATGACCACATTTTCATTCTAAAGACATATTTGCACACTACCACAATATTTTTGGCCATATTTGAGCAGGTATACCAAATAAAACTTAACTCACTGGCAGAGGTAAAGGCTTAACATTTAATTCGAGCATAAAACATGAAAAATTGCTGAATTTACCAAACCAATTTTTTGCAGAAAAACTTCATGAATTTTTCAAGAATTGTGTAACTTAATGAGAACTATAACATATCCTGCACATCATCTAACAATTACTTGATTTTCAATCTAATCTAGCACAAAACATGCAGCAAATTGGTATCTTCAATGCCAATACGGACGACGGAAGTTTCCAAGAAATATGCAATGTATCTGTGGGGGGGGGGGTTGGCGAACTTTGGACAATAAGTAAACAACAAGTATTTAGTGACGTGACAGTTTATTGCAAAAGAGAGAGAGTTCACGTGAGTTGTGGGCGGTATATATACCATCGCCTAACCTAATGAATATGGTAACGGGAGGATCAGCCGGTCATGAGACTCGTTCTTTAAGTTAATTTTAATTATCTTTTACACGAATGTTAATTATTAGACCTCGAAGGGTGTAATAGAAGTGTGATGACATTGTTTCTCAAACTTTTCGAATATTCTTTTACATACCTAAATAATAATATCACATTTTTGGTTATAGTTGATACATTCCTAGATTCACACGTTTCTCCGTTTTATGGAACATACCATACACATCCCATTATAACAAACTCTGAAGAAATTTCAATTTTTGGGTAGTCTCCATGATAAATTAGTTTTTTAGTTGTTAGACTCTAAGCTTTAACACAAAGTGAAGAGATTCACTTCCAAATTAAAATGAAAATAACCTTATTCTGTGGATGCGAGCTTCATTCTTGGTAAAAAAAAATGAGGTTCGTATATTCGTGCATTTAAATTCTCAAAATATTAGTTTAAAATATTTATATATATACAAAAATGAATTTAAAAAATCAAATTGATCTCTGAAGACTCAAGCTATTTTCTTTTCGCCCAAAAGGAAACCCAGTTTCCTCCAGAGAAACAACTTTCTACTCAGTGGCGCTGAAGTTGAGTGGAAGTCTGGTGTAAAGTATCTAGGCATCTATTTAGACAAACGTTTAACTTTCAGTGTTTATGTGCAGGAAGTCATTAAAAAGGTGGATAATATAATTAAAGTTCTCTATCCCTGTATTTGCAGATAATCAGAGTTAAAAAATTATAACAAACTATTTAATGTACAAAAAGTCATGTGCGCAGGCTACAAATAATTTAAAATAAGATCTTTACAATAGTGCTAAGTTTACCAAGCCATTTTGCTACAGTGGAATATCAGGAAATTACGAATATAGAAATGGTATCTTCAAGAATTGAAAAATTGTGGTCGCCGTGGCGTAGTGGGTAGAGTGCAACGCTCACACGCCGAAGGTCTAGGTTCGTTTCCAGCTTAACACGAAATTTTCGATTTTTTCACGTCACTGCCTCTTTTAAGCTGCTGACAACACTCAAAGAGTAATAACCGTCTAAGAAAGCTTCTCAAACTTCGTCTATTGGAGTCGGCAAAAAACTGTACGTCCCTTCGACTCGTGAGAGAACAATAGCGAGCACAACGCGAGTAGTTGATGAGTAAGCTAGACCCTGGTCTCCTGTAGACTGTTGCGCCATACAATTATTATTATTAATTTCTGGTCGCTGCGACAATGTTAAAGTCTTCGATTACACTAGAATCGGTTTTCGCCAGACTCAAACCAGATACAGACAAAGGAAGCAAAACTGACGTTGTCTACAAAATCAACTGTAAGGGGAAAAAACGAATCCTGTAACGTATGTTACATACAGCACTGTGCAAAATAAAAGCACTATGTTCAACCTTCAGCCAACAATTTTGTCATTATTTAGCTAATAACTTTTTCATAACGTCATGCATACACATCATATTTACTGCACAATATCCTTATTCCATCTGTAATAAAACCTGTAAACAATATAAGAAAAAAGTTCATTCTGAACTCTGAAAAGGGCCGTTATCCGGAATAACATCGAATTTCGGTGTGTGTAAAATAATAGCGCCAAGATCAAAAATTCATGAAATGAAGTAAAAGGTTGGTCATTTTTTTTATTGGGTTAGTAATTGGTCGTATAATCTTTATTTTTAAGTTCAGCGTCACAACGTCGTGGCATGGAGTCGATTAAGGCCTGACATCGCTGAACAGGGATATTCTAGCACGCCACCTGCATAACATCTCATAGATGTTTTGTATTTTTGGGTTTTGCTTCGTATACAGCTTTTTTAACATCTACCCAAAGGTTTTCAATGGGATTTAGGTCTGGAGACTGAGCCGGCCACTCCATAACTTGAACTCCATTGCTTTGGAAAAATTCTTTGGCCAGTTTGCTCGTACGTTTGGGCTTATTGTTTTACTGTAGAACCCATCTAAGCAGCATATTCCACTCTGCATAAGGCAGCATGGTTTCTCTCATTATGCTGACATAAACTTCGGCGGTCATCACCGGTTTTATAAAAAAAAAAATGGACTATAATAGGAGAAGTATCCCCATACGTTAATTTTTGCCCCGTCGTGCTTTACAGTCTTGATAGTACACTCCGGTTGAAACTCTTTGTTTTGCCACATGCGAACAAATGTCCTGGTCCCAGGAGTGTCAAATAAAACTATTTTGGGCTAGTCCGTCCATAATATATTGCGCCCTTTAGAGGGTTCCCAGTTCAGGTGTTGTTTTTTTCCAAATTTTGTTCATTTTAGTAGGTTGATTTTTGACAGTAGTGGTACTTTTCTGGGACTCCTGGCAGGTAAGTTTTTCTTTACCAGTTTTCTTCTTAATGTTGATGTCTCCACGGGTAACTTTAGCTCCTCTTATATTTTGCTAGCGTTCATAAACGGGTCACGTTTGACTAATCTTACTATATGTCGTTCATCGGCGAGGGTTAGTTTCGATTTGCTTTCTCTATTTTTTTCCCTGTTAAGCATATTTTTTGGTATTTGCGATCATTTTATTTGAACACCCAACAATTTCACTCATAAATTTGTAAGTTTTACTTTCAGAAAGCAATTTTTTTTATTAAGGCATGTTGCTCAGGACTACAATGCACATCACCACCCATTGTACTTTGCTAACAACGTTACACTTTGAAATATTATCTTTCAATAATTAGAATCATATCTGTAGAATTAGTGTCTAACAAAAAAAAAATTCAAAAAACTGGTGTACACTTCGAAGAAGCTCCTCAGAATGACGTGGCGCTATTATTTTGCACATTTAAATTCGGTTGCATATCCGGGAGCAGGACCTTTTTAACTGACAAGATGCATTTTTTCATTATCTTTCTTATGGGTTTTATGACTAATATAATAAAGATGTTGTGCAATAAATATGAAGCTCTTGCCTGCCCATAGGAAAAAGAAATTAGCATAAAAGTGACAAAGTCGAACATGGCGGTATTATTTTGCACAGTGCTGTAGGTACCACCAAACTGTTTTTTCGTCAAAGACTAGCTGGTCATAAATCTGACATCAACAACAAGAACTGAGTGAAATCAGCATTAGTTAAACACTGCGTCCAGACAAACCATCTAAAAAACATACTAGCAAAAGGTACACTCGAGAAACCCTACACATAATAAAAACCAACAACAATATGAATAGGAAACAGGACATATAGAACATATCTGCCGTATATTCAGCGCTTGCAACGGCTTAGACATATTTAAATCTAAATTCAAATTTCACATCATTCTAGACTGATCTTCACACACAGAAGTGCTCAATATTTTTTTTTTTGTGAGTTTAGTTTTTTGTTTTGTTTTAGTGATAATTTTAAGCAACATTTAGACTTCAACACCCACATCCACTTGTAACAACAACACAATTAATGTAAATTTATTGTTCATTTGTCAAATTGCATTCTTACTATGTATGTAACGAAGGAAAGACCGTTTCCCATGCATAACAATAATTGATTTGGTCAATTTCAACAAGCAACTTGAATATCTTTTCGGATCTCTCTGGTTAGCGATTTATAGACACGCAGACCAAATAGTTTACATTATGTTACATTATGGAGCCGATATTGAGAGCTCGAAGCATCTCCGACTTTTCAGTCTCATCTACCATTGGAGGTATAATGTTACAAATTAATCAAATACAGGTATACCGGTAAATGAGCATTTTTTGAAAATAAAACACTAATTATTAATGGGAAAGTAAAACCATTTTATTCAAAGTATTGGCCATTGTTTTCTACACATTTTGACCACCTTTCTGGCAATTTGTGAATACCACGCCAATACAATTGTTCGTCTTTTAAAGCAAACCAATCAGACACCCAATTTTTGACCTCCTCGTAGCAATCAAAGTGCTTCTCAGCTAATGCGTGTCCCATCGATGAAAACAAATGGTAGTCGGAAGGAGCCAAGCCTGGTGAATACGGCGGGTGGAGTAGCTGCTCCCAGCCAGGTGTTTTGATTGCATCCTGAACCGGTTTTGCTTTGTGTGCAGGTGCATTGCCATGGAGCAAAATTGCCTTGCCGTGTCTTCTGGCCCATTCTGGTCGTTTCTCATTCAATGCATGGTTCAAAATGATCATTTGTTGTCGGTAGCGATCAGTATTAACGGTTTCGCCAGGTTTAAGGAGCTCGTGGTACAGCACACCTTTCTGGTCCCACCAAACACACAGCATTGTCTTCTTGCCAAATCGATCTGGTTTTGCAGTCGATGTTGATGTTTGTCCCAGATTAACCCATGACTTTTTCCGTTTAGGATTCTTAAAATAAATCCATTTTTCAGCGCCAGTAACAATCCGATGCAAAACCGATTTTCTTTCGTGTCTTTGAAGCAAAATTTCACAAGTGTTTTTTCGATTTTCCATCTGTCTTTCATTCAATTCATGTGGCACCCATTTTCCACACTTTTGGATCTTTCCCATAGCTTTTAAACGGTCAGAAATTGTTTGTTGTGCAACATTTAACATTACTGCCATTTGCTTTTGAGTCAAAGTGTCATCTCCATCCAATATTGTTCGGCGTCTTCAAACTTTTTTGGTGGCCTTCCACGTTCTTCATTTCTCACATCAAAATCATTATTTCTGAACCGTTGAAACCATCTTTTGCATGTTGCTTCTGATAGAGCATGATCACCATATGCCTCGACAAGCATTCGATGCGACTCTGCAGCACTTTTCTTCAAATGAAAACAAAAAATTAATGCTTTCCGCAAATCATCACTTTCTGGTACAAAATTCGACATTTTTAACACGATGAAAAAATATGATGTTGTCTGTTCAATGACTTGTTGTATATTAAATATTTTTCACAGATGTCATAGCAAACAAACGAAAAAACAATAAGGGCTCGTTCACAACAAATGTTCTTTACCGAGACATTTGTATCTTCATACCGGTCAACTCAAAGTATTATTTTCATATGAACATCGGCACAGATGAGCATTATTCGCAGAGATAGGTATACCAAATAAAAATTTCAAAACTAAGGAAGCTTAAGAAAATAATAATTGTGTATATAACGACGCAAATTAGTTAAGATTAATACTTTAGATTTTTGCGTGTTTCATCTCAAAGTTCGAGACCGATCAAATTGATGGTTAAGTTTTGCCACGCTAGAGATCTTTCAATGTTCCAAAATTTAAGCAAAATAATTTTTACTGATCTTTTTCTTATTTTTCTTATTCTTTCTTATTTTATCAACGTATAGCTCATGTCATTGGTCCTGGCTATGATTTGTCTTTAACGCTGTGTAACTCCTCTTCAAACATTTCCTTACCCGTGCTTTCGATAGATCTAAACATTTCATTCCATGCACAACGTTTGAAACTGCATTGTAAAATACTGGTACCTTCAGAGACAACTAACAAACAAAATAATATATTTTATCGCTTGCAAGACGACTCAAAAATTGAAAAATATAAAAGTTGTCAAATATCTCCCCGAATCTGGAATATCGAATCTGGCAATACTATACATCATTTGAATGGTCTTGAGATAACCTACAAAACGCTATGAATGATTAGTTTGGATATTGCGTTCAACAGTTATAAACCTGTAAACATGGTTTCTTTCTTTCTTTTAAAGTTTCTCTAGCAAATCCGCTAGAGAAACGTTCCGTGAGATTAATGGTGTTTTGGGGGAAGGTACTCTATCACTTCGAACTGCGGAGGAATGGTTTCGACGAGTCAGAGCCGGTAATAACGACAACAGATAAGCCAGCCGGCAGAAGACCTGTGACGACGAATACCGATCGAATCCCATGTCTCGTGACATTGCCCAAGAGATGGGAGCTAGTCACCAAACCATTTTAAGCCATCTGGAGAAGGTTGGATACAAAAACAAGCTTGATGTTTGGGTGCCGCATGATTTGACGCAAAAAAACCTTCTGGACCGAATCAACGCCTGCAATATGCTGCTGAAACGGAACGAACTCGACCCATTTGTGAAGCGGATGGTGATCGGCGATGAAAATTGGATCACATACGACAATATCAAGCGAAAACGGTCGTGGTTGAAGGCCGGTGAATCGTCCCAAATAGTAGTCAAGCCGGGATTTACGGCCAGGAAGATTTTGCTGTGTGTTTGGTGGGATTGGACGGGAATCATCTACTTTGAGCTGCTCCCATATGGCCAGACGCTTAATATTCTACCATCTGCTGAGAACAACTGGACCGCTTGAAGCAGGCGATCGACCAGAAGCGACCAGAATTGGCCAACAGAAAGTGTGTAGTGTTCCATCAGGATAACGCCAGATCACACACTTCGTTGATGACTAGTCAGAAGCTACGGGAGCTCGGATGGGAGGTTTTATCGCATCCACCATATAGCCCGGACATAGCGCCAAGTGATTATCACCTGTTCCTGTCCATGGCGAACGCCCTTGGTGGTGTAAAGTTGAACTCAAAAGAGGCTTGTGAAAAGTGGCTGCCCGAGTTCTTCGCAAATAAGGAGGGTGGCTTCTACGAGGGGAATATTATGAAGTTGCCGTCTAGATGGGAACAGATTATCGAACAAAACGGCGCATATTTGAACTAAATCCGATCGCTGTAACACTTTTTATGAAGGATAGAATGAAGAGCAAAAAAGCGGAGATATTTGACAACCTTATATCTCCAAAAGATGACAATGAAATAAACCATTGATCTCAAATATCTTGTTTATTTTTCCGATTGATACCTACTCTCAATTCAATTGTCATAGGGATACACTCATTGCAGCAAGTAGTTGACGGGAAGAAATTATTGCTAACTGACTCTATGGGCTCTGAGCACGCTGACGATACTACTAAAGACATAACTCCTCATTACCCCAAACCTCTTCCTGTCATGAATCAATGAAGTTGATGTATGCAGTGTGCCGTAACGTACCTCTATCGTTTCGAAGGATTCCATTTACCCACAAGCTCATGCATCAACGGTTGTTGGACGTCTCTGGAGGACGTTTTATTTATCAAATATGCCTTCAACTCGTATCCTTCACCGCGATTTCGGCGGTAACAGTTAACTGCGGACACAAATGACATTTTAAATTGTCTTAATGTGATATCTACGATTTACGCTTCCGTGACAAATGTAATTTATGAATCCAGATTAGGGGTATATGCATAGATTGTTGTTATTGGGGTTGTAGCGACGATGATTCGTGCTATTAACAATTTGCGTGTACAAGGTCGTGAAATAAGTCAGTCCTCTGTCTCGGCGGAGACGAAACCAAAGATTATACAACAAAGCGATTCAGGACTCGACAAAGTTACGAATCGGGGTTATGTGTGTATAGTGCGGTGAAGAAGTTTGTTGAAACACCGCTGCGGCTTTCCCCGTCACGGCGATGTCAGCAACATGCAAGGATAATTCCACACACTGAAATAATTAGAATGGTTGTTGTTAACGACGTCGTTTTTTCAGAGTACTTAATGAAGTAAATTTGTTAAATGTGTGTCATAATGATATTGGGAGTGTCATTTAAGATTTATTGCCGGAATCGGGGATAAGCGACAAGCCGTTTACGACATATTGAAAGAATGGAATGCATTATGAATAAATTGGTTCTGTTTTAATTTTATTAAGCAATTGATTAAATTGTATGAATTACGGCAGGGAGGCTATAAACGAAACGATACCCGAAACGGAACGAAGTAGAAAGATGCGAACAGTCTTCAAGTTACGGAATTTCCTCATGACTCGACTGGCGCTTAAAGCTTTCAATTTGAAACTTTGCCATAAGCTGATTACGTTGCATGTAAGTTCAGTTAAGCGGAAGCTAGTTCGGATAGATCAAAGGGATATAAACTAGAATATAAAGCTTAAACTCAAAGGATTATTTTCATGTGAACATGGGCACAGACGATAAAAAATAAAAACATTTACTCGTAATCCTATCGGTGGGACTCCGATATCAAACCGATTGGGTAAGCGAAATTGCAACTTTTATAGGTCTCATTGCTTTAACACTTAAAGTTGAATGTCGTCTGCATCTAAGAGCAGTTCCGAGCTTCCTAAATTTGAGTCTTTTATATATTTCTATTATCTTGCTACACTGAACCTAAGAGTGTTGATAGACTCTTACGATGACCCCCACATATATTTTCAGCTGCATACATTCATCTGTATTTGATGTCATTTTAGTCCACAACCTTCCCAAACAATAATATGTGCTATACGTAATTCAATGCTCTCATGAGTATAAAGAACCGTTAGCTTAATGGCAATTTCAAACGGTAAAATTCGATTTTGCTACTAATATAATAGCTTCTGTGAACGCAAGACGTTTTGAAGTGGAAACGGTTAGGGAAATTGAGATGATTAATGCAATTAAAAATACTAAATCAAACGCCACTGGCAAAGACAGGGTGCCAATGAAATTTGTAAGGTTAATCCTGCCTTTTATAATATCCCACTTAATAATAATAATTGTTGGCGCTACGGTCCAAAGGGGGACCAGGGCCTAGCTTGCTCATCAACTACTCGTGTTGTGCGCGCTACTGTTCTCTCACGAGTAGAAGGGACCTACAGTTTTTTGCCGACTCCGAACGGCGAAATTTGAGAAGCTTTCTTAGACAGTTATTACTCTTTGAGTGTTGTCAGGAGCTCGAAAGAGGTGGTGCCGTGAAAAATTCGAAAAATTGGTGTTGAGCTGGGAATCGAACCTAGACCCTTCGGCGTGTGAGCGTCGCACTCTACCCACTACGCCATGGCAACCACAATATCCCACTTAACACATTTAATTAACCATTGCATTGCCTCATCAACCTTTCCCAGGTCCTAAAAAGCAGGTCGTTTAATCCCCATCGGGAAACAACCTAATCGAAAATGTGCTTCCGATTACAGACCTTAAAAGGTATTTATCAAAAGTCTTAGAAAAACTTATAGCCAAGCAGCTTCTTAAACATCTGTCTCTTAATAAGCTTTTATATGAGGGACAGTCTGGGTCCAGAGCTAATCATAGTACATCCACAGCTATGGTTTGCATTATGGAAGATATAAGCCAGTTATATGATAGGAATAAAGTTACACTTCTGTGCCTGCTTGACTTCTCTGAGTAAATCACAAAATATTTTTGCTGGAAGTTGAAGAAATTCTTCTCGTTTAGTGAAAATGCCGTGAGAGTATTTCATAGTTTCCTTTCCGACAGATATCAGAAAGTTGTTATTAACCCCGACAGTTGTTCTACACTTTTACCCGTTAAACAAGATTGTTGCACACCTTGGGGTTGAGTTGGGTTCAATCCTTGGACCTATATTCCTTTCATTATTTATTCATGAAAATCAAAATTAATGCTTAGAAATGTCAATCAATCCTTTTTACCAGAAAAAGATCGCCTTGTCGTTTTCTTTCAGCCAATCTAAAAATTAACACCTGTGATATACCATGGACTAATTCCGTTAAGTACCTTGGTTTGTACTTGGACCCGAAATTAACCTTCGGTACACATATACAAAAAACATTAAGTAAAGTGAATATTGCCATAAAAATGTTATACCCCTTAATAGATCGGAACTCTATTCTTAATCGTCAAAACAAATTGATATTGTTTGAGGTCGTTTTTCAAGCAATAATTACCTATGGCTCTCCAGTGTGGGGAAATTGCGCAAAAACACATATAAAGAAGCTTCAGATTGCTCAGAACAAAATTCTCAAAATGATGTTAAATCTTCCTCGGGATTCTTCTACTCTTAAGTTACATAAAAAAACTGGTACAGTTAAAGTCGCCAGAAGAATTGAAATTCTTAATGAGAACTTTTTTTCGAAATGTTGATCAGTTGAAAACTCACTTGTTACTGAGCTCACACCGCTTTAGTTTTGTTATTGGAATTTTTGTTAATGTAACGTAAATTGCTACTCTTACTGTATACTTAATATATTTCGATATCTATTTTCATGCTCATGTTTATTTATTTATTTATTTATTCATTTAGTTATTTATATGTTTATTTATGTATTATTCTTTTGTAGTGGAAAATTTAAAGAAAAGTAACAACCCGAAGCAAAATAAAAAGACACGTCCACTCTGTACTAGCTCTTCTTTAATAATGAATAATCGCATGACTTATATTGGTAACATTTCTTTGTCATAAATTGGAGACATTTCGGATAGATCATACGATCGGTTGAAGATACGTCTACATTCAGAACATTTACGAAAAGTACGTTATATGACAGACGTGTCAAAAAGTTTTCCGCCACTTTGCAGTTAATCTACCTACACTTTTTATTTAGTTTCTGATTTACTTATTTATTTATTTAATAAACTCCTTATTTATTTATTAGTTATTTATATGTGTTCTTTCGTTGTATGTAATCAATGATATTATTATGACATATTTATCATTACTCTCTGTCTTATATTGTTTGATTTTACTTTACACACACTTTTTTGTGAAAACGGGCTGCTTATATATATATATTATTTATGTTATTTTTTTTTTAATTATCGTATAGAGGTTTTTACTCATAGGTTTTCCTCTGACATTTCTACACTTGTATAAATAAAAATTGCACGTTGAAATTAAGTGATTTTATTTTCAATAGTAAGATAGTAAATTATCATATCTCTGTACAAGTTGTGCTTTATTATTGTAAACTCTG
Source organism: Eristalinus aeneus (assembly GCA_955652365.1). Taxonomy (NCBI): domain Eukaryota; kingdom Metazoa; phylum Arthropoda; class Insecta; order Diptera; family Syrphidae; genus Eristalinus; species Eristalinus aeneus. Next base: position 53,687,231 of record OY019131.1, read on the forward strand.
TATCACACTTTCTGTCTGTGTGTACGCATTCCTCTGTCCACTTTTATGATGATAATGTGCAAATCTCTTCTTCCAAAAGCCCTAGTAGTATAGGTGATTTAATAAATTTAAGGAATAAAGAGCTCGCAAATATTCGTATGTGGTCTTTAAAAAACGGTTTATAACAGAATCCGAAGAAATCTCAGGTAATTCCTATTTCAGATTCGGTTGTACCCCCTCGCTCCTTGCCAAACATTGTACTTTCTGATGATAAACTCGAAATAGTAAGTACGGTCACCAGCTTAGGATTTACTATTAACAGTGAATTGTCAGGATATGACCACATTAACGAGGTTATTGGATCTATATATGGTTGTTTACGTATGTAAGTTATGGCTTACCTCTAGCTATAGTCCAACAGATTTAAGGCTTAAACTGCTTACGATAGATAGATAGTTTTAATTTCGTAATAAAATGTTTACATTGATATTAGCTACACATTGATATTAGCTATTTCAGAGATTTGATATATCATATATCTTACATCTGGAACATGAGTTTAACTTATATTAAATCTATATAAATTTGATAGGAATTGAAGCAAACAAACTGAAGGAAAATACGACAAAAAAACCGTCAATGAAAATAAAACTGGTTACTGTCCTCATCATTCCACGGAAAACTTACGCCGAGGTTGTCTTCAGTAAAGTTGACTCTTTGTCCCAACGAGAAAGGCAGGTAGCGTTTAATTATGCTTATATGTACATTTATGGTGTACTCAGATTTGATCGAGTATAGCAAAAATTTATTTAGAACTTCTCTCTATCACTATCTAGATGGTAGAAATTTAATGTTTTTGAATAATATTATTGTGAACAAGTCTCCTTTATATGTATACAAAAAACTCTATTTTGCTCGATCTGTCAGAGTACATGCTCTTATACCATCTCGTCACCTTCACACTAACTCGTCGCGTCTCTTTTTCATCTATGCTATCAAACTCTGGAACTCAATACTAACTAATACCAGGTATAACGATATGAAATAAGTTTTTTTGAAAATAAAACACAAATTATTAATGGGAAAGTTAAACCATTTTATTCAACGTATTGGCCATTGTTTTCTACACATTTTGACCACCTTTCTGACAATATGTGAATACCACGCCAATAAAATTGTTAGTCTTTTAAAGCAAACCAATCAGACACCCAATTTTCGACCTCCTCGAAGGAATCAAAGTGCTGCTCAGCCAATCTTGATAAAGGCGCGCCTTTTGAGATAATTTGATAATAACTGTATGGCGCGACAGTCCACAAGGGACCAGGGTCTAGCTTGCTCATCAACTCCTCGTCTTGTGCGCGGTACTCTTCTCTCGCGAGCAGAAGGGACCTTCAGTTTTTTGCCGACTCCGAACGGCGAAGTTTGAGAAGCTTTCTTAGACAGTTATTACTCTTTGAGTGTTGTCAGGAGCTCGAAAGAGGTGGTGACGTGAAAAATTCGAAAAATTTGTGTTGAGCTAGGAATCGAACCTAAACACTTCGGCATGTGAGCGTCGCACTCTACCCACTACGCCACGGTGACCACACCAACTAATATACGAACTATTATTAATATTAAACGTTTTAAACATGCCGTTCTTGTCTACCTTTCTTCCCTTTCTTTTTCTTCCTTTTTCTACCTTCAATACTTTATAAAATCTAAATTGTTTTCTATTCTCTTGATGGTTATATCTTAGTACTATAAAATACCTAATAAATTATATTGAATTATATTGAAAAAAAAATCGGTGCATTGGCAATGGCACTCTGTGTCTTATTAAAGAGAATAAGATAAAAATGAGTCCAGGAACCTTTTGCATTCGCTCCTGAAACCATTAAAAGTTCTCCTAAACTATAAAACTAAAAACAGATGAAAAAAGATACTGGGTATGCTTAGGTTGAGTTGTTAGCAAAAAAATATCTTAAAACGGAGGTCTATTTGAAAAAAGTCTAGTACTTAGACCACTGATATTGAACCGAGTGTACGAGTATTGAGAACTAATGTGACAATGGTTACAAGGCATAACTCCAATAATTTCATTGGATCTATAACTTCATTACAGAATTTTTTTTAAAAACAGCATTCAAATAAATGATAAAGCCGTGAGTTTGGAGCGGATATTTGAAAGCTGGCAGGTGCTGTGTGCTACTGTTCTTTACTCCAAATCTCAAGTTGAAGAATACTTCTTCTTCTAAACTTGTTCAAATATTGCTTCGTCTTCTTTGTGTGGCGCTGCATTTCGAAGTGGACCTAAGCCTTAATCTACATGGTTTTCCATTTCGCTCTACCTCTCGTCATTTGCCTCTTATTGCGCACTCCAAGTCGGTTGAGGTCCTTCTCCACTTGTGCATCGTCCCAGCCTTAGCCGTCCTCTGATGCGTTGTTCAAAGACATTTTGGCCCGGAACAGTGATGGAATCCCAAGACATTTGCCTAGACGCATGCCGCTGTACAAGCAATAAAGTTCGTCTAAGAATCATTTTCAGAACATTTCTCTCAAAATAACTAGTGGCTTCCTCATCGTCTAACGTCTTAGTTTCCACGCCGTAAAACAGGACAGGGTTGATCAAGCCGTTATACAAAGCCAGCTTAGTTTTCCGAGACAGAGCTCTTATACTCAATAGTCTCCGCAGTTCTGCGTTTGAGATGAGTACTGATACCATCCCTATTTACGCAGAGCTCAAGAAGATGAAGTTCTTTACGTCCTCCAAGGTTTTGATGACAAGTGCCACGCTCTGTCCAAAACGTCGATGTTTTGTCTCCTTCCTTCACGACAGCGTGCACTTCGTTTTGCTGCTGTACCGTTAGTCGTTACCTCTTCAATGTAAAAAAAACACCTCATTGAGGGCTAGTTGTGTTCATCAAATCACGTCAATGTAGTCCGCATAAGCTAGCAGTTGATCTGACTTCTGAGTTACGCACGATCTTTTCAAGAATGATGTTAAAGAAGCCAAAAGTTTGACATTTTGACATTGAATGTCTCAGTGAGTTTGGAGCAGCGATAATTCTCCATCGTCAGGCTACACAATCTAAGGAGTATGGTAAAAACCAAACCTAAACATGGCAATGGACAAAGTCAGCAAATAGTTTGTAGTTATCGATTTTTACTTCTTGAATCTCTTCCAGGATCCGCTTTAAAGTAAAGAACACATCTATTGAGGACTCCCTTGTTCTGATACTACACTGATAAGAATCTGGGATTTAAACGGTTTCTGGCTCGCACACACTACGGCAAAAAACATCTTGTATGCAATGTAGAGGAGGATGATCCCTCGATCGGTTCTTGTGGATCAAACAAACGAGACGTTCAAATGTCAAGAGTCGTCAAATAATTTAAAAAGGTTACGAACTTTTTGCTGGTTTCAGTGACATAGGAGACTTGACGTTACTTTTTTATTTCGAATGTCTATTTTTAAAGCTTGTAAAGTGGCTAAGGAAAAAAGAAGTTGGCAACTAGAAAATTGGCTTGCCTCTGCAGGAACAACAACTTTGTCTTAAAGATCACATAGACAACAGAGCAGAATTAGAAACGTTTTTCTATTTAAGTCGTTCAATCAGAACAACATTTCGATTTAACGGCTGTAAAGAGTAACTTTATTATTCCAAGTATTTCAAAATGTATAAGGTTGTCAAATATCTCCCTTCCGCCTTTTTGTCTTTTGAATTTTCCGGAAATGTACAAAGCGCTACGGGGCTCCTATCTACCAATACTATACATCTTGACATAACCTACAAAACGATGCTATGCATGATTAGTTTGGATATTGCGTTCAACAGTTATAAACCTGTAAATATTAAGTTGACTAACGCCGAAATTCGCGCTTCGTTTTCTTTCGTTAAAGGCAAATCCGCTAGAGAAACGCTTTGTGATATTAATGGTATTTTGGGGGATTGTACTCTATTACTTCGAACCGCGGAAGAATGGTTTCGACGATTCAGAGCCGGTGAAAACGATACCATGGATAAGCCAGCCGGCGGAAGACCTGTGAGGACGAATACCTATCGAATCATAGAAAACATCGAGTTAGACCGGCATGTGGCATCTCGTCGGAGATAGGAGTTAGTCCCCAAACCATTTTAAATCATCTGCAGAAGGCTGGAAACAAAAAAAAGCTTGATGTTTTGGTGCCGCATGCGATATGCTACTGGAACGGAACGAACTGGACCCAGCGGATGGTGACTGGTGACGAAAAATGAATCACATGCGACAATATCAAGCGAAAACGGTCGTGGTTGAAGGCCGGTGAATCGTCCCAAATAGTAGCCAAGCCGGGACGGCCAGGAAGGTTTTGTTGTGTTTTTGGTGGGATTGGAAGGGAATCATCCACTATGAGCTGCCCCCATATGACCAGACGCCTAATTCTACCATCTACTGCGAACAACTGGACCGCTTGAAGCAGGCGATCTACCAGAAGCGTCTAGAATTAGCCAACAGAAAGAGTGCAGTGTTCCACCAGGACAACGCCAGACCACACACCACCTGTTCCTGTCAATGGCGAACGCCCTTGGTGGTGTGAAGTTGAACTCAAAAGAGGCTTGTGAAAAGTGGCTGTCCGAGTTCTTCGCAAATAAGGAGGGGGGCTTCTAGGGTGGGGGGATTATGAAGTTACCGTCTAGATGGAAACAGATTATCAAACAAAACGACGTATATTTGAACTAAATCCGATTACTGTAGCACTTTTTATGAAGCACAGAATGAAGAGCAAAAAAGCGGAAGCGGATATTTGGCAACCTTATAAAATGGATTTGACATTTCATATTTGACATTAGACATCAAGAGTTCGAAAAAAAAAACTGTGCTACTAAAGGGCGTGTAAGAAATTAATTCAAAAAATTTTAATTTTTATTTTTATCCAGTTAGGATGTTGTTCCTTTGTCAAGTAAAGGTGACAATTAAGGCCTATGCGTTTTAATTAAAATATTGCGGCTGTTGTTAAAGCGTCAACTCCAATTCTAGGATTTTATAACTTCTTCTAGGATTCAATAATATTTGGATTCATGATAGCTGATACATTTTATTTTCTGGAAAAAACATTTCTTGGTTGACAATGAATAACATTTCGTTTTCTTTATTCTGTCTATTAAACTAAAGATGAATCGGTACGCACATACATATGTATATTTGGCTATAGAAGGTTAGCCTAAAATGATTGAAATATTGTATAAAATCCTACCCATCCATCCATCCATCATTGCTTGTCTCTCTTATACCACCTTAACAGGTCCTTGCAATCCATGTAAACGCTCACCTTTTACAAAATATGGTCCACCCAAATCTTCAGCCAAGTATCATTACTTAAAAACTCGACAATAGTTATTAACTTCATGAATGACACTGTCGTGCCAGAAGTCAATTCCTCTGCCGTTTATTCAGATTATGTTTGCTTAACAATAACAATGCGCATGGCTGCGATGGCAGGGGAAATAAATAAACTTAACTCGTTGTGCTGCACAATTTCAAAAATTAGTCGTGATGAGATTTCGTCAGCGGAGGTACGGGTCTCAAGGTAAACAATTGAATTCGGAACCGTGAGTGCTGCTAAAGTTTGTTATAGATAGTAAATGTGATATTAGCTCTTCTCATATATAGTTTTAGTTCGTAAATTTTACTTTTAAAATATGTTTTTTTTTTCATATATAAATCGTAGTGAAAACTAATTTTTTTTATAAAATCCCGCGGAGTGTCAAAATTTTAAGGTTTTCTCGTCATGTTAAGAATGTTTATATCGTTTCGATTTCGTTCAATCTTCCACCAAACAGTTAAAAAAAACCTGGAGCTCAAAACTTAAGCTTAATGTGCTGATGAGCCAATTTCTGTGATCTGAACTGAGAGAATAGTAACTTTTCTCTATAACTATACACTTAATTAGGCTATGCGCTTTTTTAAAAAGTTCAATAAAAATAAATTTAGCGACAGAATAGTCGAAAAGAGGCTAGAACATATTTTCCTAAAAAAATTTTAATATTGATAAGGAAGGAAGATTTTGTGGCCGCCGTGGCGTAGTGGGTACAGTGCGACGTCCACACGCCGAAGGGTCTTGGTTCGATTCCCGGCTGAACACCAATTTTTCGAATTTTTCACGGCACCACCTCTTTCGAGCTGCTGACAACACTCAAAGCGTAATAACTGTCCAAGAAAGCTTCTCAAATTTCGCCGTTTGGAGTCGGCAAAAAACTGTAAATCCCTTCTACTCGTGAGACAACAGTAGCGCGCACAACACGGGTAGTTGATGAGCAAACTAGGCTCTGGTCCCCCTGTGGACTGTTGCGTCAGCAATTAAGGAATTAAGGAAGATCTTACTTTTATGGTGGACTCTAAATGACACACTATATAAATGAAACTTTACATAAGCACATACATTCTTTGAGTGTTGACTACAACACTATTCGAAAGAGGTTCTTGGCTTGCTTCAAAATGTTGCATCGGTTCACCTACCCACTCCCCTATGGTGACCGCCAGTTATTAAATCAATGCTCTATCAAATTTCTATTAAAACCAATTTCAAGTAGAAAATTTTTCGGAAGCATGCTTTCTTCTAATGCATTTAACTTACAGTGCTTCACAAAAGTTTACGTACAGCAATGAAATGTACAAGGAGGACCTACTGCACACGAACGGTAAGTGATAGAAATTTGGTTTAAAATATATTTCAATAAATCAAATTCAGAATTCTGGATTAAGTCTAAGATAAGTTAAATGTTTTTATTTTCTTAAAGAAATAACGAAAAAAAAAATAAAGGTTGCTTAAAGTTTCAAGAAAAAATATAAAAAGCTTCTAAGCTTCTAAAATCTATTGTCATAAGTGTAATGACTATTCGAAATAGTGTGCTAAACCCATATTCTGTCGATTACCAGGTCTACAAATATTGTCAGAGTTCGCAGCACTTTAAAGGGTTGTGGATTTTTTTACAAAATAAAAGACAATTTTCTCATGGCACGAAATAACTTTATTCCGTAATGTATTGAACAATGCCCTTTTGCCACCTTTCAGGCAGCATCACAATTCTGCATTCTGGCTTTTATCGGCAAAAAACTCAGCCAGGTACGATTTGACATCATCATCATTATTGAAATTTTCAATAATCAATCAATTTTACAAAGATAGAAATAAAAAGTAATCAGTTGCTGCATGGTCAGGACTACATGGCGGTTGTGGCAAAACATACCAACCAAGCTACAGATGTGCGATTTGGTTTTACGTGATCACCTGCCTTTACGGATTGTATCACGGGGTCCATTTTCCCAAGAGCCGTAAGTAACGCAAGACTAAACGCCTTAGTTACCCAAGTACCAAGCTGAGATCATGCTTGAGCGGCAGTCACCCCACCTTGGTTTGATGCGAAGCGATTTCTAAAACCTCTTCCCCTTTCTGGGTCGCAGCGCCCGGTTGAGAATGCAACTCCACACTGAGAAGGGATAGTCTCCTAACCGCCTTGCCTAGTTGTGGGTGAACAATCAAATAGACAAGTCAACACAGTACACTATCCTCGACTCTACCCGCGATGTTAGGTAGTAATCCACAACCACCACGATACTCCCACAAGAGGGCCTACCGCACGGTCAGGCCGGAACCGAAGTTCCAGGGGCTCCTGACCGCCCGTGGCACCAGAATATAGCCTCTGGTCAAGCTGTCACTACCAGTCAGGTTCCCTCAAAGCCTGGGTCTGTTAGCCGCCATCCCGCCACAGATGGTGTTTTCTCCATCAGTGATTCCGTTGTCACTATAAATAGTGATACCGATGTGGTTTTTAAATCATGTGATTCATAAAATCCAGTCACATCACCTGGAGACCAACCAAGCTGAAATAATTTTTGCCGAGTGACCAAATATGTGTGTCTCCTGGCATTGTCATGTTGGAATACAACACCTTTTCGATTTGTCAATTCGGGCCGCTTTTCTTTAACTGCATTGTTCAAGTTTGTTATTTGTTCAATGGAGACATCTGAATTGATCGTTCGGTTGGGTGATACAAGTTCAAAGTAGACAATTCCTTTGTAATCCCACCACACTGACATACATGACAAACATAACTTGCTTTTGATGACTATCAGCTTTTGATGTAGTTTGAACTTGTTCACCTGGCTTGCTCCACGACCATTCATTCATTCATTAATTTATTTATTCATATTCTCTAGTTGATTACAGTTGTTATTATACATTAATAGTACTTCATTCAATAATAATTTAGTTTGTAGAGAATAGGGGTAGCATTTTGTAAAATTTTAACAATAATAGTGATAAATGCTACTTTCATAAAATACAAAACCATTTTTAAGGGGTGAACTAAAAATGTACATTGAAAGAAAAGAGAACAGAAGAACAGCATCTATGAGTAATCATCGAGAAAAAATTAAACACTAATTTTAAATAATTGGGTCTAGTAGATCTTCTATTTGATTGTGATCAAATTCAAAAAGCCATGTTTTAATTTTAATATTAAATAATTTAAATGAGTGTAATGACTTTCACTCAATAGGCAGTTTATTAAATAATCTAGATGGAACTATGCAACATGTATTTCTGAAAAACGTTGTACGAAAAGTTGGAACATTGACATTTAGGCTTTGATTGCTTCGTAGACTATAGCGATCAGAATGTCTGCTATTCAAATAGCCACATCTCGCAAAGAAAATTTCCAACACTTTATAATAATACAAATGTCTCAGAGGAAGAATTTTCAAGCTGTTAAATAATGGCATGGAATGATAAAATTTGTTTTTATTTCATATTTTCCTTACTATACATTTTTGGATTACCAGGATATTAGCCACTTTGCATTGAGGAGCACCACCCCAGCAGCAAATACCATACTGCAATTTGGAATGGAATATACCACAGTATATCATTTTTAACACCATGGTGGAACATGTATTCTTGAGATAATAAAAAATACGCAATGTTGAGTTAAAGTATTTCTTCATCGCCAGGATTTGCTCATTCCAATTCAATTTATTATCAATAATTATTCCTAGGTACTTAAAATGAGTAACAACTTCAATCCTAAAACAATCAGGGTCACATAGTATTTGATTTTATTATCCTTATTACTGCAGATATTGAAGGTTTCACATTTCGAAGAATGAAAGACAATATCAAAATCAGGTAAAGTAGTGTGTGTAAGACTAAGATCATCCAAGCCTTTGAAAATAGAGGACCAAAGTCAAATAGAGCATCTTCAGTAGATAGCTCCTGCCTAAAACCATACTGTTTTGAACTAAGAAAATTATTTTTTTCTAAAAATAAGAGAATTCGCCTTTTCATAATTTTTTCAAATGCCTTGGAAATACTTGGTAGCAGAGATATCGGTCTATAGTTCCGTATATCTTTAGGATTATTTTTCTTATGAAGCGGAATTACAATCGCACATTTCAATTTATCAGGAAAAACTCCTGATAGCACGCTTTTATTAAATATGTACGCTAGCACATCGGCAATATTCAAACTGATATTTTTTAATATATCATCCACACCACGAAATTGCGAATTATTCAAGAAACATACGGTTTTCCAGGTTTCAAAGGAGTTTCAAGTTTCAAAGTTTTCATAAGCTCAAAGCAAAAACTGTTTCTGGATGTACCGACATCTTGAATTATGTAAGAATTTCGATTTTTTTTCCGATTGAGATTGTTGTGAATAAACCATTTTTGATCACCAGTTATCAATCCTTTAATAATAGATAATTTTCCGAACGTTTCTTTAACAAACCGTAGATGTTTATGCAGTCTGTTAAATAGATTTTCGTTCAGTTCTGGAACCCACACATCGTGTTTTTGTACGCAGCAAAGTTGTTTTGAGCGATTTTCAGTGCATTGTATGTGGTACATGAAGCTTCTCTGCAATCCCACGTGTTGTACTGCGACGATTCGAATCGATTATTGCTTTAATTTAGTCCCTTTTTTGTTTTCAATGCATTTTTATTTAGTATTCTTTGTTCTCTTATATGCTAGACAAAAATACTCAAAACTTGTTTACTACCTAATCTGCTAAACATAATTCTAACTTACCGACTCTTAACAAGTGGTCTAAGTTAGTGATTTGGTTGTCATCAACTTCAACTGGACAAGTCATCAACCAACTTAACAAGTGTAAATGTGTAAAAGTGTGGTATGTGCACAGTAAAAACCGGAATTGAGACCACAGTGTGGTAGCTGAGCCAACAGTTTCAACTAAAAAAGGGGTGTAAAACTGAACTATTCTTCGTTGAATATGCCTTAGGGGATGAAACGGATGTCGTGTGCATGTTGGAAATGGGCGTGTTGACGAAATAAGGACTTTCGTGTTGAAAGGAGATTATCCAAAGCTATGCCCAGCGAATGGTACAGTACAAGATGGTTTTCTCTTCAGACATTTACTTAAGCAACGTGACAAGTCATCAACTAACTTAACTAGTGCTCTAGGTTCGTGATTTGGTCGTCATCAACTTCAACTGGACGATCAGAGCGTTTTTCATCCTTGAGTGCAAAATCACCAGAACGAAATTTGGAAAATCAATTTTAAAACTGCCGTTCTTTTTAAGCTTTGTCACCATAAGCAACACAAGCTTGCATTTTTTCCTTTCCGGAAATAAAAAAGCAAAATATGATGAAAATGTTCGTTTAGTATTGATTTTCCATTTTTCAACAGACGCCAAACAAAAACTACACATCCGATAAATTTTCATTACTGATTGACAGTTAAAGTATCAATAGTTGTGTTCCTGTACCAGAAACAGACAACACAAAACAGTACAACACAATGCAAACAAACCCAATGTCCGTTCCCGTATTCCGGAAAATGGGTCTTACGTTAAATGAGCCCTCTCTTGAGAGAGTAAAATATTTCCCCACCCTGCCAATTTTAACACAAGAAGTTTTTGTGGGTATGTTGTTGGTTTCTTGTCAAATTAATTGGTGTGCGTACAGAGATAAGTGAGCATTGACCATGTGTCTATATCGAAAAAGTGAATTTGACATTACTTAAGGATATACTTTACACCTTTGGTTTAGATGCGTTCCCGTACTTTGCCTCTTTGTGAGTGAGATTTACAATCCTTATGAAATGGAATACTTCAGAGTTTAGTGCAAATGGTACTAGAAAACACAAATTACAAAATGTGCTCGACATTTCGCTTATGTCAGCAAACCGAAAAATTCAACTGAAGCCATTTATGAGTGTACCGGGTGTCCTCTTAATCTTATAACTTCTCTCAAATGGACCAATTTTTCAGTATCAGAACTACTTATATAAGGTTGTCAAATATCTCCCTTCCGCTTTTTTTATAATATTCCACTATAACAGTAAAGCGTCTTTTTAGTGGAATTCGAATATAGTGGGGGCTAACATCTGGTTTTTGTGGTGGAGTTCTTAGCAAGTGTGCGGTCTTGTATAAAAGCCAAAGTCGCGCGTTATGTGCGTTGTGCTTGGGATCATTATCCTGCTGGAAATAAAGCGTGATTTTTACCATAAAAGCTATATTAAAGCTTTTTAGAAAAAAGAACACATAAAATTCAAAAAAATGCATGAACTCTTTATTTGAATCAATATTACGGTCCATATAATTTAATGTTTAAAAATCATTTCACGCAAATGTTTAACTTGACTGAGCCTCAAATGATCCATCCGCTTAGTCCAATTTTGGCATACTCTTTCCAACATTTCGGCCGGTAGCTCACGAATAAATGCTTCAATCTTATCTTCCAATGCGTCAATTGAAGCGGGATTGTCCTTATAGACATGAGCTTTAACATAGCCGATCAAAAAATAGTCTAAGGAAGTTAAATCGTACGATCTAGGCTGTCAGTTGACTGGTCCCGAACGTGAAATAAAATGTTCACCGAACTCGCCTCTCAATAAGTCCATTGTTGCCCGTGCTGTGTGGCATGTGGCACCGTTTTCTTGAAACCACATGTCATGCAAGTCAAGCTCTTGCAATTTGGGCAAAAAAAAGTTAGATATCATCTCAAAGTAGCGCTCACCATTCACAGTTACGTTACGATTCGCATCATCTTTGAAGAAGTACGGTCCAATGATGCCACCTGCCCATGAACCGCACCAAACTGTGGCTTTTTCTGGATGCATTGGTTCTTACAATGCTTCTGGCTGTTATTCACTCCAAAATTGACAATTCTGCTTATTTACTTACCCATTGAGCCGAAAAGAGCTTCGTCTATTTTTGATCATAATATGCAAGAAGCGCGCGATGAACTTTCTTAGCAGAGCACGCATTTTGTTATAAAATTCAATAATTTGCAAGCCTTGTTCGTTTGTAGGACGATTCATGGCTAAATTATGGACCAAACTGAAGATGTTTGACAGTAAAACAAAACACTAATCGTGCGTCAGGTGTTTAAGCTAGTGTTACCAAAAAGATAATAGCTAAAAAATCACCCTTTAGAAGTCATTTGAATTACCCAGTACCTTCGCGCTTATTCCCAAGTTTCTCTTAAGGATATCAATATACGAGGTCATATAATAATAATAATTGTTGGCGCTACAGTCCAAAGGAGGACCAGGGCCTAGCTTGCTCATCAACTACTCGTGTTGTGCGCGCTACTGTTCTCTCACGAGTAGAAGGGACCTACAGTTTTTTGCCGACTCCGAACGGCGAGATTTGAGAAGCTTTCTTAGACAGTTATTACTCTTTGAGTGTTGTCAGCAGCTCGAAAGAGGTGGTGCGGTGAAAAATTCGAAAAATTGGTGTTGCGCTGGGAGTCGAACCTAGACCCTTCGGCGTGTGAGCGTCGCAGTCTACCCACTACGCCACGGCGACCGAGTTCATATATAGATTCCTAATACCTTCTATTATTTCCAGCTTACCTACCCCTGTTCGGACATACACAGAATTAGTACAATGATCGTCGAAAAGCTGACATTGCAGCAAACGTAAACAGACATGATCACTGCAACATGCAGAATTGTTACAACGACAGCCTAAGTGTTGATATTCTATCAACATAAACAAAACGATGAGGCTGAACTGAACTGAACACAAACAATGTTACACTTAAACGCAAAACATTAAATGCTAATGACTGACCGCAAATAACACATCATTACACTGTTGCAACACACAGGTAATCGATCCAAGTATCGATTTTTATATAAACAAACGCTGAACTTCTCATGATGTGTTATTGTGCTCCCGAACTTCTTCCGTACCAGTGGAACATATTTAAAATAAAATAAAAACCTTTCAATTAACTTTGAGTTTCTTTCTCGTCAATCTCGCGTTATACAACACGCTTGTCTCCTAGAGAGAGAGCTTCGATAGATAAAAAGATATATATTTATTGGCTGCTTAGTGTAACAATATTTTACCAAAGTTTGCTCTAGCTTGCACAGAGATACGATTTTGTAGAAACCTTACCACTGAAAATACAATTGTTTTACAAGTAAGATATGCAATTCGGTAAGTTGAATCTATCTTGGAGGAAAAACTATGGAAAAAAACCTCCATTGAATAGAAAGAGAGAGCTTCGATAGTCGGCCCGATCCTGCCAAGATTCCGCCCTGAGTTCCTAAAGCAATCTGTGGATCTCTGGATCGTTGATCGGTTTCTGGAAGTATGTTTCGCTGTTTCGCCGTAGAACATATTTTGTTTTACAAATAAAATAATTATTAATTCCCTTTCAGGAACACTTTACTCTTTTTTGACATTTTTCTTACTTCAATTATAGTACTGCCCTGTCAAACTCTAGCAAATAACTGTGTAACGCGATAAATATCTATCATTACTTGCATAGTACGTAATGTAAGAATGTTTTCAGCTGTACGCAAGCTTTTGTGGAGCAAATGTAGCAACATTTATTTTGTTTTTCGTTATTTGTTTAGAGAAAATAAAAACACTGAACAAAGTATAAAATACTTAATCCAGAATTTTGATTTTTTTTATTGAAATTTATTAAATAAATTCTACCACCTACCGTTCGTGTACAATGGATCTTCCCTTCTATATTTCTTCGTTGCACAAAAACTTTTGTGGAGCACTGTATTCTTAGTTCTTAGTTATGTTGTTTTGTTAGTACGATGGACAACTTTGGGTTTCTAATTGTTCCAGTGTAGTACTTCCAAACCTCCTTCTCTAATTTGTGATAAGTATTATTTATCGCCAACCAACGCAAAGGAACTTATGTTTCACCAATGCGAATAGCACAACAGGCAAAACCAATACTGCCGGCCATGCTAGCAGAAAAGTCTTTTATTGATTCAAACAATCCCAAAGCTTTATATCTCTGAATAAACCCAAGATGATAATATGTTCTAAATGGCATATCTTCCACTACCTCTGCAAATATGTGCACAGAGTACTAGCAACGTAACATTGGAGTCGTTGTAATCCCATTTAGCTTACTGTTGGAACAATTTTTGATTTTCAAGGGTTCCCGCAGGCTTTTTCGGTTTTGAACTCAACTCAGTTGCAAATTTCAAATTTTTAATATAGGGTTGTCTTTTAAATTTTCCGGCTATGTACAAAGCGTTACAGAGCTCGTATCTGAAAATACTATACATCATTTGAAAGGTCTTGACATAACCTACAAAACGACGCTGCATGATTTGTTTTTATATTTCGTTCAACATTTATAGACGTGTATTGTAATATGTAAATATGTAATATGTAAACATATGTAAACATGGAGTTCACTAACGGCGAAATTCGCGCTATTTTAAAGTTTTCCTTCCTTAAAAGCAAATCCGCTAGAGAAACGTTACGTGAGATTAATGGTGTTTTGGGGGATGGTACTCTATCACTTCAAACCGTGGAGGAATGTTTTCCACGAATCAGAGCCGGTGAAAACGAACCATGGATAAGTCAGCCGGCGGAAGCCCTGTGACGACGAATACCGATCGAATTATGGAATTCATCAAGTTAGACCAGCATGTTGTGTCTTGTGACATCGCCCAGGAGATAGGAGTTAGTCACCAAACCATTTTAAACCACCTGCAGAAGGCTGGAAACAAAAAAGTGCTTGATGTTTGGGTGCCTCATGATTTGACACAAAAATACCTTCTGGACCGAATCAATGTCTGCGATATGCTACTGAAACGGAACGAACTCGACCCATTTGTAAATTGGGCGATGAAAAATGGATCACATACGAAATTATCAAGCGAAAACGGTCGTGGTTGAAGGTCGGTGAATCGTCCCAAATAGTAGCCAAGCCGGTATTGACGGCCAGGAAGGTTTTGCTGTGTATTTGGTGGGATTGAAAGGGTATCATCCACTTTGAGCCGCTCTCATAAGGCCAGACGCTTAATTCTACCATCTGCTGAGAACAACTGGACCGCTTGAAGCAGGCGATCGACCAGAAGCGACCAGAATTGGCAAACAGAAAGGGTGTAGTGTTCCACCAAAACAACGCCAGACTGCACACTTCGTTGATGACTCGTCAGAAGCTACGGGGGCTCGGATGGGAGGTTTTATCGCATCCACCATATAGCCCGGACATAGTGACAAGTGATTACCACCTGTTCCAGTCCATGGCGAACGCCCTTGGTAGTGTAAAGTTGAACTCAAAAGAGGCTTGTGAAAAGTGGCTGTCCGAGCTCTTCGCAAATAAGGAGGGGGGCTTTTACGAGGGGGGTATTACGAAGTTTCCGTCTAGATGGAAACAGATTATCGAACAAAACATATCCGAAACATAAACTATATCCGATCACTATAACACTTTTTATGAAGCATAGAATAAAGAGCAAAAAAGCGTAATGGAGATATTTGAAAACTTTATAAATTTTAATAAACTATGCTCAAAAATTTTTTTTGCAATTGACACATTTTCGTTTTGGATACTTTGTTCATTTTTGTTCGCCTGAATGGAGTACCACTTCTATCGTCTGTTTTTAGACATATAATCGCTGTTCAGCAAATACTGGTAATATCTAATTTTTTAAACTAATGGTTTCTGTTTTATATTGAACACAAGACTTAAGTGCATTTGTACAAAGTGTTCAAATCATGAATACATTCCTCTTTCGAAGTTAGATGAAATCCACTACTTTCTGAGAAATTCTAGCATTTGCGGATGATTTAAATTATTTTCATCTACAAATAATGTAACCGACTGCATTGAAGTCAGATATACAAAACCTATCGGAATGGTGTTATCAAAATGATCTAATTTAAATATTTCAAAATTTTAGATTTTCGCGGCACATAGAATAACATCTTTTAACATTTTTTTTATGACTGCATCAATAATCATAGACTTAGTCGTCTGGATGAAGTTAAAGATCTTAATGCAATTTATGTACAGTGACTCCAACGAGTAATCGGGCAAGGGTTCTGATTACTTTTCAAGAAAACAAACGAATAAAGTAAGTTGCGATGGCTTTTCTTTTTTTCATATATTTATTTTTTGATGCATCTTCTTCTGTAACAAAAACAAACATTTAAAGAAAAACTCAACAAAGCGGTTAAGAACATGACAATAGGAAGAAAACTAATTTTATATTGCGCAACAGATAATCGGACAAAGACCGAAAAATAACTAAAAATTGGATATTAGTATTAAGTAGTATAGCATTGGCTTGAAAAACTGCCTATAATCGTGTTGACATCGTATCTACTAATGTTTCGCTTAGAATGTCATGCCTTTACCAAACTGTTTTTAAACTCTGTCAATAAGTTGAACGCCTACTAAGGTCTTCCCAGAGATGGTCAAAAATAATAAGGTCTGGACCCTGTGCAGGTGTCTGAAGCAATTTGGGAGAGCCGTGGATCAACAAGACTTTTGCTACTTGTGAAGCGTGCTTGGGATCATTGTACTGGTAAAACGTAAAGTCACTTAAAATGCCTAACTTTTCTGCACTTTGCTTTACGTTTTCCATTCATATGTTGATGTAAATACATTTTTCATTTTACCATCTATAAAATGCAAATCGCCTACCAATGTAGCCCCAAACCGTTACAGAACCTCCTCCATGTTTGACTGTGGCCTTGGTGTAATTGTGAAAAATCTCTTCATTTCGTTGCCACTTGATCCATGCAGATTAAAGTCGCTTTTATCAGTGAAAAGAACCTTTAAAATTAAAAAGAAAATACGAGTTGGAAATGTTTTTAAGATTTTTAATAAATGATTTACCGTGTTCCAGAAATCGTAAGTTTTCAATAGATATTCTTGAGCAAATTTCGCTCTTGCACTATTGATTTTCTGGCATATACATATAAAGGGTTTTTTCCTTGCCACTCTTCTATATTAATTAAATGTACACTAAGATTCAAAAGTCTACATACACAATAGGAGCTTATTGTATTTTTAAGTATTCGGCTAGTAAAACGCAAGATAGGCTCAACAAAAAACATAGACATACTTCTTTTTTTTATTGACCGTAACAATCTTTTTTTTCTTTTTTAACGTACTGTATGTACACTTATGTTTTACTTTTCAATACCTTGTTAATTTATATTTAGTTAATTTGTATGTAAATGAAACAATTTTACGTTTTTATTTTTTATATGTTTTTGAATATTGTTTAATAAAAGGTTTTATGTTCTAGTTTTTGATTTTACTGCGTTTAATTTGTTACAAAGGTATAAATTCATTTAGTTACTATTGTGTATGTAGACTTTTGTCCCTAAGTGTATGTAGGGTATTTCGAACGGTATTTAAGCAAACACTTTTTCCACTCATTTCTTTTAAGAAAATTTGAAAGTCCTTAGCTGTTTTAAATATGTTTTTCTATTTCTTTCAATTGACCGTTCCTGTTGTTCTTTGAGTATTTAGCTTGCCCCGCCTACTTTTATCAGACGCTGTACTGTAACTAGGTATTGTGTCGTGGATAGTAGATTTACTTTTTCCGACTCTTTCAGCAATTTCTCTTACTGTGTTTTTTCCACTATTTAATTTCAAATGATGCTTCCTTACCACGTGGAGCCATTTTCATAAAAACTAAATTACGGAAGCTTACTACTCAATGCCAATATGAAATGAATGTGAAACAAATTTCGCCAAGATGTGCATAATGTGAACGATAACGTTAGTTTTTACAATATTTTTCAAGTTGTCCGATTATTTGTGGCGGAGTATAAAATAAGTTTTCTTTCTATTGTCGTTATTTTATCCGCTATATTGTGTTTTTTTTTAAATGTTTGTTTTTGGTACCGACGAAGATGTATCAAAGAATAAATACATATGTATTCAGTTATGATTGTATACCAAAAAAATAAAACAAAACAGTGGTCGGCCTTAAAACAGCACGAATATGAAGTAATGATAGGTATATGCTCAATTTTGTGAGGTACTGTGTATGAAAAAAGAATAGCCCTTTCAACTTATTTCATTAGTTTGTATTCTTGAAAAGTAATCAGAACCCTTGTTCGATTATTCGTTGGAGCTACTGTATGTCATGTTGTTTGCTTTAATTGTCAAACAGAAAAATGATGACTCCTTACTTCTGTTGGGGGAAAGTCAATGTTTGCCGGTTATTTTAATGAACTGCGCTTTATTTAAAAATAATTTAACTTAAATACTACAAATTTGTTTACTCCACGATAATATTACGAAAACGCGGGAAAACGAAATGTACAAAGGTGAATGAAACGCGCTGTTGTGCGTACTTGAGCGCTGTGCTTCATCGCTTGGCGTCGTGTTTCATTATTGTTGTGAACGCTCACAACACATGTTAAACTTTTCTTAACATTATGGTTACATTAGGTCTGTTCCAATTGATTTTTGTACAAAAATTCGTAGTTGAGTCGTTTGGGTAAAAATCTCTCTCGCAAAGAGTAACTCTACCGAAAATTGTGAAACGACTCTTCGTAGAAATTCGTAAACAGCTATCAGACATATGAAATGTCAGAGGTTTTTTTTATTTTCGATTTGACAGCCATGTGCTGCCGTGTTGCTGCCACAGTTTTTTCTTCGGCAGAAATTCGTAGGGAGGGGAAATATTTTGCTCTTATGTGCTTTCTCTTCTGCGAAAAAATCAGCTAATGGAACGCTTTTACGTAGTTTTTCCGGCAAATTCGTAGACATTCATAGCAATTCAGAGCAATTGGAACGGACCTATTATTGCGAAGTCTAACGTCATATAAGGATTTTTGAAAGGAAATAGTAAGGATTTTCGTGAAACGCAATACATTATGAATAAATTCTGATTCAATGTTATTAAGCAGTTGATTAACTTGAATTACGATAACGTATGGAAACGAAACGTTCCCCAAACGCAACAGGTGTTCAAGTTACGTAATTTCTTCTCATCCATATACTGTTGTGGTACATAAACAACAGCCTCGAGTGTTGCTTAAAGCTCTCAATTCGACCATAAACTGATTACGTAGCATAGGAGTTCAGTTTAGTAAGGATTTTTCCGCAACAATCTATATTTTGTTATTTAAACCCCACTTGGTATATTCCTCCATTATCTGGGGCTCATCATACGACAATCAAGAACTCAGACTCCAACGAGTTCAAAAACATTTCGCCAGATAAGGTGCGTCCCAAAATGATAAAGCCAACTTCCAACCAAAACTTGGAAGTACATACAGTAAAACGAAAGTATTAATAAAAATAAAAAACTCCTTTATCTACCATATATAAAGACGTATTTCGAAAATTCGTTAAAAGTTTCATAGTTCACACTATTCAAAAAAATATATTAATTCGTGCCACTGTATTTGCACTTTGTGCACAGTAAAAATCAAATGTATCCACCTTTATTTAAAATTGTATCGTAGACTCTATTTTGCATTGAGTTAACTAATATTTGGAGTTTTTTGTTTCTAATTTCGTGCCAATTTCTATTCTTGCTCTCTTAATCTCAAGAACGTTGTTAAATTGTTATCCGTCAGTATACACCAGCCTTGCTAATATACTCCATAGGTTTTCGATTGGGTTTAATTCTGGCGAACGTGCTAGTCATGTCATACGAGTAACAGGAATATCTCTGTCAAAAAACCGGTTTCTAGAAGAAGCTGCAACGTGAATTGGACCATTATCCTGTTGAAACTCTGTGAAATGTTGATCCCTTTCTTTAAGAAATGGTAAAAGAGTCTCCTCCATTATGCCTTGGTACGTCTCTGCGTTGATTATGCTAAGAACAATTGCTACGCGGGAATTTCCGTACCAACAAAAGGCGCCCCACACCATTACACTACCTCCTCCATGCTGACGTTTGGAGAACGAAATTTCTTCTTATGTATGTCCGGCCCGTCGAAATTAAATTTGTTTGCGTTACTCCAAACAGCTTTTTGCCATTTTTCTTTAAGCGCCACGAGTTTGCGTTCCCAGTCCAATTTTGCCATCTTAAGCTGTGCGGTAAGAGGTGGTTGCGACTTCATTTTTTTCGACTGCAGCTTACTCGACGGCTTTACAAATCTGTGAACGGTGGATTTGGCGGCTTCTATTCGAGGACATGCTGCTACACTTCGAATGCTATTTGTGGAATTAGACATTCTCTTAAAATGCGCCTTAATGGCTTTACAAATCTGTGAACGGTGGATTTGGCGGCTTCGATTCGAGGACATGCTGCTACACTTCGAATGCTATTTGTGGAATTAGACATTCTCTTAAAATGCGCCTTATTGACTTTTTTTTAAGCCAAAAAAGTGTCCATTTGTTTCAAATTTTGAAAGAGATGAAGTGATTTAAGAGTTTTCAAATTTCAAGTGTCGACTTGCGACTTTTAAACAATTCAATTATTTGACCTTTTTCAAATTCAGTCAACGGCCTTCCCCTTCCCATCTTGATAATGTTTACTCGAACAGCAAATAATCGACACTAATCGAGAGCAAATCATATTTGTTCATACTAGGTCCGTTCCAATTGCTCTGAATTGCTACGAATGTCTATGAATTTGCCCGAAAAACTACGAAAAAGCGTTCCATTAGCTGATTTTTTCGTAGAAGAGAAAGCTCATGAGAGCAAAATATTTCCCCTCCCTACGAATTTCTGCCGAAGAAAAACCTGTGGGCATTAGCTCAGCAGCAGATGGCTGTCAAATTGAAAATAAAAAAAAAACCTCTGACATTTCATATATCTGATAGCTGTTTACGAATTTCTACGAAAAGTCGTTTCACAATTTTCAGTAGAGTTTCTCTCTGCAGGAGAGATTTTTACACAAAACTACTCAACTTCGAATTTCTGTGCACAAATCTATTGGAACAGACCAACTGCAATGGAGTAGGGTTTGTAAAACATGTTGAAGTTGTACCGTTAGAGAAAAGATACAGCTGCAGCCGTAGTTTGACTCTATCTTTATGAGACATTGCCTTTGTGTGTGTTTGCCCAAATGATAGCAAATATCAGTAAATTCTTCGATATGGTTAGAATTTTTGAGTGTACTCAATGTTTCTGAGGATTTTTTGAAATCCTGAGAGATTTTTTCCCCCAATCACTTGTCTCGCATTTTTAAGACAGAACATTTTGACTATCACTATCATTTTGAGACGCACTTTGTGATTTCCAAAAGTTGTTTTCCTTTGAATTTTGTTTAATTGCGACGAAAGATGTAGAACAATTTGCATGCAAACCTTAAGTTTCAGGCGTTAGGCAACTTCAGCTATGTTTATGCGCGATATTATTAATTAAAGATCACCTGGTGAAGGCAGCAATCCCTGCCGAAACGTTGGGATAATAACAATGAAAAAACCTAGTTCCTTTCAAAATCAACAGCGACCAAAAAAGCCGACGAAGGAAAGACAGTTTCCCCTGCATAATATTATTAATTATCACATAAAATCACCAAAATTACTTTTTATCCGTGAAAGATTTCTTATGTGACGAATATATTTTTTGATAAAAGACATACAACCAACTATGGTTACAATCAACCCGAAACAAGATGCATGATAACATTCAATGATCTCTGCAATGAAATTGATTTTAACTTCCCACGATTAGAGCTCAAAAACATACTTTTTGCATTGCTTCTTAATAAGGATTATTTGTTGAAGTAATTTTTAAAATAGTAAAAGTCGATAGATCATTATTAGACACTCAGCAAAACTGCTGTGTAAAGCGATACTGAGCGTTATGACATCGAGAACGTAGTGTTCTATATGCTCTGTGACGGATAAAACACAAAAGAAAAAAAACTATTCACCCATAGTTGTGTGACATATTTTTTCACTAATTCTTCACTTTTCTTTATATGCTCAATAATGCTTTCCATTAATCTAACGCTGAATTCATATAACAATTGAATTCATAATCACTCAATAAGTCCCGGGACATATAGAAGGCACCACTAAAAAAATTATTAAGTTAATAGTAATTTTTTTTCTGTTAGTGGCGCCCCCTGTATGTCACGGGACTTATTGAGTGATGTGCTATTCTTCAAAGCCTGGAAAACATTTTGAGAAAAAACTAAGACTGGGAAGTTAACCGAAAGGTTCGCATCTTCAGAAATGTAGTCCTTTCTTATCAACTCGTTGCTCTCGCTTGTGTTTTACCCAGTATTGACTGCGTTGATTCGCTTCTTTAGTAATAATAATTGTTGGCGCGACAGTCCACAGGGGGATCAGGGCCTATAGCTTGCTCATCAACTACTCGTGTTGTGCGCGCTACTGTTCTCTCTCGAGAAGAAGGGACCTACAGTTTTTTGCCGACTCCGAACGGCGAAATTTGAGAAGCTTTCTTAGACAGTTATTACTCTTTGAGTGTTGTCAGCAGCTCGAAAGAGGTGGTGCCGTGAAAAATGGGAGGTGTTCAGCCGGGAATCGAATCTAGGCCCTACGGCGTGTTAGCGTCGGACTCTACCCACTAAGCCACGGCGGCCAAATGAAATTAATAGGGCTTGAGAGGGGTAAATAATAAAAATGATTGTATTTAATGTTTAAATGTATTAATTTGACTTCATAAAGGGCAACTCGCCAGATATGCGTCATTTCTTGTAACAAATGTTGCTCGTTGCCAGCTTTCTATAGAATCATCAGTCGCTGTGGCTATTTCCAAGTTCAGGTGCTCTACCCTTAAACAGCCTTTATTAAGCAAAAATCGAAAATACAAGAAACCTGGTTACGATTAGGAATGATTTTTTTCCTACTAGTAAGCTTAAGTGGCATAGCACCATCATTTTAATTATTTTATTTTAATTTTTGAATTTTATCATTTTAATCATTATTAACATTAAATAGCTGTTGTTTGTTTATTGCAAAATTAAGTCATAGCTGGGTTTCTGTTAAAGCTCTTAAGAAGTACTTGAAGTCGTGACAAGGTCTCAGTTCTAAATGCGTTTGCAAATTTGATTTCGATTTGATTTCGAAAAAACAAAAGGTCTCAGACTCTATAAGATCAAGTTTAATAAAATAAAATACAATTTAATAAATTTAA
Source organism: Eristalinus aeneus (assembly GCA_955652365.1). Taxonomy (NCBI): domain Eukaryota; kingdom Metazoa; phylum Arthropoda; class Insecta; order Diptera; family Syrphidae; genus Eristalinus; species Eristalinus aeneus. The sequence goes on from OY019131.1 coordinate 53,710,496, forward strand.
TTTTTTTAGATAAATATCATTAAAAATGCCGCGAAAAAAATGTTCGTCTGTCGAGGAGGTAGAAATCAACATGAAGCTGTACTGTGACCAATCAAACAATCACATGAAGGTTCGGAAATATGACAATGCGCTGAAGGGCTATACCTGGGTAAGAATTTTATAAGGTTCTTTAATAATTTATATACTGTTATCTAATATGACTTGTTTCTTTTTTAAAACTTATGAAACAAGTGTTGCGTCCTTCTGAAAGCTAAAAGTTTAACTCTTGATTACTCTAGCCTTAAGCTTTAAATTTCTTAAGTATTGCAGTCCTATTAGCTTTCATTGTGCTCACAACAGTGATTTTCTTCTGAAACAATACCTTAGCCAGTGATAGGTTCGTAAAATAATTACACATTGTAACATTACAACCCAAATCGTAAAGTGGCTCCAGAACTCTATGGACAACATCATTCACCCTGTTAGACTTTTAAAACAGACCTTCAGGCTGTGCTTCAACGTAGATTTCAAAGTAGTATAAATACGGAAACTTTGTATCCACTACCATGAAGTTTTGTATTCAAAATTTATCTGGTTTTTCGGCATATACAGTGAACCAAAAGAAAAAACTGGGACACTTATTACCTTCAAATTCAGCTTGAAATATCTCAGCCATTTTTTAATATATTAAAACGAAATAAAGTGCATATGAAACTGCAGTTTAATACGGTTTCAGTAATCCAAACACATTTATTGTTAATTTTTTAATTTTAGCAACTAAAAGTTTAAATCAAAAATAGTGCAAATTCAAAAAACTGGGACACTTGTTTTCCAAGACTAGAAATAATGTACCTTTGCTTTTATATCCTTATCTTTGATCAAAGATTACCTCCGCTGTTCTGTCAAGTTGTTAACAATTGCATATTTATGTAATTAAATTTAGTTGTTGAAAAAATGGAAAATAAACAGACGTCCCGTGATATGAAAGCTTTAATGATTGATTATTATGAACAAAATTATGGTATTCACGAAATTTCTTCAGTGGTTAACAAACCTAAATCAACAGTCTTTTAAAGATAACGGTTTTCTTCATCGCGTTTCGGGAAGTGGAAGGCCTTCCGAAATTTCGTCGGATCAAAGTAAACGAAGAATTTTAAGGGTGGTAAATAGAAACCCGAAAGAATCAGCTGTGGAAATTGCCAAAACTTTGAAAAAAAAATGCAGAAGTTCAACAGTGCGCAATTTTTTACATAAAAATGATCTAAAAGCACACCTCGCAAAAAGCCAGCCTTATCAATAAGAAACATAAAAAAGCGTCTGAAGTATATCAAGGAGTACGTGCAGAAGACGGATCAGTTCTGGAATCAAGTAATTTTTTGTGACGAATCAAAATTTAACATATTCGGTAGTGATGGAAGACGCTTTGCGTGGAGGAGGGACGGAATTGCTTTGGATCCCAAAAATGTCACTTCTACAGTTAAGCACGGTGGTGGGAACATAATGACTTGGGGTCCAATGGCAACAAATGGAGTTGGTTCTCTTTATGTAATTGAAGAAAATTTAATAAAGTTTGGATACGTTGATATCCTAAAACGTTGTATCCCCAAAACCAATGAAAAATTGGGGTTACCGCCTTGTGAATTGCTGTTACATGATAATGATCCAAAGCACACAGCAGGTGTAACAAAAGATTGGTGTATTTGGAACATAAAAAAGGTGTTGCCGCATCCTCCCCAAAGTCCGGATCTTAATCCCATAGAGCACCTTTGGGATGTTTTAAAAAAGAAATTTCGAAAAAGAACCATTAGTACCAGATAAAAGTTAAGGACAGCATTGTATGAAGAATGACAAAAAATTCAAAAAACCTGGTCAGATCGATGAACGGTAGATTGTAGGAAGTTATAAAAACAAGAGAACAACACACAAAAAATTAAAAAAAAATAAATATTTTAATTTTTTGTAACTGTCTCAGTTTTTTTTTGGCCGATGAATTTGCAAAATTTTTGATTTAAACCTTTAGTTGCTAAAATTAAAAAATTAACAGTAAATGTGTTTGAATTACTGAAATCGTATTAAACTGCAGTTTCATGTGCAATTTGTTTCGTTTTAATATATTAAAAAATGGCTGAGATATTTCAAGCTGAATTTGAAGGTAATAAGTGTCCCAGTTTTTTTTTGGTTCACTATACATACCTCGAAAACCCACAAGTTGCTCATCCAACGTCAAATAGTCACTGGGAACGAAATCATTGCGGCAATTGACAATGAATAAATCTACAACTTCTCTTATAGGGACCAATTTATCAAATTCCCGGCGTTGAGCTCTGTCATTGACGTCATTAAATCCTTTAATTCTCAAAAGAAATCGGAATTTATTTACTGACATCGCCGTGTACTCAATTTCTTATCCCGTGCCTTGAGAGTTATCCCAAAAATCGTTTAGGTTCCGACGTTCATTTCTGAATACTCCAAACAATAACCCCGGAAAAGCTCTCATTTCAATAGAATCGGTGGGTTTAACGTCCCGGTCTTTTTGAAAGTTGTCGTTTACCTTATCAATATATATACGAGGGTTGCCTCTTATATTTCTCGATTAGAGAACAAAAACAATTATTAATAATCGAAAATAGCTTTATTGTTTTTCAAAATAATTCACTTTTGCATGATTTTGAACCAATTTTCGAAGTACTTTTGCCACTCTGATTGAAGTATCTCCAAAACATGCATTCTCAACGCATCAATCTCTTCTTCAGGTGTCGAAAAACGTTGACCTCTCATTTTATTTTTTAAGTGCGGGAATAAAAAGAAGTCATTCGGTGCCAAGTCAGGTCTATGCATCAAATCGATGTTTCGAGTGATCAAAAATGCAGTTGTTTGAGTCTATGTGTGAGAGCTCGCATTGTCGTGGTGAAGAGTGATCCGTCTTCGGCGGTTGGTTTTCCTGATTTCTTGGAAGACAACTGGCAAACACATGGTTGTGTACCACTTAGAATTGACTGTTCTGTGTTGCTATAGTGGTACGGTTGCGACATGTCCAGTTTTTCCTAAAAAATAGGCGACCATTTGCTTGGAAGTGCTTCGTGCGAGAGCAACTTTTGTTGAATTTGGCTCAATTTGAAACACCCATACAGTCCACTGCTGTTTACTTTCGGGCTCATACGCGTAAAATCAACGAATCATCGCCTGTCACGATGTCATAGACGTGTTTCGAAGCACCGCGATCATATTTTTGGAGCATTTCTTTCGACCAATCGACACGAGTCTGTTTTTGAGCGATTGACAAATTGTGTGGGATCCAACGAGAACAAATTTTTTTGATGGTCAAATGTTCATGCAATATTTAATGTATGCTGTCCCGATAATGCCTAAGGTTGTCTCAATCTCACGATAGGTCACATGACGATGTTACAATATCAGTTGGCGCACAGCATCAATGGTTTCCGGAACAACAACTGATTTTGTACAACCTTAACGAAATTCGTCTTGGAGTGAACTACGACCTCGGTTGAATTCACCAAACCATCGATAAACACTGGTCCTTGATGGAGCTTCATCGCCAAAAATTGAATTAAGTTCATCGATGAACTGTGATTGAATTAGCCCACAACAAAAGTTGAAAAAAATAATCGCACGAACATTTTCAAAATTTTAAATCCATTTTTAGGGCGAGATGAATCTTTTAAGTTACTGTAAACAACACAAATAGCGCTCGTATTTCAAAACGTTCTGAGTACATATAACATATAACCTCAAAAATGTCAAACTTATCGATAGAGCTGGCAGTTGCCAGATTGCAACTGTCCTGTGTGAAAAATAATTTAAAACTCGACTTCTTCTTTTGAACCCGGTAGTACGTATGTTATGGGCTCGAGTTCTAGTTGCTGGTGGTATATTTTTTGACCAAATTGTACCATTTGGACATTTGTAGGCTGATGGTCTTTCCGCGAGAGGAATATCAGAGTCGTCCAATCCAGTTTCGAATGTTTCGAATTCTTGAGTTTTCGACTCACGATCACGAACCAGGTTTTCTAAATCCGGTAACGATGCAAGTTCCTCTTCTTCACTATCAAGTGGATCATCGAAGACATCATCAGTTTCCATCTCCAAAAGCTATCTCTCCAGTCTAAGTTATTCAGGATGAAAAACCTTTATTTTATATAAAAACAGAACAGAAATTGGTACACGTATACTCGCACGGACTTATACGTTAGGCAAGTGACATAGCGAGATACTGACCTGTTGACAAAATTTAGTTGATGAGGCTTATCTGAACTGACACTACTCTGACATAAAAGACTGTTAAGTTATGAAGAAAACTGCTACTGTGGTCTACTATAGTAGGACACGCGTGCACTCCAGTGTTACGTAATACCAATTTGTAACCAATGTATTATATTATTTCAAATCTGCTCTCTTCAAATTTCTTCAGATTTAATCTTGTCTTTCAATTTAGACTTTCTTTTCTTATTTATGTTTGTTTCTGTGGATGTTATAAAGTCAATTGTGTAAATTTAAATTAACCACAGTTTTTTTTTTTTTTCAAAATCAAACGCGCATTTTGATCCATAATTTTGGCGAAATATAATTTTTTCTCGTTAGCTTCGGGCGTAATGTTCAATGACTGGTTTAAAGTATGTAATTTAAATTCGAAAATGAATGCTTATGAATTTGAGGCTAATCAGTAGGACAAAATATTCCGTAAGCCCAAGCATGTAATCAGCCTCTTGGCAAATCAGCCTCTTGGCAAATCAGCAGAAGCGTAAGTTATACTACATTAAAATTACGTTTACATTCTTTCATTTTTTAATATAGGGTCTTAAAAAATGAAAATTTTGATCCAAAGATCTCTTTGTTGAATGATTCCACTTTAAGCCTTAAGCATTTGGATCAAAACAAGAAAACTCGAAAATAACACACATAAAAGCTTCTTCTTCTTCTTGTTGTGGAGCTACAGTCCGGGGTGGACCTGGGCCTCAACCAACATGCCTTTCCAGCCAGCACGATCTATTGCCAGCTGTCTCCAGTTGCGCACTCCAAGTTGGTTGAGGTTCTTCTCTACTTGTGTGCGCCACTTTAGTCTAGGTCGTCCTCTGTTGCGTTGTCCCAATGGCACGGATTCAAAGACTTTTCGGGCCGGAGCAGTGGTGTCCATACGCTCTGCATGGCCTAGCCATCTTAAGCGTTGTATCCGTAGACGCTTAAACAGGCGCATGTCGCTGTACAGCCCATAGAGTTCGTCATTAAATCTTCTCCTCCAGATGCCATCAACGTTAACAGGACCAAAAATCGTACTCAAAACTTTTCTCTCGAAGAGACTGAGGGCTAAGGGACACATAAAAGCTATAAAAAGTAATTTGGGCCGAACTTTTGTTTCACTCTAAATATTTTGAAAGACAGACTGCAGCAGATGTTGTTGCATTTTTTTTTCGTGTTTACGAATTTTTATGCTGCTTTGTATGCATAATCACTTCAAATCCACTTTAAGCAAAATGGATTCTACGTGAAATAAAACCTTTTTTTTTTTGGAAATCAATTTGCTGCTAAATGTAATTAAGTACTCATGCATGTATAAAATATTACGAAACCCGTTTTCAAAAGAAAAAAAGTCAATTAAAAAATACATCTCAAATATTAATATGAATCCCTTTGAACTCTGCCACAAAAATAATCGAACACATTCAACTGGATAATGGAGTTTACTTGACAACCCCAACACGGTCTCAAATGTTGGTACAGGAAGTACCATCACTGTTTGACATTTGAACCACCAATAGATAGCCAATCGATCAGATATTGGCTGAGTATCTAAGCAACACCGTTGTGTTTAATCGACAAATAGCATTCTCATTCCCACGTTTTTGTTTTTGCGAAAACTGCGAAGTAACAAACCGAAAAGTTAAATTGGAACAATGCCATTTTCTTTGAAAAATCTTCTGGCTCCGGATAAGGAGCAAGAACTCCTGCAGAGTTTCGTTCGAGTAGAAATCGGCTCGGAACAGCCCGACCAAGAGCACGCATCCAGACACAAGCAAACTCATTTCGAAAGCAATCCAAAAAGCAGGAAAAAGTCGTTATCGTTCCTTGAAGCAGAGAAGCCGGAAAAGAGGGACTTCCGCAAGAAGAGTGAACCAGAGGTTATCAAGCGACGAAAATCTCGGGAAATGTTCAACGATTACTACACGGACAAGGATCGGGCGGCTGCTGTCAGCGCTGGGTACTACGACATCAAACAAAGTCTTCAGCTGAAGAAGCAGCAGGACCGCAATGAAGTCCTGCTCATCGCCGACGAGGCTGATATCAGTTCTCTCATCTCTTTGGGACTAAAAGAGATCAAGAATGGAAACACTGAAAATGCAATCCTCTGTTTCACTAAGGTTTCATTTAACTTTGCTCTTTTAGTCATTTTTTGGACGTATTACAGGTCTTGCAGAAAACTAACACACATGTATATCTTTTTTGCAGGCACTAGAACTGAACAAGACAGACGTGAATGCATTGGTGGCGCGCAGTAAATGCTACTTGCTTCTCGGAGAAGCCTATAAGGCACTGCAGGATGCTGAAATGGCTCTCAGTGAAGACTCCAACAATATGAGAGCGATGTACCAAAAAGCGGAATCACTCTACTACCTAGGTCAATTTGAGCAGAGCTTGATGTTTTTTCACCGCGCACTCAGAGCACGCCCAGAGTTGGCTTCAATTCGCTTAGGCGTCCAGAAAACCCAAGAGGCCATTCAGAATACAATTGGCGTGACAAAACCACCGAAGACGTTGAAGAAGTCCATCGACAGCACTCCCAGACCGAAAGCCAACTCGAACAGCTTCCGCACGAAACCGAAGAGCAATGACGTGGACAAGCGAATCGGAAGGAAACTGCTGGGGGAGCTGCGGGTCGACAAGGAATACCTAGAGAATCTGCTGAAGAATCCTGATTTGAAGGAGGAGAATAAATTGAGTGAGAGTGTTTCCAATTACGCTGCTGATGCTGTTAATTTCTTGAATAAGCGTGAAGAGTTTTGGCGTCAGCAGAGACCATGCTCGGTACTTTTGACTCAGAAGAACATTCCACAGGATGCAGTTCCATTTTGGTTTTAATTAGGTATCTCATTGTTACAGTTATCAGTTATGTTTGTTATTTGGTTTGACTTGATACAATTAAATTGTTTTGTTATTAGCAGAGGTTAACAGTTGCATTTGTTGCATTTTTTGTTTCTTTGCATATATTAAAGTTTCTCTTAATTTTTACTTGGCTTGATTTTCGGTACTTAAAATTTTTTAATGATTCGATGACTCAAGCTCGGTTGTGGAACCAAAGTGTTGGAAAAATAAAATCTGTGATGGTCTGTGGATTCAAAAGAAATTTCTAGGCTACTTCAACTCTTGCACCGTTACCGTGAGGAATTACACTTGGGAATGCAAAACCGGTATACCGAAAACCAGGATAAATTTCACCGGCATCAATGCCGGTGTTCACTATGATATACCGGTAGTTTCGGTACTGGAACAATAGCGCTAAATGATACACGTAACACGGAAGCTTGCGCTAAATGATACACGTTACATGGAAGCTTGATTCGGACTTAGAATCAAATGAGATCCTGTCAATGGGCTAAGGGCTGTTAGTTCAGTTCAGAGTGTTTTTTCAGTACGTAGACACAAATTGACAGTGAAATAGTTACTAACTATTAGTTAGTCAGTTAGTTTTCTGGGATTGCAATAACTAATACATGATATGTAAGAGAACGTCACAGAAGAAAAGACAGAAGAAGAGTTTTCCGTTTGGGGGTCAGTAACAGGCTCTACTTGCTCTATTTTACATTCTTATATAGATTATAAGAGAACATCTAGTGGAGAGTTTTCAGGAAAATCAGCCGATCAGATAGCGCAACTCATAGACTATGTTATTCACATAAACATATACAACATAAGAATATATCAATTATGTATTTTACATTACAGTAGCGTACAAAAGTAAATAATTTTTTTCAATTTTGTCTAAAGATATATAATAATTAAGTGCAAAAAAGTGGAAGGGAGATATATTTGACAACCTTTATATGTAAGCGTTTTATTTGTAAGACCTTAAGAACCATGAAATATGTGTATCCTAGATAAGGTAACATTAAATAAATATTGTATTTGTCTTGTAAATTCAGCATTTCGCATGTTGCTCTATTTGCAACATTTTGCAATTACGTTTCTACATGCACTAATGAACGATATTTGTCCTAATTTCGATTGTAAATTTGTTGCACAAGAAAGTAAAATAAGTATTGAATTGATAAATGCTCTGAAGTATAGAATAATGCAAAGTCGAATAAACATATGTCAAGTTTTGGAATATACAGTACCTCACAAAATTGAGCATACACTCACAGCTTAAACATATTTCTATTTTTTTCGCCTTACAAAAAGTAGTTAATCAATAGAACTTAAATGCAGTTCGAATTGACATAACAGTTCAATTGCTAAAAACTATAAACAAAAATATGAAAATTTAAAAAAAACTTGCTACAGCTCTGTGCAAAAAAATATCACCACGTTGAGGTCTGCACTTTCAATGCTAATTACTTTTCTCCATGCTCATGTAAAGACACGATATTTATTGTAGGACATCTGTTGGATATCAGTAATAAAATGCAAAAAACAAGATAAGCGAAGATGCATTTTAAGACAAGAAAATTCCCGTTATACGAAATGAAACCGAAATTTTGATGTGTGCAAAATAATAGCACCATGTCATTCTAAAAAGTGTTTTCGAAGTGTCTAATGGTGTTTAGATTTTTTTTTGTGCGTCAAAAGATTTAAGTTAAAATATTTAAGTATTTTGAATTTAGTATTTTTAAAATACAACGTTATAAACAATTAAAATGGGTCGCGGTGAGCATTGTACTCCTAAGAAACGTGAACTTATAAAAAAAATTAATTTCTGACGGAAAAACGTACAAATTTATTCGGGAAATCGTTGGTTGTTCGAATAAAATGATTACTAATGCAAAAAAACACGTCGAAAAAGAAGAAGCAAGAGGTAGAAAATCGAAATTAACCTCTACCGACGAGCGAAGAATGATAAGATTAGTGAAACAAAACCCATTCATCACATCAAACAAAATAAAAGAGGAACTAAATCTGCCCGTATCAACATCAACCATAAGAAGGAAGTTGATAGAGAAGGAACTACCTGCCAGAAGTCCCAGAAAAGTACCCTTGCTGACAAAGGCCCATCTTCATAAAAGAAACAATTTGCGCAAGAACATTTGAACTGGGAAGTAACCAAATGGCGTAATATATTCTGGACAGATGAGTCTAAAATTGTTTTATTTGGAACTCCTGTGACCAGGACATGTGTTCGCAGGCAAAAAAACCAAGAGCTTAAACCGGAGTGTACTTTAAAAACCATTAAGCACGGCGGCGCGAAAATTAACATGTGGAGATGCTTCTCCTACAACGGTACTGGTCCTATATTTTGGATAAAACCAATGATGACCGCCGAAGTTTATGTTGGCATAATAAGGGAAACCATGTTGCCCTACGCCGAGTGGAATATGCCTCTCAGATGTGTCCTGCAGCAAGACAATGACCCCAAATATACGACGTTGTGCCGCTGTGCTCAAAAATAAGGGTAATAAGACGAAGTACTAGAACAGTAGTATAAACAAAAAAACAAAAACCGTACTATTCCACTAAATTTTGCATTTTATTTACGACGTTTTACTTGTGGTGCTATTATTTTGCACACCAAAATTTTGGTTTCATTTCGTATAACGGGAATTTTCTTGTCTTAAAATTCATCTTCGCTTATCTTGTTTTTTGCATTTTATTACTGATATCCAACAGATGTCCTACAATAAATATCGTGTCTTTACATGAGCATGGAAAAAAGTAATTAGCATCCAAAGTGCAGACCTCAACGTGGTGCTATTTTTTTTGCACAGAGCTGTATTTCTAAGCAAAAAAAAGGAACTTCATTTTAACATACAAAATTGAGCATAAATTCGAGTTACGACTAAAACAAAAACAGATAAAATTTCAGTAACGCGTGGCACCTCCTTCAGCATCTATGACAGCTTGTAACCGCCGTGGCATGGATTTTACCAGTTTTTCAGTAAAAGATGGCTGAATTCCTTCCCAAGCTGCCTGAATTTCAGTTTTTAGCCCTTGCTTATTGGAGCAGGTACTTTTTTTAACCCGCACTTTTATATCGTACCATAGATGTTCAATTGGGTTGAGATCTGGCGATTGTAGGGTGTTTTTAGCTGCTTCGGAGCGTTATAAAGCAACCATTCGCTTACTAAATAGCAGGTGTGCTTCGGATCATTATTTTGTTGGAAATAGAAAACCGAAGGTAGACCTAATTTTACTGCGGAACTTAAAATAAATTTCGTTTTAAAATATTCAAATACCCAATTTTGTCCATATTTTCTATAAATGTTTATGTATAAATTTATATGTATACATTTATATGTTTATAGTTACACAACGCTTTACAAAACGAAATTGAAACAAATACAGGTTTATATCATAAACTCAAAAAATGTTCTTTTACAAAAATGTTGATCTTATCTTTTGAAGCGCCTAGTATTCAATAAGATCGTGAAGATTATTATCTTGAAGATAGAGATACGTCTTTTACATCTCTCTCCGCTATTAATACATTAATTGTTTCATTTAAAACCAAATAGAAGAATGTGATTTAAAACGTAATGACGAATAATTCAAGCCAAGTAAAAGAAAAACAAAAGATTGAAAATGGAACATAAACTTAAAAGAGAATTAAATTTTGTTTTAAAGCATGGAATGAGGGGTACAGCTAAAGCTTGCTTTTGTATATTTGTAAACAAAACCACCAACAAGTTTGGAGTCAGTAAGAGCTTTTTTCCGCTGCTTACCAAAAAACGACAAAATTAAGATCAAAGGTTCAACAACGGTACTGCCGATCAGCTTTTTTCCGCTGCTTACCAAATAACGACAAAATTAAGATCAAAGTTTCGACAACGGTACTGTGGATCATATATGTTCTTAAATCATGTTTCAATTTGCATCAAAAACAATAATCATTTCTACAAATTAATGTAACTTATAATGGAATGAATAAAATTTTGTTAAATTATTCTTAAACATAAATATTTTTTGTTTGGTTATGTTTGAATATATTTGTACTACATTTCGCAAAATAGTACCCATATCGGTATTCTTCTTCTTCTTCTTCTTCTTGTGGCGCTACAGTCCGGGGTGGACCTGGGCCTCAACCAACATGCCTCTCCAGTCAGCACGATCTTTCGCCAGCTGTCTCCAGTTGCGCACTCCAAGTTGGTTGAGGTCCTTCTCCACTTGTGTGCGCCACTTCAGTCTAGGTCGTCCTCTGTTGCGTTGTCCCAATGGCTCGGATTCAAAGACTTTTCGGGCCGCAGCAGTGGTGTCCATACGCTCTACATGGCCTAGCCATCTTAAGCGTTGTATCCGTAGACACTACTCTGACATAAAAAACTGTTAAGTTATGAAGAAAACTGTTACTGTGGTCCACTATAGTAGGACTCGAGTGCACTCCAGTTTTTATTCAAATTTGCTCTCTTCAAATTTCTTCAGATTTAATCTTGTCTTTCAATTTAGACTTTTTTTTCTTATTTCTGTTTGTTTCTGTGGATGTTATAAAGTCAATTGTGTAAATTTAAATTAACCACAGTTTTTTTTTTTTTTTTTCAAAATCAAACGCGCATTTTGATCCATAATTTTGGCGAAATATAATTTTTTCTCGTTAGCTTCGGGCGTAATGTTCAATGATTGGTTTAAAGTATGTAATTTAAATTCGAAAATGAATGCTTACGAATTTGAGGTTCATCAGTAGGACAAAATATTCCGTAAGCCCAAGGATGTAATCAGCCTCTTTTCAAATCAGCAGAAGCGTAGGTTATACTACATTAAAGTTACGTTTACATTCTTTCATTTTTTAGTATAGTGTCCTAGAAAATGAACATTTTGAGTGAGCATGATCAAATCCAGAGATATCTTTGTTGCATGATTCCAGTCCAAGCCTTATGCATCTGGATCAAACCAAGAAAACTCGAAAATAACACACATAAAAGCTTCTTCTTCTTCTTGTTGTGGCGCTACAGTCCGGGGTGGACATGGGCCTCAATCGACATGCCTCTCCAGCCAGCACGATCTTTCGCCAGCTGTCTCCAGTTGCGCACTCCAAGTTGGTTGAGGTTCTTCTCCACTTGTGTGCGCCACTTTAGTCAAGGTCGTCCTCTGTTGCGTTGTCCCAATGGCTCGGATTCAAGGACTTTTCGTTCCGGAGCAGTGGTGTCCATACGCTCTGCATGGCCTAGCCATTTTAAGCGTTGTATCCGTAGAGCCTATAGAGTTCGTCATTAAATCTTCTCCTACAGATGCCATCAACGCAAACAGGAGCAAAAATCGCACGCAAAACTTTTCTCTCGAAAAGGCTAAGGGCTTCCTCATCCGCCTTTGCTAACGTCCAAGATTCCGCGCCATATAGTAGGACGGGGATGATCAAGCTGTTATATGAAGCGAGCTTAGTCCTTCGAGAGATGGCTTTATTGCTTCTTGAGCCCAAAGAAACAGCGATTGGCTAGAGTGATTCTGCGTTTGATTTCGGTACTGATGTTGTTGTCCCTGTTTACAGCGGAACCGAGGTATACGAAGTAAGTGAATACCTCGAAGTTTCTGCTGCCTAGTGTGACGCTCTGTCCGAGGCATCGATGTTGTGAGTCCTTCCTTGATGAAAGCATGTAATTAGTTTTGCCCTCATTTACCGCCAGATTCATTTTAGCTGCTTCAGCTTCAATGCCAGCAAACGCCTCATTGACGGCCCGCTGTGTTCGTCCAATCACGTCAACGTCATCAGCGTAAATAAGCAATTGGACTGACTTCTGGAAGATCGTGCCTTTGGTGTTGACTTGTGAGTTACGCACGATCTTCTCGAGGATGATGTTAAAGAAGTCACATGACAGTGCGTCGCCTTGTCTAAAACCTTTTTTGACATTGAAGGTCTCGGTGAGTTCGGTACCGACCTTGACGGAGCAGCGAGAGTTCTCCATCGTCATCTAACACAATTTGACGAGTTTGGTAGGAATGCCAAAACTAGACATGGCACTGTATAGCTCGTCTCTATGCACACTGTCATATGCAGCCTTGAAACCGACGAATAGGTGGTGAGTGTCAATTTGCATTTCTTGGGTCTTTTCCAGGATCTGCCGTAATGTGAAGATCTGGTCTATTGTGGACTTCCCTGGCCTGAAACCACACTGATAGGGACCTATCAGGTCATGGACAAATGGTTTCAGACGCTCACACAATACGGCAGAGAGGATCTTGTATGCGATGTTTAGGAGACTTATCCCTCTGTAGTTGGCGCAGTCAAAGGGGTCTCCTTTCTTGTGGACCGGGCAAACGACGCTGAGATTCCACTCATCGGGCATGCTTTCCTCCGACCATATCTTACAGATGAGCTGGTGCATGCGCCCAACCAGGATATCTCCAGCTGCTTTGAATAGTTCTGTGGACAGTCCGTCCGCTCCAGCAGCTTTGTTCGACTTTAGCTTCGATATTGCTATCTTCACCTCGTCTAAGTCGGGGGGACGGAATGCTTGTCTATCATCGTCCAAATTGAGTGCAACATTCTGCCTAACAGCGGGATTTGGGTCGTCATCGCCGTTTAGGAGTCGGCAGAAATGATCCTTCCAGATCCTCAGCACAGACTGCGACTCTACTACTAGTTGTCCATTTTGGTCCCGGCAGGCCTTGGTCCGAACCTTGTATCCTCCGGATAGCTGTTTTACCTTTCGGTAAAATTTTCGGACTTCATTCCTGTCAAAACACCTTTCCATTTCCTCGACCGCGCGCTTCTCATGTTCCTTCTTCTTCCTTCTGAGAAGCCGGTGCTCTTCCCTTCTTCTCTGTTCGTAGAGTTCACGAACAGCCCGCGTTGTTCGATGCAGCGTCGCCTTATAGGCGTCTTGTTTAGCTGCGTGCGCTTGCCTGCACTCGTCGTCAAACCATGGGTTCCTTCCAAACCCAGCACATCAGTGGCAGCATCTTTGATGGCTTCTTGACAACGTTTCCATTCTTCTTCTATGCTTAGTGCAGGAAGCGTCGAACTCTGAGCGAGTTTCCGGGAGACTCGGTCGGCAAAGTTCCCAGCAATCAGCTGCGATTGTAGCTTTTCGACGTCAAACCGTTTTGGCCTTTCTCGACTCCGTTGCTCTCTCGATATCCGGGTTCTTACCTTGGCTACAACAAGATGATGATCCGAGTCAATGTTTGCACCTCGGAAGGTTCGGACATCGAGAATACTGGAGGAGTGTCTGACGTCGATCGCAACGTGATCAATCTGGTTGACGGTTGATTGATCAGGAGATCGCCAGGTTCCTTTGTGAATGTCCAGGTGTGGGAACCGCGTGCTAGCCACAGAGAGGTTTCACCCCGAGGCGAAGTCCAACAGCCTGAGTCCGTTTCCGGATGTGTTGTCGTGCAGGCTGTGTTTACCGATGACTCCAGCAAAGATGTCCTCCTTTCCCAGCTGAGCGTTGAAATCTCCTAGAACGATCTTGGTGTCATAGCTGGGGCATCGATCGTATGTTCTTTCTAGGAGATCATAGAAGTCATCCTTGATGTTGTCATCCTTCTCCTCTGTCGGGGCGTGAGCGCAAATTAGGCCGATGTTCCCGAATTTAACCTGACGGTTCGCTGACGGGGTCGAAGCTCAAGACTTTTTGCCTAAGTCTGCCTCGAACAACAAATCCGCATCCGAATAAGCGCTGCCTTCTCTCTCTATAGCAATTGCTGTAGTAGATATCGCAGTTTTTCATCGCTTTTATGCCAGGCCCATCCCATCGCACTTCCTGGATGGCGGTTATGTCAGCTTTGTAGCTGTCAAGGGCCTCCGCAAGTTGTTCGGCGGCACGTGGCCTATTAAGGGACCTCACATTCCACGTGCAAAACCGAAAATCTTTGTCCTTAAAACGTTTGCTGGGGTCGTCAACAGTTGATCCGTCCTTATCCGAGGCATTTTGTTGTCTCTGAACTTCTGGTTTTTACGTGGTGAGGAAGTTACCCTCACGCACAACCCACGGACTGGTAGGCCAGGCCCATTATTTAAATCCTCGGGCAGAGGGGGTCGCTGCATACATTAGTTCACCATACAACGGGTGTTGTGATGGCTATCCAGGGGGCGCCACTTGGAGGCTGTATGTCAACTTGACCTGTGCACTAACGAGGATTGCCTTGGCAGCTCGCCATGTTGAGCGCAATCAACGACGTTACCTCGCGTGCATAGGCCCATGCCCCCTCCATATCGGTATTATCGCTTCTAAAAACGAAAATAATGAAACACCGGTATCTAATATTTTTTAACGGGATTAATAATAATAATATTTTTTTTTTATAATTGGCGCGCACTAAAGGGATTGTTTATGCCCCTAAATGACTGGAATTAATTCACAGCACGGGCCGAAGGTAAAGAGGACGAGAGGGAAAGGAGGTACCGATGCACATTGGTTTTAAATGCCTGTGGATTGTAATGGCGAGGAAAAGTTAGGCTGGGAAGAGCATTCCATATTCGTGTGGTGCGGCTGAAGAACGAGTCTCTAAACTTTACTGTACGTCCGAAGGTGGGCTTAAGGGTGAACAGGTGAGCACCTAGAGAGGCGGGTATTGCAGGTGAATTCTTGAAGGGGAGGAATGCAGCTGGCTAACTCATTCGAGCATTTTTTTTTTTCAAATAGCGGTCAAATAGTGATAGAGACGCAGCATTTCGTCGATGTTCAAGTGAGTCCATTGACTTCGCAGCATTATTATCACCAATAAGTTTTATCGCTCGCTGTTGGATTCTATTTAGAAGGTGCTGAGAGGACTTAGGAGCACCGGACCAGATAGGAGCGTTGTACTCAAGCTTTGGGCTGATGTACGCTTTATATATTGTTGCCAGGTCAGAAGGGGTGAAGTATTTCTTGCATCGCTTTAAGAAACCTCCACATTTCGCTGCATTTTTGGCGATCTCGAGTATGTGTTCGTCCTAACTTTGAGTTGATGCACGTACCGAGGATGAAAAGTCGTTCAGTTTCAACAATGCAGGAGCCAATTATAGACAATGGCAGGTTGTTTAGAGAACGCTTAAGTGACAGTAGACAGCACTGAGTTTTGGAAGCATTAAATTCCACTATATTCTTTTTACCCCAATCAATTGTAATGTCAAAATCGAAATTTAATGAACTTAACATACGCTGCCATTCCAAGTCTATGGGCGAAGAGGAGGGTCGAGAGCCGATAAACGAATATGAGAAGCTGAAAGTACTATCATCAGCGAAGGAGTGAATCGTATTAGAAGTGACAGACAGGAGATCATTTATGAAAATGAGGAAGAGTGTCAGAGACTAAACGGAGCCCTGGGAAACACCAGCATTAATATGGTGAATATCAGACTTGAACCCATCCAATACAACTTGTATTGAACGGTTCGAAGGGTAATTTCTAATCCACTGAAGAAGAGACTCATCGACTCATAATAATAATAACTGGATGGCGCGCCATTCCACAGAGGGACAAGGGCCTAGCTTGCTCATCAACTACTCGTGTTGAGCGCACTACTGTTCTTTCACGAGTAGAAGGGACCTACAGTTATTTGCTGATATCGAACGCTGAATTCTGAGAAGCTTTCTTAGACAATTATTACTCTTTGAGTGCTGTCAGCAGCTCCAAAGTATTGCCATGAAAATTTCATGGTGTTCAGCCGGGAATCGAACCTGGAATTTCGGCCACAACGGTATTACATACTCTAAACTACACGATCTCGAATTGCCAAAGCAGACTGCGAGGGGCGTTCAATATATTCCCGGTATTGATATGAAGGAAAATGCGAATTCAATTTAAATTGTTTTTATTTTCCAATATAATCTCCCCTAACATCAATCATTTGTTACATCTTGAGATAAGCTTTTATAAACCCTCAAAAAAATAAATTTCCTTTTTCCCAGCAAAATACCCATTTATTGCCGACTTGAGTTCTTCGTCATCCGAAAATCTTTTTAAACGAAGACATTTTTTTCAAATCCGGAAACAGGAAATAATCACTATAGGCAAGGTCTGGACTATTGGGTCCAGACCCTGCAGCCTTGGAAACTCGCGCCGTGTGAACAGGAGCGTCGTCATGAAGAAGCAACGCACCCGGTGCGAGTTTACCCCGTCTTTTCTTTTCAATTTCCTTCCGCAAATTATGCAAAGTGGAAGCGTAGGATGTGGCGTTAATGGTTTCAACTTTTTTTTTTTTGTACTCAGTGAGCAAGGTTCCCTTTGAGCCCCAAAAACTGTGGTCAAGAGCTTCCCGGCAGACGGAGTGACTTTGAACTTCTTTTGGGGGTATATTCCTTTTTTATGCCACTGCATAGACTCTTGTTTGCTTTCAGGGTCATAGTGGTGAACTCATGTTTTGTCCCCATTACCGATTCGATCCATAACACCGTCCGCGTTCTCACTCCACATCTCAAAAAACTCTCTACAGCATGCGATTCTCACTTTTTTTCTGAGGCGCTGTGTGCGTTCGTGGCACCCACCTTACACTGGCCTTTGAAAGGTTAAGATTGTCACGAAGAATGGTGTGAATGGTAGCAGTTGAAAGCTTGGTGATCTCTGCCATCTTCTTTTTGTGGCGCTACAGTCCGGGGTGGACCTGGGCCTCAACCAACATGCCTCTCCAGCCAGCACGATCTTTCGCCAGCTGTCTCCAGTTGCGCACTCCAAGTTGGTTGAGGTCCTTCTCCACTTGTGTGCGCCACTTTAGTCTAGATCGTCCTCTGTTGCGTTGTCCCAATGGCACGGATTCAAAGACTTTTCGGGCCGGAGCAGTGATGTTTCTGCCATCGTTATTCTTGCATCCTCAACAACAAGTTTTTCGACTTCTTTGATGCTTTCTCCCGTACAAGCAGTAGACGGGGCGCCGGGGCGGGGATCGTCTTTAATGCTCTCTCTCTCTCTGCCTCTTTTGAACTCACTTGACCACTTTTGCACAGTTGATAATGAAGGTGCGGAACCCTGGTAAACAGCCACCATCCCTTCATGAATAGTTTTTTTAATTTTTCCTTGCTTATTGAGAAATTTAATTACAGCGCGATGCTCAATTTTCACCATCATCGTCTCAGTTGCCATTATGATTTTTTTTTTTTAACTAGAGATAAAACGCGAATTAATAATCACATTTATGTGAAATTTTACATGAATGCACTAAAATAATAAAAAAGTCAATTTGTATATATAACTCCCGATACCGAGAATATATTGACCGTCTCTCGTACTTTTCTGTCAATTACGCATCATGCCGGATTTCTTTGCTCGATTGAATGAAATGTGTGTAAGCTCATTTGGCGTCCACCAGATTGGCAGCAAGGCATCTTCAGGGTAAAAATCTTGTAAGACTTAATATTATTTTTTCATTATTGAACAAAAACTTAAACATTTTCAAAACTTAATACACATATGAGGATTTTTAAAAAAGAAGAATTTTTCAAAGTTTTGAAAGACGGTCGAAAAGATGAGAATGACGACGCTCACCCTGGATGCCACAGCA
Source organism: Eristalinus aeneus (assembly GCA_955652365.1). Taxonomy (NCBI): domain Eukaryota; kingdom Metazoa; phylum Arthropoda; class Insecta; order Diptera; family Syrphidae; genus Eristalinus; species Eristalinus aeneus. Next base: position 53,729,052 of record OY019131.1, read on the forward strand.
CGTCAACACCACACAAAATGTTTAGAAATTTAAGAAAATTGTTGTGAAGAATAGTGATTCGACATTATTAGAGAAGTTGCTGAAGATGTCGGCATATTGATGGCTCATGCCATGCAATTTTTTCGAAAAGTTTAGGAATGAAGTGTGTGGCAACGAATTTATGCATTTTGACCAAACTAAATTCTGCACGATCATAACTCAGGAAGTGTTGAATGACGTCAACGGCGATTCAAATTTGCTTAAAGCGGTCAAACAAACTGTTGATGATCATATGTGATGGTGTTTTCGATTATCGTAGCGTAGTGCACTGGGACTTCTTACCATATGGCCGTACGGTCGATAATGAGTAGCAATATGAAGAAAACGTCCGAAATTGTGGAAAAATAATTTACGGCTTCTGCATCCCGATAATGCGTCTGCTTGTCACAGCTTGTTTGTTATTGTTTGCCCAAAAACAACACCCTTATCATGCCTCAGCCACCGTATTTACCAGATTTGCCCCCTGCGACCTTTTCCTGTTCCCAAGATTGAAGAGAATAATGAAAGGGCAGTGTTTTGCGTCGATTGAGCAGATACAAACCGAATCGCAAGGAGAGGTCAAGGGCATACAAAAAAGTGCACATCAGAACTGCTTCGAGGACTAGAAAAATCGTTGACATAAGTGTATTACATATGTCAAAGGGACAAGCTAGAAAATGATGAGTAAATAAATTATTTTTTTTAAAAACTGAAAATTAATATTACTTTCATTTTTTTAACAGACCTCGAATGTCTTTGATTCTGGGCTTTGTTTTTCATTTCTTTACCTTTTGATTTAATCTCTCAATATGTTTTAAGACTGACCATATTCTTTACCACATCCTTTTTAGGAATAACCATATCAAAACCATATTCTTTTTAGGAAGTACAAACGTTCAAATGATTATTTTCATGACAATCTGATTATTAGGTTATAAGTCACAGGCTATCTTTAAAACAAGTCACAGTCACAGTCAAAGGCCATCTTTAAAACAATGGAAAAAGCTGAATTTCGTGTGTTTATTAAACACTGCTTTTTGATGGGAACAAAATACCGTGAAAGCTTAGCAATGGCTTGAAAAATGTTACAGGCACTCTGCTCCATTAAAAATAATTATTTATCGATGGTATGCTGACTTTAAACGTAGTAGTGCAGACACCAAAGATGCTTAGCGCTCTGGAGAGCCAATTGAGGTAGTTACACTGGAAAACGTCAAAAAAGCAGCCAAAATCGTTTTGGCAAACCGCAAATTGAAATTGCGTGGGATTGCTGTCATATTAGAGATATCAAAAGGCAGTGTGTACACTATTTTGCATGAGCATTTGTCCAAAAAGCTGTTTTCGAAATGGGTGCCGTGTTTGCTTACAATGTGCCAGAAACAACAACGTATCACCCTAATGACATGTACCATGAACGGGTGCGTCTTAACGGCTTCATTCCACCTGAAGCTTTCCTCTACTTGGATACTATAGGCCTGATACAAGAAATGGAAGGCTGCCCTATCATCTTCCATGTCGTACGCCGAACAGTAGTAGTAGTAGAATGCGACTTCAATACGAGCCGGACGTCGCTCGCAGCCACGAGGAGCTCTTACGGTTCAGTAGAGCGATTTCTGCCCGCAACAGAGCAATATCTGCAAAGGAACGGCTTTTTTACTGGTGGTTACACCAGAATCAGCTTTCGATGCCGCTAACTTCTTAAAGCAAAGGTCAGGATAGTTGATTCACTAGGGTCAACTCACATAGGTTAAGGTAATTTTAAGACTTTAAAAAAAATAAAACAAAAATTAAATAAATAAAAACAAAAATACAAAAAAAGTAATAAAAAACAAAAACCAAAAAAAAGGTCCACCACGGCGTATCAGATATATATGTTAAGCATATAAATAACACATATGCCCTCGTGGACGCGTCCGTATAGTTTTACGGGCATAGCTAAGCTTAATAGAGTTAAGTAGAGTTAAGTTTTAGGCTTATTTAGTTCTATATAGTCAAAAGTTTAGGTTTTATTAGATTACATAGTTACGTAAGTTAGGTTAAGAACAAGAACAAATCAGACATCCAAGTTTTTTATAATTTTCTTGGAGGAATTAAAAAAAATATATATATAGATTTTAGCACTTAATTGAAATACATATATAAGAACCCGAAAGGCACAAAGAAAAATCCATAGATTAGCTTAGAGCACTCGGAAAGAGTCAGTAAGTTTGAATTAAGATCAGTAGATTATATTAGTATGCTAGATTTAAGTTTTTTTTGTCTAGAAACTAAGAAAATGGATTAATAAAAATAAAAATGCATTAAAAACAAAACAAACAAAACAAACAACAACAACGTATCGATGATTCTGAGAGTTGCTTGGAGCTGTTTCGCTTTTCCGACAATGGTATGTCACAATGGATGAAACGTGGATCCACGACTCTCCAGAGTCAAATCGGCATGGACAGCAGCCGGTGAACCACGTTCAAAGCGTCCAAAAACATAAAGGTCAGCTGTGAAATTTTTAATAATAATAATAATTGTTGGAGCTACAGTCCAAAGGGGGACCACGGCCTAGCTTGCTCATCAACTACTCGTGCTGTGCGCGCTACTGTTCTCTCACGAGTAGAAGGGACCTACAGTTTTTGCCGACTCCGAACGGCGAAATTTGAGAAGATTTCCTAGACAGTTATTACTATTTGAGTGTTGTCAGCAGTTCGAAAGAGGTGGTGCCGAGGAAAATTCGAAAAATTGGTGTTGAGCTGGGAGTCGAACCTAAACCCTTCGGCGTGTGAGCGTCGCACTTTACCCACTACGCCACGGCGAAGTTTTTACTTTCTAAAAATGATATTGACTTTTTTGTTAGTGGCGCTCTTTTTATGCCAGTCCCGGGACTCATTGAATGATGTGTAAAATCTTTCGAATAATAGCCAACCTTCCATGTGTTTGTTAAAATCACATTTAAAAGATTTGCCGTTTTTCTGATGGTGCTAAGTTGTGAAATAGATAATACGAGGATTGTCTTCCCGAAATATAGAGAACGTAAATGAATACTTATCATCGAAAATAGCTTAATTGTTTTTCAAAATATTCCCCAATGACACTTTTGCATGCGTTTGAACCAATTTTCGAAGAACTTTTGCCTCTTTGATTGAGGTATCTCCAAAACATGCATTCTGAACGCATCAACAGCTTCTTCAGGTGTCGAAAAACGTTGACCTCTCATTTTATTTTTTACGCACGGGAATAAAAAGAAGTCATTCGGTGCCAAGTCAGAACTATACGGCGGATGACTTATCAAATCGGTGTTTTGAGTGCTCAAAAATGCAGTTGTTTGAGCCGATGTGTGAGAGCTCGCATTGTCGTGGTGAAGAGTGTTCCGTCTTCGGCGGTTGGTTTTCCTGATTTCTTGGAAGACAACTGGCAAACAAATGATTGTGTACTATTCGGATTTGACTGTTCTGCGTTGTTCTAATGGTAAGGTTGCGACATGTCCAGTTTTGCCGAAAAAACAGGCGTCTATTTGCTTGGAAGTGCTTCGTGCGCGAGCAACTTTTGTTGGATTTGGCTCAATTTGAAACACCCATACAGTCGGCTGCTGTTTACTTACGGGCCCATACGCGTAAATCCATGATTCATCACCTGTCACGATGTCATAGACGCGTTTCGAAACATCGCGATCGTATTTTTGGAGCATTTCTTTCGATCAATTGACGAGAGCCTTTTTTTGAGCGATTGACAAATTGTGTGGGATCCAACGAGAACAAATTTTTTTGACGGTCAAGTGTTCGTGCAACCAACAACCAACCAACAACCTTAGGCATTAGCTGGTCCCACTAGTCCCTAAGGTTGTCTCAATCTCACTATAGGCCACATGACGATCTTGCAATATCACCTGGCGCACAGCATCAATTGTTTCCGGAACAACAACTGATTTTGGACGAGCTTCAAGAAATTCGTCTTGGAGTGAACTACGACCTCGGTTGAATTCACCATACCATCGACAAATACTGGTCATTGGTGAAGCTTCATCGCCAAAAATTTAATTAAGTTCATCGATTCACTGTGGTTGAATCAATTCACGTCGAAAGTTGTAAAAAATAATCGCACTAAAATTTTCACGATTTAATTCCATTTGCTTGGGCTAGATGAATCTTTTAAGTTGTTGTAAACTATACAAATAGCGCTCGTATGTCAAACCGTTCTGAGTACATATAACCTCAAAAATGTCATACTTTACGATAGAGCCGGCAATTGCCAGATTGCAACACTAGGGTTGCCCAATCCCGATACATAAAAGGCAACCTTCGTACATCATTAACCTGGGTGGACCTGGGCCTCAACCAACATGCCCCTCCAGCCAGCACGGTCTTTCGCTAGCTGTCTCCACTTGCGCATTCCAAGTTAATTGAGGTCCTTCTTCACTTATGTGCGCCATCTTAGGCTAAGTCATCCTCTGTTGCGTTGTCTCAATGGCTCTGATTCGAAGACTTTTCGGGTCGGAGCAGTGGTGTACATACGCTCTACATCTTAAGCGTTGTGTCCGAAGACACTTGACCAGGCGAATGTCGCTGTACAGCCCATAGAGTTCGTCATTTAATCTTATCCTCCAGATGCCATCAACGCAAAGAGCACCAAAAATCGCACGCAAAACTTTTCCCTCGAACAGACTAAGGGCTTCCTCATCCGCCTTTGCTAACGTCCAAGATTCCGCGCCATAAAGTAGGACGGGGATGATCAAGCTGTTATATAAAGCGAGCTTAGTCCTTCGAGAGAGGGCTTTATTACTCAATTGCCTCTTGAGCCCAAAGAAGCAGCGATTGGCAAGAGTGCTGATGTTGTTGTCCTTGTTTACTATGCCGAGGTAGACGAAGTCCTTGGCTACCTCGAAGTTTATGCTGCCTGGTGTGGCGCTCTGTCCGAGACGTCGATGTTGTGTGTCCTTCCTTGATGACAGCATGTACTTCGTTTTGCCTCATTTACCGCCAGACCCATTTTAGCCGCTTCCGCTTCAATGCCAGCAAACGCCTCATTGACGGCTCGCTGTGTTCGTCCAATCACGTCAATGTCATCAGCGTAAGCTAGCAATTGAACTAACTTCTGGAAGATCGTGCCTCTGGTGTTGACTTGTGAGTTACGCACGATCTTCCCGAGGATCATGTTAAAGAAGTCACATGACAGTGCGTCGCCTTGTCTTAAACCTTTTTTGATATTGAAGGTCTCGGTGAGTTCGGTACCAACCTTGACGGAGCAGCGAGAGTTCTCCATCGTCATCCTACACAATCTGGCGAGTTTGGTAGGAATGCCAAAACTAGACATGGCACAGTATAGCTAGTCTCTATGCACACTGTCATATGTAACCTTAAAATTGAGAAATAGGTGGCGAGTGTTGATTTGCACTTCTTGGGTCTTTTCCAGGATCTCCCGTAATGTGAAGATCTGATCTATTGTGGAATTCCCTGGTCTGAAACCACACTGATAGGGATCTATCAGGTTGTGAATAAAAGGTTTCAGGCGGTCACACAATGCGGTCGAGAGGATCTTGTATGCGATGTTGAGGAGACTAATCCCTCGGTAGTTGGCGTAGTCAAAGGGGTCTCCTTTCTTGTGAACCGAGCAAACAACGCTGAGATTCCACTCATCGGGCATGCTTTCCTCCGACCATATCTTACAGATGAGCTGGTGCATAGGCCCAACCAACTCATCTACAGCTGCTTTAAATTGTTCCGCGGACAGTCCATCCACTGAAGGAGCTTTGTACGACTTCAGCTTCGATATTGCTATCTTCACGTCGTCTAAGTCGGGGGGACGAAATTCTTATCTATCACCGTCCAAATTGAGTTTGACATTCTGCCTAACAGCGGAATTTGCGACGTAATCGCCGTTAAGGAGTCTGCAGAAATGATCCTTCCAGATCCTCAGCACCGACTGCGACTCGACCACGTGTTGTCCATTTTGATCTCGGCAGGCTACGGCCCGAACCTTGTATCGAATAGCTGTTTTATCCTATGGTAAAACTTTCAGACTTCGTTTCTGCCATAACACCTTTCCATTTCCCCGACCACCCGTTTCTCATGCTAGTTCTTTTCCTTCTAAGAAACCGGTGCTCTTTCCTTCTTCTCTGTTCATAGAGCTCACGAACAGCCTTCGCCGTTCGATGCAGCGTTGCCTTATAGGCATTTTGTTTGGCTGCATGTGCTTGGCTGCACTCGTCGTCAAACCATGGGTTCCTTCTGGGTGGTGACGCGAAACCGAGCACATCAGTGGCAGCTTTTTTGATGGCTTCTTGAAAACTTTTCAAGTCTTCTTCTATGGTCAGTGCAGGCAGCGTCGAGCACTGGGCGAGTTTCAGGGAGACTCGGTCGGCAAAGTTCCCAGCGACTTGTTGCGATTGTAGCTTTCCGACGTCAAACCGTTTTGATCTATCTCGACTCCGTTGCTCTCTTGATATCAGAGTTCTTACCTTGTTTACAACAAGTGGATTATCCGAGTTGATGTTTGCGGTTCGGACATCGAGAATACTGGAGGGGTATCTGCCGTCGATCGCAACGTCACCAATCTGGTTGACGGTAAATTGATCAGGATATCTCCGGGTCCTACAGCCTGAGTCCGTTTCCGGATGTGTTGTCGTGCAGGATGTGTTTTCCAATAACTCCAGCAAAGATGTCCACCTTTCCCAGCTTAGCGTTGAAGTCTCCTAGAACGATCTTGGTGTCATAGCTGGGGCATCGATCGTATGCCGATCATAGAAGTCATTCTTGGTGTTGGCATCCTTCTCCTCTGTCGGGGCGTGAGCGCAAATTAGGCTTATGTTCCCGAATTTAGCCTTGATGCGGATTGTCATGAGGCGTTCGCTGACGGGGTTGACTCTCAAGACTTTTTGTCTAAGTCTGCCTCGGACAACAAATCCACATCCGAATAAGCGCTGCCGTCTCTCTTTGTAGCAATCGCTGTAGTAGATATCGCAGTTTTTAATGTTTTTTTTTTGCCGGGCCCATCCCATCGCACTTCCTGGATGGCGGTTATGTCTGCTTTGTCAAGCAGGGCCTCCGCAATTTGCTTAGCTGAACGTGGCCTGTTAAGGGACCTCACATTCCGCGTGCAGAAACGAAAATCATTTGTCCTTAAAACGAACTATGTTCGTATGTCAACTTGACCTGTGCACAAACGAGGATAGTTCACACAACGTTACCTCGCGTGAACAGGCCCATGCCCTCCTCGCAAGAGTGCATCTCTCATAAAAAAATTTACAAAAAATCATATATTTTATTTTTTCCCTACCTGGTGCGTGTTTACATTTCTAGCGACACGCACCTGTTCTGCTCCTCAAAGTCAAATAAACTTATGGGATCGCATGTGTTGCCCTCTCAAAAAACATTTCACCACTATTTGACAGTTGTCAACAATATATTTCCGAAAGAAACACAAGAAATTCAGATACAGTTTATTTTTCCTCAAATTCCCATCAACAAACATATGTACAGGCAAGATAGTCACGGCTGTGTTTGTCAAGCCATAAAATTAGTTTATTTTAATAAATGTGTTGTCGTCAATGAGTTTAAAAATATCTTTTCTGAAATTCACCAGATCATCGAGGAAGCGCTGACTGCTGACATTGTGAAGCTTTGTCATTACGGGTGGGATGTTATTTACTCCAGCCGTTGTAGCCAAGTCTTCGTAGTAGGCGTCCTAAAATTGGCAAGTTGAATATAACCTTGCAGGCAGTTGGTAATTGACAGAATGCTTACCTGAACCGGACCCATCATGTGAGCCTGACGTTTCAGTAGGCCTCTGCTCCAGCGTGCTTGCATATCCTTTTCAGTATCTTCGGTCATCTCCTCCTTAGATGGCATCGGCTTCTTACCGCTGAAGAACGTCATCGCAAACCTCGCCTGGATGTCCATCATTTGGGAGGCACACACGTAGAATGGGATGCCAATGAATGCCATAGTTGGGTTGTTAATGTTCAAACAGTGTTTGTACAAAGGCTGCACGTAGTTTTCCTCAACGCGAATACCACATTCTGGACTCAAAAATGGAAACGAGTACTTGTATCCAGTGCAATAAAGTATTATGCTGCAGTCGAGTGTTGTGTTGTCTGAGAAAACTGCCCCGGTTTCGGTCAACCTAACAACATCTGGTTTTTGAATAACATTTGAACGGAATTTTGTCTTGGGGTCTTGTTTTAAGTGATGGCTTAGTATGACGCTCTTTGCTACATTGGAAATCGAGTGTGCCAGATCCATTCCACTTGGGCCTGCCCCTAACACTAACACGGTTTCATCTAAAAACGAAAATAAAGAGAATTTAAATTTGGGGAAAATTGAAGCGTTTGAAAAAATTTAAAGATGGACATAATTCATGAAAGTCATTCGCATTTTAGAAAAATCGAAGATCAACAGAAGATTGATGATTTGAATGTGTTCAATTGCTTGCCAACATTGAGAGCTAGTACTTGCTTCCCTGTCCCGCTGTTGAAATATGAAATCATTTTCATTTCGCTTCCATTCCATTCCTCTTTGTTGCTATAAAATAAAATTTACGAGTAGATTGATGGCGATATGAAAACAAATAAACAATTATTTTGACCTACATACAATCGTATGTGAATAACGTAATATTTTCATTTTCATAATTATTGAACACATTTTAGATTGCAGATTACATATCTACAGAAATGTATCTCAGAATAATTGTTTCCATGTATAGAGAATTATCAATAAATCAACCAAGAAGGTGTTTCCATCTCTTAATCTCTCTTGGTATTTACATGATGAAAGCCACTGTGTATTGTTGCTAATCTTATCTCTTTCTCTCTAAGAAGTCAAACATTCATAATTTCACTGTATATTTAAAGTCCAACGTAAATAAGGTTGAATGGAAAATCTCCATTGTTGGCCGGGATCGAAGTTCTGTGGCACTTGACATTTGAAGTTTGTTTTGAGAAAAATTGAGGGGCATATTTGAAATTTGTTTTCATACAAGAAACACTTGTTTGTCCATATATTTATTGGATGACACAACAGTCTACGTGGGGAGTAAGGCATAACTTCTTTGCCATCAACTTATGTTTTGTGCTCTATTGTTTTCCCACGAGAAGAAGGAACTTCCCAACTCTGACCAGCAAAATTTTGATCAGGAATCGAACCTGAAACCGAGTTTGATTGTTGCATTTAAACCACTACACAATAGCGGCCATTAAAAATCAAAATAGTAATTAGATGGTGCGACAGTTCAGGGCCTTAGCTAGCTCATCAACTACTGTTCTTGGCGCTACTGTTCTCTCACGATTAAAATGAACCTACAGTTTTTTACCAACTCCGAATGAAGGAGTTTTTATTTATCTATTTTTTTTTTTTGTAGACAATTATTACTCTTTTCGTGTTGTCAGCAGTTCGAAGGAGGTTGTGACGTGAAAAATTCGGTGTACCCAGCCGGGTTTCTTCGGCGTGTGACCGTCGCACTCTACCCCCTTCGCCACGTCGGCTATTCATGGTGACTATACTCTTTGGTAAATCTTGTTCGTTAAGACAGTTAAATTATACAAAACGAACCAAATTTGAATAAAACAAAATGTTTATTTATTAGTATTGGTCGCTATGTCAAGTGTATAAAATTGTATGAAAATGAATTTAGGATGCGGTGGACCAGCATTTGATCAGCATTTGAAATGATTCGTTTTCGCAACGAAACCCTAAACAATTCTAATAATAATAATAATAATAATTGTTGGCGCTACAGTCCACAGGAGGACCAGCGCCTAGCTTTCTCATCAACTACTCGTGTTGTGCACGCTACTGTTCTCTCACGAGTAGAGGGACCTACCGTTTTTTGCCGACTCCGAACGGCGAAATTTGAGAAGCTTTCTTAGACAGTTATTACTCTTTGAGTGTTGTCAGCAGCTCGAAAGAGGTGGTGCCGTGAAAAATCCGAAGAGCTCAGCCGGGAATCGAACCTGGACACTTCGGCGTGTGAGCGTCGCACTCTACCCACTACGCCACGGCGGCCACACCGTGTAGAATAAAAGGTCAAATTAACCGATCCATACACGAAGTACAATAAGTATCATGAGTTATTTTTTAATTTTTTAACACAAAAAGGAAAATTAATTGTAAATCGGATAGACTCATTCTTTTAACGGTACACAAAATTGACGGAAAAAAAGTTGAAAAATGAACCCCTAGCAATGTTATGGCGCGGTTAAAAGAACTGGACCAAAAAATACCAAAAGCTTGAAATTTATAGAAAATGAAAGGCTAATATTATTAATGTTTCCCTTTCTATCAAGGAACCGCATACACAACCACATGAAAAGCATTAACTAGCTGATGCTTATTTATGTCACAATAAGATCACGATAATGAGAAGCGGACTTTACACAGAATAACATTAACACCCAAGCCCGGCGGCAAGCAATCTTCTAGAAAATAATATAAAACATTAATGTCATTAATTTCATCAATGCATTGGGTTAGGGGGTGCTTTTATGCTCCACAAAGATAAACACATCACTTATTAAGTTCCTTCAATAAATCAAAATGTCGAAATGAAACAAACATGATTTCTTAATAAATCACTCTCCACCGTCAGTCATTGCAACTGCATACAATTTTCACATATCATACCTTTAAACAAATCCGGACTCCTGTAGTCATGACTGTGAAGTGCTTTGCCCTTATAGTCGTCCATCCCCTCAATCTGTGGATACGATGGTGTATGGTAATGTCCATTGCAGACCATGACGAATTGAAAGACTTCGGTTTTGATGAGATTCGTTGTTAATTCTTTAACAGTTACCTACAATCAGGAATTCAATAACAATATTTTTGCGACGCTCAACTTGCTCCAACTTACTTCCCATTCGTCCTTTTTGGGACGAATTTGAATGACGTGGTGCAGATATTGAATGTACGGTTTAATGGAAAACGAATCCGCGTACAAATCGAGAAAATTCATGATTTTCTCTGACGAAATGTACGATTCTTCATCCGCTGGAATGGGAAAATCCGGAAAACCCATAATTTCCTTTGGAAGATTTGTCCTGAAAGTGAGATCTGATGAGAAAACTGGCGTCGTGGTTATGTCCCACTAACCGCAAATTTTTGTACATGCTCGTATGCACTGGAATGCCATATTTATTGATCCCAATTTCGTCAGTATAACGCCATGTTCCTCCAAGAGTCTCCGACTGCTCGTAGATAGTTGGTTCTAAACCGTTATGTATCGCGTGTCTTGCCGAACAGAGTCCAGCCATACCGGCACCCACTATGCACACACGCATCTCGATTAAATAAAACTCAACAACACAGTGCAATGTACGAACTCTTAAAAAGAAAATTAACGCCAAAAAGCACTGAATGGATTCTCGGAAGGAACTTTTGGGTGAATTAGTACAAGTGTGGACCGTCTATTCGCACGCACGACCAGATCAGAAGTCAGAATGCAAAGATAACTGCGACTGGGCACTTGGCTACGTACTCCTCCTTATCATGCGAGCGGGATCAACGCAACAACAAATAAAATCACTATGTAATCCAGTAATTGTATCTCTTTCACAGCCACATACGGCGGCAGACAAAAGTAATTAAGGCTGGAAAATGAGAGACAGCATTTCAGACCACCACAAGCTGGTGAGAAGGGAGGAGAAAACTGGTATCAATAACGTATTTAAATTGTGTGAGTTATACAGAGATAAGTAGGTGTGTGTTGGTCTGATCTTACATAAGGCTTGATTAAATCAAGATTCTGGTCTGATTAGTGCATGAGTTCTATGCGACATTGTTCAAGTGGAGATACTGATTTGATGTTGACTTAATGCCGGCATCAATACGGAAATCTTACGAGTGCCTTGAATCAAGAAAGAGAGGAATGCAGTTTTAATTTATGGGAAAAATGCTCGCTCTTACGTTTCTGGGATTGATTGATATTCTAATCGAGAGCACAACATTTATTTAAATTGAGAAACAAGAGTAGAACCTGACCACCTTAATGTATTTGAATTTCTGAATGTTTTATATAATATATATAAATATTACTTAAAGAACAAGTTCACTTGAAAAGTAAAAAATATTCTAATTTCAGTTTTGAACGGTTCAAAAGCTCAGATTTGCATTTTTGGACCGTTCAAAACTCGGGAACTAAATTCACAAGTTTCAGAAGTAGTCTGGTGTACTTGACTTGAGTTGGCAGAGCGGATCTATAGTAAGAGATTTGCATAGTGAAAAGTTCCCGACTGAGCACCTCGCATTTTTCACCGCGCCACCTCTTTCGAGCTGCTGACAACACTCAAAGAGTAATGCGGTCTAGAAAAAACTTCTCAAATTTCCCAGTTCAGAGTCGGTTAAAACCTGTAGGTCTCTTCTACTCGTGATAGAACAGAAGCGCGCACAACACGAGTAGTTGATGAGCAAGCTAGGCCCTGGTTTCCCTGTGAACTGTTTTAATGAAAGGAGAATCATAAACAGTCAAATCTGAGACCTTAAAAGTTGTATGTTATTGTTCCTGTTCGATAGCAAATCACCATAGACAGTGTTGATTTCGACTTTCCATCTTCAAAGTCGAAGAATTTTGAAATGCTCACCTCGGTGTTCCCTTAACAAGGTTCACACAAGCGAATACAGCATCCAATCAAGTTTCCTTACCTTTTACTACCCAACAGAAAATAAGTGTATTTAGAAGCAATTTAAACAATAAAAAGTCTTTTGGTCTTGACAAAATTTCAAATTTTATTTTAAAGAAATGTCCACTTTCTCTTGATCTTATCCTCACTTGTCTTTTAAATCATTGCATTAACAACGGATATTACCCAACCGCATGGAAACAATCCAAAATAATGCCAATAGCAAAAAAGAATAATGCTGCAAACATTAAAGAATTCCGACCTATATCGCTACTGTCTAACATTGGAAAACTATTTGAAAGAGTTATAGCAGAAACCCTTGACAGCTTCCTCGACGATTTGAACATTATACCACACACACAATTTGGTTTCAAGAAAAAACACTCAACATATCATTGCCTTTTATTGCTAAATGATGAAATTATACATAATCTGAGACAAAGAAAATGTACGGTTGTTCTGGATATTGATTTAGAGGCAGCTTTTGACTCTATTTGGCAAAAATGTCTTATCTTTAAATCAAAAAGACTGAATTTCCCCGAGCCCCTCATAAGAATTATAATCAATTTTCTTGATCCAAGAACAGTGTACATTGCTATTGGATCTGAGCTCTCAGAACCCTTCCATTGGGAGTTGCTCAGGGAACCTTACTTGGTCCTAAATTATTCAATATATTTCTGCATGATATGCCTTTTTGCACCTTCGAATACGAACCTGAGGCGCTTTTGTACGCAGACGACATAAAACTATTTGCTGCTGCTGCTAGGCCGAATATTGCGTTAGAAAAAATAAAACACGTTTTACCGTCCCTACTGTCGTATTTAAAGTCTTGGGGCTTGAACATAAAAACGGAAAAATGTGGGCTCACCTGTTTCAGAAACTCGTATGGAAAAAAAACACTGACACAGCTGTTAAAGAAAGCAAGGAATTATGCTTAATAATTGTTGGCGCTACAGTCCAAAGGGGGACCAGGGCCTAGCTTGTTCATCAACTACTCGTGTTGTGCGCGCTACTGTTCTCTCACGAGTAGAGGGACCTACAGTTTTTTGCCAACTCCGAACGGCGAAATTTGAGAAGATTATTATGCTTACGTATTGAAAATAAATTAGTTCCATTAAAATCCGAGACAAAATATTTAGGTATTTATTACCAAAACAAGTTTAAGTTCAATAAGCATACGCGGGTGGTATTGAACAAAGCGAAAATAGCCACTTCTATTTTTTAAAAAAATTCTATCGTCGAAACATTCATCCCAAAACACAAAGATTTTAATTTACAAAACACTTATGAGGCCTATTATTTTTTATGGTTTTAGTATCTGGTTTTCTATTCATCCAACCGCAGCAAAAGAGTTAGAAAAATTTGAAAGAACAACAATCTTACTTTATTGCACTGGTAAATATCGTAAACCAAACAAAAAATGGTTTTCAAATTGTATAGCAGGTATACCGGTATGAGCGTGTTTTTTTAAACACTAATTATTAATGGGAAGGTAAAAACATTTTATTCAATGTATTGGCCATTGTTTTTTTACACATTTTGACCACCTTTCTGACAATTTGTGAATACCACGCCAATAAAATTGTTCGTCTTTTAAAGCAAACCTATCAGACACCCAATTTTCGACTTCCTCGTAGCAATCAAAGTGCTGTTCAGCGATGAAAACAAATGGTAGTCGGAAGGAGCCAAGCCTGGTGAATACGGCGGGTGGGGTAGCTGCTCCCAGCCAAGTGTTTTGATTGTATCCTGAACGGGTTTTGCTTTGTGTGCAGGTGCATTGTCATGAAGCAAAATTACCTTGCTGTGTGTTCTGGCCCATTCTGGTCGTTTCTCGATCAATGAATGGTTCAAATTGATCATTTGTTGTCGGTAGCGATCAGTATTAACGGTTTCACCAGGTTTTAGGGGCTCTCGGTACAGCACACCTTTCTGGTTCCACCAAACACACAGCATTGTCTTCTTGCCGAATCGATCTGGTTTTGCAGTCGATGTTGACGGTTGTCCCAGATTAACCCATGACTTTTTCCATTTAGGATTCTAAAATAAATCCATTATTCATCGCCAGTAACAATCCGATGCAAAACCTTTCTTTCGTGTCTTTGAAGCAAAATTTCACAAGTATTTTTTCGGTTTTCCATCTGTCTTTCATTCAATTCATGTGGCACCCATTTTCCACACTTTTGGATCTTTCCCATAGCTTTTAAACGGTCAGAAATTGTTTGTTGTGCAACATTTAACATTGCTGCCATTTGCTTTTGACTCAAAGTGTCATCTCCATCCAATATCGTTTGCAATTCGGCGTCTTCAAACTTTTTTGGTGGTCTTCCACGTTCTTCATTTCTCACATCAAAATCATTATTTCTGAACCGTTAAAACCATCTTTTGCATTGTGCTTCTGATAGAGCATGATCACCATAGGTCTCGACAAGCATTCGATGCGACTCTGCAGGACTTTTCTTGAAATGAAAACAAAAAATTAATGCTTTCCGCAAATCATCACTTTCTGGTACAAAATTCGACATTTTTAACACGATGAAAAAATATGATGTTGTCTGTTCAATGACTTGTTGTATATTAAATATTTTTCACAGATGTCATAGCAAACAAACAAAAAAAATAAGTGCTCGTTCACAACAAATGTTCTTTACCGAGACATTTGTCTCTTGACGCTCACTTCATACCGGTATACCTGGTAACATGATAAAGGTTAGACCTCTAATGATATATATGACAACCTTATTAAAAATCAGATTTCGTTCAAGTGCTAGCCAGCCGAATCCACTCGTTAAAGGATTATGGGATGCAAAGGTTGTTAATGAAAGTAAAAATTACCACTATTATCAATCGCCATTAACCCTTTATCATGATAGAAACCGATTCTGAATAGAATCTGAATTAAATGATCCACTAACTTTGCCTTTTTATAAGCAAGCCTCACAAAATGTCCTAAGAGGTTAATATTTCCCTTCGCACTATCAATAATTTTTTGAAAAAAGTACAATTAAGAAAACAAAAGCATTTTTAATCAGTTTAAAACTTTAACACTTCTTTAACAAATAAGCTTACAAAAAGTAAAATAATATTACGTATTAGTTTGTATAAGTCATAAGTTTCTTTTTCCAATATATTTATGTATATCAAGAATGAAGTAACTGCTTTCCTGAACTTATACCAACTTCTATAAAACATTCGAAACAAAAAGAACTGTTCAAAAAGTTATGCACTTATGCATTTAACGCATCATTTGTTATTTAAATTTTATTAGTCTTAAGTTTGGCCTTTAAGAGTCACAATGTGAGCGTATGCCGAGAGCAAGCGTACGACTAATTTAATTGAGAAAAGCATTTTGAATTATGTAAGCTTATGTAAGTAAAACTATAAAAAGTTTTTTTTTCAGTAACAATCATTTATAATCCAGACATACCTAATAATGTTGGCGTCATCAAAATACTGTAGTCAAAACTCAACTTGTGAATCTAAGTCTCAATAAAGAAATTAAATGAAATGAAAATTAATCTTTTCCCTTGGAGAATATATAAGGTTGACAAATATCTCCCTTCCGCTTTTTTGCTCTTCATTCAATGCTTCATAAAAAGTGTTACAGTGATCGGATTTAGTTCAAATATGCGCCGTTTTGTTCGATAATCTGTTTCCATCTAGAAGGCAATTTTATATAACCCCTCTCGTAGAAACCTCCCTTCTTATTTGCAAAGAACTCGGGCAGCCACTTTTCACAAGCCGCTTTTGAGTTTAACTTCACACCACCAAGAGCTTTCGTCATGCACAGGAACAGGAGCTAATCACTTGACGCTATGTCCGGGCCATGCACAGGAACAGGAGCTAATCACTTGACGCTATGTCCGGGCTATATGGTGGCCTCCCATCCGAGCTCCCGTAGCTTCTGACGAGTCATCGACAAAGTGTGTGGTCTGGCGTTATCCTGGTGGAACACTACACTCTTTCTGTTGGCCAATTCTGGACGCTTCTGGTCGATCGCCTGCTTCAAGCGGTCCAATTGTTCGCAGCATATGGTAGAATTAAGTGTCTGGGCATATGGGAGCAGCTCAAAGTGGATGATTCCCTTCCAATCCCACCAAAAACACAATAAAACCTTCCTGGCCGTCAATCCCGGCTTGGCTACTATTTGGGACGATTCACCGTTCTTCAACCTCGACCGTTTTCGCTTGATATTGTCGTATGTGTTCCATTTGTAGTCGCCAGTCACCATCCACTTCAAAAATGGGTCTAGTTGATTCAGAAGGTTTTTTTGCGTCAAATCATGCGACACCCAAATTTCTTCTTCCCCTTGTTCTTCTTGTGGCGGTACAGTCCGGGGTGGAACTGGGCCTAAACCAACATGCCTCTCCAGGCAGAAGGATCTTTCACCAGCTGTCTCCAGTTGCGCGCTCCAACTTTGCTAAGCTCCTTCTCCACTTGTGTGCGCCACCTTAGTCCAGGTCGTCCTCTGTTGCGTTATCCCAATGGCTCGGATTCAACGAGCCATCAACGCAAACAGAACCAAAAATCGCGTGCAAAACTTTTCTATCGAAAAGACTAAGGACTACTTCATCCGCCTTTGCTAACTTCCAAGTTTCCGCATCATAAAGTAGGACCGGGATGATCAGGCTGTTATATAAAGCGAGCTTAGTCCTTCGAGAGACGGCTTTATTACTCAATTGCCTCTTTATACCTCAATTGCGACACCCAAATATCAAACTTTTTTTTGTATCCAGCCTTCTGCAGATGGTTTAAAATGGTTTGGTGACTAACTCCCAACTGAATGATTTCCATGATTCGATCGGTATTTGTCGTCATACGACTTCCGCCGGCTGGCTTATCCATGGTATTGTTTTCACCGGCTCTGAATCGTCGAAACCATTCCTCCGCGGTTCGAAGTTCGAAGAACACCATTATTCTCGCGGAACGTTTCTTTAGTGGATATGCTTTTATTGAAGGAAAACTTTATAATAGTGCGAATTTCGGCGTTAGTGAACTCCATGCTTACACGTCTATAACTGTTGAACGCAATATCCAAACTAATCATGCATAACGTCGTTTTGTAGGTTATGTCAAGACCTTTCAAATGATGTATATTATTGCTAAGTACGATCTCTGTAGAACGTTGTACATAGCCAAAAAATTCAAAAGACAAAAAGGCAGAGCGCAGATATTTGTCAACCTTATATTTCGACAGTTTGATTGGTTCTTTCTTTACTTCTATTTACTACTTGCGTGTCTAGATATCAACTGAAACGACCTAATTAAGTACCACTTCTGAAGCATTTTTGTAGTTGGCGTGGTGTAGTGGGTAGAGTGCGACACTTACACGCCAAATGTCCATGTTCCATTTCCGTACTGCACACCTCGAACTTTTTAAGGCTGTACCTCTTTCGAGACGCTGATTTTCAAACTTCAAACAAACGACATGAGTAGTCGATGAGTAAGCGGGGGATCATGTGGACTGTCGCTCCAGCCTCTTTACATTAGAGTAGTGCCCGCAGTATTTTTAGTGAGCCTTGTTTCCTATTAACACTAGAACTACCAGCATTTAATCTACACCTATTTCAATCAACTGGTTCGATGTCTGATCAGAAAAATAAAAATAAAAAACAAAATTTTTGAAGATAAATTATATTTAAGTAAAAAAAATGTATGACAGTGTGCATAGAGACGAGCTATACAGTGCCATGTCTAGTTTTGGCATTAATACCAAATTGTCAAATTGTGTAGGATGACGATGGAGAACTCTCGCTGCTCCGTCAAGGTCGGTAACGAACTCACCGAGACCTTCAATGTCAAAAAAGGTTTTAGACAAGGCGACTTCTTTAACATCATCCTCGAGATATTCACGATATTCATAGCATTTTATATTCAGCGTGCGATTTTTATAATTGCTATCATACGTACAACGAATAGTTAGATATACATTATCATATTCTAATCGAAAGTGACGGTAGAATTTATTATCACTTTCGATGATGCCAGCTATATCCGTTTCTTTACGAATCAAGTTTTGTCTAAATGCTTCGATGGTCTCTTCAACGGTAAAATATTTATCAACGGGTTTGCTTGTTGTTGTTGTTGATGATGTTGTTCTTAACTCAGTTGCTGTATCCGCTTGAGGTACATCCAAAGATGTGCTTATCTTCATCAGTTGGAATGACAAATCAATTTTGAGAGTATAATTATTTGGTAAAATAACACTAAACTCTAGATTGCCTTTATTGTTGCCAAGAGTCGACATGTTTATTGGTATAGGACTGGCTTTTAAACAGCCCACCGCCAAATTGCAAAGCAAAAAAATGTACTTTTCCATTGTGAGCAGAGAGAGGAGGAGGAGGAAGAAGTTATACTTAGATGAAAGTTTGAAATATAACTGAATAGAATTTAGTTGCAACAATGCTTTTTATTCATTTTTTCATAGAGTGACATAATTTTTTTTAACCGCATTACTCTTTTCTCCAACATGTAACATGCGCATGTGTCCGGTACATCTTGACAGTTTTCTGATAGCCAAATACATGTGTTGTAGTGTTCTCCATTTTTTGGTGTACATTTGTATTGGTTTAGTCTGCTATTACATTCTAGAATTTCTTCTAAATGTTCATCCAATATGTTCTTCTTGTAATCAATTAGGAATTGTTGAATACTCTTCAAGAGCTTCAAGCAATTAATGTTTGTCATTCTGTTCAATTTCACTTAATTTATCTAAAAGTTCTATATCTGCAGCATCAATATCTATTGTTTTATTAAAATCATTAAATATACAAAGTTCATTGAATCGGTTTGAGTTTCCACGCCTAATACCCTCATATGAGCCACCTTTTACTACTAATTTAGCGTGATCATTTACGTTAAATTCAAAAAGTATTGAAGACCAAAAATGAGGTAATGATTCTCCTTTGCGTAGACTCAGCAACTCGGATTCACAATCATTGTCAACGGTGATAGAAATAGTTAATATTGGGGAAGCAACATCCACTTTAACTATTCGAAAATATTACCACGATGACAATTTTGTTTGTACATAGTCAAATAATCATGACAACAAAATGTAACACACTGATCAACCTTCAAGAATTGCTCCCTTATTTATACTTATATCCATATATCTGTAAATGAAAATTTTATTCCCATCTCTTTTGTGTGGTGGTGGTGGTGGTGTTGTTATAATTAAAAAGAACAAATTTAATAACAAAAAATAACTTGTTTATTTATTTCGTAAAGTGTATGTTATTCTTCTTCTTGTGGCGCTACAGTCCGGGGTGGACCTGGGCCTCAACCAACATGCCTCTCCAGCCAGCGCGATCTTTCGCCTGCTGTCTCCAGTTGCGCACTCCAAGTTGGTTGAGGTCCTTCTCCACTTGTGTGCGCCACTTTAGTCAAGGTCGTCCTCTGTTGCGTTATCCCAATGGCTCGGATTCAAAGACTTTTCGGGCCGGAGCAGTGGTGTCCATACGCTCTACATGGCCTAGCCATCTTAAGCGTTGTATCCGTAGACGCTTGACCAGGCGCATGTCGCTGTACAGCCTATAGAGTTCGTCATTAAATCTTCTCCTCCAGATGCCATCAACGCAAACAGGACCAAAAATCTCACGCAAAACTTTTCTCTCGAAAAGACTAAGGGCTTCCTCATCCGCCTTTGCTATCGTCCAAGATTCTGCGCCATATAGTAGGACGGGGATGATCAAGCTGCTATATAAAGCGAGCTTAGTCCTTCGAGAGAGGGCTTTATTACTCAATTGCCTCTTGAGCGCAAAGAAACAGCGATTGGCAAGAGTGATTCTGCGTTTGATTTCGGTACTGATGTTGTTGTCCCTGTTTACCGCGGAGCCGAGGTAGATGAAGTCCTTAACTACCTCGAAGTTTCTGCAGCCTAGTGTGACGCTCCGTCCGAGACGTCGATGTTGTGTGTCCTTCCTTGATGACAGCATGTACTTCGTTTTGCCCTCATTTACCAGTAGACCCATTTTAGCCGCTTCCGCTTCAATGCCAGCAAACGCCTCATTGACGGCTCGCTGTGTTCGTCCAATCACGTCAATGTCATCAGCGTAAGCTAACAATTGAACTGACTTCTGGAAGATCGTGCCTCTGGTGTTGACTTCTGAGTTACGCACGATCTTCTCGAGGATGATGTTAAAGAAGTCACATGACAGTGCGTCGCCTTGTCTAAAACCTTTTTTGACATTGAAGGTCTCGGTGAGTTCGGTACCGACCTTGACGGAGCAGCGAGAGTTCTCCATCGTCATCCTACACAATTTGATGAGTTTGGTAGGAATGCCAAAACTAGACATGGCACTGTATAGCTCGTCTCTATGCACACTGTCATATGCAGCCTTGAAATCGACGAATAGGTGGTGAGTGTCAATTTGCATTTCTTGGGTCTTTTCCAGGATCTGCCGTAATGTGAAGATCTGGTCTATTGTGGACTTCCCTGGCCTGAAACCACACTGATAGGGACCTATCAGGTCATGGACAAATGGTTTCAGACGCTCACACAATACGGCAGAGAGGATCTTGTATGCGATGTTTAGGAGACTTATCCGTCTGTAGTTGGCGCAGTCAAAGGGGTCTCCTTTCTTGTGGACCGGGCAAACGACGCTGAGATTCCACTCATCGGGCATGCTTTCCTCCGACCATATCTTACAGATGAGCTGGTGCATGCGCCCAACCAGGATATCTCCAGCTGCTTTGAATAGTTCTGTGGACAGTCCGTCCGCTCCAGCAGCTTTGTTCGACTTTAGCTTCGATATTGCTATCTTCACCTCGTCTAAGTCGGGGGGACGGAATGCTTGTCTATCATCGTCCAAATTGAGTGCAACATTCTGCCTAACAGCGGGATTTGGGTCGTCATCGCCGTTTAGGAGTCGGCAGAAATGATCCTTCCAGATCCTCAGCACAGACTGCGACTCTACTACTAGTTGTCCATTTTGGTCCCGGCAGGCCTTGGTCCGAACCTTGTATCCTCCGGATAGCTGTTTTACCTTTCGGTAAAATTTTCGGACTTCATTCCTGCCAAAACACCTTTCCATTTCCTCGACCGCGCGCTTCTCATGTTCCTTCTTCTTCCTTCTGAGAAGCCGGTGCTCTTCCCTTCTTCTCTGTTCGTAGAGTTCACGAACAGCCCGCGTTGTTCGATGCAGCGTCGCCTTATAGGCGTCTTGTTTAGCTGCGTGCGCTTGCCTGCACTCGTCGTCAAACCATGGGTTCCTTCCAAACCCAGCACATCAGTGGCAGCATCTTTGATGGCTTCTTGACAACGTTTCCATTCTTCTTCTATGCTTAGTGCAGGAAGCGTCGAACTCTGAGCGAGTTTCCGGGAGACTTGGTCGGCAAAGTTCCCAGCAATCAGCTGCGATTGTAGCTTTTCGACGTCAAACCGTTTTGGACTTTCTCGACTCCGTTGCTCTCTCGATATCCGGGTTCTTACCTTGGCTACAACAAGATGATGATCCGAGTCAATGCACCTCGGAAGGTTCGGACATCGAGAATACTGGAGGAGTGTCTGACGTCGATCGCAACGTGATCAATCTGGTTGACGGTTGATTGATCAGGAGATCGCCAGGTTCCTTTGTGAATGTTCAGGTGTGGGAACCGCGTGCTAGCCACAGAGAGGTTTCACCCCGAGGCGAAGTCCAACAGCCTGAGTCCGTTTCCGGATGTGTTGTCGTGCAGGCTGTGTTTACCGATGACTCCAGCAAAGATGTCCTCCTTTCCCAGCTGAGCGTTGAAATCTCCTAGAACTATCTTGGTGTCGTAGCTGGGGCATCGATCATATGTCCTTTCTAGGAGGTGATAGAAGTCCTCTTTACCGGTGTCATCTTTTTCCTCTGTCGGGGCGTGAGCGCATATTAGGCTTATGTTCCCGAATTTAGCCTTGATGCGGATTGTCATGAGGCGCTGGCTGACTGGGTCGTAGCTCAAGACTTTTTGCCTAAGTCTGCCTCGAACAACAAATCCGCATCCGAATAAGCGCTGCCTTCTCTCTCTATAGCAATTGCTGTAGTAGATATCGCAGGTTTTCATCGCTTTTATGCCAGGCCCATCCCATCGCACTTCCTGGATGGCGGTTATGTCAGCTTTGTAGCTGTCAAGGGCCTCCGCAAGTTGTTCGGCTGCACGTGGCCTGTTAAGGGACCTCACATTCCACGTGCAAAACCGAAAATCTTTGTCCTTTAAACGTTTGCTGGGGTCGTCAACAGTTAATCCGTCCTTATCCGAGGCGTATCGGTTTTTTTGAACTATATTATTTTTACGTGGTGAGGAAGTTACCCTCACGCACAACCCACAGACTGGTAGGCCAGGCCCATTATTTAAATCCTCGGGCAGAGGAGGTCGCTGCATACATTAGTTCACCATACAACGGGTGTTGTGATGGCTATCCAGGGGGCGCCGCGTGGAGGCTGTATGTCAACTTGACCTGTGCACTAACGAGGATTGTCTTGGCAGCTCGCCATGTTGAGCGCAATCAACGACGTTACCTCGCGTGCATAGGCCCCCCAAGTGTATGTACATCATTTAAAATTTGAATTATATAGAAATTTCAAACACAAATGCTCACAGTTATACTCATTAAAATTTTGTTGTTGAGTATAATTATATTGAATGTTTCCCAAATATTTGATAACCTCTCAAGGGGGTTGCAAATTTCCAAAGCTATCAAAGTACTCCTTGTAATCGTTATTCTTAATGTAAGCCACCCAGTGTGTTCCGGAACCGTGAGAAGAATCCAAATTGATAATACCACATTCAGTTTGGCGGGGCTTGGTTGGTAGGGAATCCAACATAAAGACACCTCGGAAATGCGGTAAGAACTTGGTATATTTCATCAAATCTCTATCGGTGAGGGGTCGTCTGGGTAGATTCCTTAAAAGTTTTTTGATTCCGGCTTGTAAGATAAACCATAACCCTTCTTATAGGGTTTAAGATAAAGTCCTCTACGAATTGGCAATGGCTTCCATAGTTTTATTATGACAATTCGCCGCTTCCAATTGTTCTTTAGCAGCTTTGTTTCAGTTACTGCTCTTGCAATAGCACTTCCACCTGTTGCTAAGCCTCCGATTGCTCCGAGAGCTGTTAAAATTGGTATTAGAGGAAGAAAACCTCCAACCTTAGGTATAGGTATTATGCGATGAATTTGAACATTTGTTTTATCACTATTGTTTCTCCTAAGGAAATCACCAATTATCTTGCGAGAAATTTTTATAGCGTTTTGAATGTCTTTTGGATTCTTTTCCTTGAGGATCTTTTTGGTTTTTTCAATAGCCTCATTGAAGATGTTTTTTCCACATGTTGATTTATTTTTTTTCTTATATTTTCTTTTTGATACAGCCTTGAATATTTTATTTCCCATACCGAATTTCACTTTTGTCTTCATGGCATTCGTCACAAACCATGCGTTTGTCCGCTCAGTCAAACTACTATCTTTTGATTTAACTCTTGCCCAGGCTTTTTCACTTAATATTCGATCTGCTTCGTGACGTTTATTTATATCCTTTGAATGAGAGTAAGCAATATCGTGTTGTTTACATGCAGCATCCAATGGATTAATTCCCTCATCACCTCTAACTAGGCGTTTCTCAAGTTTTGTACCTGGTCCGCAAAATTGATAGCCTGGCAGATGAAGCTCTACTGGAAGAGAATTAATTATACCATCTATCAGTCCTCCTCCTCCAACATGAATGATTGAATTTCTGTAAAGTACAACCATTTCAACCAAACTTTGCAAACTGAACGTGAAGTAATAAAAAAGCATGACTTTTACAGCATACGAATCTGATTGTGCGAAATATTGATTTTGATACGAATACTTCATTGGAGAAAAGACATAGTTCTCTTCTACCGAATACAATCAGAGCCCTAATTGTTGGTCCATCGAATTGTGGAAAAACAAATGTTATGTTGAGCTTAATAGAGAGTCCCAATGGTGTGAAATTTAAAAATATATATATTTACTCAAAGTCACTATATCAACCCAAATATAAATATTTACAACAATTAGTGAAACCCATAAAAGGTATGGGATATTTCACATTCTCTGACAATGAAAATGTTCTATCACCAGCTGAAGCCAAACCTAATTCAATCATCATTTTCGATGATGTTGCATGTGAGAAGCAAAATAATATGAGATCATATTTTTGTATGGGACGCCATAAAAATATTGATGCATTTTATTTATGTCAAACATATACACGGATTCCGAAACATATAATAAGAGATAATGCGAATATGATTGTGATGTTTAGCAAGATGAATTAAATATAAAGCATATATACAACGATCATGTGGGAGCGGATATGAATTTTAGTGATTTTTTAAATATGTGTAGAGAATGTTGGAAAGATAAATATGGATTTCTGATTATAAACAAAGATGATCCTATAGAATGTGGACGTTATAGAAAAGGATTTGATATTTTCATTCGATTATAAATGTTTACTCTTCATACTTTTCCATTTAGTATATAATCTGTTTTCAAGCTGTAATGTTATAACTGATCTGATAATTGATCTGATAACTGATCTGATAGCTGAGCTGATAATTGGAATTACTACATTTACAAGGATTTAATCAATTCATTATGCATAAAAATGTACAATTGTTAAAGGATATTATCCAAAAATGATTAAGAGTGGAATGAAAAATGATGATTATGATTATGATGGAAACATAAAGTGGAGATCTGAATTTTTACAAGAATCTTCATCAAATATTAAAACAAGTACTCCTTTAAAAAAAACATTTGATACAAGTGATGATGAAAATACTTTCTTTACACAAATGGATGATGATGATGATAATGAAGATGATAACAAACAAAATAGTAACCAAACATTACTTTTAAATTTATCACCATTAGAGCAAAGTAAACATCTTGATACATTATACGGTCCTCATAGAGATTCGAATGATGAATGGAAACTGGGTAATACATCATTTAAATTGGAAAAAAATAAAATTTTAATTGATGATAATAGTTGGTCTGTTACACCTGGACTCTTTGAATTATTATTTCACAAGGAACCTAAACACTATAATACTAATGACTTGCAAAACTATAAGACTATTTTATTACAAACAAATGCGCATAAGCGTAATTATAAACAGAATACACAAATCAAAGGAACGAGAGCTTACAAATATATACGTATTTTAAAACCCTTATTCAAGGACAAAAATGCGTCAAGTGTTCAAAAAGGATCTGGCTTAATGATGTCAGTACATAGTCAAAAACCTAATTATATATATTGGGATGATCCAAATGAGTTGGTAGACAGATTACGTCTTTTAATTTCATCACAATCAGCTGGTCATACAGGACACCAAAATGAAATAGTCTCCATCATTGAAGAACTAAGAGAAGGTAATATAATTACGTAGATTTCAACTTTGCGTGATCATAATCAAAATGAGTGTTGACAAGTTTGGTAGTACATCATATTATAACGAGAAGCGTTTGAGAAAAAGCTTAGGTTTTGCTTTGGATCATGATAAGAATATTAATCTTCACTGTAAACGATTGAAAAATTTGAGTTCACCTATTGATGATAATGATGCGGTTACAAAGTTATTTGTTACAGATATTATGAAGCAGATAACGTTGAAAGCTCAAAGAGAAAACATATTGCTGAAGAATAACATTGAAAAACAATTCCTTGAAACTCTTCAAAGTGAAAAGGAACAGATTGATAAAACAATAGAAAAACAAATGAATTATACTGAAGATAGGTTAAAAGGAATAGAAGATTACATATTTAATCAGATAATCGGGTACCCGAAATTTCAAATCGGGTATTTGGGTACCCGAAATCGGAAATCGTGTACCCGAAATGGGAAACCGGATATTTGGGTACCCGAAATTTCAAATCGGGTACCCGAAATTGAAAATCGGGTATTTGGGTACCCGAAATCGGAAATCGGCTACCCGAAATTGGAAATCGGGTATTTGGGTACCCGAAATTTCAAATCGGGTACCCGAAATTGGAATCGGGTACCAAAATACCCGAAATTGGAAATCGGGTACCCGAAATTGGAAATCGGGTACCCGAAATTGGAAATCGGGTACCCGAAATTAGAATCGGGTACTTGAATAATCGGGTACCCGAAATTGGAATCGGGTACCCAAATACCCGAAATTGGATATCGGGTACCCGAAATTGGAAATCGGGTACCCGAACCTGGAACCGATTATCATATTTGGGTACCCGAAATCGGAAATCGGGTACCCGAAATTGGAAACCGGGTATTTGGGTACATCGGGTACTCGAAATTGGAAATCGGGTATTTGGGTACCCGAAATTTCAAATCGGGTACTTGGGTACCCGAAATTTCAAATCGGGTACCCGAAATTGGAATCGGGTACCCAAATACCCGAAATTGGAAATAGGGTACCCAAAATTTGAAATCGGGTACCCGAAATTGAATATCGGGTACCCGAAATTGGTAATCGGGTATTTGGGTACCCGAAATTCCAAATCGGGTACCCGAAATTGGAAATCGGGTAATTGGGTACCCGAAATCGGAAATCGTGTACCCGAAATTGGGAATCGGGTATTTGGGTACCCGAAATTTCAAATCGGGTACCCGAAATTGGAAATCGGGTATCGGGTACCCGAAATTGGAAATCGGGTACCCGAAATTGGAAATCGGGTACCCGAAATTGGAAATCGGGTATCGGGTACCCAAAATTGGAAATCGGGTACCCGAAATTGGGAATCGGGCATTTGGGTACCCGATTCCAATTTCGGGTACCCGATTTCCATATTTGGGTACCCGAAATCGGAAATCGGGTACCCGAAATTGGAAACCGGGTATTTGTGTACCCGAACTTTCAAATCGGGTATTTGGGTACCCGAAATTTCAAATCGGGTACCCGAAATTGGAATCGGGTACCCAAATACCCGAAATTGGAAATCGGGTACCCGAAATTGGAAATAGGGTACCCAAAATTTGAAATCGGGTACCCGAAATTGGTAATCGGGTATTTGGGTACCCGAAATTTCAAATCGGGTACCCGAAATTGGAAATCGGGTAATTGGGTACCCGAAATCGGAAATCGTGTACCCGAAATTGGGAATCGGGTATTTGGGTACCCGAAATTTCAAATCAAGTACCCGAAATTGGAAATCGGGTACCCGAAATTGGAAATCGGGTATCGGGTACCCGATATTGGAAATCGGGTATCGGGTATCCAAAATTGGAAATCGGGTACCCGAAATTGGGTACCCGAAATTGGAATCGGGTACCCAAACACCCGAAATCGGAAATCGGGTACCCGAAATTGGAAACCGGGTATTTGGGTACCCGAAATTTTCAATCGGGTACCCGAAAATGAAAATCGGGTATTTGGGTACCCGAAATTGGAAATCAGGTACTCGATTTCCAATTTGGGGTACCCAAATAACCGATTCCCAATTTCGGGTATTCGGGTACCCGATTCTAATTTCGGGTACCCGATTTCCAATTTCGGGTACCCGATTTCCAATTTCGGGTATTTGGGTACCCGATTCGAAATTTCGGGTACCCAAATACCCGATTTCCAATTTCGAGTACCTAATTTCCAATTTCGGGTACCCGATTTCCAATTTCGGGTATTTGGATACCCGATTCCAATTTCGGGTACCCGATTCCAATTTCGGGTACCCGATTTGAAATTTCGGGTACCCAAATACCCGATTTCCAATTTCGGGTACCGAAATACCCGATTTTCAATTTCGGGTACCCGATTTGAAATTTCGGGTACCCAAATATCCGGTTTCCCATTTCGGGTACACGATTTCCGATTTCGGGTACCCAAATATGGAAATCGGGTACCCGAAATTGGAATCGGGTACCCAAATACCCGAAATTGGAAATCGGGTACCCGAAATTGGAAATCAGGTACTCGAAATTGGAAATCGGGTATTTGGGTACCCGAAATCGGATCTCGGGTACCCGAAATTGGAAACCGGGTATTTGGGTACCCAAAATTTCACATCGGGTACCCGAAATTGGAAACCGGGTATTTGGGTACCCGAAATTGAAAATCGGGTATTTGGGTACCCGATTCCAATTTCGGGTATCCGATTTCCAATTTCGGGTACCCGTGTTCCAATTTCGGGTATTTGGGTACCCGATTCCAATTTCGGGTACCCGATTTCCAATTTCGGGTACCCGATTTACGATTTTTCGTACCCAAATATGGAAATCGGGTACCCGAAATTGGGAATCGGGTATCCAAATACCCGAAATTGGAAATCGGGTACCCAAAATTGGAATCGGGTATCCAAATACCCGAAATTGGAAATCGGGTACCCTAAATTGGAAATCGGGTACCCGAAATTGGAAATCGGGTATTTGGGTACCCGAAATTTCAAATCGGGTACCCGAAATTGGAAATCGGGTACCCAAAATTGGAAATCGGGTACCCGAAATTGGAAATCGGGTACCCGAATACCCGAAATTGGAAATCGGGTACCCGAAATTGGAAATCGGATACCCGAAATTGGAATCGGGTACCCAAATACCCGATTTTCAATTTCGGGTACCCAATTTTCAATTTCGGGTACCCGATTTCCAATTTTGGGTACCCGATACCCGATTTCTAATTTCGGGTAAACGTTTTCCAATTTCGGGTACCCAAATATGATAATCGGGTACCCGAAATTGGAATCGGGTACGCAAATACCCGAAATTGGAATCGGGTACCCAAATGCCCGATTTCCAATTTCGGGTATTCGGGTACCCGATTTCCAATTTCGGGTACCCGATTTCCAATTTCGGGTATTCGGGTACCCGTTTTCCAATTTCGGGTACCCGATTTCCAATTTTGGGTACCCGATTTCCAATTTCGGGTATTAGGATACCCGATTCCAATTTCGGGTACCCGATTTGAAATTTCGGGTACCCAAATACCCGATTTCCAATTTCGAGTACCCGATTTCCAATTTCGGGTACCCGATTTCCAATTTCGGGTACCCGATTTCTAATTTCGGGTATTTGTATACCCGATGCCAATTTCGGGTACCCGATTTGAAATTTCGGGTACCCAAATATGGAAATCGGGTACCCGTAATTGGAATCGGGTACCCAAAATTGAAAATCGGGTATTTGGGTACCCGAAATCAGAAATCGGGTATTTGGGTACCCGAAATTTCAAATCGGGTACCCGAAATTGGAATCAGGTACCCAAATACCAGAAATTGGAAATCGGGTACCCGAAAAAAAAAAAATTACCCGAAATTGGAATCGGGTACCCAAATACCCGATTTTCAATTTCGGCTACCCGATTTTAAATTTCGGGTACCCGATTTCCAATTTCTGGTATTTGGGTACCTGATTCCAATTTCGGGTACCCGATTTGAAATTTCGGGTACCCAAATATCCGGTTTCCCATTTCGGGTACACGATTTCCGATTTCGGGTACCCAAATATGGAAATCGGGTACCCGAAATTGGAATCGGGTACCCAAATACCCGAAATTGGAAATCGGGTACCCGAAATTGGAAATCAGGTACTCGAAATTGGAAATCGGGTATTTGGGTACCCGAAATCGGATCTCGGGTACCCGAAATTGGAAACCAGGTATTTGGGTACCCAAAATTTCACATCGGGTACCCGAAATTGGAAACCGGGTATTTGGGTACCCGAAATTGAAAATCGGGTATTTGGGTACCCGATTCCAATTTCGGGTATCCGATTTCCAATTTCGGGTACCCGTGTTCCAATTTCGGGTATTTGGGTACCCGATTCCAATTTCGGGTACCCGATTTCCAATTTCGGGTACCCGATTTACGATTTTTCGTACCCAAATATGGAAATCGGGTACCCGAAATTGGGAATCGGGTATCCAAATACCCGAAATTGGAAATCGGGTACCCAAAATTGGAATCGGGTATCCAAATACCCGAAATTGGAAATCGGGTACCCTAAATTGGAAATCGGGTACCCGAAATTGGAAATCGGGTATTTGGGTACCCGAAATTTCAAATCGGGTACCCGAAATTGGAAATCGGGTACCCAAAATTGGAAATCGGGTACCCGAAATTGGAAATCGGGTACCCGAATACCCGAAATTGGAAATCGGGTACCCGAAATTGGAAATCGGATACCCGAAATTGGAATCGGGTACCCAAATACCCGATTTTCAATTTCGGGTACCCAATTTTCAATTTCGGGTACCCGATTTCCAATTTTGGGTACCCGATACCCGATTTCTAATTTCGGGTAAACGTTTTCCAATTTCGGGTACCCAAATATGATAATCGGGTACCCGAAATTGGAATCGGGTACGCAAATACCCGAAATTGGAATCGGGTACCCAAATGCCCGATTTCCAATTTCGGGTATTCGGGTACCAGATTTCCAATTTCGGGTACCCGATTTCCAATTTCGGGTATTCGGGTACCCGTTTTCCAATTTCGGGTACCCGATTTCCAATTTTGGGTACCCGATTTCCAATTTCGGGTATTAGGATACCCGATTCCAATTTCGGGTACCCGATTTGAAATTTCGGGTACCCAAATACCCGATTTCCAATTTCGAGTACCCGATTTCCAATTTCGGGTACCCGATTTCCAATTTCGGGTACCCGATTTCTAATTTCGGGTATTTGTATACCCGATGCCAATTTCGGGTACCCGATTTGAAATTTCGGGTACCCAAATATGGAAATCGGGTACCCGTAATTGGAATCGGGTACCCAAAATTGAAAATCGGGTATTTGGGTACCCGAAATCAGAAATCGGGTATTTGGGTACCCGAAATTTCAAATCGGGTACCCGAAATTGGAATCAGGTACCCAAATACCAGAAATTGGAAATCGGGTACCCGAAAAAAAAAAAATTACCCGAAATTGGAATCGGGTACCCAAATACCCGATTTTCAATTTCGGCTACCCGATTTTAAATTTCGGGTACCCAATTTCCAATTTTGGGTACCCGATTTCCGATTTCGGAAATTTTGGGTACCCGAAATTTCAAATTGGGTACCCGAAATTTCGGGTACTCGATTTGAAATTTCGGGTACCCAAATACCCAATTCCCAATTTCGGGTACCCGATTTCCAATTTCGGGTACCCGATTTCTAATTTTGGGTACCCAAATACCCGATTTCCATATTTGGGTACCCGAAATCGGAAATCGGGTACCCGAAATTGGAAACTGGGTATTGGGTACCCGAAATTTCAAATCGGGTACCCGAAATTGAAAATCGGGTATTTGGGTACCCGAAATCGGAAATCGGCTACTAGAAATTATAAATCGGGTATTTGGGTACCCGAAATTTCAAATCGGGTACCCGAAATTGCAATCGGGTAACCAAATACCCGAAATTGGAAAACGGGTACCCGAAATCGGAAAACGGGTACCAGAAATTTGAAATCGGGTACCCGAAATTGGAAAACGGGTACCCGAAATTAGAAATCGGAAATCGGGTACCCGAAATTGGAAATCGGGTACCCGAAATCAGAAATCGGGTATCGGGTATCCAAAATTGGAAATCGGGTACCCGAAATTGGAATCGGGTACCCAAATACCCGAAATTGGAATTTGGGTACCCGAAATTGGAAATCGGGTACCCGAAAATGAAAATTGGGTATTTGGGTACCCGATTCCAAATTCGGGTACCCGATTTCCAATTTCGGGTACCCGATATCCAATTTCGGGTATTTGGGTACCCGATTCCAATTTCGGGTACCCGATTTCCATATTTGGGTACCCGAAATCGGAAATCGGGTACCCGAAATTGGAAACCGGGTATTTGGGTACCTGAAATTTCAAATCGGGTACCCGAAATTTGAAATCGGGTATTTGGGTACCCGAAATTTCAAATCGGGTATTTGGGTACCCAAATACCCAATTTTCATTTTCGGGTACCCGATTTCCGAGTTCGGGTACCCAAATAAACGACTTTCAATTTCGAGTACCCGATTTGAAATTTCGGGTTCCCAAATACCCGATTTGAAATTTCGGGTACCCGATTTGAAATTTCGGGTACCCGATTTGAAATTTCGGGTACCCAAATACCCAATTCCCAATTTCGGGTACCCGATTTCCAATTTCGGGTACCCGATTTCTAATTTTGGGTACCCAAATACCCGATTTCCATATTTGGGTACCCGAAATCGGAAATCGGGTACCCGAAATTGGAAACTGGGTATTTGGGTACCCGAAATTTCAAATCGGGTACCCGAAATTGAAAATCGGGTATTTGGGTACCCGAAATCGGAAGTCGGCTACCCGAAATTGGAAATCGGGTATTTGGGTACCCGAAATTTCAAATCGGGTACCCGAAATTGGAATCGGGTACCCAAATACCCGAAATTGGAAAACGGGTACCCGAAATTTGAAATCGGGTGCCCGAAATTGGAAAACGGGTACCCGAAATTAGAAATCGGAAATCGGGTACCCGAAATTGGAAATCGGGTACCCGAAATCGGAAAACGGGTACCCGAAATTTGAAATCGGGTACCCGAAATTGGAAAACGGGTACCCGAAATTAGAAATCGGAAATCGGGTACCCGAAATTTGAAATCGGGTACCCGAAATTGGAAAACGGGTACCCGAAATTAGAAATCGGAAATCGGGTACCCGAAATCGGAAAACGGGTACCCGAAATTTCAAATCGGGTACCCGAAATTGGAAATCGGGTACCCGAAATTGGAAATCGGGTACCCGAAAATGAAAATTGGATATTTGGGTACCCAAATACCCGATTTGAAATTTCGGGTACCCAATACCCGATTTCAAATTTCGGGTACCCAAATACCCGATTTCAAATTTCGGGTACCCGATGTGAAATTTCGGGTACCCAAATACCCGGTTTCCAATTTCGGGTACCCGATTTCCAATTTCGGGTACCCAAATACCCGATTTTCAATTTAGGGTACCCGATTTGAAATTTCGGGTACCCAAATACCCGGTTTTCAATTTCGGGTACCCGATTTCCGATTTCGGGTACCCAAATATGATAATCGGGTACCCGAAATTGGAATCGGGTACCGAAAAACCCGAAATTGGAAATCGGGTACCCGAATACCCGAAATTGGAAATCGGTTACCCGAAAATGAAAATCGGGTATTTGGATACCCGATTCCAAATTCGGGTACCCGATTTCCAATTTCGGGTACCCGATATCCAATTTCGGGTATTTGGGTACCCGATTTCCAATTTCGGGTTTTTGGATACCCGATTCCAATTTGGGTACCCAAATACCCAATTTTCATTTCCGGGTACCCGATTTCCAATTTCGGGTACCCGATTTGAAATTTCAGGTACCCAAATACCCGGTTTCCAATTTCGGGTACCCGATTTCCGATTTCGAGTATTCGGGTACCCGATTTCCAATTTCGGGTATTTGGGTACCCGATTCCAATTTCGGGTACCCGATTATCATATTTGGGTACCCGAAATTGAAAATCGGTAACCCGAAATTGAGAACCGGGTATTTGGGTACCCGAAATTTCAAATCGGGTACCCTAAATTGAAAATCGGGTATTTGGGTACCCGAAATCGGATCTCGGGTACCTGAAATTGGAAACCGGGTATTTGGGTACCCAAAATTTCACATCGGGTACCCGAAATTGGAAACCGGGCATTTGGGTACCCGAAATTTCGAATCGGGTATTTGGGTACCCAAATACCCAATTTTCATTTTCGGGTACCCGATTTCCAATTTCGGGTACCCGATTTCCAATTTCGGATATTTGGGTACCCGATTCCAATTTCGGGTACCCGATTTCCAATTTTGGATACCCGATACCCGATTTCTAATTTCGGGTACCCGATTTCTAATTTCGGGTACCCGTTTTCCAATTTCGGGTACCCAAATATGATAATCGGGTACCCGAAATTGGGAATCGGGCATTTGGGTACCCGATTCCAATTTCGGGTACCCGATTTCCATATTTGGGTACCCAAAATCGTAAATCGGGTACCCGAAATTGGAAATCGGGTACCCGAAATTGGAATCGGGTACCCAAATACCCGAAATTGGAACACGGGTACCCGAAATTGGAAATCGGATACCCGAAATTGGAATCGCGTACCCAAATACCCAATTTTCAATTTCGGGTACCCAATTTTCAATTTCGGGTACCCGATTTCCAATTTTGGGTACCTGATTTCCAATTTCGGATATTTGGGTACCCGAAATTTCAAATTGGGTACCCGAAATTGAAAATCGGGTATTTGGGTACCCGAAATCGGAAATCGATTTCCAATTTCGGGTACCCGATTTCCAATTTCGGGTACCCGATTTTAAATTTCGGGTACCTAAATACCCGGTTTCCAATTTCGGGTACCCGATTTCCGAATTCTTGTAAACAAATAAACGACTTTCAATTTCGGGTACCCGATTTGAAATTTCGGGTTCCCAAATACCCGATTTGAAATTTCAGGTACCCAATTTGAAATTTCGGGTACCCGATTTGAAATTTCGGGTACCCAAATACCCAATTCCCAATTTCGGGTACCCGATTTCCAATTTCGGGTACCCGATTTCCAATTTCGGGTACCCGATTTCCAATTTCGGGTACCCGATTTCCAATTTCGGGTACCCGATTTCCAATTTCGGGTACCCAAATACCCGATTTCCATATTTGGGTACCCGAAATCGGAAATCGGGTACCCGAAATTGGAAACTGGGTATTTGGGTACCCGAAATTTCAAATCGGGTATTTGGCTACCCGAAATCGGCAATCGGCTACCCGAAATTGGAAATCGGGTACCCGAAATTGGAAAACGGGTACCCAAATACCCGAAATTGGAAATCGGGTACCCGAAATTGGAAATCGGGTACCCGAAATTAGAATCGTTTACTTGAATACCCGAAATTGGAAATCGGGTACCCGAAATTGGAAACCGGGTACCCGAAATTGGAAACCGGGTATTTGGGTACCCGAAATTGGAAATCGGGTACCCGAAATTGGAAATCGGGTACCCGAAATTAGAATCGGGTACTTGAATACCCGAAATTGGAAATCGGGTACCCGAAATTGGAAACCGGGTATTTGGGTACCCGAAATTTCAAATCGGGTACCCGAAATTTTAATCGGGTACCCAAATACCCGAAATTGGAAATCGGGTACCCGAAATTGGAAATCGGGTACCCGAAATTAGAATCGGGTACTTGAATACCCGAAATTGGAAATCGGGTACCCGAAATTGGAAACCGGGTATTTGGGTACACGAAATTTCAAATCGGGTACCCGAAATTGAAAATCGGGTATTTGGGTACCCGAAATCGAAAATCGGGTACCCGAAATTGGAATCGGGTACCCAAATACCCGAAATTGGATATCGGGTACCCGAAATTGGAATTCGGGAACCCGAACCTGGAATCGGGTACCCAAATACCCGATTTTCATATTCGGGTACCCGATTTCTAATTTCGGGTACCCGATTATCATATTTGTGTACCCGAAATTGGAAACCGGTTATTTGGGTATCCGAAATTTCACATCGGGTACCCGAAACCTGGAACCTGGAACCTGGAATCGGGTACTCAAATACCCGATTTTCATATTCGGGTACCCGATTTCTAATTTCGGGTACCCGATTTCAAATTTCGGGTATTCAGGTACCCGATTCTAATTTCGGGTACCCGATTTCCAATTTCGGGTACCCGATTTACAATTTCGGGTATTTGGGTTCCCGATTCCAATTTCGGGTACCCGATTATCATATTTGGGTACCCGAAATTGGAAACCGGTTATTTGGGTATCCGAAATTTCACATCGGGTACCCGAAATTGGAAATCGGGTATTTGGGTACCCGAAATTTCAAATCGGGTATTTGGGTACCCGAAATTTCAAATCGGGTACCCGAAATTGAAATCGGGTACCCAAATACCCGAAATTGGATATCGGGTACCCAAAATTATAAATCGGGTACCCGAAATTGGAATCGGGTACCCAAATACCCGATTTTCATTTTCGGGTACCCGATTTGAAATTTCGGGTACCCGATTTCAAATTTCGGGTATTCGGGCACCCGATTCTAATTTCGGGTACCCGATTTCCAATTTCGGGTACCCGATTTCCAATTTCGGATATTTGGGTACCCGATTCCAATTTCGGGTACCCGATTCCAATTTCGGGTACCCGATTCCAATTTCGGGTACCCGATTTCCGATTTCGGGTACCCAAATACCCGATTTTCATATTCGGGTACCCGATTTCTAATTTCGGGTACCCGATTTCAAATTTCGGGTATTCGGGTACCCGATTCTAATTTCGGGTACCCGATTTCCAATTTCGGGTACCCGATTTCCAATTTCGGGTATTTGGGTACCCGATTCCAATTTCGGGTACCCGATTCCAATTTCGGGTACCCGATTCCAATTTCGGGTACCCGATTTCCGATTTCGGGTACCCAAATACCCGATTTTCAATTTCGGGTACTCGATTTGAAATTTCGGGTACCCAAATACCCGGTTTCCAATTTCGGGTACCCGATTTCCGATTTCGGGTACCCAAATGTGGAAATCGGGTACCCGAAATTGGAATCGGGTACCGAAATACCCGAAATTGGAAATCGCGTACCCGAAATTGGAAATCGGGTACCCGAAATAAGAATCGGGTTACCGAATACCCGAAATTGGAAATCGGGTACCCGAAATTGGAAATCGATTCCCAATTTCGGGTACCCGATTTCCAATTTCGGGTACCCGATTTCCAATTACGGGTATTCGGTAACCCGATTCTTATTTCGGGTACCCGATTTCCAATTTCGGGTACGCGATTTCCAATTTCGGGTATTTCGGTACCCGAAATTTCAAATCGGGTACCCGAAATTGAAAATCGGGTATTTGGGTACCCGAAATTTGAAATCGGGTACTCGAAACTGGAAATCAGGTATTTGGGTAACCAATTTCGGGTACCCGATTTCCAATTTCGGGTACTCGATTTCCAATTTCGGAAATTTGGGTACCCGATTTCCAATTTCGAGTACCCGATACCCGATTTCCAATTTCGGGTACCCGATACCCGATTTCCAATTTCGGGTACCCGATTTCCATATTTGGGTACCCGAAATCGTAAATCGGGTACCCGAAATCGGAAACCGGGTATTTGGGTACCCGAAATTTCAAATCGAGTACCCGAAATTGAATTTCGGTACACGAAATACCCGAAATTGGAAATCGGGTACCCCAAATTAAGATCGGGTACCCGAATACCCGAAATTGGAAATCGGGTATCGGGTACCCGATTTCCATATTTGGGTACCCGAAATTTCAAATTGGGTACCCGAAATTGAAAATCGGGTATTTGGGTACCCGAAATTGAAAATCGGGTATTTGGGTACCCGAAATTTCAAATTTCATCCAATTTCGGGTATTTGGGTACCCGATTCCAATTTCGGGTACCCGATCTGAAATTACGGGTACAAAAATACCCGATTTCCAATTTCGGGTACCCGATTTCCGATTTCATGTACTCAAATACCCGATCTTCAATTTCGGGTACTCGATTTGAAATTTCGGGTACCCAAATACCCGGTTTCCGATTTCGGGTAGCCGATTTCCGATTTCGGGTACCCAAATATGGAAATCGGGTACCAAAAATTAGAATCGGGTACCCGAATACCCGAAATTGGAAATCGGGTACCCGAAATTGGAAATCGGGTATCGGGTACCCGAAATTGGAAATCGGGTACCCGAAATTGGGAATCGGGTATTTGGGTACCCGATTTCCATATTTGGGTACCCGAAATCGGAAATCGGGTACCCGAAATTGGATACCGGGTATTTGGGTACCCGAAATTTCAAATCGGGTACCCGAAATTCCAAATCGGGTACCCGAGATTGGAAATCGGGTACCCGAAATTGGAAATCGGTTACCCGAAATTAGAATCGGGTACCCGAATATCCGAAATTCGAAATCGGGTACCCGAAATTAGAAATTGGGTACCCGAAATTGAAAATCGGGTATTTGGGTACCCGAAATCGAAAATCGGGTACCCGAAATTGGAAACCGGGTATTTGGGTACCCGAAATTTCAAATCGGGTATCCGAAATTGGAAATCGGGTACCCGAACCTGGAATCGGGTACCCAAATACCCGATTTTCATAATCGGGTACCCAATTTCTAATTTCGGGTACCCGATTTCGAATTTCGGATATTCGGGTACCCGATTCTAATTTCGGGTACCCGATTTCCAATTTCGGGTACTCGATTTCCAATCTCGGGTACCCGATTTCCAATTTCGGGTATTTGGGTTCCCGATTCCAATTTCGGGTACCCGATTATCATATTTGTGTACCCGAAATTGGAAACCGGGTATTGGGGTACCCGAAATTTCACATCGGGTACCTGAAATTGGAAATCGGGTATTTGGGTACCCGAAATTTCAAATCGGGTATTTGAACCCGGGTAAAATACTCGAAATTGGAAATCGGGTACCCGAAATTGGAATCGTGTACCGAAATACCCGAAATTGGAAATCGGGTACCCGAAATTAAGATCGGGTACCCAAATACCCGAAATTGGAAATCGGGTACCCGAAATTGGGAATCGGGTATTTGGGTATCCGATTCCAATTTCGGGTACCCGATTCCAACTTCGGGTACCCGATTTCCGATTTCGGGTACCCAAATACCCGATTTTCAATTTCGGGTACTCGATTTGAAATTACGGGTACCCAAATACCCGATTACCAATTTCGGGTACGCGATTTGCAATTTCGGGTACCCAAATACCCGATTTCCAATTTCGGGTACCCGATTTGAAATTACGGGTACCCAAATACCCGATTACCAATTTCGGCTACGCGATTTTCAATTTCGGGTACCCGATTTGAAATTTCGGGTACCCGATTTGAAATTTCGGGTACACGATTTCCAATTTCGGGTACCCGATTTCAAATTTCGGGTATTTGGATACCCGATTCCAATTTCGGGTACCCGATTTGAAATTTCGGGTACTTAAATACCCGGTTCCCAATTTCGGGTACCCGATTTCCGATTTCGGGTACCCAAATATGGAAATCGGGTACCCGAAATTGGAATCGGGTACCCAAATACCCGAAATTGGAGATCAGGTACCCGAAATTGGAAATTGGGTACCCGAAATTAGAATCGGGTAACCGAATACCCGAAATTGAAAATCGGGTATTTGGGTACCCGAAATCGAAAATCGGGTACCCGAAATTGGAAACCGGGTATTTGGGTACCCGAAATTTCAAATCGGGTATCCGACATTGGAAATCGGGTACCCGAAATTGGAATCGGGTACCCAAATACCCG
Source organism: Eristalinus aeneus (assembly GCA_955652365.1). Lineage (NCBI taxonomy): Eukaryota > Metazoa > Arthropoda > Insecta > Diptera > Syrphidae > Eristalinus > Eristalinus aeneus. Next base: position 53,768,893 of record OY019131.1, read on the forward strand.
AAATTGGATATCGGGTACCCGAAATTGGAAATCGGGTACCCGAACCTGGAATCGGGTACCCAAATACCCGATTTTCATATTCGGGTACCCGATTTCTAATTTCGGGTACCCGATTTCCAATTTCGGGTATTCGGGTACCCGATTCTAATTTCGGGTACCCGATTTCCAATTTCGGGTATTTGGGTACCCGATTCCAATTTCGGGTACCCGATTTCCGATTTCGGGTACCCAAATATGGTAATCGGGTACCCGAAATTGGAAATTGGGTACCCGAAATTGGAAATCGGGTACCCGAAATTGGGAATCGGGTACCCGAAATTGAAAATCGGGTATCGGGTACCCGAAATTGGAAATTGGGTACCCGAAATTAGAATCGGGTATCGGGTACCCGAAATTGGAAATCGGGTACCCGTAATTGAAAATCGGGTATCGGGTACCTGAAATTGGAAATTGGGTACCAAAAATTAGAATCGGGTACCCGAATACCCGAAATTTTAAATCGGGTATCGGGTACCCGAAATTGGAAATCGGGTACCCGAAATTGGAATCGGGTACCCAAATACCCGAAATTGAAAATCGGGTACCCGAAATTGGGAATCGGGTACCCGAAATTGAAAATTGGAAATCGGGTACCCGAAATTGAAAATCGGGTATCGGGTACCCGAAATTGGAAATTGGGTACCCGAAATTGGAAATCGGGTATCGGGTACCCGAAATTGGAAATCGGGTACCCGAAATTGAAAATCGGGTATCGGGTACACGAAATTGGAAATTGGGTACCCGAAATTAGAATCGGGTACCCGAATACCCGAAATTGGAAATCGGGTATCGGGTACCCGAAATTGGAAATCGGGTACCCGAAATTGGATATTGGGTACCCGAAATTAGAATCGGGTACCCGAATTCCCGAAATTGGAAATCGGGTATCGGATACCCGAAATTGGAAATCGGGTACCCGAAATTGAAAATCGGGTATCGGGTACCCGAAATTGGAAATTGGGTACCCGAAATTAGAATCGGGTACCCGAATACCCGAAATTGGAAATCGGGTATCGGGTACCCGAAATCGGAAATCGGGTACCCGAAATTGGAAACCGGGTAGTTTTGGTACCCGAAATTTTAAATCGGGTACCCGAAATTGAAAATCGGGTATTTGGGTACCCGAAATCGAAAATGGGTACCCGAAATCGAAAATCGGGTACCCGAAATTGGAAACCGGGTATTTGGGTACCCGAAATTTCAAATCGGGTATTCGAAATTTTAAATCGGGTACCCGAAATTGGAATCGGGTACCCAAATACCCGAAATCGGATATCGGGTACCCGAAATTGGAAATCGGGTACCCGAACCTGGAATCGGGTACCCAAATACCCGATTTTCATATTCGGGTACCCGCTTTCTAATTTCGGGTACCCGATTTCCAATTTCGGGTACCCGATTTCAACTTTCGGGTATTCGGGTACCCGATTCTAATTTCGGGTAACCGATTTCAAATTTCGGGTACCCGATTTCCAATTTCGGGTATCCAAATATGATGATACCGGGTATTTGGGTACCCGAAATTTCACATCGGGTACCCGAAATTGGAAATCGGGTATTTGGGTACCCGAAATTTCAAATCGGGTATTTGGGTACCCGAAATTTCAAATCGGGTACCCGAAATTGAAATCGGGTACCCAAATACCCGAAATTGGATATTGGGTACCCGAAATTGGAAATCGGGTACCCGAAATTGGAATCGGGTACCCAAATACCCGATTTTCAATTTCGAGTACCCGATTTCCAATTTCGGGTACCCGATTTGAAATTTCGGGTACCCAAATACCCGGTTCCCAATTACGGGTACCCGATTTCCAATTTCGGGTACCCGATTTCCAATTTCGGGTACCCGGTTTCCAATTTCGGGTACCCGATTTCCAATTTCGAAATTGGAAATCTGGTACCCGAAATTGGAATCGGGTATTTGGGTACCCGAAATTTCAAATCGGGTATCCGAAATTGGAAATCGGGTACCGAAATTGGAATCGGGTACCCAAATACCCGAAATTGGATATCGGGTACCCGAAATTGAAAAACGGGTACCCGAAATTGGATATCGGAAATCGGGTACCCGAAATTGGAAATCGGGTACCCGAAATTAGAAATCGGGTTTCGGGTACCAAAAATTGGAAATCGGGTACCCGAAATTGGAATCGGGTACCCAAATACCTGAAATTGGAAATCGGGTATCGGGTACCCGAAATTGGAAATCGGGTACCCGAAATTGGAAATCGGGTACCCGAAATTGAAAATCGAGTATCAGGTACCCGAAATTGGAAATTGGGTACCCGAAATTAGAATCGGGTACACGAATACCCGAAATTGGAAATCGGGTATCGGGTACCCGAAATCGGAAATCGGGTATCGGGTACCCGAAATTGGAAATTGGGTACCCGAAATTGGAATCGGGTACCCAAATACCCGAAATTGGACATTGGGTACCCGAAATTAGAATCGGGTACCCGAATACCCGAAATTGAAAAACGGGTATTTGGGTACCCGAAATTGGAAATTGGGTACCCGAAATTAGAATCGGGTACCCGAATACCCCAAATTGAAAATCGGGTACCCGAAATTTGAAATCGGTTATTTGGGTACCCGAAATTGGAAATTGGGTACCCGAAATTAGAATTAAGTACCCGAATACCCGAAATTGGAAATCGGGTACCCGAAATTGGGAATCGGTTATTTGGGTACCCGAAATCGGAAATCGGGTACCCGAAATTGGAAATCGGGTACCCGAAATTTCAAATCGGGTACCCGAAATTGAAAATTGGGTACCCGAAATTGGTAATCGGGTATTTGGGTACCCGAAATTTCAAATCGGGTACCCGAAATTGGAAATCGGGTACCCGAATTTAGAATCGTGTACCCGAATACCCGAAATCGGTAATCGGGTACCCGAAATTGGGAATCGGTTATTTGGGTACCCGAAATTAGAAATCGGGTACCCGAAATTGATAATCGGGTACCCGAAATTGAAAATCGGTTACCAGAAATTGGTAATCGGGTATTTGGGTCCCGAAATTTCAAATCGGGTACCCGAAATTGGAAATCGGGTAATTGGGTACCCGAAATTTCAAATCGGGGACCCGAAATTGAAAATCGGGTATTTGGGTACCCGAAATCGGAAATCGTGTACCCGAAATTGGAAATCGGGTACCCGAATACCCGAAATTGGAAATCGGGTACCCGAAATTTCAAATCGGGTATTTGGGTACCCGAAATCGGAAACCCGATTTCCAATTTCGGGTACCCGATTTCCAATTTCGGGTACCCAAATACCCGGTTTCCAATTTCGGGTACCCGATTTCTAATTTCGGGTACCCGATTTCAAATTTCAGGTATTCGGGTACCCGATTCTAATTTCGGGTACCCGATTTCCAATTTCGGGTATTCGATTTCCAATTTCGGGTACCCGATTTCCAATTTCGGGTATTTGGGTTCCCGATTCCAATTTCGGGTACCCGATTATCATATTTGTGTACCCGAAATTGGAAACCGGTTATTTGGGTATCCGAAATTTCACATCGGGTACCCGAAACCTGGAACCTGGAATCGGGTACCCAAATACCCGAAATTGGATATCGGGTACCCAAAATTATAAATCGGGTACCCGAAATTGGAATCGGGTACCCAAATACCCGATTTTCATTTTCGGGTACCCGATTTGAAATTTCGGGTACCCGATTTCAAATTTCGGGTATTCGGGCACCCGATTCTAATTTCGGGTACCCGATTTCCAATTTCGGGTACCCGATTTCCAATTTCGGGTATTTGGGTACCCGATTCCAATTTCGGGTACCCGATTCCAATTTCGGGTACCCGATTTCCGATTTCGGGTACCCAAATACCCGATTTTCATATTCGGGTACCCGATTTCTAATTTCGGGTACCCGATTTCAAATTTCGGGTATTCGGGTACCCGATTCTAATTTCGGGTACCCGATTTCCAATTTCGGGTACCCGATTTCCAATTTCGGGTATTTGGGTACCCGATTCCAATTTCGGGTACCCGATTCCAATTTCGGGTACCCGATTCCAATTTCGGGTACCCGATTCCAATTTCGGGTACCCGATTTCCGATTTCGGGTACCCAAATACCCGATTTTCAATTTCGGGTACTCGATTTGAAATTTCGGGTACCCAAATACCCGGTTTCCAATTTCGGGTACCCGATTTCCGATTTCGGGTACCCAAATGTGGAAATCGGGTACCCGAAATTGGAATCGGGTACCGAAATACCCGAAATTGGAAATCGCGTACCCGAAATTGGAAATCGGGTACCCGAAATAAGAATCGGGTTACCGAATACCCGAAATTGGAAATCGGGTACCCGAAATTGGAAATCGATTCCCAATTTCGGGTACCCGATTTCCAATTTCGGGTACCCGATTTCCAATTACGGGTATTCGGTAACCCGATTCTTATTTCGGGTACCCGATTTCCAATTTCGGGTACGCGATTTCCAATTTCGGGTATTTCGGTACCCGAAATTTCAAATCGGGTACCCGAAATTGAAAATCGGGTACCCGAAATTGAAAATCGGGTATTTGGGTACCCGAAATTTGAAATCGGGTACTCGAAACTGGAAATCAGGTATTTGGGTAACCAATTTCGGGTACCCGATTTCCAATTTCGGGTACTCGATTTCCAATTTCGGAAATTTGGGTACCCGATTTCCAATTTCGAGTACCCGATACCCGATTTCCAATTTCGGGTACCTGATACCCGATTTCCAATTTCGGGTACCCGATTTCCATATTTGGGTACCCGAAATCGTAAATCGGGTACCCGAAATCGGAAACCGGGTATTTGGGTACCCGAAATTTCAAATCGAGTACCCGAAATTGAATTTCGGTACACGAAATACCCGAAATTGGAAATCGGGTACCCCAAATTAAGATCGGGTACCCGAATACCCGAAATTGGATATCGGGTATCGGGTACCCGATTTCCATATTTGGGTACCCGAAATTTCAAATTGGGTACCCGAAATTGAAAATCGGGTATTTGGGTACCCGAAATTGAAAATCGGGTATTTGGGTACCCGAAATTTCAAATTTCATCCAATTTCGGGTATTTGGGTACCCGATTCCAATTTCGGGTACCCGATCTGAAATTACGGGTACAAAAATACCCGATTTCCAATTTCGGGTACCCGATTTCCGATTTCATGTACTCAAATACCCGATCTTCAATTTCGGGTACTCGATTTGAAATTTCGGGTACCCAAATACCCGGTTTCCGATTTCGGGTAGCCGATTTCCGATTTCGGGTACCCAAATATGGAAATCGGGTACCAAAAATTAGAATCGGGTACCCGAATACCCGAAATTGGAAATCGGGTACCCGAAATTGGAAATCGGGTATCGGGTACCCGAAATTGGAAATCGGGTACCCGAAATTGGGAATCGGGTATTTGGGTACCCGATTTCCATATTTGGGTACCCGAAATCGGAAATCGGGTACCCGAAATTTCAAATCGGGTACCCGAAATTGGAAATCGGGTATCGGGTACCCGAGATTGGAAATCGGGTACCCGAAATTGGAAATCGGGTACCCGAAATTAGAATCGGGTACCCGAATATCCGAAATTCGAAATCGGGTACCCGAAATTAGAAATTGGGTACCCGAAATTGAAAATCGGGTATTTGGGTACCCGAAATCGAAAATCGGGTACCCGAAATTGGAAACCGGGTATTTGGATACCCGAAATTTCAAATCGGGTATCCGAAATTGGAAATCGGGTACCCGAAATTGGAATCGGGTACCCAAATACCCGAAATTGGATATCGGGTACCCGAACCTGGAATCGGGTACCCAAATACCCGATTTTCATAATCGGGTACCCAATTTCTAATTTCGGGTACCCGATTTCGAATTTCGGATATTCGGGTACCCGATTCTAATTTCGGGTACCCGATTTCCAATTTCGGGTACTCGATTTCCAATCTCGGGTACCCGATTTCCAATTTCGGGTATTTGGGTTCCCGATTCCAATTTCGGGTACCCGATTATCATATTTGTGTACCCGAAATTGGAAACCGGGTATTGGGGTACCCGAAATTTCACATCGGGTACCTGAAATTGGAAATCGGGTATTTGGGTACCCGAAATTTCAAATCGGGTATTTGAACCCGGGTAAAATACTCGAAATTGGAAATCGGGTACCCGAAATTGGAATCGTGTACCGAAATACCCGAAATTGGAAATCGGGTACCCGAAATTAAGATCGGGTACCCAAATACCCGAAATTGGAAATCGGGTACCCGAAATTGGGAATCGGGTATTTGGGTATCCGATTCCAATTTCGGGTACCCGATTCCAACTTCGGGTACCCGATTTCCGATTTCGGGTACCCAAATACCCGATTTTCAATTTCGGGTACTCGATTTGAAATTACGGGTACCCAAATACCCGATTACCAATTTCGGGTACGCGATTTGCAATTTCGGGTACCCAAATACCCGATTTCCAATTTCGGGTACCCGATTTGAAATTACGGGTACCCAAATACCCGATTACCAATTTCGGCTACGCGATTTTCAATTTCGGGTACCCGATTTGAAATTTCGGGTACCCGATTTGAAATTTCGGGTACACGATTTCCAATTTCGGGTACCCGATTTCAAATTTCGGGTATTTGGATACCCGATTCCAATTTCGGGTACCCGATTTGAAATTTCGGGTACTTAAATACCCGGTTCCCAATTTCGGGTACCCGATTTCCGATTTCGGGTACCCAAATATGGAAATCGGGTACCCGAAATTGGAATCGGGTACCCAAATACCCGAAATTGGAGATCATGTACCCGAAATTGGAAATTGGGTACCCGAAATTAGAATCGGGTAACCGAATACCCGAAATTGAAAATCGGGTATTTGGGTACCCGAAATCGAAAATCGGGTACCCGAAATTGGAAACCGGGTATTTGGGTACCCGAAATTTCAAATCGGGTATCCGACATTGGAAATCGGGTACCCGAAATTGGAATCGGGTACCCAAATACCCGAAATTGGATATCGGGTACCCGAAATTGGAAATCGGGTACCCGAACCTGGAATCGGGTACCCAAATACCCGATTTTCATATTCGGGTACCCGATTTCTAATTTCGGGTACCCGATTTCCAATTTCGGGTATTCGGGTACCCGATTCTAATTTCGGGTACCCGATTTCCAATTTCGGGTATTTGGGTACCCGATTCCAATTTCGGGTACCCGATTTCCGATTTCCGGTACCCAAATATGGTAATCGGGTACCCGAAATTGGAAATTGGGTACCCGAAATTGGAAATCGGGTACCCGAAATTGGGAATCGGGTACCCGAAATTGAAAATCGGGTATCGGGTACCCGAAATTGGAAATTGGGTACCCGAAATTAGAATCGGGTATCGGGTACCCGAAATTGGAAATCGGGTACCCGTAATTGAAAATCGGGTATCGGGTACCTGAAATTGGAAATTGGGTACCAAAAATTAGAATCGGGTACCCGAATACCCGAAATTGGAAATCGGGTATCGGGTACCCGAATACCCGAAATTGGAAATCGGGTATCGGGTACCCGAAATTGGAAATCGGGTACCCGAAATTGGAATCGGGTACCCAAATACCCGAAATTGGAAATCGGGTACCCGAAATTGGGAATCGGGTACCCGAAATTGAAAATTGGAAATCGGGTACCCGAAATTGAAAATCGGGTATCGGGTACCCGAAATTGGGTACCCGAAATTGGAAATCGGGTATCGGGTACCCGAAATTGAAAATCGGGTATCGGGTACACGAAATTGGAAATTGGGTACCCGAAATTAGAATCGGGTACCCGAATACCCGAAATTGGAAATCGGGTATCGGGTACCCGAAATTGGAAATCGGGTACCCGAAATTGGATATTGGGTACCCGAAATTAGAATCGGGTACCCGAATTCCCGAAATTGGAAATCGGGTATCGGATACCCGAAATTGGAAATCGGGTACCCGAAATTGAAAATCGGGTATCGGGTACCCGAAATTGGAAATTGGGTACCCGAAATTAGAATCGGGTACCCGAATACCCGAAATTGGAAATCGGGTATCGGGTACCCGAAATCGGAAATCGGGTACCCGAAATTGGAAACCGGGTAGTTTTGGTACCCGAAATTTTAAATCGGGTACCCGAAATTGAAAATCGGGTATTTGGGTACCCTAAATCGAAAATCGGGTACCCGAAATTGGAAACCGGGTATTTGGGTACCCGAAATTTCAAATCGGGTATTCGAAATTTTAAATCGGGTACCCGAAATTGGAATCGGGTACCCAAATACCCGAAATCGGAAATCGGGTACCCGAAATTGGAAATCGGGTACCCGAACCTGGAATCGGGTACCCAAATACCCGATTTTCATATTCGGGTACCCGCTTTCTAATTTCGGGTACCCGATTTCCAGTTTCGGGTACCCGATTTCCACTTTCGGGTATTCGGGTACCCGATTCTAATTTCGGGTAACCGATTTCAAATTTCGGGTACCCGATTTCCAATTTCGGGTATCCAAATATGATGATACCGGGTATTTGGGTACCCGAAATTTCACATCGGGTACCCGAAATTGGAAATCGGGTATTTGGGTACCCGAAATTTCAAATCGGGTATTTGGGTACCCGAAATTTCAAATCGGGTACCCGAAATTGAAATCGGGTACCCAAATACCCGAAATTGGATATTGGGTACCCGAAATTGGAAATCGGGTACCCGAAATTGGAATCGGGTACCCAAATACCCGATTTTCAATTTCGAGTACCCGATTTCCAATTTCGGGTACCCGATTTGAAATTTCGGGTACCCAAATACCCGGTTCCCAATTACGGGTACCCGATTTCCAATTTCGGGTACCCGATTTCCAATTTCGGGTACCCGATTTCCAATTTCGGGTACCCGGTTTCCAATTTCGGGTACCCGATTTCCAATTTCGAAATTGGAAATCTGGTACCCGAAATTGGAATCGGGTATTTGGGTACCCGAAATTTCAAATCGGGTATCCGAAATTGGAAATCGGGTACCGAAATTGGAATCGGGTACCCAAATACCCGAAATTGGATATCGGGTACCCGAAATTGAAAAACGGGTACCCGAAATTGGATATCGGAAATCGGGTACCCGAAATTGGAAATCGGGTACCCGAAATTAGAAATCGGGTTTCGGGTACCAAAAATTGGAAATCGGGTACCCGAAATTGGAATCGGGTACCCAAATACCTGAAATTGGAAATCGGGTATCGGGTACCCGAAATTGGAAATCGGGTACCCGAAATTGGAATCGGGTACCCAAATACCCAAATTGGAAATCGGGTACCCGAAATTGGAAATTGGGTACCCGAAATTATAATCGGGTACCCGAATCCCCGAAATTGGAAATCGGGTATCGGGTACCCGAAATTGGAAATCGGGTACCCGAAATTGAAAATCGAGTATCAGGTACCCGAAATTGGAAATTGGGTACCCGAAATTAGAATCGGGTACACGAATACCCGAAATTGGAAATCGGGTATCGGGTACCCGAAATCGGAAATCGGGTATCGGGTACCCGAAATTGGAAATTGGGTACCCGAAATTGGAATCGGGTACCCAAATACCCGAAATTGGAAATTGGGTACCCGAAATTAGAATCGGGTACCCGAATACCCGAAATTGAAAATCGGGTATTTGGGTACCCGAAATTGGAAATTGGGTACCCGAAATTAGAATCGGGTACCCGAATACCCCAAATTGAAAATCGGGTACCCGAAATTTGAAATCGGTTATTTGGGTACCCGAAATTGGAAATTGGGTACCCGAAATTAGAATTAAGTACCCGAATACCCGAAATTGGAAATCGGGTACCCGAAATTGGGAATCGGTTATTTGGGTACCCGAAATCGGAAATCGGGTACCCGAAATTGGAAATCGGGTACCCGAAATTTCAAATCGGGTACCCGAAATTGAAAATTGGGTACCCGAAATTGGTAATCGGGTATTTGGGTACCCGAAATTTCAAATCGGGTACCCGAAATTGGAAATCGGGTACCCGAATTTAGAATCGTGTACCCGAATACCCGAAATCGGTAATCGGGTACCCGAAATTGGGAATCGGTTATTTGGGTACCCGAAATTAGAAATCGGGTACCCGAAATTGATAATCGGGTACCCGAAATTGAAAATCGGGTACCAGAAATTGGTAATCGGGTATTTGGGTCCCGAAATTTCAAATCGGGTACCCGAAATTGGAAATCGGGTAATTGGGTACCCGAAATTTCAAATCGGGGACCCGAAATTGAAAATCGGGTATTTGGGTACCCGAAATCGGAAATCGTGTACCCGAAATTGGAAATCGGGTACCCGAATACCCGAAATTGGAAATCGGGTACCCGAAATTTCAAATCGGGTATTTGGGTACCCGAAATCGGAAACCCGATTTCCAATTTCGGGTACCCGATTTCCAATTTCGGGTACCCAAATACCCGGTTTCCAATTTCGGGTACCCGATTTCTAATTTCGGGTACCCGATTTCAAATTTCAGGTATTCGGGTACCCGATTCTAATTTCGGGTACCCGATTTCCAATTTCGGGTACCCGATTTCCAATTTCGGGTATTTGGGTTCCCGATTCCAATTTCGGGTACCCGATTATCATATTTGTGTACCCGAAATTGGAAACCGGTTATTTGGGTATCCGAAATTTCACATCGGGTACCCGAAACCTGGAACCTGGAATCGGGTACCCAAATACCCGATTTTCATATTCGGGTACCCGATTTCTAATTTCGGGTACCCGATTCCAAATTTCGGGTATTCAGGTACCCGATTCTAATTTCGGGTACCCGATTTCCAATTTCGGGTACCCGATTTCCAATTTCAGGTATTTGGGTTTCCGATTCCAATTTCGGGTACCCGATTATCATATTTGGGTACCCGAAATTGGAAACCGGTTATTTGGGTATCCGAAATTTCACATCGGGTACCCGAAATTGGAAATCGGGTTTCCGATTTCGGGTACCCAAATACCCGATTTGAAATTTCGGGTACCCGATTTCCAATTTCGGGTATTCGGGTACCCGATTTCCAATTTCGGGTACACGATTTCCGATTTCGGGTACCCAAATACCCGATTTTCAATTTCGGGTCCCCGATTTGAAATTTCGGGACCCAAATACCCGATTACCAATTTCTGGTACCCGATTTTCAATTTCGGGTACCCGATTATCAATTTCGGGTACCCGATTTCTAATTTCGGGTACCCAAATAACCGATTCCCAATTTCGGGTACCCGATTTCCGATTTCGGGCACCCAAATATGGAAATCGGGTACCCGAAATTGGAATTGGGTACCCAAATACCCGATTCCCAATTTCGGGTACCCGATTTCCAATTTCGGGTACCCGATACCCAATTTCCACTTACGGGTACCCGAATTCCAATTTCGGGTATTCGGGTACCCGATTCTAATTTCGGGTACCAGATTTCCAATTTCGGGTATTTGTGTACCCGATTCCAATTTCGGGTACCCGATTTCCATATTTGGGTACCCGAAATCGGAAATCGGGTACCCGAAATTGGTAACCGGGTATTTGGGTAACCGAAATTTCAAATCGGGTACCCGAAATTGAAAATCGGGTATTTGAAATCGGAAATTTCAAATCGGGTACCCGAAATTGGAATCGGATACCCAAATACCCGAAATTGGAAATCGGGTACCCGAAAATGGAAATCGGGTACCCGAAATTGGAAATCGGGTACCCGAAATTATAAATCGGGTATCGGGTACCCAAAATTGGAAATCGTGTACCCGAAATTGGAATCGGGTACCCAAATACCCGAAATTGGATATCGGGTACCCAAAATTATAAATCGGGTACCCGAAATTGGAATCGGGTACCCAAATACCCGATTTTCATTTTCGGGTACCCGATTTCCAATTTCGGGTACCCGATTTCCAATTTCGGGTATTTGGGTACCCGATTCCAATTTCGGGTACCTGATTCCAATTTCGGGTACCCGATTTCCGATTTCGGGTACCCAAATACCCGATTTTCAATTTCGGGTACTCGATTTGAAATTTCGGGTACCCAAATACCCGGTTTCCAATTTCGGGTACCCGATTTCCGATTTCGGGTACCCAAATGTGGAAATCGGGTACCCGAAATTAGAATCGGGTACCGAAATACCCGAAATTGGAAATCGCGTACTCGAAATTGGAAATCGGGTACCCGAAATAAGAATCGGGTTACCGAATACGCGAAATTGGAAATCGGGTACCCGAAATTGGAAATCGATTCCCAATTTCGGGTACCCGATTTCCAATTTCGGGTACCCGATTTCCAATTTCGGGTATTCGGTAACCCGATTCTTATTTCGGGTACCCGATTTCCAATTTCGGGTACGCGATTTCCAATTTCGGGTATTTCGGTACCCGAAATTTCAAATCGGGTACCCGAAATTGAAAATCGGGTATTTGGGTACCCGAAATTGGAAATCGGGTACTCGAAACTGGAAATCAGGTATTTGGGTAACCAATTTCGGGTACCCGATTTCCAATTTCGGGTACTCGATTTCCAATTTCGGAAATTTGGGTACCCGATTTCCAATTTCGAGTACCCGATACCCGATTTCCAATTTCGGGTACCCGATACCCGATTTCCAATTTCGGGTACCCGATTTCCGATTTCGGGTACCCAAATACCCGATTTTCAATTTCGGGTACCCGATTTGAAATTTCGGGTAGCCAAATACCCGATTTCGGGTACCCGATTTTAAATTTCGGGTACCCGATTTGAAATTTCGGGTACCCAAATAACCGATTCCCAATTTCGGGTACACGATTTCCGATTTCGGGTACCCAAATACCCGATTTTCAATTTCGGGTCCCCGATTTGAAATTTCGGGTACAAAATTACCCGATTTCCAATTTCGGGTACCCGATTTGAAATTTCGGGTACCCAAATACCCGATTACTAATTTCGGGTTCCCGATTATCAATTTCGTACCCGAAATTGGAAATCGGGTACCCGAAATTGGAAATCGGGTACCGAAATTTCAAATCGGGTACCCGATTACCAATTTCGGGTACCCGATATACAATTTCGTGTATTTAGGTACCCGATTCCAATTTCGGGTACCCGATTATAAATTTCGGGTACCCAAATACCCGATTTCCGATTTCATGTACCCGATCTTCAATTTCGGGTACTCGATTTGAAATTTCGGGTACCCAAATACCCGGTTTCCGATTTCGGGTACCCGATTTCCGATTTCGGGTACCCAAATATGGAAATCGGGTACCCGAAATTGGAATCGTGTACCGAAATACCCGAAATTGGAAATCGGGTAAACGAAATAAAGATCGGGTACCCGAATACCCGAAATTGGAAATCGGGTATCGGGTACCCGATTTCCATATTTGGGTACCCGAAATTTCAAATTGGGTACCCGAAATTGAAAATCGGGTATTTGGGTACCCGAAATTGAAAATCGGGTATTTGGGTACCCGAAATTTCAAATTTCATCCAATTTCGGGTATTTGGGTACCCGATTCCAATTTCGGGTACCCGATCTGAAATTACGGGTACAAAAATACCCGATTTCCAATTTCGGGTACCCGATTTCCGATTTCATGTACTCAAATACCCGATCTTCAATTTCGGGTACTCGATTTGAAATTTCGGGTACCCAAATACCCGGTTTCCGATTTCGGGTAGCCGATTTCCGATTTCGGGTACCCAAATATGGAAATCGGGTACCCAAAATTAGAATCGGGTACCCGAATACCCGAAATTGGAAATCGGGTATCGGGTACCCGAAATTGGAAATCGGGTACCCGAAATTGGGAATCGGGTATTTGGGTACCCGATTTCCATATTTGGGTACCCGAAATCGGAAATCGGGTACCCGGAATTGGAAACCGGCTATTTGGGTACCCGAAATTTCAAATCGGGTACCCGAAATTTCAAATCGGGTACCCGAAATTTCAAATCGGGTACCCGAAATTTCAAATCGGGTACCCGAAATTGAAAATCGGGTATTTGGGTACCCGAAATCGAAAATCGGGTACCCGAAATTGGAAACCGGGTATTTGGGTACCCGAAATTTCAAATCGGGTATCCGAAATTGGAAATCGGGTACCCGAAATTGGAATCGGGTACCCAAATACCCGAAATTGGATATCGGGTACCCGAACCTGGAATCGGGTACCCAAATACCCGATTTTCATACTCGGGTACCCAATTTCTAATTTCGGGTACCCGATTTCGAATTTCGGATATTCGGGTACCCGATTCTAATTTCGGGTACCCGATTTCCAATTTCGGGTACCCGATTTCCAATTTCGGGTACCCGATTTCCAATTTCGGGTATTCGGTAACCCGATTCTTATTTCGGGTACCCGATTTCCAATTTCGGGTACGCGATTTCCAATTTCGGGTATTTCGGTACCCGAAATTTCAAATCGGTTACCCGAAATTGAAAATCGGGTATTTGGGTACCCGAAATTGGAAATCGGGTACTCGAAACTGGAAATCAGGTATTTGGGTAACCAATTTCGGGTACCCGATTTCCAATTTCGGGTACTCGATTTCCAATTTCGGAAATTTGGGTACCCGATTTCCAATTTCGAGTACCCGATACCCGATTTCCAATTTCGGGTACCCGATACCCGATTTCCAATTTCGGGTACCCGATTTCCGATTTCGGGTACCCAAATACCTGAAAACCAATTTCGGGTACCCGATTTGAAATTTCGGGTAGCCAAATACCCGATTTCGGGTACCCGATTTTAAATTTCGGGTACCCGATTTGAAATTTCGGGTACCCAAATAACCGATTCCCAATTTCGGGTACACGATTTCCGATTTCGGGTACCCAAATACCCGATTTTCAATTTCGGGTCCCCGATTTGAAATTTCGGGTACAAAATTACCCGATTTCCAATTTCGGGTACCCGATTTGAAATTTCGGGTACCCAAATACCCGATTACTAATTTCGGGTTCCCGATTATCAATTTCGTACCCGAAATTGGAAATCGGGTACCCGAAATTGGAAATCGGGTACCCGAAATTTCAAATCGGGTACCCGATTACCAATTTCGGGTACCCGATATCCAATTTCGTGTATTTAGGTACCCGATTCCAATTTCGGGTACCCGATTATAAATTTCGGGTACCCAAATAATCGATTTCCGATTTCATGTACCCAAATACCCGATCTTCAATTTCGGGTACTCGATTTGAAATTTCGGGTACCCAAATACCCGATTTTCATACTCGGGTACCCAATTTCTAATTTCGGGTACCCGATTTCGAATTTCGGATATTCGGGTACCCGATTCTAATTTCGGGTACCCGATTTCCAATTTCGGGTACCCGATTTCCAATTTCGGGTATTTGGGTTCCCGATTCCAATTTCGGGTACCCGATTATCATATTTGGGTACCCGAAATTGGAAACCGGGTATTTGGGTACCCGAAATTTCACATCGGGTACCTGAAATTGGAAATCGGGTATTTGGGTACCCGAAATTTCAAATCGGGTATTTGAACTCGGGTAAAATACTCGAAATTGGAAATCGGGTACCCGAAATTGGAATCGGGTACCCAAATACCCGATTTTCATTTTCGGGTAACCGATTTCCAATTTCGGGTACCCGATTTCCAATTTCGGGTATTTGGGTACCCAATTTCCAATTTCGGGTACCTGATACCCGATTTTCAATTTCGGGTACCCGATTTCCAATTTCGGGTACCCGATACCCGATTTCCAATTTCGGGTATTCGGGTACCCGATTCTAATTTCGGGTAACCAATTTCCAATTTCGGGTACCCGATTTCCAATTTCGGGTATTTGGGTACCCGATTCCAATTTCGGGTACCCGATTTCCAATTTCGGGTACCCGATACCCGATTTTCAATTTCGGGTATTCGTGTACCCGATTCTAATTTCGGGTACCCAATTTCCAATTTCGGGTACCTGATACCCGATTTTCAATTTCGGGTACCCGATTTCCAATTTCGGGTACCCGATACCCGATTTCCAATTTCGGGTATTCGGGTACCCGATTCTAATTTCGGGTACCCAATTTCCAATTTCGGGTACCCGATTTCCAATTTGGGTATTTGGGTACCCGATTCCAATTTCGGGTACCCGATACCCGATTTCCAATTTCAGGTATTTGGGTACCCGATTGAAATTTCGGGTACCCGAAATTGGAAATCGGGTACCCGTAATTGAAAATCGGGTATTTGGGTACCCGATTCCAATTTCGGGTACCCGATTTCCAATTTCGGGTACCCGCTTTCCAATTTCGGGTATTTGGGTACCCGATTCCAATTTCGGGTACACGATTTCCAATTTTGGGTACCCGATACCCGATTTATAATTTCGGGTACCCGATTTCCAATTTCGGGTACCCGATTTCCATTTTCGGGTACCCGATTTCCAATTTCGGGTATTTGGGTATCCGATTCCAATTTCGGGTACCCGATTTGAAATTTCGGGTACCCAAATACCCGATTTCCGATTTCGGGTACCCAAATACCCGATTTTCAATTTCGGGTACCCGATTTGAAATTTCGGTTACCCAAATACCCGGTTACCAATTTCGGGTACCCGATTTCCGATTTCGGGTACCCAAATATGGAAATCGGGTACCCGAAATTGGAATCGGGTACACAAATACCCGAAATTGGAAATCTGGTACCCGAAATTAGAATCGGGTACCCGAATACCCGAAATTGGAAATCGGGTACCCGAAAGTGGAAATTGGGTATCGGGTACCCGAAATTGGAAATCGGGTACCCGAAATTGGGAATCGGGTATTTGGGTACCCAATTTCAATTTCGGGTACCCGATTTCCATATTTGGGTGCCCGAAATCGGAAATCGGGTACCCGAAATTGGAAACCGGATACTTGGGTACCCGAAATTTCAACTCGGGTATCCGAAATTGGAAATCGGGTACCCGAAATGGGAATCGGGTACCCAAATACCCGAAATTGGAAATCGGGTACCCGAAATTGGAATCGGGTACCCAAATACCCGATTTTAATTTTCGGGTAACCGATTTCCAATTTCGGGTATTCGGGTACCCGATTCTAATTTCGGGTACCTGATTTCCAATTTCGGGTACCCGATTTCCAATTTCGGGTATTTGGGTACCCGATTCCAATTTCGGGCTCCCGATTATCATATTTGGGTACCCGAAATCGGAAATCGGGTACCCGAAATGGAAAACCGGGTATTTGGGTACCCGAGATTTCAAATCGGGTACCCTAAATTGAAAACCGGGTATTTGGGTACCCGAAATCGGAAATCGGGTACCCGAAATTGGAAACCGGGTATTTGGGTACCCGAAATTTCACATCGGGTACCCGAAATTGGAAATCGGGTATTTGGGTAGCCAATACCCAAATACCCGATTTTCATTTTCGGGTACCCGATTTCCAATTTCGCGTACCCGATTTCCAATTTCGGGTATTTGGGTACCCGATTCCAATTTAGGGTACCCGATTTCCAATTTTGGGTACCCGATACCCGATTTATAATTTCGGGTACCCGATTTCCAATTTCGAATACCTGATTTCCTATTTCCAATTTCGGGTACCCGTTTTCCAATTTCGGGTACCCGATTTCAAATTTCGGGTACCCGATTTCCAATTTTGGGTACCCGATACCCGATTTCCAATTTCAGGTACCCGATTTCCAATTTCGGATACCCGATTTGAAATTTCGGGTACCCAAATACCCGGTTTCCAATTTCGGGTACCCGATTTTCGATTTCGGGTACCCAAATACCCGATTTTCAATTTCGGGTACCCGATTTTAAATTTCGGGTACCCAAATACCCGGTTTCCAATTTCGGGTACCCGATTTCCGATTTCGGTTACCCAAATATGGAAATCGGGTACCCGAAATTGGAAATCGGGTATTTGGGTACCCGAAATTTCAAATCGGGTACCCGAAATTGGAATCGGGTACCCAAACACCCGAAATCGGAAAACGGGTACCCAAATTGGAAACCAGGTATTTGGGTACCCGAAATTTTCAATCGGGTACCCGAAAATGAAAATCGGGTATTTGGGTACCCGAAATTGGAAATCAGGTACTCGAAATTGGAAATCGGGTATTTGGGTAACCAATTTCGGGTACCCGATTTCCAATTTCGGGTACTCGATTTCCAATTTCGGAAATTTGGATACCCGATTTCCAATTTCGGGTACCCGATACCCGATTTCCAATTTTGGGTACCCGATACCCGATTTCCAATTTCGGGTACCCGATTTCCAATTTCGGGTATTTGGGTACCCGATTTGAAATTTCGGGTACCCGATTATCTGATTAAATATGTAATCTTCTATTCCTTTTAACCTATCTTCAGTATAATTCATTTGTTTTTCTATTGTTTTATCAATCTGTTCCTTTTCACTTTGAAGAGTTTCAAGGAATTGTTTTTCAATGTTATTCTTCAGCAATATGTTTTCTCTTTGAGCTTTCAACGTTATCTGCTTCATAATATCTGTAACAAATAACTTTGTAACCGCATCATTATCATCAATAGGTGAACTCAAATTTTTCAATCGTTTACAGTGAAGATTAATATTCTTATCATGATCCAAAGCAAAACCTAAGCTTTTTCTCAAACGCTTCTCGTTATAATATGATGTACTACCAAACTTGTCAACACTCATTTTGATTATGATCACGCAAAGTTGAAATCTACGTAATTATATTACCTTCTCTTAGTTCTTCAATGATGGAGACTATTTCATTTTGGTGTCCTGTATGACCAGCTGATTGTGATGAAATTAAAAGACGTAATCTGTCTACCAACTCATTTGGATCATCCCAATATATATAATTAGGTTTTTGACTATGTACTGACATCATTAAGCCAGATCCTTTTTGAACACTTGACGCATTTTTGTCCTTGAATAAGGGTTTTAAAATACGTATATATTTGTAAGCTCTCGTTCCTTTGATTTGTGTATTCTGTTTATAATTACGCTTATGCGCATTTGTTTGTAATAAAATAGTCTTATAGTTTTGCAAGTCATTAGTATTATAGTGTTTAGGTTCCTTGTGAAATAATAATTCAAAGAGTCCAGGTGTAACAGACCAACTATTATCATCAATTAAAATTTTATTTTTTTCCAATTTAAGTGATGTATTACCCAGTTTCCATTCATCATTCGAATCTCTATGAGGACCGTATAATGTATCAAGATGTTTACTTTGCTCTAATTGTGATAAATTTAAAAGTAATGTTTGGTTACTATTTTGTTTGTTATCATCTTCATTATCATCATCATCATCCATTTGTGTAAAGAAAGTATTTTCATCATCACTTGTATTAAATGTTTTTTTTAAAGGAGTACTTGTTTTAATATTTGATGAAGATTCTTGTAAAAATTCAGATCTCCACTTTATGTTTCCATCATAATCATAATCATCATTTTTCATTCCACTCTTAATCATTTTTGGATAATATCCTTTAACAATTGTACATTTTTATGCATAATGAATTGATTAAATCCTTGTAAATGTAGTAATTCCAATTATCAGCTCAGCTATCAGATCAGTTATCAGATCAATTATCAGATCAGTTATAACATTACAGCTTGAAAACAGATTATATACTAAATGGAAAAGTATGAAGAGTAAACATTTATAATCGAATGAAAATATCAAATCCTTTTCTATAACGTCCACATTCTATAGGATCATCTTTGTTTATAATCAGAAATCCATATTTATCTTTCCAACATTCTCTACACATATTTAAAAAATCACTAAAATTCATATCCGCTCCCACATGATCGTTGTATATATGCTTTATATTTAATTCATCTTGCTAAACATCACAATCATATTCGCATTATCTCTTATTATATGTTTCGGAATCCGTGTATATGTTTGACATAAATAAAATGCATCAATATTTTTATGGCGTCCCATACAAAAATATGATCTCATATTATTTTGCTTCTCACATGCAACATCATCGAAAATGATGATTGAATTAGGTTTGGCTTCAGCTGGTGATAGAACATTTTCATTGTCAGAGAATGTGAAATATCCCATACCTTTTATGGGTTTCACTAATTGTTGTAAATATTTATATTTGGGTTGATATAGTGACTTTGAGTAAATATATATATTTTTAAATTTCACACCATTGGGACTCTCTATTAAGCTCAACATAACATTTGTTTTTCCACAATTCGATGGACCAACAATTAGGGCTCTGATTGTATTCGGTAGAAGAGAACTATGTCTTTTCTCCAATGAAGTATTCGTATCAAAATCAATATTTCGCACAATCAGATTCGTATGCTGTAAAAGTCATGCTTTTTTATTACTTCACGTTCAGTTTGCAAAGTTTGGTTGAAATGGTTGTACTTTACAGAAATTCAATCATTCATAATAGAGACTTTGTTGGAGGAGGAGGACTGATAGATGGTATAATTAATTCTCTTCCAGTAGAGCTTCATCTGCCAGGCTATCAATTTTGCGGACCAGGTACAAAACTTGAGAAACGCCTAGTTAGAGGTGATGAGGGAATTAATCCATTGGATGCTGCATGTAAACAACACGATATTGCTTACTCTCATTCAAAGGATATAAATAAACGTCACGAAGCAGATCGAATATTAAGTGAAAAAGCCTGGGCAAGAGTTAAATCAAAAGATAGTAGTTTGACTGAGCGGACAAACGCATGGTTTGTGACGAATGCCATGAAGACAAAAGTGAAATTCGGTATGGGAAATAAAATATTCAAGGCTGTATCAAAAAGAAAATATAAGAAAAAAAATAAATCAACATGTGGAAAAAACATCTTCAATGAGGCTATTGAAAAAACCAAAAAGATCCTCAAGGAAAAGAATCCAAAAGACATTCAAAACGCTATAAAAATTTCTCGCAAGATAATTGGTGATTTCCTTAGGAGAAACAATAGTGATAAAACAAATGTTCAAATTCCTCGCATAATACCTATACCTAACGTTGGAGGTTTTCTTCCTCTAATACCAATTTTAACAGCTCTCGGAGCAATCGGAGACTTAGCAACAGGTGGAAGTGCTATAGCAAGAGCAGTAACTGAAACTAAAGCTGCTAAAGAACAATTGGAAGAGGCGAATCGTCATAATAAAACTATGGAAGCCATTGCCATGGGTAGAGGACTATATCTTAAACCCTATAAGAAGGGTTATGGTTTATCTTACAAGCCGGAATCAAAAAACTTTTAAGGAATCTTCCCAGACGACCCCTCACCGATAGAGATTTGATGAAATATACCAAGTATTTCCGAGGTGTCTTTATGTTGGATTCCCTACCAACCAAGCCCCGATTATATTTATAACGATTACAAGGAGTACTTTGATAGCTTTGGAAATTTGCAACCCCCTCGAGAGGTTATCAAATATTTGGGGGGAAACATTCAATATAATTATATTATTGCTGAGTCTACGCAAAGGAGAATCATTACCTCATTTTTGGTCTTCAATACTTTTTGAATTTAACGTAAATGATCACGCTAAATTAGTAGTAAAAGGTGGCTCAATCACGTTATTACTTGTCTCGTATGAGGGTATTAGGCGTGGAAACTCAAACCGATTCAATGAACTTTGTATATTTAATGATTTTAATAAAACAATAGATATTGATGCTGCAGATATAAAACTTTTAGATAAATTAAGTGAAATTGAACAGAATGACAAACATTAATTGCTTGAAGCTCTTGAAGAGTATTCAACAATTCCTAATTGATTACAAGGAGAACATATTGGATGAACATTTAGAAGAAATTCTAGAATGTAATAGCAGACTAAACCAATACAAATGTACACCAAAAAATGGAGAATACTACAACACATGTATTTGGCTATCAGAAAACTGTCAAGATGTACCGGACGCATGCGCATGTTACACTCTATGAAGAATGAATAAAAAGCATTGTTGCAACTAAATTATATTCAGTTTTATTTCAACCTTTCATCTAAGTAGGAATTCTTCCTCCTCCTCCTCCTCCTCCTCCTCCTCCTCCTCCTCCTCCTCCCCCTCCTCCTCCTCCTCCTCCTCCTCCTCCTCCTCCTCCTCCTCCTCCTCCTCCTCCTCCTCCTCCTCCTTCTGCTCACAATGGAAAAGTACATTTTTTTGCTTTGCAGTTTGGTGGTGGGCTGTTTAAAAGCCAGTCCTATACCAATAAACATGTCGACTCTTGGCAACAATAAAGGCAATCTAGAGTTTAGTGTTATTTTACCAAATAATTATACTCTCAAAATTGATTTGTCATTCCAACTGATGAAGATAAGCACATCTTTGGATGTACCTCAAGCGGATACAGCAACTGAGTTAAGAACAACATCATCAACAACAACAACAACAAGCAAACCCGTTGATAAATATTTTACCGTTGAAGAGACCATCGAAGCATTTAGACAAAACTTGATTCGTAAAGAAACGGATATAGCTGGCATCATCGAAAGTGATAATAAATTCTACCGTCACTTTCGATTAAAATATGATAATGTATATCTAACTATTCGTTCTACGTATGATAGCAATTATAAAAATCGCACGCTGAATATAAAATGCTATGAATATCGTGAATATGAAACCGAGCGAATTATGAGTAATGGTGAAATTGAGCTCTTCACAGCACAAGATACAACATATCGTTCAGATGTGGAGCTATTTAACATCCAAAACTATATGCAAACCTATAACATGACGATTTCCTAAGAAAAAAAATAACCCCCAACATGCTAAACCCAAAGGAATCATGATTAAACATGCATCTGCTCTTTACTTCGCCTATCTGCGTGTGTGTGTCCACCGTTCAATTCCTCCATCAAATTTTTCTGATGATTGGATTCAGTTCTATCTTAATCTTCAATAAAAAACAATGGATAAAAATTCGAACCCGAACATGAAGGAAACGTGGAGCAAAAAATGGAAGTATTTTACTGTGAAGAATCCCTTCAACAGTAGCAGCACCAGCAGCAACATCAACATCATCTTTTTTCAAACAAGAATGGAAACAACAATCCCCTATAAAAATTTCAAATAAAAAACAAAATGTTTATTTTTTTCTATAATTTTTATTGTTAAATATAGTTACTTTTAAACAAATATCTGTAAAAAAAAATGTTTGTGCAGAAAGAGGATTTATACCTGTAAATAATTATAAATAAAAAACAAAAAAATTAGTATTCTTTTTTTAAATTTTTTTATTATTAAATATCTGAAAAAATGTTGTAAAACAAATTTCTGAAAAAAAATTCGAACCCGAATATGAAGGAAACGTGGAGCAAAAACTGGAAGTATTTTTACTGTGAAGAATCCCTTCAACAGTACCATCAATGAAAAAAAAACAGAGGGGAAACAACAATCCTTTAAAATAAAAAAACAAAATGTATATTTTTTTTCTCTAATTTTTATTGTTAAATATTGTTTTTTTTAATAAATATCCGGAAAAAAATGTTGTGTGTAGAAGAAGAAGATTTAAAAATACAAAACCAAAATGTGTATTCTTTTTTTAAATTTTTTTTATTAATATGTATTGAATTTTTATTACAAAATTAATTAATTAAATTAAATCTCTTAAATCTTTTATATAATCTTCTGATTTAAGGTGTAAATTAAGTTCTATAGTACATATCGCATTCAGGAGCGTCCTCGTGGTGTGCGGGGTTGCTGAAGTTGTCTTCAGCTTTGCTATGAGCTCCCTGTTTAGCTTTACTATGTCGGAGTGGTCCCAGGAAAGCTCCTCGAAGCTATCCACGAATTTTTCCATTTCAGCAACAATTGAGTTCGTCTTTACCCTATTTAAAAAATAAACGTTTAATTAATAATTATTATAAAAAGAAATTTTTAAAAAAATTTTTAAATAAATAAAAATATTTATACTTACATCATGTCTTCTTTTATTTAGTTTGAGTCTTCTTGGAGTTCTACTTTTATTATGATTGGATAGAAGTCGGGTTTCTCTATTTATATGAAATCACGGCACTCTTTGAACACCACACACACACCCATTTTTTTGGTGATACCGAAATAATGAAAAACTATATTTCACACGTCACCACACAAAAAATATTCCCACGCTAAACATTAAATTGAATCCAATGTTCCACACTCAAAATTATCTGAATCGTACATGTAACCACAAAAACATGTTCCAAACGTCCACTGAATACAAGTCTGGACCAACACCATCGCTGATAAGCGCCTCTAACAACTAACACACGCCACCAACAACCAACACCACGCGCCACCAACAACAAACGACAAACGACGCCCCCCACACACATGACACTCTTATCATCAAAAAACTAACCTACCACTAAAAAAAACACACGTTAAAACACATTAAAAAAAACACTATTTCTTTTTGTATGGAAAAAGTGAGCCAGAAGCCTCATAAACTACCTACTACCAGTAAAGCATCTTTTAAGTGGAATTTGTTTCGAATATCGTGGGTATGGATTTTTCTTCTCAAGGGGCTAACATCTGGTTTTTGTGGCGGAGTTTTTAGAAATGCGCGGTCTTGTATAAAAGCCAAAGACGCGCGTTATGTGCGTTGTGCTTGGGGTCATTATCCTGCTGGATAACATAGAATTCAGAAAAATTCAAGAAATCTTTATTTGAATCGGTAGTACGGTCCATATAATTTAATATTTGAAGATCATTTCATGCAAATGTTGACCTTGACTACGGTCCATCCGCTTAAACCAATTTTGGCATACTCTTTCTAACATTTCGGGCGGTATCTCACGAATAAATGCTTCAATCTTGTCTTCCAATGCGTCAAGCGGGCCTGTCTGTATAGATATGAGCTTTAACATAGCCCCAATGAAATAGTCTAAAGACGTTAAGTCACACGATCTAGGCGGCCAATTGACCGGTCCTGAACGTGAAATAAAATGTTCACCAAACTCGCCTCTCAATAAGTCCATTGTTGCGCGTGCTGTGTAGCATGTGGCACCGTCTTGTTGAAACCAAATGTCATGCAAGTCAATCTCTTGCATTTTGGGCAAAAAAAAGTTGGATATTATCTCACGTTACGATTCCCATCATCTTTGAAGAAGTACGGTCCAATGATGCCACCTGCCCATAGACCGCACCAATCTGTGACTTTTTTTGGATGCATTGGTAGTTCTTGCAATGCTTCTGGCTGATAGTCACTCCAAAATCGACAATTCTGCTTATGTACGTACCCATTGAACCAAAAATGAGCTTCGTCCATTTTTGACCATAAAATGGAAGAAGCACGCATTTTGATAATAAAATTCAATAATTTGCAAGCGTTGTTCGTTTGTAAGACGATTCATGGTTAAATTATGGGCCAAACTGAAGATGTTTGACAGTGAAACAAAACACGAAGCGTGCGTCAGCTGTTTAAATAGTGTTGCCAAAAAGATCATAGCTAAAAAATCACCCTTTACTTCACACTTTGGCTTAGATGCGTTCCCGTACCTTGCCTCTTTGTAAGAGAGATTTACAATCCTTGAGAAATGACAGACTTCAGAATTTAGTACTTAAGGTACTAGAAAACACCTAATTATCAAATTACAAAATGTGCTTGACATTTCGGTTACGTCAGCGAACCGAAAAATTCAACTGAAGACATTAACGAAGGGCGTTTAAAATATTCTCGGTATCGGGGTGAAGCTGTAGTTATACGAGTAAACAGTTTCTTGTGAAAGTTCCTTTCCTCGTGGTGACACCCCCAAAAACTCGCGTAAACTGTACAAATTATAGTATAGTATTTCGCAGTAATAACAAGTCAATTAAATAGAATGAATTAATTTACTGTCTTACCTCCTTGCAACTCGAAATGCCTAATTAGAATGCAGCATATGCGAAGTGCATACTTACTTTTTTATGTGTTTTTGGATGCTGTTGTCGCGAAATAACTTGTAAATGGTCTCATTCGTGAAAATTTACTGTTACATTTCATTTCCAGCAGCTGTACAAATGTCCACCAACATTCAGGGTGCAGTGAATCAATTATATTTCTTAAGACATTTCGCATTTCAAACATAACTATACGTCTGCCGGGTGTATACTTACTTTTTTGATTAGCTTTATATAAATTCACTTATTTATCAAGTAATATTATTATTTTAGTGTATTCGCGTAAAATTTCATATAAATATAATTATTAATTCACGTTTTATCTCTAGTTAAACAGAATCATAGTGGCAACTGATTCTGATTTCACGATGATTGTGAAAATTGAGCATCGTGTTGTAATTAAATTTCTGATTAAGCAAGGAAAAAGTCAAAAAGAGATGGTGGCTGTTTACCAGAGTTCCGCAACTTCATTATCAACTGTGCAAAAGTGGTCAAGTGAGTTCAAGAGAGGCAGAGACAGCATTGAGGACGACCCCCGCTCCGACGCCCCTCCTATTTCCGAATTTGAAAAAATGTCTTCGCGGAAAAAGATTTTCAGTTGATGAAGAACACAAGTCGGAAATAAATGGGTATTTTGGGAATCAATTTTTCAATTTTTTTTTCTGAATGTTTAAAAAAGCTTATCTCAAGATGCATTGATATTTATTGAAAAATAAAAACAATTTAAATTGAATTCGCATTTTCCTTCATATCGATAGCGAGAATATATTGAACGCCCCTCGTATGAGTGAACTCCGCAATAGTGGAGTCGAACCAAACAATTACAGCAAAACAATCTTTACAAATCAGGAGTTTTTATGATTGGACGGTTTGTTTAGTTGTTGTTTTAAAAAAAATGTATGATTCTCAAAGAGGGGATTTGGGGAACGATCTTAACCAACATGAAGTGCACAATTTGAGGTAGCTAGCGAGAGATCGTGTTGGCCGTGGAGGTATGTTGGTTGAAGTAGAGGTGTACCGCGGACTGTACCGCCGTGTAAGAAAGAAGAAGAATATGTATTCTTCGTAAAAGCATTTAATCACGTAGATCGAATAATAAGCTATAAACTTGTTTTTTACAAATTTTTTTTTATATCCGAGGTCACAGTGTCCTTTCCTGAATTGAAACCTTGTATTTTCACGGCACTCCCTCTTTCGAGTTGCTGGCTGCACCCAATCGGTACTGTTTATCAATAAATTTAGCTATCTTCTACTCGCGGGAGAACAAAATTGAGCACAGCAATAGTAGTTACTAAACAACTTGGTCCTGGTCCCGTTGTGGGCTGTCGCGCCATTCGATATCCGTACACTGGAATGCTTGTACATTTATGTTTTATTAAGCTATGAATATTTCACTTATTTTTGGTATTTTGTGGAGAAAAAGAAAACAAAAACAGAGATCAAGAGTTATTGCTAAATTTAAAGTTCAACTTCCGCTGATAATTATTATAATTATGTTTAATAATAATAATAATAATTGTTGGCGCTACAGTCCAAAGGGGGACCAGGGCCTAGCTTGCTCACCAACTACTCGTGTTGTGCGCGCTACTGTTCTCTCACGAGTAGAAGGGACCTACAGTTTTTTGCCGACTCCGAACGGCGAAATTTGATAAGCTTTCTTAGACAGTTATTACTCTTTGAGTGTTGTCAGCAGCTCGAAAGAGGTGGTACCGTGAAATATTAGAAAAATTGGTGTTGAACTGGGAGTCGAATCTAGACCCTTCGGCGTGTGAGCGTCGCACTCTACCCACTACGCCACGGCGACCATATATATAATTTATGTTTACTTAATGATATATATAATATATATAATTACATTATAATTATTTTTACTTAATGAAAATTTAATAGATTATAGAAATAATCGTTTCTTTCTTTTCATGCATGAATTATTTGAAAGGGTATTTATTTTTAACCACAATACTTCTCCGGTGCTATTAACTAATAATTGAATAGCGCTGCAATCCACAGTAGGACCAGGCCCTGGTTGATCGTCAACTAATAGTGTTGTGCGCGCTACTGTTCTCTGACGAGTGGAAGGGACCTGCAGTTTGTTTGCCGATTCCGAACGGCGAAGAGGCGGCACTTCTCTGTGTGGTTTGCAGGTGGCTCCCTCATTTCGGAAAAGTGGTTTCTTAATTAATCATCAATCATATTGCTTAAGTCACTGTCCTAGCATTGTCCGTTCTTTTTTTTGAATAAGTAGGATTTTATTTAGATTCCAAAGGGCCAACATTGCCATGGTTCAATTCCTAATGGCAATAGTCAAAGTAAGTTTGAGAAGCTTTCTTAGACAGTTATTACACTTTGAAAATTCGAGTTGTTCAGCCGGGAATCGAGCTCAGACTCGCACTCTACACACTATGCCATGGTGCTATTGCTATTGCTAAAATTTCAGTTGAGAATATGGTGCACTTTTAAATTTCTGTTATTTTTCTATACATTACTGGAGAGATTAATATTTAGCCAAAACGATTTACTTGGATTTCAGGAAGTCTTTATTTCAAGAAAATGTACAGAATTATAAAAGGAAAAAGTAAAAACTAAAAAACGTACAAAATGAACATCTATGACATTAGAATGTCACAGAAGAAATGATTTGTTGAATTGTTGAGTATGTTCACCCAACACCACTCCTCAATTCTACAAGTCAGCCATCTTCATATTGTTAGGAAAACATTCCCAAATGCTTGAAACACTTCATATGTGATGATACTGGCAAAGATTTGGTTAAAGCATCCGCTGGCATTCTTCGGATCTCATAAATTCCAGTTTAATTCTACCATCCGCAACACCTTCTTTTATAAAATGATGTCATATATCAAAATGTTTTGTCCTCCCTTGAACACCAATTTCGTTTGCTATGATCATAGCACTTCTATTTCCGTTTTTTACCTTGAATTGATTTTGTTTCCTGCGCTGTTTCAATCTGTAATGCTTGGCACTTAGCACTTTGTTGGTAAAAGATTCCTTTTTTCTATCACCTACTTCGAGGAGTCTACTGCAAACCGTAGAAACTTCGGGGTAAGTACTTTGGGCGTCAAATGCTGATCGTATATCCTTATACTTCTCTGACAAACCATCTAAGAGTACAACAACTAGTAAATCTTCGTCCAGAGTTGCTCCAAATTCCCTCAATCTGTTCAGATTGATTTGAAGTCTCGGAAATAGCCAGCAATCGATTGTCCTGGGGTCATTTCCAAATTGGTCAACTTCCGATATTCCTCGGTTTTCTGGCTTGGTCCTTTTTTTCATAGCTGTCTATTAAAAAATTCCAAACATCTTTTGATCTGATTAAATTTGCTGCCAAAGCAACTATGTTTGGCTCCATTGCCAAGAGAGGTTCGGCACGTGCACCTAAATCCTTATGATCCCACATCCCACTGCCGTTTTCGAGTGTATGGATTTTCGTCACGTGCTCCAGCAATCTGTTCCAATGCAACACGGCTTTTTTTGTAAAAGAAGCTGTTGCAGATGGTAGAATCAAACTGGAATTTATGAGGTCCGAAGAAATGACAGCGGATGTTTTAACCAAATCTTTGCCAGTATCATCACATATGAAGTGTTTCAAGCATTTTGAATGTTTTCCTAACAATATGAAGATGGCTTGTAGAATTGAGGAGGGGCGTTGCGTGAACATGCTCAATAATTACCGTATTTCTTACCAAATACGTTTAGACCGTGAATCGAAAGACGTCACTGCCGAGAAGATACTAACCGGTTTCAGTCAATTTGCATCCGGTTTTGGTTAATAAATTTAAAAGAACGGTGAAGGAAGAATCCAAATGGCTTTAGACAGACAATTGTGCTTTGGGCAATCATTCCAAATGGACTCTTTGACTTCCACACTTTCAGAAAACACTTTTGGAATTGAAATATTTCTTCTTTTGTTAGAATAGACATTTAACTAGAGGTGTCAAAGTTACTAAAAAGAAAGTTAGAAGTGGAATTCTTTTGAAAACTAAAAAGAAAGTTAGAAGTGGAATTCTGCTGAGAACGTTACACTATTAACAAGACATTTGAATGAATGAAACAACTTTTCCACAATTATTGTTTTACATATATTTTCAAACTATGCGGTAGTAGTATTAAATAAGGTTATGTACACTTTAATGTTGGTATTTCTATATCCTAGCGTCCGTCGGAGAAGCGTTGCAGGTTCCACAAGTTCGTTTTTAGTTATCATCGTATTGAGGTACCTGTCGGATCAAGTGATCACCTCCAAGTGAATCTATGGCCCGTTGAACTACAAAAAAAAAGTTATCTGACATATTAAAAAAAAGAATATGGAAAAAGTAACGAAAAGCCATAAATTAAAGGAATCTACATTTGCACATCGAACTGGATATACTTAGAAATACTTAAGAAAGAAATATGATAAAATTCTCTAATTTCCTCTAAAAATTTATAAATGCTGTACATAAGTAAGGAAAAAAAATAGAATAATTAAAAATTATATATAAGTAAATAACAACGCTTCAAGTGACATCGCACTTACCAGAGAAAGAATTTGTAAAGGATTACCGTGAAAAAATTGCTGTGATCTAAAATCATGCATATTACTTACGGCTGAGTATACATAAACCTTTTTTTAATTTAGTGTAATAAAAAAGTTGTGTGGTCACCGTGGCGTAGTGGGTAGAGTGCGACGCTCACACGCCGAAGGGTCTAGGTTCGATTCCCGGCTGAACACCTCCCATTTCTCACGGCACCCCCTCTTTCGAGCTGCTGACAACACTCAAAGAGTAATAACTGTCTAAGAAAGCTTATCAAACTTCGCCGTTTTTGGAGTCGACAAAAAACTGTAGGTCCCTTCTACTCGTGAACAGTAGCGCGCACAACACGAGTAGTTGATGAGCAAGCTAGGCTCTGGTCCCCCTGTTAATTGTCGCGCCAACAATTATTATTAATAAAGTTGTATTTGTCAACTTCCAGTCAAAGTCGTTACTCATCAATCCAAATAAACGAACGCTGTAAAGACAAGGACCATAAGAGCCGTAGGTTTCCTGAATTCTAAGAAAAGAAAATGATAAAAAAAGCATCAGCTTTTAAGTTTTGCTGTGTTAATTGGTCACCGGTAGAGAATAAATAAATATAGCAAAATATTTAAGGCATTACTACACTAACGAAGGACTGCATAAGCCAAAAATGTAAGCAGGCTGGACTTAGGTTGCTTTTTATCGTTGGAATTACCTTGAAAATTTTAAAGTTGAGAATATGTATGCAAAGAGATAAGAATTTCAATGTGATTGATGGCTAAAAGATAAAAGATAAAGGTGGAAGCTCCATTCCCTTGTTGAAACACTGAGGTGATCTATTAAAGAACATTTTTTATATGTGTTAAAACTTGAAGAAACATTTTTCGAAAATTGTTCCAAATATTTCAACATATGTTCAAGAAAATAATTTAGTACACATGTCTACACATTAAAGTCTACACAAGTAATGCGAGTTACAGCAAACAATTTGAAGTGGATACAAATTTTTAGTTCAAAAACACGGTCTAAGATTCAGAGCGTAACTCGTAAGTCATTTCCAGAAATTATTTTGTTGTATATGTAAAAAGCTGTGCCACATTTCTCAAGTCATAAGCACGCAATAATTTAATTTCTTAGTTAAAAAACAGCAGTTTCTACATTCGTAGACAACATGTATTTCCCGAAAACTTATCACAAACAATGACTTTGCAAAAATCAAGAGTTGAATATACAGGCTCGAATATAAGGAAGCTATAAATCGGATTCCCTTGTTAAGGGATGTGTTCACACTAGAATACGGCCACAAACTGTTCCTTACAAATGCCGTTTCTCTTTTATAGAGCAGTACACTCTACCACATCTTAATGCAAAGGCTTATCGAACAAAATGTAAAACAAACAAGAGACATATGTGTTTAAGTGGAATTTTGCTAAAAACAAATGTCGTTATATGTTCACTTAATGCCCCCACTAGCTTCAACTTTGCGTTCACAATGACTCTACCAAATAGAACAGATAAAACTACACGTTTCAAATATGTCCCAGAGGACTGTGGCGAGGACAAGCATACTCTTTGAACAATTACATTATCGCTATGGGAGTTTTTCTTTTTAGAGAAAGAAAACCGAAACAAACTTCTTATATTTTACTCTTTGCAAAGTCAAATCACATTTAATAAACAGTAGTCTCCCATCTTTCTGTACTTTGACCGCCGTGGTGTAGTAAATAAAAAATTACAATCATACACCGAAGATCCCAGATTTCTTTAGTGAACATTTTCACAGCACGCCCTCTTTCTAGTTGCTGTTTGTCATCGAAAGTACTAATCAAATATCACCGTTCACAGTCAGAGACGGTAAAAACACTGCAGGTCTCTTTTACTCGTGGGAGAACAATAGCGCCCGCATCAGGAGTATGTGCTGAGGAAATTAGGCCTTACGCCATCTTAACACATCACTCCATAAGTCCCGGGACCTATAAAAACACATTTTATAGACAAAATTCGACTTTATTCATCAACATAGTTTTCTTCCAGAGTGATACAACCAGTCCAACGCCGCTCAAACATTTCGATACCTTTTTTATAGAAGAATTTGTCTTTGGACACAAAATAGGCTTCAGTTTTGGCCTCCTCATTCGAGCCATAATTTTTTCCTCCAAGCCTCTTTCGAGGTCTAAAAAGAGGCAGAAATCACTGTGGGCCAGATCTGGAGAATACGGTGGGCACGGAAGCAATTCAAATCCCATTCCATGCAATTTGGCCATGGTAGCCAATGACTGGTGACACGGTGGATTGCCTTGGTGGAAGAGAATTGTTTTCTTTTTCATGAGGGACCGTTTTTTTGCAATTTCCTTCAAATGCACCAATAATGCGATGTAATATTCACTGTTGATCCTTTTGCCTTTCTCAAGATAATAGATGAATAAAATTCCGTGTGTATACCAAAATGCGGATGCCATAACCTTGCCAGCCGACCTTTGCGTTTTTTTACGCTTTGGGCGTGGTTCACCACTCCGCTGACTGCCGATTTAACTCTATAGTGTAGTGGCGGATCCATGTTTCATCCATTGTGACATACCGTTGCAAAAAGTCCTGTTTGTGCTGGCGAAACAGCTCTAAACAACTCTTGGAATCATCAATACGTTGCTGTTTGTGGTTCATTGTGAGCAAACGCGGCATCAATTTCGAAAACAGTTTTCTCATGGAAATTAATTTACTTTTACATAGTTATATTAAAAAAATTTATTTCAAGAAAATAGTACGGTTATATATTACAAGTATAAAATGACGAACATGACTAGGCCGTCCGAAGACTGGACCGTCCGAGGACTAGACCGTCCGAGGACTAGACCGTCCGAGGACTAGACCGTCCGACGACTGGATCTCGATTACTGAACCGTTCGACGTCTGGATCTCGATTACTGAACCGTTCGACGTCTGGATCTCGATTGCTGTTTGTAGGATGCTGCTCGGAGTAAGTCACCTCGGTAATCTTAGTCTGATGTATTGTGGATTGGGGTTGAAATGTGAACCGTTGCACATTTTTGAAAATCAATCCGATGCTCAAGTGGGATCGCTTGGGTCATAAACCATAATGTTTATGAATTCCAATATTGTTTTTTACGATTGGATCAAAGTGTTAACTTGGACAAATGTTCATGCAAAGTTATGAACACACTGCCTTCTGATATCTTAAAGATGTCAGCTATCTCACGCAATTTCACTTGGCGGTTTTCCAAAATGATTTTGTGTCCTTTTAAATAGCTCAGCAATGTCTTGGAAATGAAATGAACATGTTTTCAGCTGTAACCACCTCAATGGGCCTTCCAGAGCGTTCAGCATTGCTGGTGTCTGTACAGCTCCGTTTAAAGTCAGCATACCATCGAAAAATAGTTGTTTCTGATGGAGCCGAGTCCCTGTAATATTTTTCAAGCCATTTATGAGGTTGCACAGTTTTTTTTCCATCAAAAAGAAGTGTTTAGTGAACACATAAAATTCTGTCCTTTCGTTTTCCATTGTTTTAAAAATCACAAAAGTAGCTTCATTTGAAGCACTAGGTCTGTTCTAATTGCTCTAAATTGCTACGAATGTCTACGAATTTGTCCGAAAAACTCCCAAAAGAAGTTCCATTAGCGGATTTTTTTTTCGTAGAAAAGAGAGCTCATGAGAGAGTAAAATTTGTCCGAAAAGCTCCCAAAAGAAGTTCCATTAGCTGAATTTATTTTTTCGTGGAAAAGAGAGCTCATGAGAGAGCAAAATATTTTCCCTTCATACGAAGAAAAATCTGTTTTTTCTTTATTGAACAAAAATATTTACAATTTCAAATTTTTAAGCTTAAGACTACAGTGAATATACATATATATGTGTCGGCTCAACAATAGGGGCCCGACGGATGAGAAAAATCTGTGGGCAGCAGAAGGCTGTCAAATCGAAAATAAAAAAAAACCTATGACATTTCATATATCTGATAGTTGTTTATGAATTTCTACGAAAAGTCGTTTCACAAGTTTCGCTAGAGTTAGTCTCTGCAAAAGAGATTTTTACCCAAACTACTCAACTACGAATTTCTGTACACAAATTACACAATTGGAACAGACCTACTGTATCTTGTAACCAAACAATCAGAGTGTCATGAAAACTTGACTGGTATCATTTGAATGTTTGTCCTTCCTAAAAATAATATTGACTCTTTGTTATTGGCACCGCTTATGTGTCCGTCCAGTCAGTTATTGAGTGATGTGTTAATATTAAAGAAATTTCCGTAAATTTTACTTCTGTGGTGCTTTCGATTTTGCGTGGGGTCTTTGTACATTTTGTCACAAAAGTAAGTTTACACCTATGCGAGTCTAACAAACTCATGAAGAAAACGGTTTATTTCATATGAAACATTACTCATAATACGTCATTTAATTTGCTTGACATTTGCACAGCTGCTCTAAAGCGAAAATAACGGTATTTGTTTCCTTCTTTCGTGAGGAGGATAATTTTCTCATGAACCAATGTTAAACAGCGTTGCAAATTTAAGTAAAATTTGATTTTGAAGGATTTTATTGTATGAATTCCTATGCATCTGCTAGATATGGCACCGCGTGGTAAGGAACTGTGGATTGATCTTACAAATTTGGTGATCAAAATTTTCGGAAGAAGGGAAATCAATTAGAGAAGTGGGAAAATTGGTTGACAAAAGCCCTGCAATAGCTCAACAAATTTTAGAAAAATTTAAAAAATACGGTACAACAGAAAATCGACCTAGGTGTGAACGTCCCAGTATATTTACTGAGGCTTATAAGCGTATTATTACCGGAAAAGTAAAGAAGGATCAGAAAAAAGTGTCCCAAAACTACAATCAGAGATTGCTGAAGGAACGGGAAAGCAATGCAATCCACAAACAATACTCCGTGTCTTGCATGAGACCGGATAAAATGGACAATCAATCAAGAAAAAACCTTTCGAGCAATGTCAACCGTAAAAAGAGTTGAATTTGCCAAAATCCATTTATTTTATAATATAATAATAATTCGTACAACGTCTGACATTACTTTCTCGAATAAAGTAATATTTACAGACGAAAATAAATTTAACGTTTACGGTTCTGATAGGTGCATCAAAGTATGGAGAAAACCGAACATGGAGATAAGCCCGGAAAATATTTCTGGCACCGTTAAGCATGATGGTGATTCCATTATGGTTTGGGGGTGTATGGTGGCATCTGGCGTATGTAAATTAGTGTTTGTGGAAGGAAATATGATCGCTTTGATTATATAAACATCCTCAAAAATAATCTTCGCCAAAGTGCACATAAATTGGGATTGGAAGGTTCATTCGCCTTTCAACAGGACAATGACCCCAAGCATAATTCTTATTTAGTGAGAGAATGGCTGCTATACCATGTGCTCAATCAATTGAAAACAAATCCCCAATCCCCAAATTTAAATGCTATCGATCATTTATGGGATCATCTTGAACGCCAAATTCGAAAATATGACATTAAAACCAAAAATCAGCTTAAGGCCGTTATTCAAGAAGAATAGGCCAAAATAAGACCCAAAAGCCCGTTAATTCAATGACATCTAGAATAAACTCTGTCATTAAGTCCAAAGGCTTACCTACTAGGTATTAGTTTTTCATCATAGTTCAGTAATTCAGCTATTTTTTTTGTGATGTGAATACTTACTTTTGTAACGTATTTTGAAATGAAATTCGCTTATTTTTGTTGTCTTTGTTACTTTCTTTTGTATTTTTGCTTCTATTGTTGTTACTTAAAATATAAATTGGAGTTACGAAAAGAATATATTTGTTTATTTGGTTAAAACTAATTACGAATGGGTACTTTCGGTTACTAAACCTTTTATGTCGTACTGTAAACTTACTTTTGTGACTAAATGTACATATACTTTGTGATTTTTTTTTAACTTCAGTTGAGTAATACTCGTATATAAGTTGTTATACTCATGAATGTCGTTCGTCTCAAGTTTGTATGCTGAGCTATTTAATCAAGAAAAGAGGATATATATGTATCTCTTGCATGTTTTCCACGTTGTTACGCAGTTGAAAAATGTAAACTATTTTGGCCTAAAATTAGACTGGTTTTATTAGAAAGTTTTGTAGTTCAAAGTAGTTCAAAGCACTAAAAGCTAATAAGACGTTAGAAAAACTAATTCTTCGAAAACTGGCGTACTTCTTCCTTGTTGATCGCACGAACGTCGCAGGTCATATCCCCTTGCGCATATGACCTAATTTTCTTAAGCCAGGAAAATTCGTACACTGCTGGGAGTCCTAGAAAATACACACACCTGTAGTCACATACAGTGAAGAAAAGTCGATCGACTTTTTGATTTCCGACAGCCCGTGCTGTGACTTAATCCTGGTAACAAAAATGTATTATATAGCACTTGTCTCTTGCACTGCTTATGAACGAAGGTTTCAATTGCAAAATTCTTAATCGCTGACGACTATTTCAGAACTATCTAAAATACTTTAAGAAAAAATCAATTCCACAAAGTGATTTCCGTTCTCATTGAATTCAGTATCATATCACACATTCTACACAATTTGGCAGCCTTATGCAAAAAAACACATTTCTTCAATTGGTCAGTGATCGTAATACCGATACGTAAAGCGACTCGATTCGGATCCATCTGATTAAAATGATCTTCGGTATCGGCAAATGTGGCGTTTCTAAAATATCATATTGTTCCAACGTACGTACAACGTACCAACACTAAGGAGGTACGCTCATCCTTTGCCTCAAATCATTTACTTATTTGTGACAAGAAAGATGCCCATATCGATGCTACATCTGGCTATAACTTTAACTTCAACTAGATCCACATTGTATCATGTTTCAAACGAAAACCGATTATATTTCTTTTGCAAAGTTTCGTGTTAAAAGAAGGAAATTTTGTCGAGTCTAGTCTGCAAGCGTTCAAACGACCCTAATATATGATTTTAATTTTCAATCAATTTTCAAATGTAGATGACTAAACAGTCATTATGCGTATGTTGGATGGTGCAAAAAGTCCCCAAGAGGACCACGACCTAGTATCTTCAGGAACTACTCGTCTTGTGCGTGCTATTGTTCTCACGCATGAATCGACCTACAGTTCTTTGCCGAACTCCAAACGGCAAAATTTAAGAAGCTTTTTCCAGTTAGATACTTTTTGAGTACTCTCTAGTACAGCAAGCACTCTTTGAGTGCTGTTAATAATAATAATAATTGTTGGCGCGACAGTCCACAGGGGGACCAGGGCCTAGCTTGCTCATCAACTACTCGTGTTGTGCGCGCTACTGTTCTCTCACGGGTAGGACCTACAGTTTTTTGCCGACTACGAACGGCGAAATTTGAGAAACTTTTTCAGACAGTTATACTCTTTGAGTGTTGTCAGCAGCTCGAAAGAGCAGGTGCCGTGAAAAATTCGGGGTGTTCAGCCGGGAATCGAACCTAGACCCTTCGGCGTGTGAGCGTCGCACTCTATCCACAACGCCACGGCGGCCACTGTTGCTGTTAGCAAGTTGAAATAAGTGGAGCCGTAAAATATGCTCCACATTCAGGAATGTAAAAACGTAAAAAAAATTGTTCGAATTTTTGAACAAAGTTGTACGGGTACTCGTACCTCAGTTTTGTTAGCAACTTGTATATCAATAGACGGCCAACGACTGTTTTAAAACAGTCAGAAAACAGGTTACGTCGAATAATGTCTATATATGAGAATTATGATGGAAACTTGCGCAGGTATTGTTGAGTAAATTTTTGCGCTTATATATGAATTTTGGCTGAATCTGGACAATTTAAAATATTCGATTGATACACCTAACACATCATTCAATAAGTCCCGCTAGGACAGAGGGCGCCACTAACAAAAAAAAATCAAATTAATAATTTTTGTAAGTAGCGCCCCTATATGTCCCGCTACTTATTGAGTGATCTGTAACATACTTAGCAATTTGAAGCTTTATTTTGATAGATTCTATCAATGAGAAATCCTCCTGTTGGAATGAACTTTGCCATGTTTATTTCTAAATTTACACAATAAACTTACCGACTTTCTTTTAACATACACCCATTAAATTTCAATATAAACATGAAAATGTCTCAATATCAGAAAAATTCAAATGGTAATGCTCCACACAAAAAGTACGTTTGAGTAGTATGCGGGCGCATAAGTTTGCATTTATTCTTTATATAAAGTATTTTTTCTTTCCAAATTTCCAAATCACATACTTCCCACGCAAGTAATTCAAAATTGTCATTTTTAAAAGGCCAACAATGATGATGAAAGGGAAAAGAACAAGTAAGACATGCCCAAAACCAAAAGAAAAAGATGAAAAAACAAAAAAAGCTTTGATAGAAGGTATTTTGTATTGTCGAATACATTTTGAGCGCTACATTCCAGGGCTTCAAAGTTAGATAATATATAAAAGAATTATGATGATGAATTTCATTTAAAACAGCAAAAATACACTGGATTACAAGAGCCCTAACACATAAATACCTCCTCCACACATTCACTTTGAAATACGCCTGTGTTTAGGTTTTTTTTTACAAATGTGTTGCTGTTTTTATTGTTTATTCAAGTACAAATTAGTAAGCATGGTTTTTGAAAACGTTAAATATGTATGCTTATTGACGATCAGTGGCGCGCAACTTTTCTTCGACGGCTTCCCTGGAAGCTTCTGACAAATCAGTGGCTTGAATATATTTTTGTACACCAACGAGCGACTTTTTCAATGCATCAAAAGAACTGGAATACAACATCTTCTTCTTAACCTAGAAATAGAAAGAAGAACGTATATGTTAGCAATAAGGCAACGGAGAATGAAAAAAATATCTCTTACTTTGGCAGTATCTGGGCACCACGACATTAGAAATAGCTTCTGTTTCTTTGAACTTTCTGATGTACCTTGACATTGATGCATATATTCAAAATCGAACAGTCCATATCTGTAAAAACATAGCAGTGAGAACAAGATCACGTTCGGGTACATACAAACTTACCGGCACTCTCCAGGTCCGCATTTCTGAATATCTTCCAAGAATTGATCATACTCAGAATTTCGGTCACCGACAGTTTCAACATCGATTTGCTTTTCATCACGAATGAAAAAAATTACATAGCGATGTTTCTTGTCCTTTTTGATTTCTTCATAGGTTGTTTTACAAACATCCGATACTGTTACGCCGGAAGCCTAAAATCAAAAAATGAGAAAGAAAGAATTTTAATTTATGTTGAAAACAAATATTTTCTTATTACAATTACAACAAAAAGCGTAGAATAAATGAAAGGAGAATACAGACATGCAAACTTTTAAATCACCTACAACAGTCAATTCTTAATTTGATTCGAATTTTTGGCAAGCTTGCAGGTATAGAAATGACTCGTGTGAGGGGCAATAAACAAATTGACCTGATTAATATTGTCCAACAAAAATAACACACTTGCCTTCCATAATCTTGGTGTTTAGTCAGTATGAAGTACATTGTGACGATGAGAAGTAATGATCTTGTGAGTAAGAATACAATAGCCATTCCTCATTGATTTCAATGTTTTTGGGGCGCTATTTAAATAAAAACCACTTTACGATATCCATTTAAGCGATGAAATTCCTTAGACAATGCCAAAAAAATAATTTAATTTACAAGTTACGCTCTCTAGAACAACCCTCTGGATAATAAATAACGTATTCTCTAAATGAATTCATAAATTTGAAAGGATAACAACTTTCAAAATAACTTTTTTTTAATGACCACAGCCTCTGATTTCTTAAAAATTTTGCTCATACACACTACAAACAATATGTAATTCCTGAGTGTTATTAACAACTCTCAAGAAGTGTAGCAAAAAAAAAAATGTTAAACCATGGCATTTGTCAGCTCTATTGTAAAGTTTGACATTTTTGAGGTTATACGTACTCAGAACGTTTTGACATACGACCGCTATTTGTGTTGTTTACAGTAACTTAACAGATTGATCTCTCGCTCAAAAATGGAATTAAATCGTGACAATTTTCGTGCGGACCACAGCCTCTGATTTCTTAAAAAAAAGTAAAACATGGAAAAAAGGAAAGCATGGAGGATTCCATTAATCTCGTCCAAAATTGATAACAAAGCCAATAATACGTTTAGAGGCGCTAGAGCTAGAGGCGACGCTTTTGTTTTTGGAAGAAAAGTGTGAAACAACAGAGATGGTGTGAGAAACAACAGGAATAGTGTGAAAAACAACAGGGATAGAGTGAGAAACAACAAGGATGGTGACATCCGAACGAGGTTTACGAATTGAAAGTTTATTCAAGTTCACCGTCAGCGAGGATCATAAACAGGTAATAATGCTCTTATTTTTACTGATATTCTCCAAAGGATTTGGAATAGGAAAATCGTTTGTTTAATTCATGAATGGTTTGCAGAAAACGATACATGTAAAGAGGACATGAACAAACAAATCCTTTACTTAAGTCTTAAATGACATGTGTATACACAATGTCGCCTTAAAGGGGTGCAACAGAGGCAAATGCTCTGTAGCTATAGGTCACCTTGTGTTGATACACATCAACATCATCAAGAACGTTGTATGTTCATTTTTAAAATGCAGTGATACTATAAACAGCTTCATTTAAATCAGTGTTGCAGTTTACATTGGCATCTAATTCGAAAATGACTTTGAATGGGAACAATTTTTGTTTATGGCATACCCAAAACCCTGTTCGTGATCACTACAAATATGTGCTAACTTAAAATGGTAAAACAAGAGTTTTTTTTAGATTCGGAACAAAGTAAGCGTGAAATAAGTTGCATGTAGAAAATTTATGAATAATTGAGCAACCGTGGCAGTCATGTGTCATCCTCATGTTGTAGCAATTAAAGTTACTTTATGTTGCGTAGCTGCACTAAACTACAATACCAACACCAGCCCAGATAGAAAGCAGGGATAGATTCTTTTTTTCTTGGTCACAGTACGGAAACACGTCGTCTCCCGTCAGAAAACAGAACAAGTAGAATCGACTGATCAGTACGATTTGTCTTCAATCTGTTTATTAAATAACTGACACATAAATGTGTTCTTGAATTATAAGTCATTTTGGCTATTGAAACGTATAGCACCTCTCTTAAATTATATATGTAGGAGTTCATTTTAATTCAGACAGCTCCTATTTATTGGAGCAAGTTAAGTAAAGTCGAAGAGTTTCGAAATTGAAGAAATTAATAAGATCAAAACAAAAATGTATTATTTTAAGCAACTGAAAGCTTTACTTTTTTAGACGGGCAATCACAAGTTTACACTGCGAACACCTAGGCCCATGCTGATTGAGGGTATTTTTTGGGCAATGATTGTGCACACCTTGTTTCAAAATCCCTCTGACTAAACGAAAATCTTTTCTATATGAATATAAATCCGTGGAAAATAAATGGAATTTGAATATTAAACTAAAGACCTCGCATTCTTCCGTCACACTTATGTATTTGATTCACTTAGAAATTTGAGTATGATTCACCTTAAATATGTGACAAATATTTGTTTGCGTTCCATAGTTTAAATCAATACCTTTGAAAGCGAGCGGATAATGGTTGTGTGCGAAATCGTCGAGAGTATATTTACAGAAACTTAATTTCTGTTTATTATTTTTTTTTTTTTTAATTTATGCTGCCTTCTGTCAACAGCATAAAGTAGAGCAGAAAACTAAGTATGAGCACACCCCAAATGGGACGTGTACTTCCAAGAACAAATTATAAAGCAAACCCTTCTTGTACTGAGTATTCTGGACCAAATAGAAACACAAAGCATTCCAATATGCGATGCGATTTGTATCATATTATTATTTGTATCATGAATGCAATTAACAATATTTAATAATATGTAACAAATAAGCATATATTTTTAAAAGGATTTCCTAGAATTTTCTTCACAAATGATGCATAGATTTTTTTGTCATCAAACTAAACGCTGCGCCATTTTCAACCTGCTTCTTTATACAAACTTACTCAGCCGCATGCACATGAAGAAACCAAAATCAATAAAACCACGGTGACAATGAAGCGT
Organism: Eristalinus aeneus; assembly: GCA_955652365.1. Lineage (NCBI taxonomy): Eukaryota > Metazoa > Arthropoda > Insecta > Diptera > Syrphidae > Eristalinus > Eristalinus aeneus. The sequence goes on from OY019131.1 coordinate 53,811,335, forward strand.
TTGCACTACTTAAGAATGCCAAGTTCAAAGCATGTGCAAGATATAGACATGACAACGTTGTCACTTAATCGTTGCCGTGTTTTACATGTCTCTCGACCTCACCTCAGATTTCCAAGTGTCTAGACCAACTGCATCATGGCGTGTTCACTCCCCTTAGTGTGGGTTAATTGTTAACGGCCGTCTTCTAAGCGATATTGGAGCGACGGGAGAATGTACACGACTTTCAAGTTATGGAAATGTAGCATTAATGATTTGTGGCAGAACTTAACACATCAACCGTGAAAGAACTCCTTACTACCTTTCTTAAAAATGAATCAAACGGAAATGTGGTCTGGTTACATTTGAAAAAAATATCCGTTTTTTAAGACAAGTTATGTTGAGGAATTACTGAAAGCAGTCGCGTTGAACATTAGTATTCATCAGCAGCAACATTGTATGCATAATCAATTGAAATCGTCGGCAGGTTCTCCCGCTTTTTTACGGTCACTGAGGAAGTAAAAGAAAATGAAAGCGTATAGCCTCGGCTGATAAAGATGAACTACAGATTATCCATCATTACCTTACTGCACAAACACGCGCATGTACATACAAGTCATGTTGATGTAGTGTCTTACTCATAATTGATTTACGAAAGTTTGTGGAGTTGCCTGAGGATATGATGTCACCATTAAAACCAGATTGATTTCGATTTCGTACTAAGGGTGATTCAAAGAGGCAACGATTAGTCGGAACGCCATGATTAATCAGCGAAAATACCTTTCTCAGTATTCGTGCTGTGTTTAAGCGAATTGTATACCTGTCTTCAACCATCTGGGAGAGTGGTGACAAACGTCAAAAATCCATGAGAATGATTTGCACTACTATTGAATATACCAAGAGAATTATTATATAACTATGGATTCCTTATCGTCGCACGTCGGAAATTCAAAACGAAATGCTTTACGACTTATCTACCAGCAACGCCCAGTGACCAATCAGCAAAATTGAATCGATGATTCCCAAGACCAATTGACTGCCCGAAGTTGTTTTCGCGTGAACAAAGAAGACAATTAAGTTGTGCGGAATGGAATCGATTAAGCATAACTACAGTGAAACATTCCATACCCATGGTTGCTAAAAAAAGACTCGAATCATAGCTCAGTCACGAGTGCATAACCAAATAATTATGACCACAGGCGAAAGTGTATCTGTATCCCACACGGAAATCGAAACGCCAAGTGAACAGCATTAATAGCTTGCCATGGATTATTTTTGTTTTCTAGACCACTTTTCTGTATTGCTTTCCTTCTTCTCCGTTAATGGTTCATCTAAAAGAGCAAAACTTCAGACTAAAGAACACCGCACGGGAGACTGTGTCCTGACACGTATCAGTTTCTCAAAATAACAGTCAGAGTAATGAATGAATGCATTTGTTTGTGAATAAGATAAAACAACGCTGCGTCTTATCGTATTAGAAGCAGCCACGGGACGACAAATTGTTTTTTTTATGAATTCGTACTATATATTGTACATGCATGCATACAAACACACGTGTCTGTGTATGTCCATTTTTGAGAAAAGAAAACTTTCCACAAGTGATATCAATTTGAAGGCTTGACTTGAAGTGCCTTTTTTTAGATGAATGCTGCTTGTGAAAATATCACACCATAGGACATGTGGTAAATACAAGCCGACATGCAGGAGAAACTGGTCTTGACATGAATATTTGCTAATCGTAGCAGTTTTTCTCTCCTCCAGAGCAGCCACTGGAAGCGCGAGATGATCTTGAAATGAGGCACATAAGTGATTCGGTGAGTAAGCAGAGTTCAATGACTTTTTGACGGAGTGACTGTGATAAACACTATGAATCAAGTTCACTGCCATTACTGTAGACGAGGCAAGAAAATCGTTGCCAAACAAGGTGCGTTTAACGTGTCTGAAGAAAAAACAGTTTGTGAAAAACTGTAGAGTTTTACACTTGATTAAATATTGTTGTGTCGGGTGATCTTGGTGTTAATTGTATGATTAATGAATGCACAAAGAAACCTGTTAAAACCATGAATTCTTTTCAAAAAACCACTGTCACCAATAGATCCCTAAATTTTAAAATACTCTTCAAGAAAAATCAGTAGGATACAACAACATTGTGGGTTGAGTCTGTAAGCAACGTGACAGAGATCGTGAACGTTGAAAATTACCTTTGGTCAACGAAGATAGGAGTTTGTTAGTAATACTCAACCGTTAATATGTACGTCACATTGCTTACGGACTCTGCCTACAATGTTTTATCCTACTGGTTCTCAACTGTTAATATGTATGTTCATGTACTTTTAAAACATGAATAAAAATAAGTCATTTAACTTTCCACTTGTCAAAGGACCAGTCTCAATTAGTTCCTTTCCATGCCAGTTAACAACTACAATTTTAAGCTTTAAGCTTAAGGACAAATCGTGAACATATGCTTTAAGAAAAGTCAAACAGACCCTACATAGCTTGAGCTGGATGATGTTTCTGTCTAACTGCGTTTTATTTTATTAACAGACTGATAAAGAATTGTCAAATAAACAATTATGCAGTAATAAATTATTTCAACTTCAAGATATAAAATTCAAATAAAAGGCCGTTGAAGTGCAAAATTCACTAAAAAACGACTCGCAACAACTGATTGCTATATATCGGAAAGAAAAAACGAGCTTGCACTGTTTGCAAACATTGAAGCTGTTTAAATCATATGAAACAGAAATGCTTTGTTTTTAAATACCTAACACCATTACGGTTTGGGGTTATGACGACAAAGTTTTTACGGTATGATTGAATCTGTTAGCGATAAGTGAAGACAGTTGAAACAGAAATATCTGGTCTGATAAAGAATTGATAACTCTTTTTCAAAATGTTCAATGTTTTTATTTCATGTCTATGCCCATGCATGGCTGCCGTGGTGTAGGGGATAGAGTGCGACGCTCACACGCCGAAGGGTCTAGGTTCGATTCCCCGCTGAATACCAATTTTTCGAATTTTTCACGACACCACATCTTTCGAGCTGCTGACAACACTCAAAGAGTAATAACTGTCTAAGAAAACGCTTCTCCAACTTCGCCGTCGGAGTCGGCAAAAAACTGTAGGTCCCTTCGACTCGTGAGAGAACAGTAGCGCGCACAACATGAGTAGTTGATAAGCAAGCTAGGCCCTGGTCTCCCTGTGGACTGTCGCGCCAACAATTATTATTATGTCCATGCACATAAATTGTTAAACCAGTTTCTTCCAATTTTCTTAAGATTCAGTTATTATGGCGTGGAGTAGTAGGGAAGACGGACAACCCACGCAATCTTAAATCCTAGATTCGATTACCGTTTAATCGTATACACATTTGAAAAACTCGAACTGTTGTACTTTAATTTGATAAAAGCAATATCAACCTATAAATAAGAGTTTATACAAATAAACGTTAATCTTGAAGTTGACCAGGAGCACGACAGCGTTTACTAAAAATACGCTGAAATTGGTTTGCATACAAATGATTCAAATTGGTTTGTAACATTGTTTATTAGTTGTCATTATAATTATTGAACTTACAGAACTTCCATTTATACTTTGTAACTCCTACCACTGTTTTGTTTGTAAAATGTATAATCAAACCTGCTCGGTGCTTATACCTAAGGTAAAGTCAACGAGAGCATAGTATAAATTTCTTACAAATGACAAGAATATGCTTCCAAGAGAAATTACAAGACTATAAGTTATTTAAGTAAAGGCAACCATCCCGTAACGAAACAAATGTTGTCTAAAGATAATAACCAAGAGATGAATACAAACCAAAATCAGATCTGGATCACATGCAGGTATTCATCCATATTCCCTAAAAAGTTTATGGATAGGATTTATTTGCCAAGCACTGAAACATATTAAGTATGTAAGGCAAATTGCCAAGTTAGAATAGATTTTGAACTAGTATGTATGTCAAACTCTGTGTATAGAATGAACACAAAAATAGCAATAAAAAGGCGGGACATTTTAGAGAACATCGCCGATAATTTCCCAATCCATTTTCGATGAATGCCATGAGTTTTCAAGTCTTTAGAGTAAAGCGAATAGACTTTTAAAAAGACACGAACCCCATAAGCTTTCATGAATAATTTTTGCTAAAACAACACTACTCATTAGGTTTGCAACAATCTTTTATTTGACTTTCAAAATTCTCAAAATATGATTTTTTCTCCTCCGACAAGACATGACATTGATGAATGAATTATTACAAACAAACCGTTTTAAAGAATTGTTGCTGTCAATTTCGGACATAAAAGTCAAGTTAATTCAAATTAAATTCAAATGAACATTGAAACTAATTGGAAAGTGTGTTAAATAGTCTTCACTTGCACATCGCAGCTGAGGCGCTTTAAGTGTGTATTTAATCGGTTCATAATTAACTTCATTCTCTCCTTAGAGCGCTATTGACTCAACCAGTATACTTCCATTTCTGGGCAGCAATTACTTTGACTGTTGCTTTTCGCTCGACTTATTTGGGTTCTGATGAGTCACATTCTAAACGAATTGTCTTAACGTGTTATTTTGTCGTTCTACGGCAGTCTCGTGGTTTTATCAAGAAACTTATCAAACTTAACTCAGAGGAAACATAAAATACTCGTATATAGCTTCTTTTTTTGTTGATGAACAATGACCCTCTCCTATAATAAAAACAATGGTATTTACTGTATTTGTGTCTTTGAAAAGAATTTCGGAAGTTGAAGCTGTGTGAAAAAAAGCTCTTTCTGGTTCCGACTGCATCAAATTGTAGCGAAAGACGTGCTAAGAAACATGTCTGTATTTATTTCTTTATACGGAAGTAAGCAATTTTGGAGTGTGCATGACTCATTGGTTTTTGGTGAGTAATCAAATTTAAATTAACAATTTGAAAATTGAGGATATGATAAAAAGACGAATGCTCATTGCAAGCTAATTTATATTTTGATCGAAAATACCAAAGCTTCCCGAAATGTTACAGTAAAGCGTTCTTGCAACCAAAATAATTTTTTCCGTTGATCTGCAGTTTTTTATTACATGTATTGACAGGTAATATTTCTGCCTTTTTACTTGCAAAATTCTACATGTTTAAAAAACTGGCTGTTGAAAAATCGCAACGTATGTGCGCTAAGCGTAAAGCTCACTGGAGCACAAACCAAAAAAGTTAAATTCAATAATGTCTATTTCTAATTCTCCTCTGTCATATGACACAGAGCAGCTTGGTAACTCAGTTACCGTTAATCGGTTATGGAGGAGTTTGTTATTGTTATTAAAAATACATCTAAGGTAAAAATTACTTTAACAGTGACACATGCGTCCCTTTTAGCAACACCTGTGGTGTTCTTCTGATCACTCTATCTAAACGTCATAATATGATGAAGAAAAAAATTGAATATCGATGAGGCATTTGAGAATACTTGACATTGAAGCAGTGTAGTGGTACTGCAATACGGACTGCTGCCAAGAAAAAATCACTTCCGAGCAAAAACGATATACACAATTCATGTCTTGACAAAGTGTGTACGTCAGTTATTCAATTTAATGTGTTCCTTAAAAACGCTCACATTAGCTCAAAGACTAACTGCTAAGAATGCATCTGTTTAGTATCAAACTAACACGTCTGCATCTTTTGTTTTGTTTAGCAAATGTATTCCTAAACGAATCAGAACGAGAGACAGTATGGCGTGAGGGCAAACACACAATAATACAACTCGACGATAGGCGTTGGCTCTCTGCAAAGGAAACAAATCTTCAAGTAAATAAGTCCTTAAAGTGTACTTTTGAAAACATTGGGGTGATTATGGAAAATTTCTGACTGCATATTATGATGTCTTGTGACAGTCTGTGGTCATGAACCAATATTTTAATAAAATAATTTTAGTATTACAACAGTGAAATAAAGTTACTTTGAAACAGAGTCCACAAGCAGTTGGGGAAATCACAATCATTGCTCTTCTCTGCTGGGGATTCTGTCTCCAAAACTAAGACTTACTGCTGCACCCAGCTTTGCATTAAAAAAGACCAAAATGAAACAGCATCAAAACACTGAACAAAAGACACCCCCGTTTTAATATCTACAAAAATCTTATGTGCTAAGTATATATACGGCAGGCAAACAGCCACCAACAACAATTTCAACAATGAACAACTTTGAAATGCACAATTACAAATTGCCCCCTGCGTGGTGTTGGATTGCTTTGTTGGCGATTCCTCTCGTTTGTATACACAGTAATAGAAAGTAAAAAAGGCTCCAAAACAGACAATTTACCGCCCAGCAAAATAAAAAATACACCAAATATTTTTTTAACAAATTTAATAGTTAAGCATATCCAAGTCGCTATACAAAAGTACGGTGAAGCAAATCACGCCTATATACATACACACCCAGCAATACATAAGCAGACAAGTATACACTCCTCACCCTCTCTCACTAATCAGACTTTTAAAACGAAGAATCATTCACTAATAGTATCTCTGAAATTCATGATTTATAACAAAATGATTGATAAAATGGACGTTGAAGAATGCAAGGAAGACTAGGGGAGTTGGCAAAATTAAACGAATAACAAATGGAAAACGGCGAAAAAATTCGCGATTACAAATCCAACCAGGGCGGGTCCAGGTGGGGGAGAATGAGTACGCACATACAATTATACAGCACTTGAAATAAACATATGTGCAGTATTTTTTCATTCATTATTTGTACAAAACATCATCTGTTTTCTGGTCAAAGATAGCAAATACTTAAAAAAAAAATAGCAACAGACGAAAAATAATGTAAAATAATGACTCAGTAATCAGAAACAGAATATGGTTAGGTTAGGCGGCTTTTTTTTTTCATTTCTTTTCGCTCTACGCTCACCGAATGTTACCGGCGTTTGATACATATAAACGAATATGTATTGAATGACCCCACCACAACCAAACCAAAATTTTCGCACACACATCTGTTCTGCGATGTAAACCTATGTCGTCTATGGGTAGGTGTAACATTTTCACTCGGCTCATTCAAATGGAAATTTAGCAAATTCTTCTTCAGTTTTTCACCTTGTTTGAAGTCTGAGAGCTAGCTGAACGGTTCTTTTTTAAACACATTCACCACCATCCATATTTGAATCACACTCTCGATTTGTACACAGTTCTGATTTGTCTTTGTCGTCCAGAGGCCAAGTGTAATCACTCCACACACCATCTGAATCCATTTCTCTTGCTTGTTCTTCGATAATCAGTGATGAGCATGATGATTTTTTTTTGTCTTTTTTCATGTTCGGTTTTGTGGATGCAGCTATTATTAAATAGTCGTCTCCTCATTTCCCTTGAAGAAATTTATTTTTAGTTTATTTCTTCTTCTCTTGGATTTTTTGATATTTTTCTTAATAAATTTCATTCGGCGAATATACGTTTTGTCCAAACGGATACATATATATATACACACCACCATCACGCATACATTCACAATTAGACGCGCGCATATATACATACACATCGGACGTATATATAGATACGCCATACACATTGTGGATACGGTGGAAATGACTAATTTTATATAGATTGGTGGAAAAAAAAAAAAAAAAAACGGGTAGTAGGTACATACGATTCACTCTTGATGTAGTATACACATTTTACCAAATAAGGCAACTCTTTGAGCACTCGTCAAATTTGCCGGATACATATATATGAGTCGTTTTTTTTTACTTAGCTTTTACCGGATAAATATGGAAAACACAGTAGAGGGCATGGACAGCCGAACGCAAATGTATCTATATAAGGACATGGTAGCATCCATATACTAATCTTTTTACATATAAATCAACGTATATATACAAGGCGTGTGAAAAGGGATATAGATACGGAAATATCGTGTGCACATGTGTTCATATATGTATGCACAGACATATTCTCAATCAATAATCTTTTTTTTTCCTTTCGTCACTGATATATTTAGAAATAAAAAAAAATTAGGAATATATATATTCTCCAATATTTTTTGTGTAAAAACTTATGAACATTGGCAATTATTTTTTTTTTTACAAAACAGAAAAACGGTTGCAAAATGAATTACTTAAGCATATTTGATTGTTTTTTATCCAAACTCAGAATTCAACATACCATACTTAGAAATTAACTCCTCGTTTGTGATTCGAAAAGCTAGAGCTTTAATGCTATTTTATCTCGTGCAAAATGATGTATGGAAAACCAAGTTATTGGTTTCTTTCAGTTTCGTTAGCTGAAGATTTTTTCCTTCTTTTGTTCGTAATTAATATGTAAGAGGAGAAAATAAATTCAAGAAAAAACTGATTTGTTATTAAAAAAAATTCACCGCTTAGACCGATTTAACTTACGCACCAGTTTAAGCACTATTATTAAATGCTTGGCTATCTCTAGCGCATTTACTTGCGATGGGAGGTTTTTTCTGTTTGATTCCACTGTGTTCTCTGCTCAAAAGGAAATGCTAATGCAGAGTGCCTTTAAGCAGCAGTTAGATTAGCGTTTGAGATATTATGTAGGCTTCAGAGTGAAAAATACATATGTGCAATAGGCCTTTTCACGGATCAAAAGTTTAGAATATTTCGCGTTTTCAATAAATTTAGTTTCATTAATTTAACTAATAAACTAAAATTCATATTCTAAGCAATTTTTTCTAGTTTAAAGTTTAAATTTGAAATATTTTCAGTTTTTTTTTTACCGGCATGAATATAACCTAAAATGTGCCACATTTTAGAAACGCTAGTATCTTTTTTGTTTTGGTTCTTCTAGTTTCTTGAAATGATGCCAAAATTATTTTGTTATTTGTCTCATACCTGGTTTATTGTCGGTGAAAAAGGTAAAACGTGCAGTTGTTGCTATTTTAAGCACAACAAACCGGTGTAAACGAATGGAAATGAAACACAGTTTCCAGGGATATTAAATCATTATTCCGAGTTTTTTAATTGACTGTATATTATTGGGTGCAAATATATTTATAATAAATAACACATGTGCTCACATATTGGTTACTGGATTCTACTTAACAATAAGTTTATTAACTTATTTACAATATTCGTTTTTATTTCTACTTTTATCGAAACTAGCTTTTAAGGATTTTTATTTTTTATTTTTACTGTAATCGAAAGTAGCTTTTAAGGATTTTTAAATTTTGGCATAGAGGAGTTTGGCTTTCTGGGACTGCAATCGAAACTAGATTTTAAGGATTTTTGAATTTTGGCTTAGAGGAGTTTGGCTTTTTGAGACTGTAATCTAAACTAGCTTTTAAGGATTTTTGAATTTTGGCATAAAGAAATTTTACTTTTTGGGACTTAGAGGGTATTTGGATTTCGGGGCCTAGATCAATTAAAAGTTTTCTAAAACATTGTAAGAAGTATAACAAATAACAAATTCAATGAATAAAAGTATTTGTATTTTTATTCTATTTCCAACAGATTTTTTTAAGGATTTCTGATCAAAATTGGTACTTATGAAGAGAGTAACTGATAGAATCCCAAAGCAATTTTTTAAACTCAAGTTCCGATGCAGTAAATTTTCTAAAGAAGGGTTAACCGTTTAAACCTGATTTAGGTCCTAACTAATTGCGGTTCTCCAATATCCTGGCAGAGATGATTAAAAAATGTTTGTCTCATTATGTGAGTAATGAATCGTTTCTTTTGATCTCTTTCGAGTCTCCTCTTATCTGCACCGTGACTGCTTTAGTTGTAGTTTCAGCTAAAAATTCAATAAAAGCCGTTAGTGTGGCCTAAGACTTATAATTAAGCCATGTACAGCAATTGGTCACCATTGAGCAGCACAAATTTATTAAGTTGGGATAACACGATGATTTACCCAAGATGTGCCCGCAATTACTGGCAGTTAAAAAATATTGTTTAAGGTGTTCAGTCTATAGAGGAGAAGATCAAAGAAATTCGGCACAAAATTAATTTTAAAACCTGACTAAAAGCTGGCTGACCCATAGAATGCAGGTGCTTTAGTTACTTCTCTGCAACAACTTATATAAGTTGCTCCCAAGATTACAAAATTGTTCAGTTTATCCAACTTCAAGTTTCAGTTGGAAAATTGGAAAAAAAAAATAACTATATGGAGTAAAAAAATCAATTCCAAGAACAAACAAACATTTAAAAATTGTTCACATAGTTTTGGCCATTATGGCATTTATTTATTAAGGGCACCTTTTTTAACTTCGAGCCAAAGAGTAGAACTGGGATGGCATCTGTGTTATGAAAGTCCAGTAAATAATAAAAAATATACCATTGTACTGAAAAAAATCGAACACTTCCCTGAAGTTTGTACAGCATATTGGAGTGGTCTCTTTATTGTGTGAGAGGGAATATACATTATTTTAGCCCCGCTTAGTTCAATACTTAATACGGTCGCATACCATTTCCTCCTAGGCGAGTCTTACGTTTCGTTATCGTCTGTAATTGGTTATGATCCAACGACTTTTGGGAGTAAGACTATACCGTTATGTGTACCCTGTCTTCATACTTGTTCTTAAGATCAAAATAATTCGATTTGAGGATTAAAGGTTACCGCGAATTTACCATATAAAACAAGAACAGTATCATTGGGGTAGGAATCCTACTCGGCAAGGGTGGTCACCAATTGAATTCCACTTCATTTCTCATGACATCAAACTTAAAGGATGGGAAATAAATGATAAAGATATAACAGACTACAAGGTACTAAGGCATGAAATTTCCAGGAATTACTTGTGTTGCGTATGTTATTATTCTTACGTGGCGATCTAAAATTGAGCATTTTGATATTTAGTATGAGTTCCTCAGTTGTAGAATAGAATGTGAAAACTTAGATATGTGTTTTACAATATGTCATGTCGCCCATAAAAAATATAAAAAGTAGAATCATACTCAATCATCGAGTTCATATTAAAGTGCATTTCTCAGTTATATTCTCAAATGATTCTGACTATCATTTCATGTCTTTTTAACGTTCATATATATTTCGCCAAAAACCATTTACACTCGTACGTTAATACCATGCCATGGACAATGTTGTTTTCAGACCTTTCATATGTGTTTTTTTTCGGCAGAGATAAGAACGGCATGTGCGATTTTCATAATTATAAATATTATCACCCTAATCTAATTTTATGACATCTAATGATATCTCCACAAAAGTCAAACATTGGAAAACCTCTTCCACTTTTGTATGAATCATCATTGAGAAGAAAGTATGCAAACGGAGTTGAAAACAAATGAAATCTATCGTTCCTAAATTGATCAGTTACTTAACTGTGATTCAATGCATTTTAAATGACCCTAAAATTCAGCCTATTCAGAAGCCAAAGAAACAGAAATGATAGGAGTATACAAGCAGTCGTGATTTAAACAATATGCATGTAATTAATATGATGGGGTTTTTAAAACATTGCAATAACAAAGATAAAAACATTAATGCGGCAAAATCTTGGGGTGTTGCATTCTCCACTTGTGACTCTGCCAACTCCACATATGTTGCGCACCTTGCAGCGATTTGAAACGACGTCAAATTTAATGTGCTTCCTATTCACCGGATTATTATTTATTAACGGGATTAAGTTATATTCACAACAGGCATAAGGACTAAATTGTAGGTGTAATTTGCGTTTTTTTTTTTTTAAATTTTCATTCATTTTGTATGCAACAAGACTCATGACAGCTACTCAAAAAAAAAAAAGTGATTTCTTTTCATTAAATTTATATGCATGAAGACTTTCTGTTTAACATTTTCACAATGTTTTTCATTAATAAAAAAAGATACAAATTAGTTAAAGTAAAAAATATTTTATTGGCAAAAATTTATTGTTTTCACCTTTTTATCACTAAACGCTACCTTATGTCTGTTATATATATATATACGTACATATACATAAATATATATAAATATATATATATATAAGAGGTTTATTAAGCAACGGGATAATGCCAGATTTTGTTTAATTGGTTTTATTTGTCAAGGGCTGTGTTGGTTTTAATTGCAATGACACACTCCTCATTACAGGACTTAAGAACCGTACACTGGAAAAAAAAAGAAAAAGGCACATTACATACAACGAAAAGCGAGTAATAGAAACTCAAGCCATTACCAGAAGGTCTTTGCCTGCATCGAAATCTGAGCGTAAACTGTTGCCCAAATCGCCTTCTGGAACTTTAAGATCCTCTCGTATTTCACCATTGTCAGACATCAAGGTTAGAAAACCATCATCGCTAATATCGGTCAGTTGGTAATCTTCTCTTTTGACGTGAGGAACATCCATGTTATGCGTTGACGGACAGATATCTTCATACCTATGCAATACAAAAGAAAATTGTATTAGTATCAATCAGAAATCAAGCAAATGACAGGTGAGTGAAATTCTTACTTTTTATTTGAAAAAATATCGATTCCAACTAAATGAACTTTAGCATGGCCGTGTTTACCGGTTTTGGATGTTGACATTTCAACTATTTTGCAAGGACGACCCTTCAACATTACAAATCCGTTTTTACGTAATGCAGAGCATTGCATTGGATATGTTTGTGATGCACCGGAATCTCCAGTTTCGAAGTGGTGTTCGTCCATCTCGGCCATGTTTGTATTTTAGTTTTATTACAAGTCTAAAAAATAGAAATAAAAAAAATGTTTTCAACTACGATTAAAAGGAAATAAAGAAAATCCATTTATGATTGTGGAAATTTAAGAAACGATGTTTTGCAGTTTTTTGTTCAAATTCAAAGTCATTATTAGTCCACAAAGGGACTAGATTTCAGCTTTTTTTAGCAACTAATTGTGTTATGTCTTGTTCTCTCGCGATTAGAAGGGACCTCCAGTTTTTATATTTTCATTTTAGTGATGATAATTCAAGATTTGGAAACTTTAGCGTTTAAATGTATATATCCGCGCTACGGCGGTCACCGTAAGTACTAAATAATAGTTCAAGATAGTAAATGGTTTTTATAATTGATGTGCGTTAAAGGATTAAATGGTTCCCTTGAATGACCAGAATAAAGTCAAAGGACGGACCGATGTTGATGTGATATTGCTTGGTTATAGGAATTTATTTTCACGTGCGTTTGGTGCTTGTTTTTACTCTATAACCCTCGCTGCGTTGGGTTATACAAATGTTTTCAAGATTTGACTTATTTGTTATACTAAATTTGTTAAAGACAGCGCAGTTATATGATTTAAACTGGTTGAACGCAGCTAAGAAAATGCTCTTTCTATGTAATGAAAATTAAAAAAAAGTTCAACAACAAATGGAAACGTACTTTTACATAGTTTGCATACATGATTCAGAAGAGAAGAAATGCTGCTGCCCTGTTGCGTTAAAATGATTGATCAAATAATAAATCACTTTAAAAAGTTCTGCATTGAATATAAGCCGCAGAATGGTGAAAAATGTGAGATTCCCTTCCTTATCTTGGCAAAGATCGAACTTTAGAGACCAGTTTCTTCATTTAATAATCTGAAACTGAAACTAGCAAAACATATATTCTATATACTTGCAACAAAGCAAGCAATTCTTCGAGACAATCGGCGATCAATCAAATTAGCGAAAATGATGACAATTAACTTATCTTTTTGAATCTGAGAAATGTTGTTTGTTCGCATATTCTACGAACCATAAGCTGGCTCTCTAGAAGTACAATTAATTTTTTGTGGGCAACAGTCCACAAAGGTCAATAGCCAAGCTTTCTGTTCTTACTATGTTTTTGTGAGAGGACACAACCTAGAGTTTAAATAAGGAATTGTAATTTTCTAAGATTTCTCAGGAAACCGATAGACGTTTTCGCGACAAAACGCGAGAAGAACGTGTTTTATTTAAGTTCGACCCACCGTTCCAATGACATTACAGGCTGTAACGAAGGAGAAGAAATTGAGATGAATATCACAGATAATATCGTTTGTAGAGAGTTTTTATCCAATAAAAGAAAACAAGGAAGCAGAAGTACATATGAATGCAGTTAAACATGTTCCCTGTTGCGATGAAAATAAAATAATGAAACAGAATAAGTCTTCTCATGACAAAGGGATATAAAGAACTGTGCAGTTAAGGAATTAGTTGAAGGACATTTGCGAATATTCAATTTTCCTCTATTCTTTGCGTTCTTGACTCTCTCATTTGATTTTTGAAAATTTTTCTCTAATTTTGCTTTTTCCCCCACATAGTACCAAAAACTTTCACTGTACACAGTGTCGTTGAGTATAAAAAAGTAAAAAAAAAAACACAAAAACATAACGAATCTTCTGGATTCAAATTTTGTAAAAAAGTCTATAAAAAAAAAGAAAGAAAATTGTATTTTGCAATTATAGAATTCACTTTACTTAAGCTACAAGAATTTATCACCTCCACTCAGTTTCAATCTTAACACTAAAAAAAAATCAACAAAGGAACACCGAAAATGTCTTCAAATTGTAAGTGATCCTGAAATCACTCAAAAATTAAAATATAAAAATTAAATTTGCTTACCTACGCTTCGAATAAACTATGAGAAGTTAAAAAACACAGAAAAGGACCACACAGACGATGTCATCCAACCGAGATGAAGTGTCTAAATGACAAATCCTTTTAAATTTTGCAGTTTCCAAACATCTGTCTGACTCTCGCAGGTAGAGATGCGCGACAGTTGCATAGATTTATCATTTCTTACAAAAACAAAAAAATATCCCTACAGGTATGACAAAAATGCCGATATACCTTGTTATCCTTAAATACCCATATGTGAGCCTAAATTGTTCAAAATTAAAGAGCGAAGTAATACCCTACAAGCCCTTCCAAGGAATTATACCTCACTATTGCGAAGAGACCTCCTCAATATGTACTGCAGTTCGTTCAAGGATATTACCAATTACATGACGTCATTTCCGCATTGTCCTCAATTTTGAAAACAAGGCCTTTACCTTTTTTCGACTTCGATGTAGACACTGTCCAGCCGACATTGTGTGTGCTTACGTACAATTGTATGCTCCGGGAGAGTTAGTCATTAAATTAGTGTTGATATATGTACCTATATCCAATAAAAAAATCAAGAAAAAGAACAAGTCTAAGGTATACACAACCTTTTCCTGATGCTGCTGCTTTCATAGGTAATTGAATCGCTCGGGAGGAAAATACGTCTCTAAGTCTTCCCTTTTATTATAAAAGTGGAGGAATTTAATGAAAAACCTAACCATAAACGTCTACGTCAATGGATTTCTCAACACCGGTTTTAAAGCAATCAAATTATCTAAGTCACTATCAACAGCAAAGAGAAAGAACAAAGTCGCCGCAATGGTGAATAGTGCTGAATTGGTACAGGCGATAAAACAAATTCCTTTGTAAATTTTCTTTGCCTTTAAATTTTGGGCGTTCTCCCTTCTTCATTCCCAAATATTGATCACCTTATTATGGTTCACTTTAATCAAGCAAAGAAAAAAAAGTTCAGTCATCATCATACTCAATTCTAATTTATAGCGTCGTCGTTGTCGCCAAGCAGAAGTATGTTCTTCAGTTGCTTTCGTCGTCTCTATTCGCAGCGACAGAAAAAGGAAAAGAAAAGCAATTCCGTGTGTTGGCCACAATGAAATTGATTCGATTTTTGAGAATAAAATATGCCTCTTCTTTTGCATTGTTTTTTTTCTTCCTCTGAGAATAGGGAACGCAAACAAATTTTCGTGAAAATTTCCACAGCAACACTGAACACACCGAATAAACATGAACTACGAAAATTATAACCAAAGTTAAGTTGCCAACATTAAACCGGATCGGTGTTTAACCGTAAAATAATGCACAATTAAAATAAAAAATTCATCAAACAAATCATTCAGCTCGGACACATATTAGTTAAGGAAAAAAGAAGTTAAAATCACAACTGTCCTTGTCAGTATGTACACTATTATCACCATTATCGGCAAATGAGTTTCTAGGGGAATTCAATTTTTTTGTCATCGGCCAGCTTCGGTCGAGGCATTTGCCTTTAGTACACTTTTGTGTGTACTAAATTTATACGGTAGAACTTTGAATTTTTTATAAAAACTTTATAAATAACATCATTTCTCAAATTTCACAGCAATGCAGTAAAAAAATTTCAACACGCACTATACTCACATGCAATCTGAATCGCTGTCGTAACTAAAAAGACACTGCAAACTTGTTCTTCTCCACTTGCCGAAAATTTATCGTTCAAATATACATTTTGACTTCCGCTAGAAGTGAATGATCGCCAGATGGCGGTAGAAGTACATGGAATTCTGGATTGTTGAATTCCGTTTTTCGTCCAGTGAGACTACTCAATTTTCCGCATAGACCTAATGGAAATTTGTGTAAATGGAAATTTTAACGAAGCCACATGAATTGGTTGGGTAGACATCACATCATCGTAATTATTTGAGTTATTTTTAGATTGAATTTTAGTAATATAATATTTACTTCAAACAAAGCTTTCAAAAAGTCTTGAAAGCACAAGTTTTCATTTATCATTTATAGATCCTCCTCATTTCTTTTGCTCATTATTGAAAGTCATCTGTTAAAATTTAATATATGTCGACGCTAGATCTTTCTCTTCTGTAGTAGGTGGATATTAGGTCTGTTCCAATTCATTTGTGTACAGAAATTCGTAGTTGAGTCGTTTGGGTAAAAATCTGTCTTGCAGAGAGTAACTCTACCGAAACTTGTGAAACGACTTTTCGTAGAAATTCGTAAACAGCTATCAGGTATATGAAATGTAAGAAGTTTTTTTGTTTTCAGATTTTTCTTCGGCAAAAATTCGTAGGGAGGGGAAATATTTTGTTCTCTCATGAGTTCTCTTTTCTACGAACAAATCAGCTAATGGAACGCTTTTTCGGAGTTTTTAGGGCGATTTCGTAGACATTCGTAGCAATTCAGAGCAATTGGAACGGACCTATTGTTTTAATTAACACAGGGATCATTAAGAAAACTAATGAGAAATTTTATAAAACAAAATAAGTAACGATATACTATATTCATTAATTTGTTGATAATAAATATCATTAGGAAGCCACCAGCCTCCAGGACTGGATATATTGATGGAATGATTTTAACTTTTGTCGACTTTCTTTTTCTTCCTAATCAAATTTGGCACAAAAGCTTAAAGTGCTGAGTGTTTAAATGAAAGAATCTATAGTTAGTGAGTTAGATAGTTTGACTTTTATTTTTAATAAATGTTTTACAATGTAAAGTTTAACCCAAGTCATTTATGGTTTGGTCTATGGCCGTCTACCAGGTTAACAAAATTACATTCTTAAGTTTTACAATAAAAATCTCCATCTATGATACTTTTTCTATAACAAAGTGCTGCTACTGAATAATCGTATAAGGCCTTCTATCCTTTTTCTCCATTTAAAATGCACGTTACTTCACATTCGTCTAAAACATGTTTTTCAAAAATTGTTAGTCGAAATTCTTTAAGAATCGAACAAACACCTATGAAATGTAAGATGTCTTCTCTCTTCCTCATGTTACATAGGTTACAAAGAATTGGTAAATCTGGTCTGTGGGGGATAGAGTTTAACTGAACGAGTTCCCCTCTCAGTTTAAAAATTATGCTTATGTCGGTTAATTGACTATCAAGGAAGGATGTTTCTTCATTTAAAAAATGGTCTAGTTTGCTGTAGTAAATTCTAAACAGTGAAGATTCAGTTTCTTCGACATATTTGTCATATGTATGTCTACCGAAATTCTCCAAAATTGAGTTAATTTTTTTTCTTAAAAGATGAGGAGGCTCGTTCGCCTTAATAGAGAGATTTAAACCGCATTCAGAAGCTGTTTTTTTCCATTCCTCGCAAATGTATCCGTTGTTCTAATTATACATCTTAAAACTACGTTTGGTAATCTGCATTCGCTCATCTGTAGTATTTTTAAAATATAGTTGAAGTGCATTTTGGGGGTATACAAGAGCAACGGAGGAGTTCCCGTTTCAATATGTGGCATTTAGTTGGGGGTATTTTTGGTAACCGAAAGATCTTCAAAAAGTAGCGAAGGAATTTTTTTTTGTAACCCCATACCTGAGCTCCGTAGAGCATTATAGAAGCTGCGGTTGAGTGGAATAAAGTTTGTTTTGCACTTTTCGATACATATTTATTTTTGAAGCAACGTTCCCAAATCGAACAGATAGCTCATTTAGCAACAGCTAATTTTGCCTCAAAGTGTGGTTTCAAATTTAAAGAAAACGATATTAGGATATCTATGTATTTGTATCTGGATATTACCTCAATCTCCTCAATTCTCCGTCTAACTTCCACTTTTCCAAAGATGAGACGCGTCCCCCTGCGTTTCTGAATATCATCATTTTTGATTTACCAAAGCTTATAGTGTGATTCCAACTTTTACAGAAATCGTTAATCCTGTTTATCATTGATTGCATATCTTGGATAGTGTCACACAGAAAGACGATATCATTAGCATACATCAGCGCGGGAATGGATACATCGTTGAATCTTATTCCACCTTTGACATCATCTGTTATATTATTGATATATAGTATAAAAAGTAGTGCACTTAGAAAACAGCCTTGTTTAACACCCATTGAAGTTTCAAACTCCTCAGAAATTAAGTCTCCATCCCATACATGTGCAATATTATTCGTATACAAGGCTCTCAGGATTGTTATAACTTTGCTTGATACGCCTATTTTGGAAAGCTTGTAAAAGAGTGCTTCACGTAATATTGAATCAAACGCTGCTTGAAAATCTACAAAAAAGGCGTACAACTTTTTTTTCTTTCTCTTATATGTTTCGGCAATGTTTGTTAAGCAGAATATCTGGTCGATTGTAGAATAACTTTTCCTAAATCCAGCTGGGAATTATTTAAGGATGTTATGCTCTTGAACCCATTCTAGAATCCATTTATGTAATGTAATGTAAAAAAGATCAGAAAGCAAATTAAATTTTTGGACACATTTCCCCATATAATATAAATAAATTTCAATTTTCGTTATAATAGTTTGAGAAAGTAGTTGAAGTTGCATTGTAGAAATATTGATGTAAACAACAACTAATTGTTTTCAAATTATTTCAGTTAACTGCTTTAGACATTTCAAATAAATCAAGAATCCCTTAAAATACACATGCATTTGTTCGATGGCCTATACGTTTGACGTAGAATAAAAATCTCTTTTAATTACCCCAAACTTTTTTTTTATAGTTACTGCTTTTCTTGTTCCTCGCTTGATGTGCTACTTCCGTTCGTATAACGTTCACATATTGCACCAATCGCACTAACTAGCGGCGATTGAAAACAGTTTTTTTTCGAATATTTTAAACATCCGAAAACATACAACTCTATTATCAAACACAAAAACATGCTGCTTTTATATTATATATATTTATATTCTTTTTTTTATATACAATTACTACAATTTTCATGATTGTGTTGAAGTATAGCCTTAATATTGATGCAATAAAAAAAATTGTTGCTAGGAAAGAAAGCATATAGGCTTTCCTATAAGGACTTGTGTTGAGAGTGAAGAAAAGTTTTGTAACTACCGGGTATATCGGTATGAAGTAGGCGTCAATATATAAATGTCTCGATAGAGAACATTTGTTGTGAACGAGCCCTTATTTCTTTTTTGTTTGTTTGCTATGACATCTGTGAAAAATATTTTATATACAACAAGTCATTGAACAGACAACATCATACTTTTTCATGGTGTTAAAAATGTCCAATTTTGTACCAGAAAGTGATGATTTGCGGAAAGCATTAATTTTTTGTTTTCATTTGAAGAAAAGTGCTGCAGAGTCGCATCGAATGCTTGTCGAGGCATATGGTGATCATGCTCTATCAGAAGCAATATGCAAAAGATGGTTTCAACGGTTCAGAAATAATGATTTTGATGTATGAATTGAAGAACTTGGAAGACCACCAAAAAAGTTTAAAGACGCCGGATGGATGGAGATGACACTTTGAGTCAAAAGCAAATGGCAGCAATGTTAAATGTTGCACAACAAACAGTTCCAAACAACAACAAACAATTCCTGACCGTTTAAAAGCTATGGGAAAGATCCAAAAGTGTGGAAAATGGGTGCCACATGAATTGAATGAAAGACAGATGGAGAACCGAAAAAACACTTGTGAAATTTTGGACATGAAAGAAAATCGGTTTTGCATCCGATTGTAATTGGCGATGGCAAAATGGCCTGAAAAAAAATGGGTTAATTTGGGACAACCATCAACATCGACTGCAAAACCAGATCGATTCGGCAAGAAGACAATGCTGTATGTTTGGTGGGACCAGAAAGGAGTGCTGTACCACGAGCTCCTAAAACGTGGTGAAACCTTTAATACTGATCGCTACCTACAACAAATGATCAATTTGGGCCATGCATTGATCGAGAAACGACCAGAATGGGCCAGAAGACAATGCAATTCCATGACAATGCACCTGCACACAAAGCAAAACCGGTTCAGGATACAATCAAACCACTTGGCTGGGAGCAGCTACCCCACCCGCCGTATTGACTTGGCTCCTTCCGACTACCATTTGTTTTCATCGATGGGACACGCATTGGCTGAGCAGCACTTTGATTCCTACGAGGAGGTCGAAAATTGGGTGTCTGATTGGTTTGCTTTAAAAGGCGAACAATTTTATTGGTGCGGTATTCACAAATTGCCAGAAAGGTGGTCAAAATGTGTAGAAAACAATGGCCAATACTTTGAATAAAATGTTTTTACTTTCCCATTAACAATTAGTGTTTTATTTAAAAAAAAATGCTCATTTCATACCGGTATACTGAAACGAACAAAACTAAGGAAACTGAGATGAATGAAGCATTTGGACGCAGGTAAAAACAACAAAGGGCATCTTTTTCAAATTCGTTATAATAATATTCAATATTCAATATAATTTATTACGTATAAGGGTAAATTAGGTAGTACTATAAAAGACATGAGTGTTTTATAGACTTTTATAGATATAATCAAGAGAAAAGAAAACAATTTAGATTTCTTAAAGTAATGATGGTATTTAGGAAAAACGGATGAGGAAGACTTAAGAAAGGGAAGAAAGGTAGATAAGAATGGCAAGTTTTAAACGTTAGGTATTAATAATAGTTCGTATATAAGTTGGTATTAAGTCCCAGAGTTAGATAACATAGATGAAAAAGAGACGAGACAAGTTAGTCTAGACTTGACGAGATGGTATTAGAGCATGTGTTCTGACAGATCGAGCAAAATTGAGTTTATTGTATGGATATTATGGTGTTTTGTTCACAATAATATTATGCAAAAACATTAAATTTCTAGCTTCCATGTAGTATTAAAGAGAAGTTCCTAAAAAACTTTTATTATACTCGGATACACGATCAAATCTGCGTAAACCATAAATGTACCTAATAGCATAATTAAACGCTACCCACAGCTATCATTGGGACAGAGAGTCAACTTTAATGAAGACAACCTCGGCGTATGTTATCCGCGGAAGGATGAGAGTGGTAACCACTTTTCGCCTTTCATCTATTGGAGTATAGGTAGAGGTCAGCAATAATTTGCGTAAACAACCATACATGGATCCAATAACCCTGTTAATGTGGTCATATCCTGACAACTTATTGTTAATAATGAATCCTAGGCTGCTGACCGTACTTACGATTTCGAGTTTATCATCAGAAAGGACAATATTCGGCAAGGAGCGATAGGGCACAACCGAATTTGAAATAGGAATTACTTGAGATCTTTTCGGATTCAGTTGTAAACCGTTTTTTAAAAACCACATATGAATATTTGCGAGATCTTTATTCATTAAATGTGTTAGCTCAGCAACACTACTAGGGTTTCTTATTGAACCTATTTATACTGTTCAAAACAATAATTAAAATTTTATTAAAACTTCAATAACAATTTAGTGCATTTTCTTTTTATTCCAGGCGGATGAAACTAAGGAAGCTGAAGAAAATGTTGAATATTGTAGCACCTTTGTCTATTGAAACTGCTTGGCATCGTCTTGGCATAGATTCTATAAAATTATTTACAAAGGTGTTTGGGGTTTTTGTCCATTCTTTCCCAAATGCATCAAAAAGTTGCTGATGTTTTTTTGAAATGCGGCCCCTTTAGTTTTCTTTAAACTATTTCCCGTAGATTTTCAATAAGGTTAGTGTCAGGAGATTGGGATGGCCATTTAACAATATCAATACTTTTTACTAGAAACTAATTTTGAGTGATTTTTTTTGCCGTGTGCTGTGAATCATTATCTTGCTGAAATCTCCAACGAAAGGGTAAGTGATCCTCGGCATACGGCAACGTTGCCTCTTTCAAAATATACTGGCATTGAAATCGATCCATTCCTTGGAATGAAAAACATCTCACAGTTTTGTTTCAGTAGCGTGAATCGAGCCTTTTTCCAGCTGGACCCTCAGAATGAATTAAATTAAATTCAGATTCATCGCAAATGGTACGGTTTTTCATTTTGCCGTGCTCCAACTTCCATAAGTTTGAGCAAAAGAAACACGATCTCTTCGATGTTTCTTTGAAATGAGAGGTTTTTTGATTTAAAGCTTTCGTTATCCTTAATACAAAACATTAATAATAATAATTGTTAGCGCGACGGTCCACAGGGGGACCAGGGCCTAGCTTGCTCATCAACTACTCGTGTTGTGCGCGCTATTGTTCTTCCACGAGTAGAGGGGACCTACAGTTTTTTGCCGACTGCGAACGGCAGCTTTCTTAGACAGTTATTACTCTTTGAGTGTTGTCATCAGCTCGAAAGAGGTGGTGCCGTGAAAAATTCGAGGTGTTCAGCCGGGAATCGAACCTAGACCCTTCGGCGTGTGAGCGTCGCACTCTGTCCACTACGCCACGGCAGCCATTATTACGAAACATTATAGTCTCTTAATTATCAAAATACGATTTTCAAGTGAATCCATTAACTCCAGTTTGTTTTCATATCATACAGTATCCGGTGTAGGATTTAATAATAGTTTTATTTCATCTTAGGAAATTTGAGGAGTTTCCTTAGTTTTGTCGGCCCAAAATAGTATGTTACGTTTTGTTTTTTTTTTTTAAATTGTTATTGAAGTTTCAATAATATTTTGATTTTTATTTTGAACAGTATAAATAAATTTATTATAATAAATTTGAAATAGTTGACGTTTGTTGTTTCTACCTGCGTCCAAATGTTTCATTCATTTCAGTTTTCTTAGTTTTGTCCAACACTGTGGATGTTTATGTGATTTTCTGTAATTATTGAATTAGAAGTACATTTTGCATCTACTTGCAACCAACTTAGATTAAGTTAGTCTCCATTGCATATATTTGTCACTTATCTGTTAAGTCATACGTAGATTCACACGCTTTTCCGTTGTGCAGGATATAATATATAATTTTGTACAGTCCCGGAAGCGGCAGAAATGATTTACAGGAGTCTAAAGTAATCTATAATAAGTCGTGGCTAACTAAGTGCGATCTTAAATTGTGTTATTAATTTCATAGGCTGGATGAGCAAGCCAACTATGTTTTTATTAAAGGCCTGAGATGATTGTCTAATAAATTTCGATAAAGTCGACAAATCCGTTCTAAATTTCCAAATCTATAGTTCTAGAATATTCTATAAAGAGCAGAAACAAATTTTGTCTGCACATTATACTATGCTTAAAGTTTCATTTGTTCTATACTCATACAGCTAGATTTCGTATGTGATATGCTGGCTGTTATTCTGTTTCTTTGGTGATGAAGATCTTCAAAAAGAGACAGCCTCTCATTGAAAACTATTTGCTTTCTTAATGAAACTAAACTTTGCCTCTTAATCTTTATAGAAATAAAGATTAAGAGACAAAGTTTTGTTTCATTAAATCAAAAAATCAACCTTTATCAGTTGCATATGTCAATCTTTTCGATAGTGGTGAGACATCTGTGTAGTATTGTCTGTGGTGTAACTGTAGACAGACTCCACGCTTGGTTGTAATGCGGTATAAACAGTCAAATAAAAATAAAGAGGTTAAGTGAGTTCAAGAGAGGCAGAGAGAGAGCATTGAAGACGTACCCGTTCCGGCGGGAGAAAGCATCAAAGAAAAACTTGTTCTTGAGGATGCCCAAATAAAGGTGAAAATGATGACAGAGGTCACCAAGCTTTCAACTGGCACCATTCACAACATTCTTCATGACCATCTTAACCTTTCAAAGGTCAGTGCAAGGTGGGTGCTACGAATGCTCATAGCGCCTCAGAAAAAAATGAGAATCGCATGCTGTAGAGAGCTTTTGGAGATGTAGTGGATCGAGTTGTTACCTGGGACGAAACATGGGTTTACCACTATGACCCTGATAACTAACAAAAGTCCATGCAGTGGCATAAAATAAGATCAGACCCCCCCAAGAAGTTCAAAGTCACTCTGTCTGCCGGAATGCAAATGGCCAGTTATTTTGGGACTCAAAGGGAATTATACTCATTAGTACAAAAAAAAAAAAAAAAAATGAAACCATCAGCACCACATCCTACGCTTCCACTTTGCATAATTTGCGGGAGGAAATTAAAAATAAAAGACGGGGTAAACTCGCAGCGGGTGTGTTGCATCTTCATGACAACGCTCCTGTTCACACACATGAAGAACTCAAATCGGCAATAAATGGGTTATTTGCAGAAAAAGAGGACATTTTTTTTTAGAGTTTAAAAAAGCTTATCTCAAGATGTAACAAACGCATTGATGTTAGAGGAGATTATAAAAACAATTTAAATTGAATTCGAGAATAATTGAACGCCCCTCGTACATCAAATACATATTCTTGGAAAAATATTTAAAATTGTAATAATTATTTCATATCATTAACCGAAGAACGCTGCCTCTCCACAAGTCGTTCAACCTATATGACAGTAAATAAAAAACTAAGATTAACTTTTTAGTGGTTCTTTTAATGTGTTCAGACAAGAATTTTCATACATGTAATACTGCAGCACCAATCATTGCTTACCACTAAGCTGAAGTCGAATAAATACATACATACAACGATTCTTAATTAATGGTTATCCAATTTCTACTTTATTTAACATGAAGAAACAAAAAGACAATTCGTGAAGGGTTTCTAGTGGCGAATGATTCCTAATTGAGTTAGACATGCAACGGTTTAAAATTTAGTTACTTTTGGCGGGTAGCTTGGCTGATCAATTGCACTAAGGGGGTTAGACTTCGGATTGAAAATTTTGTCTCGGTCACTGTCTGGTACGATGGGCGAGGTGGTAGAGTTTCTTCGCTTTCTCACACTTGTGGGAATCACCTCCAGTTGATTGGAGTTTAGTGATGACTGAGCTTGTTCCGATTGCGGGGGTTTTGGGACTGTTCGTACAGCTGTTAGAGAAATGTTTGGGGATATGTTATCGAATTTTTTTCGCACGCTCTCTGCTAACTGTGTGTGGGTGGGTATTATCTGCATGCTACTTCCTGAATTCAACAAACATCCGGTATCGTTGTTGTCAGCCCCTGAGGGAGATGGTATTGTGACAGGTTTTGGGTAGACGATTCCCATGTTCATTGGCCCAGGGGCGGCGTTCGGGTCAAACACTTTCGAGTTGGGATCTGTAATGGTTAAATTTTGTGCAGGACTTGGTGTCCGTAACAGGGATTCTACCGCCTTGCTCTTTGCAGTTGGGTCGAGAGGTGAGTTATTATGTCTCAAGGGTGAGGAAGTCAACGGAGGTCTCCCTCTTTTCTTCTGAATGATATTTCTGGGGATGCCAGGTAAATCTTTATTTAGACTTGCGGGGTTGAATACAGTTTGTGATTGCTGAACTGTGGGTGAGACTGACGACGTAGGAGGTGCAGAGAGTGGAGGGTTCTGAATAAGGTTTTTCGCCTGCATCGACCTGTCTGACAGATCTTTTGGGTAGGGAGGCAAGGGAAGATTATACAACGATGGCGGAATAGAGTCATCAACCGGAATCATGTTTTTGTTGCGTTCGAAACGCTCGTTGGTGACCTGACTCAGGGCTGCTAAATTCGGATTGGACATAATCGGGTTTGTGTTAAGGGGATTTGCAAAGGGATTCTTGGGATTCGTTAGCGAATGAAGGGGATAATACGGGTTCAGGGGATTCGTCAGAGCAGATAGGTGATTGTCGGTGGGAGGCATTACATTGCACATTGCACTGTTCATCATTCCGGATGCAAGGGACATAGCATAATTGGGGTTATAGCGTGGGTTTCTGTTGTTCTTGTCGTTCATTAGGGACGTAGAAAACTTTTTGTACATGTTAATGATGTCTAAGTATGATGTTCTATTTACAAGGTAATTAGGAAACGGTCCCAATGGGTTTCGCGCTGCCATATCCATTTGAGTTGGGTCGAAACTCGGAAGCAGAGTGTTTGGCTAGACAAATGAATAAATGTATAAGTGAAAGCGTTTGCGGTTGTTAAGGCACTTAACCTACGTCAAAATCGCCCATTGGGTACATATAGTTTCCTTGGCCAAACATCGTATGTGGGTGATAACCCTCCGTCACTTCACGTGGTTCTGTAAATGGGAAGAGTTTTAAACTACCCAGTCTATATTCACTTTCTCACCTGAATTCATTTGAAGATCTCTCTCGTAAGCCACCCACGCGTCAGCTTTTTCTTGTTCGCTTAATTCCTGCTCGACTTTGTTCTCCAATAAACTGTCATGCTCATGGTATTTGTAGACCAAATCTGGGAAGTTAAGCAACAAATTTGCAAGGATTTGATCCTGTGGGAACACCGGCACTGGTCTTTCACTGTAATCCGGCTTGGTTAGCCTATAAATAAAAACAAATCACTGTAAATGTAATTTTCGTAAGGTAAATAAATTTGAGTACGTGTATAGCTCAGCTAATTCAGCCATACTGTAGTGCCTGTCAATTTGCTGTTCGTCAACAACTCGAAAGCTCATCGCCTGTTTAGTGACGGATCGAGAATAAACCTTTTCCTCCATCGTACCCTTGGGAGGACACAAATTTGAAATTGATTGAAATTTTAGATGGAGAAATGTTTACCATGGCAATAAGACGATAGACGTAACAATTCTTCTTCTGACCTAAACGAAAAATTCGAAATATGTTCTGCTGGTCATTTGCTGGATTCCAGGACGTGTCAAGAATTATAACCCGATTAGCACCAATTAAATTGATACCCTGGCCTCCAGCCCTTGCAGATATCAAGAAGAGTCTGGCAGGAAGAAAGAGTCGATGGAACTTTTATACGTTTGTGGGAAATACTCAAAACTCACCTTGCTCTCTTGTTTTTGGGATCATTGAAACGCTTGATCATTTCATGACGAAGGGTTTTATTTGTTTTTCCATCCAGTCTATAGTAATCTTGACCATTTACCCATTGTGGTGATGATTTTTCCGCTTTGAAATATATATGCACATTAATTAAATTAATAAAATATGTTTAATTAAAGGACGGATTTGAAATTGTTGGTTTCATTTTTGGTTGACGTTAAGTCAAACTGCCAGTACAACACTTGTACAATAAACAAATACCGGAAAGTATTATGAGCCAGCAATAATTGAAAAGCAAATTGTATAGTTATTACAACGAACATAGTCTGCAGTCAACTTACTCCCATCGAACATGTAGTAGTTGCGTTTTTTATCATTAATTTTGTTCAGGAAGAACTCCACCACATTAAGCACGGCAACGAATGCTGAAAAAATTAGACTTTTTTTCAATATTATAAAAATTCTTAAATACAAAAAAATTTACCATTTTTCGCCATTCTCTTCGGACATTCGTATTATCTCAAACATTGTTTTCAATTTATTGCTCGGGAGAATTGATTCCAGATCAGTCTCCGTTAGCATGCTACGCCACCAGTCTCGTTGAACGGATATAACTCCTGTTTGATTATCATATATATCATCTGGTTGATCATCATCCGAATGGCCAAGTGCAGTTGTCTTCCGTGGTTCTTTTTTATTTTTTGCCTAGACGAGCCAAAAAGTTACAATAATGCCAAGAGAACAGGGGTAATTTTAATTTTTTTCTTAGGAATGGAAGTTACACTAAAAACAGAAGCCGTTTGTGTTCGTATGTTTGGTTATACACCTGATCTTATCTCTTCCTTTTGACCACTATTGTCTTAACTGTGGGTGTCTTTTAAGGGTAAATGGGACATGCCCTTCTCACTACATTGACTATCGGAGCACTCAAATAAAAGTTACTGAAAGGTGCAGTCCGCTCTAGCTATAGCAGATTTGATTGACTTTAGCGTAAACAGAAGATAGGGGTAGAGAACATTTCTCTCAGACATAATTTAAATAACATGAAACATTTTACAACAGTAATTTTGATACTTTGAGCTGGTCATGATATTAGTTTGACAACCTTACCACGAATTCACCAACTTTGTGGTAAGACTTTTGCATTCCGTATATTTTTATATTACACGATTGTGCTGCTTGTGCTATTCTTTCAGAGCAAACTATTTTTCAATTATTATATCATACCAATCACACTTTTGGGGTTGTAAACGTGATGGCTCTTTATATAAATGACTGATTGGTTGTGTAGACCTTTCTTGCTTCATGCACCTTATTTCGTATAACTAACCGGAAACAGGTTGTACTAGAATATTGCATGAATACCAGGTATACCCGTATGAAGTGAGCGTCAGATACAAATGCCTCGATAGGGAACATTTGTTGTGAACGAGCCCTTATTTCTTTTTTGTTTGTTTGCTATGACATCTGTGAAAAATATTTAATATACAACAAGTCATTGAACAGACAACATCATATTTTTTCATCGTGTTAAAAATGTCGAATTTTGTACCAGAAAGTGATGATTTGCGGAAAGCATTAATTTTTTGTTTTCATTTGAAGAAAAGTGCTGCAGAGTCGCATCGAATGCTTGTCGAGGCGTATGGTGATCATGCTTTATCAGAAGCAACATGCAAAAGATGGTTTCAACGGTTCAGAAATAATGATTTTGATGTGAACGTGGAAGACCACCAAAAAAGTTTGAAGACGCCGAATTGCAAGCGATAATGGATGGAGATGACACTTTGAGTCAAAAGCAAATGGCAGCAATGTTAAATGTTGCACAACAAACAATTTCTGACCGTCTAAAAGCTATAGGAAAGATCCAAAAGTGTGGAAAATGGGTACCACATGAATTGAATGAAAGATGGAAAACCAAAAAAAAAAAAACAATTGTGAAATTTTGCTTCAAAGACACGAAAGAAAATCGGTTTTGCATCGGATTGTTACTGGCGATGAAAAATGGATTTATTTTAAGAATCCTAAACGGAAAAAATCATGGGTTTATCTGGGACAACCATCAACATCGTCTGCAAAACCAGGTCGATTCGGCAAGAAGACAATGCTGTGTTTTTGGTGGGACCAGAAAGTTGTGCTGTACCACGAGCTCCTAAAACCTGAGCAGCACTTTGATTCCTACGAGGAGGTCGAAAATTAGGTGTCTGATAACCAATCAAAAGACGAACAATTTTATTGGCGTGGTATTCACGAATTGCCAGAAAGGTGGTCAAAATGTGTAGAAAACAATGGCCAATGCTTTGAATAAAATGTTTTTACTTTCCCATTAATAATTAGTGTTATTTTTTAAAAAAAAAAAAACTCATTTCATACCGGTATACCTGGAAATGATCCAATTTTGGTTTGGTCAAGTCAGATCTTGAAATGTACATCTGTAGCCACAGATGTATGTTTCCTATTTTTAAGTTTTGTCCTCGGGACTTTTTTTTGTAGGCTCTTGTACATGACTTATTTATACCGACAGTGCGCCAATATCTTACTTTCACTTTCTCCTCTTTACTTTGTCTAACGGACATTGTTTTACATTAACATATTGAAACCGCGATTCTTTCTAAAGTAACTTTAACGGGACATTGTTTAGGAGTAAATCAAATCAATAAAAGTTTACAAACATTAAATATACAATACAATGCATGCAATAGAATAAAAATATTATTCCTGAAAAAAATGTTGCGTGTTTTCGTTTGAATTTCATGGCTGTACATCAAATACCGAACGTAAACGCTTAAAAAAATTGAAAATTTCTTACCGTGACTGCATTTTTCCACGCATCTTCCAAAACTTTCGGATGAGTCCAAATCTAAACGGGTTGTAATTAAACGAAATTCCTTTCTCTGATTGTATCAAATTAAATGAAAGCATATACCTTACGAAGACATGTGTAATCTGTTATTAGACTTCTTCCTCTTGAGTCTTCTCGCTTGGATATTGCATCTAATACATACTCGTACAGGTTGTTCTAAATGAAATGTATCCGGTTAATACCATTAACGTAACATTGGCCTTATAAAGTTCTTACTTGCACATCACTCATAGGGATGAATAGAACATATTCGAATTTTTGGGGTAAAAATGATTGCAGAAGCTCTGCTTCTTTTCGCTAAAAATGGATATGAACTAGTTAGTTAACGTTAAACAGAATTCAAATGCTAATTGTTAGATTAGTTCAGTTAAGCAGTTTTGAAAGTCTGTGCAATTAATGTATAATTTAGGTATCAAGGTGAAATTGATTGTGTTTACCACAAAAAAAAATAAAAGTTTTTTTAAGGAATGATTGGAATAATAATAATAATGATTGTTGGCGCTACAGTCCAAAGGGGGACCAGGGCCTAGCTTGCTCATCAACTACTCGTGTTGTGCGCGCGGGACCTAGTTTTTTGCCGATTCCGAACGGCGAAATTTGAGAAGCTTTCTTAGACAGTTATTACTCTTTGAGTGTTGTCAGCAGCTCGAAAGAGGTGGTGCTGTGAAATATTAGAAAAATTGGTGTTGAACTGGGAGTCGAACCTAGACCCTTCGGCGTGTGAGCGTCGCACTTTACCACGGCGACCACAATGATTGGAATAGGATGAAGAAATTTTTTATAAAATAATTGTGGAGCTCTCTTCAATTAATTTAATTATTTAAAAGTATAAGCCTATAAAGTGTAATTATAAACTCTATAAGATAAGGCATTTGGGTAATTATAACCATGTAATGCGGTTAATACTTCAATCTTAACAATTCAAGGTCTCTTTTAAGCACGAAAATGCTTAACAAAAACCGCAACAGAAGATGTAAGAGAAAAAGTCTTTTCATGAAACCGCATAGTTTGCTTAAGAGCTATGTCGAGCTTAGTCACTCCTGAGGTTGATTTTGGTTTACATTCACTTCGTAATGAAACGCTACTATTCGTCAAACGAGATTTATCGGGTTGAAATTAAGCATTGCCTGTATTTTTGGTGCGACGGTATTACATTTCCGTTAGTTTTATACTGTACAGGTTTATTGCCCGACTTGAAAATAACAGATGTGAGATTTGATTTTACGTGATCACCTGCCTTGAAGGCTTACATCACGGGATCCATTTTCCTAAGAGTCGTAGATAAAGCAAGACTAAACGCCTTAGTTTCCCAAGTACCAAACTGAGATCATGCAAGAGGGGCAATCACCCCACCTTAGTTTGATGCGAGGCTTTCCTAAAACATCTTCTCTCTGAGAATGCAGCTCCACACTGAACCGAGATAGTTCCCTAACCACCTTGTTTAGCCATGGGCTAACAAATACTTAACAAGTCAGCACAGAACACCATCTTCGACTCTACCCGCAATGTTAGATGGTAAACCACAGCCACCACGATACTCCTGCAAGGGGGCCTACAGGCTGGAACCGAAGTTCCTTGGGCTTCTGACCTCCCGTGACACCAGACTATAGCCTCTGGTCAAGCTGTCACTAGCAGTCAGGTTCCCTCAAAACCTGGGTCTGTTAGCGGCCATCCCGCCACAGGTTGTCTTTTCTCCATTAGTGTTTCCGTTGTCACTATACATAGTGATACGGATGTGATTTTTGAATCATGTGATTCATAATATCCAGTCACATCACCTGGAACTTGAAAAGAATAGTGGTTCAAGATTGCTTCTTCGTACATCTAGAAGCATGTTTATATATATAGCAGCCAGCTCTACCAACATACAGCTCCTACTACATCTACAAATTTGAGGATTTTTACTAAGAAATACTTAAATTTGTTAAAACTGTGACAGGTTATTTAAAATATGATGGTCTTTATCAAGCTGTATGATGGATTCACTTGGATTCACTTATATATAACTATTATATAAACAGTTGTCTTTGTCCTTCCATATAGTGAATATTATGACTTTCGCTGACATTTATTTTGTATGTGACTTATAGTGGAGTTAGATTACAACCTCCTAGGCTTGGATTTCTCTATGTTAGAGAACGAAGAACCGTTTCCTCTTCACATTTTTCTAAAGCAATTATTAATATATTTACATAGCCGCACTAAGAACACGTGAAATATATTTATGAACAATTTTTAACCATTTTTTTAGTTTGGAGAAAGTAACAAACGAAGACTATAGTATAATTTTATACTTTGAGATTTTGCTTCTGAGTGCGGGCCACTATTCAGGTTGGTAATAATCTGATGGCAATATTAAAAACTTCTGCGGGCGAAACAGAACATGAATTTAACACGTTGACGACACTGAGGGCATAAACTCTTAGAAATGTAATTAACGCGATCAACAAATAAAACAAACAAGCAAACTGTCTGTGTATGTTCCCCGTTAGTTAGAAAACAAATGTTAGTAAATAAACTTTTGTACAAACCATAGCTTTTCGCTTGTATTTACAACTCACTTGGACAAATTTCGATAGCTTTTTATGCAGCACAAATGATCTTTGTTTCATTACTTTAATATCGCGTTTACTCGAGTCCTTGTGCTGACCATTTTTAATCGGGTTCGCATAAAGGTTTGCGAATTCTTTCTCTGTTCCTAGAATCAGCGGCTTGATAAAATTAACCATGCTATAATCTGAAATGACAATTATTCAAAAAATCCCAATGATTTTAAAATTTATGAGGTATAAGTTACTCACATTCTTTCAAATTATTCTGTATTGGTGTGCCGGTGAGAACGATTCTCTTCGGAGTCACGATTTTAGCCGCTGCCAGACTGATTCCCGATTTGCGATTTTTGATGATATGTCCTTCGTCGCAGACAACCAAATCAGCACCTTAAAACGAAGTTTTGGAGATTGACAGAAATTTATTCTTAAACAGTTTCTTGGGCGTCTTACCAGGCTTGAGAAGATATTTATTAATACTCGCCCGAATATCCTCGATTTTCTTAGCCGACTTCAGTCGGTTTTTATTAGAATTGTAAAATACAAGTGATCGGAATGCTTCATAGCCCATAATCATGCATCCGGCTTTTGCAGTTGAAGACGACCATTGCCGAAGGACGTTGATTTTTTCAAAAACATCCCTTGAAGATAGAACAAGTTTCGTTTATTATCGTATTTGTATTTTAAGGAAGAGGATTTGTGTTTTCCTTTAACCCATACTTACGCAGTGTCACTAAAGTTATAAATTTGAATTGTTTTCTTATCCAGAGGTCCCAGCCAACGTTGGATTTCATCTGCCCAGTTCATGATGGTACTCTTGGGACAAAGGACCAACACTTTCGCTGTCTTCAGCTCTTTATGAGATGTGACTGTGTGCAAAAGCGCTATAATCTGCGAAAAAAATTAATAGGAAAAGATAGTTAAAAGATCATTTGTGTCTACGACATATTTTTACTTGAAGAGTTTTTCCGAGCCCCATACAATGTGCCAAAATGCATCCGGATCCAGAATTTTCCTTCAGATGATCCGCACACCCATAACAAGAGTCGTACATAAATTTAACACCATCTCTTTGATGTGGCTTCAGATGCTTTACTATGTCCGGGTGAACTTTAATGAACTTCTTGCTGGCAGTCACGTAATCCAGGACTAAATCAGTCTCGCTTATGCTATCCTTGCTGTACTTCAACATCTTGGCAAGGTATGTGTTCTTCTTCTCTAATCTTCGTAGTCTTTCAGCCTCTTTTTTCTGAGAATAAATAGTTTCGCTTTCTAGTTGATCTTGACGTAGCATTGGTTTTATGCGTTGAGTTTTATCTTTCGATTCGGCCAACTCTTCAACGTCTGAATTCGAACTCTCACCACTTAGATCTATCAGTTCCTCTGGTGGTTTCGGCTTTTGGCGCTTTTCATTCGATAACAGAGTTTCAAATGTTTTCGGAGGAGCGCTTTTCTTTTTGACACCCTTTGTTTCTTGATCAGTTTTAGAGCTCTCTGCCGGGTCGGTATCATCCAACTCGATGACACTTGAATTCTTGTCAGTGCTGGTGTCCAGAGACTTTGTGGGTGATGAGGCTTTTGGAGGTTCATTTCTCACAGGACTGTTTTCCTCAGTGTCCACAAGTGTCTCAAGGAATTTGTCGACATTTGATAGGTGCTTCTCATCCTCATCGTCGGAGAGATCGTTAATTTTGTCAGCATCGTCGTCACTATTGAAGTTTTCTGATTCGCTGCTGGCACTGTTAAGTAACTGTTGCTTGAGGTTCTCATTGCATTTGAATAAAAATTGTTTTTCAGTTAGTACCGGTTCACCCTCCTGAAAGTGAAAAATGGGAAAACCACAAAATGGAAGGAAGCATTACGTATGACTAAAAATGTTAGGGTTACATTCAACATGGACTTAGCATTTGACATGCACTAGGATTTCTTACCTCATGGCCACTGTCTTCACTGGATGAATTCTTATCGGCTTCCTGCATCACAGCAAAAAGTCTGTCAGTTTTCGACTTATTCGCTATCTTAGGGGTTTTTGAAACATTCGGAATAGATGTATTTTTTTGTGGTTCAGTTAAGCCTTTAATGTTCAATAATCTAAAAAGAAAGTGTTTAATAAATGCGCAAAACTTGTGATTTTTTAAACAAACCTCTCAATTTGTTTGTTCTGGTTATCATCATCACCTTTACTGTCGTCTTTTGACTTGTCAGCAGCTGCAGTTTCTGGAGATTCGACCAAAGACCTGTTTTCCTTGTCGCTTTCATTGGTCACTTTCTCTGGATCCTTTTCTTTGTCATGGTTGTCTTTGCTGTTCGAGCTTGAACATTTGGATTTATCATTTTCCTTTTCATTGTCGTTGCTCGAATCGGAGTCGTCCGAATCGTCGGTGTCGGATTTTGAAGAGCTGGTATCACTTTCATCAGTATTAGAGGACTCTGATTTCATGCATTCGTCGCCAAAGTCGGAATCACCAAACAACGCGGGAGATTTAACGCAGTCCAGATCATCGGACTTTTCTAAATCTGTTTTCTTCTTGGAACTATCGATCTTATTCAATTTTTTCCCTACGTACGACGAATTGGATGAGTCGGAATCATTTGAAGACTGCAGAAGGAGGCGCTTGTCTTTAGCATTTTTTTTTCGAAGCTTTTTCTTCGAAATCACTTTCACTGTTTGAACTGAAGAGTCTGCGTACTGATCCTTTTTAACTGTACCGACAATGTTTTTAAATTCCTTAGACCTATCTGTGAGAAAACTATTAAAGTCAAAGCTCTCCGCATTTGCCGCCAATGCACAGTGTTCTTTT
Organism: Eristalinus aeneus; assembly: GCA_955652365.1. NCBI lineage: Eukaryota > Metazoa > Arthropoda > Insecta > Diptera > Syrphidae > Eristalinus > Eristalinus aeneus. The sequence goes on from OY019131.1 coordinate 53,846,667, forward strand.
AGTTTCTCGGCAAATTTTAGTAGTTCTGTGATAATGGCTGGTTTTTCTGGTGGATCTTTAGTGGTAGTAGTATCGATTGTTTCTGTCTCAGAGGATTTCGGGCTATTTTCCACCTGTGATGTCTGCGTAGTTTCGTTGTGATCTGTTTTGTCTCCGTCTTCTGTTTGTTTTTGTCTATCCTCCAGGGACGTTTGTTCTGTATTGTTCAATAATTCACTAGGCTCCTCATTTCTTTCCTCTTCATTGGGCTCCATAGACGATAAAGTGGACAATGAAACCGCTGATTCGCTAATTAGCACTAGTGGTGGCTTGGTGCCACACTCCATTTCATTCTTTATACTAACAACTGTTTGTGGTTCTTTCACTGGTGATAAGTTAAACTCTAATTTTATGCTTTGCTGTTCCTCCCTGATTTCCTTAGTTTCTTCTTCTAATTTATTCAGGCACCTAATCAAACTATCCTCTTCGGGGCTTTCAATTTTGGATATCTCTTTCGGAAGGGGGTCACATGCATCTTCCAACTTCTCAATTATTGTATCATAATCAGTCGCATTGGTTAGCAAACGCATTACAGAATCAATCATTTTTGCAATTGTCTCCTCAGATGAACGCAGACTCGTAGACAGTGCTTTTTTCTTAACGAAATCAATGAGATTCTCTCGCACACAATTTGAAATCTGCGGACTTTGGCTGCGTAACATATAATTATGATCATTCATAATGCTGTTCAGCCTCGAATCCTCTACGTCTCCCCACATATCCAGTTTTTCAACTTTAATCTTTTGTTCAGTTTCTTCTATTTCACATGAACTCAATACGAAGCTATCTAAATTGGCTATAATCTCATCGTAAATTGCCCTCTCTGCATAGGAATTGCCTAAAATAGAGTTGTGAACTTTTTCGAGATTTTCATCTGTTTCGAATTCATATTTTATACCTGTATTTGCTGCTTTCGTATAATTCTCCATTTTTATTTTAACACATTTATAGTTTATGCACAGAATTCAAGTGAAAAACCAAATGTTTGTTTTGCGACTTTTGTTTTTGTCTTTTATTTCTGTCTCGAGAAGTTGTGTAGACATATTCCGCAGAGAGTTCACAGAAGCGTTTGTCTGTCATTAGCTGTCAACATTTTTTTGTTTACTGGTTCGATAACTACGTTGACTGTAACACCCAACAGCATTCAGCCCTAAAGAATGGTAAGATTATGATTATGTTAAATCGAAAGAATATGAAATAATTTTTGGGAATATACATTTCGGGCACATAAGTGACTTACGTTTAAATTGGTTGTAAGTATAGTTCTACCGCCTAAATAAAATATGCACAGTGTACAAGTTTTTTTTTTTTTTTGAAAAATGAACTAAGTAAAATAGAAAGCAAATATAGTTTGAACAGGTTTTTTAAAAATATGCGTACATAAATGTTTTACTTAAATAATCTCGTGCACTGGATTCGTATGTGAAAAATTATATTTTATCTCTTATTCCTATTTTTCTGATATTCCTCAATCTTTAGTTCCTATCGTACAATTTACATCCAGTGGCACTATCCTTTCCCAGAAATGAATAAGAATGCTACATAGTCAAAATATTATACCAGTGTGACCGTATTTCCAGGATTGTATTATGAGTACTTGACAACTATTGTGTGGAATGTACACAGTGCGTTATATAAATTATGCCTCGTTTATCCGTGTTGGATGAGCATGTTTTGAAATGGAATGAAAAAAAAAATACATATTTTGAACTTAATAATAATAATAATTGTTGGCGCTACAGTCCAAAGGGGGACCAGGGCCTAGCTTGCTCATCAACTACTCGTGTTGTGCGCGCTACTGTTCTCTCACGAGTAAAAGGGACCTGCAGTTTTTTGCCGACTCCGAACGGCGAAATTTGAGAAGCTTTCTCAGACAGTTATTACTCTTTGAGTGTTGTCAGCAGCTCGAAAGAGGTGGTGCCGTGAAATATTAGAAAAATTGGTGTTGAACTGGGAGTCGAACCTAGACCCTTCGGCGTGTGAGCGTCGCACTCTACTTCCTACGCCACGGCGACCACATATTTTGAACTTGGCTAAGTATAAATTGAAGCCAGAATTATGGGCTAAAACGCACAAGACTTACATTTTTTGCAATTAAATATCTTGCTAACATTTCCAAAAGCTTTGAGAAAATTAAATTGAATTTATATTAAAGAGGAAGTAAAAGTAAAAAAAAGTCTTTAAAGGGATCACTCTTATTTCACAGTTGTGAAAGCTGTATGACAAGCAATCTTTATCGGTTAACTTTCGAGCATAAAATTTCTTAATATCTTTGATTTTGCTCTGCATTTTTAGGGATATCCCTTATTGCTCTCCCAGAGCGACTCTTTGTCATAAGTTATAAATCTGTTGAGGTTTTACTCACTATTGTACATGTGGGTGCACAGAACAAGTCGGTGATTATAGAATTCTTTCGTTCACATATTTACTTATTGTGTGCAAATAGTTAAAGAATCCAATCTTTTAAAAGTACTATAACTAATACATTTAACAAACGTTTTCTTTGCCCATTTTAGTCTTAAATCAAAAATGTATTTAGTTTAAATCTTTCTTGGACAAAGTATTAAAAGGTTTTTTGAAACTCAAAACCTACTACGCTTAACCTGGTAAATAAAAGAGTGTTTGGAGTGAGCAAATAAATAAGCAGCGCCGAGGTGTGATGGGGCCAAGGGTGACGACAGTCAGTCAAGAGAAACTTTTTTCCTAACAAATAAACAATTCGTAGACTCGCTCTAATGAAATGTAATCAATGATCGTGTTTTAAAAGAACTCTAAAATGAGCATTTTGCTTAAGAGTTTTGTACATATACCACAAATTAGGTCCGTCTTCTCTCATCGTGAGAATATTTTGCGTGCTTTTGACTTCTTCGATACATTTGAAATCTATATTTAGTCAGTATTGAAACGTTTTTGTATACAGCACGATCTCGTGGGCGAACTGATTGTTTATGTCATAGTACAGAGTAAATGTGTACCTGTAGTCATTTTTTTGCCTAATATATAAAAAACATAAAAATATCAAAATCAATTTTAGTATCAATTAAAATCGCGATCTAACACGACAAATAATATTCATTTTTGCAAAAACGTTACGCTGGAAAAAGCGACTCGATCAACCATTTTGTGTTTACTTTCAAAAATTACTTGCAATAAATTTCGAGTTATTTTTGTGATACCCTGAAGTGATTCAATCGAATGTTGTGGTACTTCTGTGGACATAAAATCTCCCAAAAATATGCTTCTCGTATCATAATATTCAGAAATAATTAAAAAGCGAATTACAAACTGAAAACTAAAAAATGCAAGCCCAGATATCTGTTCCCCAGACCGAACAAGAGGCGGAAAATGTACCCAAACATGTTGGATCCATTAAGAAACTGATATCTTTCAATAGTGAGTATTGTGTCAAGGAAAGATTTATGCTTTTATCGAGGCGAAGCCAGTGTAGGAGAATACCTGATTTAGACTGCATTTTAGTTTGGTTTAGTAAGAAATAATAAATTGCATTTTAAGAAGTAAAGCATTTATTTGGTGATTTATTTTCCAAGTTTGTTTGAATAGCTTGTGGTTTGTTTATTAGGAAAGAATTTGACATGTTTTGTAGGAAATTCAATCTGAAATTAATTTTTAAATAGTCACATTTTTTTGAACACCTTTTTATTATTTTCATTTACCTATCGAATTCAATAAATGGGAAGTTACACTCTTTTGTAAATAAGATTTTTTGGTACCTTTAGAGATCGTGATCAAGTCACATCAGGGGCCGATGGTATAGAAAAGGGGAGACATTGTAGAAATGTAATTAAGGATTTTACTTTACCAAAATTCGCGTTGGGCGCCACTAAAAGAGAATTGTTTTGTTAATAATACAGTGCTCCACAAAAGTTTCCGTACAATGAAGCAATTTTTGGAAAAATTCTTGGCATTCGCGCAATTTAAGTTACAATAAAAATTAAAAAAAATACATTTCAGTAAAACAGCTTCAGTTTTCAACAAAATAAATTAAAAATTTGTATCCATTTTGAAAACCCATATCATTCTTTCATCAAACACTGTTTAAGTAAGGGTACTTATTTAAACGAGCGGGTAATCATGTTTTGTTTATTTATTCGAGTTTGAAGTGTAAGAAAGTAAGTGTATTATTTTGATTTTTATTTTTACAAAAACGAAAAATGGCAAAAAGGAGTTGAGTGTGAGTGAAAGGCAGACAATTATTAATTGCGAAACAGACATCAAGAAGCCGCTCAACGATACAGCGAACCATAGATCGCTATAGAAATGACGGACAAATTACGTCAAAGGTAAGATCTGGCCGACCATCGAAGCTCTCTGCGAGAGATAAACGTGCAATAAAGCGAATAATAGACCAAGATCCCTTTGTAACAGCAAAGTCGATATGTAATAATCTTAAACAATTTAACAATATCGATGTACATGCATTTGTTGAAATGGGTTTCAAGTCCCGTATACCTAGAAAAAAACCATTCATTTACAACCGAAATCGAGAAAAAGGGCTCGAGTTCGCAAAAGAATACGTCAACAAGTCTTCAGATTTTTGGCGAAAGGTTATATTCTCGGACGAATCAAAATATAATATTTTTGGGTCAGGTGGCCGATTGAGGGTGTGGCGGAGACAAAATGAGGCCCATAATCCGAGGGATACTTTCAAGACTCTAAAGCACGGTGGTGGAGGGGTTATGGTGTGGGGCTGTATGGCGTCATCCGGAGTCGGCAAGTTAGAAGTAATAGAAGGCATTATGAATCAGTTCACCTACATCGATATTCTGAAAAGAAATTTAAGATCCAGTGCAGAAATATTGGGAATTTCGATTGAGCATGTTTGGAATGCATTAGAACGGCGGATCTGCAGTCACAATATCCGAAGTAAAGAACAGTTAAAAGAAGCTTTATTCTTTGAGTGGAATAATATAAGCCCTTCTTAAACTGAAAAATTGGTTGCATCCATGCGAAAACGCTTGAAGGAGATGATAAGGATGAGTAAATATGCAACTAAATATTAACACCGGAACTAATAAAATATAATGATTTTTTTATCCCTTTTTACAACTGTACGCAAACTTTTGTGTATGGAATTTTGCAACATTTTTTTTTGTTTTTCTTTTTTTTTTTTTGAAAATTAATTAAAATGTTCAAAATAATTGTTGAAAACTGAAAGCTCATCCATTGTTTTATTTAATCATACATTTACAAACAACTTTCCGCTATTGGTTTGGAAATAACAGCATTTTTTCCCAAAATTACATCACTGTACGCAGACTATTGTGGAGCACTGTACATATTCTGCTTTAAACGAAACTAAACTGTTTTTCTCACATGAAAATGGGCCTGACATTCTGAAAGTGCGGTTTTAGTTAAAATTGTTCTACACTTGTATGATTGTTGTTTTTTGCATTCGTTCTATTAATTTTTCTTCCGTTGGTTGCATGGGGACTCCTAAAGGTTTGTTCAGACGATTGTCATTACATTATTTTCGTGCAATGAATATTCGGCTTTGTCGTTGATTCGGCTGGTTGGCTGCATTTCACATATGATTTTTTGCACTTGGGGTTGTCGATCCATTCTTTATCATCAGTAACAATTCGACGCAAAAATAACTTCTTTTTGCGGTATTCCAGCTGAATTTTGGTCATGCAAAACCGCCTATCGACGTGTATCGTGTGGAACCAAATTTCCTTGCTTTAAAATACATCGAGCTACTTTTAAACGTTTTGAAATGGCTGCTTGAATGACATCCATAGATTCTGCTAGCTTTTTTTGTGTTTGGCAATTATCTTCATAAAGTAATGCTTTCAGTTCTTCATCTTCAAATTTCTTTTGGCTGTCCAGGACGTTCATCAAGTCAAAACTAGCACTTTTAAATCGTGCAAACCACTCTTGGCACATTGACTAAGCTAGCGCAAGTTCTCCATAAGCTTCCATCAAAATACGTTGACTTTCGGCAAGTAATAAAGAATAACTCCCCGAAACAGCCACAAATTTCGAAATATATCAGTGAAAAAAAAAATGTTATTGCTAACGCTTCAAATGATTGACACATACTATAATGACAGACAATGACAGTAGATTTCCAACGCATTTTTCAATGGACTAATACAAGCTATGCCATCTCTTGTCAAACCGCACGAAATTATAGAGGCAGTAAAAGCCATTCCAATCGGATGAATATTTGGGGTCATTGACTTGCACCAACAAAAAGTAGTCTTTCAAAGAGTTTTTATTTCCACTAGCTTTAAAATTATCTTTTAGTTGTTTCCAAAAAAAAAGAGATTCCCCACACCATTAGGTCCCATGGCTCCTCATACCACTAACTTCGATGGCCTCCCATACTGTAATAGATCCAGCATCATGCTTGAGACTTGGTTGGTTTAAATTTTGTACTTTCGAATATGTATTAGCTTTTGGCCACATAAATCGAGGACCGTCCGACTTGAAGACGTTCAGTTTGCTTTTGCCTATAAATATAACTGCAATAAATTCAACCCATTTCTTAACGCATTCATTTGCGTACGCTAAGTGATAAGCTGCATCAATCTTGGATGTGTACGGTTTTTTTTGCTACTCTTCCTATTGTGTGCAAAGAATTTCGTATGAAATGTGCGTCAACCGTTACCCAATCATCTTTTGCAAGTTCAGCAGCTGTTTTTTGAGCACTTGTTTTGGGTTTGCCCTTTACTATCTTTTCAATTTTTCGTTCTAAGTAAATTTCGAACACTTTTAATGACCTCTTCCCGGTGCGGTATTGAAACTTTAATTGATTTCTAATTTGTATAACGATTTGGATAATTGCACACGGTGTATTCACAGTCTTTGATATTTCGGCTAAACTCTCTGCAAAACTTTTAAGTTTGACGAAACATTTATTTATGCCAATTGGAACCTTCTAAAATAGCCGAATTAGAGTAACGCTGATCTTTTACGGAGTGGTCGCCGTGGCGTAGTGGGTAGAGTGCGACGCCCACAGCTCAACATCAATTTTTCGAATTTTTCACGGCACCACCTCTTTCGAGCTGCTGACAACACTTTCTTAAACTGTCAACAACAACTGTCTAAGTAAGCTTCTCAAACTTCGCTCGTAAGAGAACAGTAGCGCGCACAACACTAGTAGTTGATGAGCAAGCTAGGCCTTGGTCCCCCTTTGGACTGTAGCGCCAACAATTATAATTATTATTATTATTATTATGATCTTTTAACACGAACAGCACTGCTGCGAACTGGATTGAAGGATTTGTGTATCCTGATTGTTAAAACGTACAACAAAATGATTCCGGTTTGTTTTAATAATTTTCTGTAACTATACCATACCATGCCTTGTATGAGGTCTGTTCAAAAAAGGTGAGATTCAAATTTCGCGGGCTACGTTCATTTGGTTATCGTTTTTTTTATTTTGTTATGTTGGTACACTCGTCGAGAACAAAGGCTTACAGTTTTAGCTTTATAGCATATTTATTTTGTTTGTGAAAGGCATACAAGTTTGACATGTTTTTCTTGTTCGACGGCTCCCCGCTTTAAAACAAATGAATCAAAAAATGTTTTGTTTCTCGCTTTGTTAATAATGTTGGACGGACATCTTTGGGCTTTGGCAAGATGGAACCCGTCGAAACATAATTATTTATCACTCTCTGGATAGTTGTGTTTGGCAAATACCTCTTCTCTTCACACCGCAACATACAGTGTTTGACGTAAAGTTGATTGTGTACATCATTCAAAAAAGTCAAAGAAACGACAAAATTTGCGACCGATACATGTGTCTGAAATATATTTGTTAAGTTGCGTGATGTTTCATTTCACAATTCACAATGTATCTGTCACGCTTGAACTACCGAACATAGTTCCGACACCGGACATATTTAAATGGAATATGTAGAAAGATTGGAACTAGTCCCGACGGTGGAACTAGGTCCAGTAACTATGTCGGTCCGGAACTACACAAATCTAGTCCAGAACGCCGTCTTTAGCAACCACACAAAATGTGCAGAAAGTAAAGAAAATTGTTATCATCGCATCTCTATTAGAGAAGTCGCTGAGTATGGTGTCGAATAAGTATCGCTCAGGAATAGATGAAAGATGTCAACTGCGATTTAGATTTGTTTTGAAAGGTCATAACGACGAATCTGGAGTATTTGGTTATTACATCGAAACCAAAGTATGGTAGAATGAAATGCCGAACACGCAAAACACGTCTGATTAAATTTTTTTTACCTTGATGTGCATGCGCAATTTTTTGGTGTAGTTTCATTTTTTTGAGGTGAATAGGGATCCATTGAAATTTCGACGATTCCCAGATTTCTAAACATTGCGAGATTTGTTACTGTAAAAATTCTCCCAAGTACCTTATAATCGTGAGCTCAACTACCGTATAAGCCCCGGAGTCGACTTAGTCTGGTCACCGAAATGAACGCAGTGTGTGAAACATCTAAGTAAGCAGTTTTCCCTAACTGCAGTTTATGGGCAGGTGAAAGAGAATTGAGGAGTTCGATCGAGACAGTTGATTTCTTCAAATAAAGTTTAAGAAAAAATAGTATAATAGAATTCTTGTATTTTTATTGGTTTAACTTTTTTTTGGTTTCCGAAGAACACAAAAAGAGATAATTCATGCGAGTGTCTATTGGCAGGGACTATTCTGAATTCAAAATTGTTACTGTTGTCAGTATCTCGAATTTAGATGTGTTCCCGTAACTGAAACAAACGACTCAAAACAGTACAAAACAACACAAACAAACACCATGTCGGTTTCCGTATTAAGAAAAAATGGGTCTTACGTCAAATGAGCGCTCTCTCGAGAGAGTGAAATATTTCCCCTGCCCAGTTTAACGCACAAAATTTTTGTGGGTAGGCTGTTGGTTTTCTGTCAAATTAATTGGTGTGCGTACAGAAATAAGTGAGCATAGACCAATTATCTTTGTGTATTCGTATGTGTCTAAAACTTTGCTGTTGTTTTTGTTTTCTGTAGCGAAAAAGTGAATTTGACATTTCTTAATGACATACTTTACACATTTGGTTTAGATGCGTTCCCGTACTTTGCCTCTTTCTGAGAGAGATTTTTTCCCACTTCTTAATAAATGACAGACTTCAGAATGTAGTACATAAAGTAATAGAACACAACTTTTATTGCAATCCATTATGGTGCTCTACAAAGATGTTGATGAATTCTACTTTGATTGGCGCTACAAACTGAGGTTGACTTGGGCCTCAACCAACATGCTTCTCCACCTCGTACGATCTCTAGCCAGCTGTTTCCAATTTCACACTCCAGGTTGATTAATGTCCTTCTCAACTTGTTTACGCCATCTCATCCTACGGCATCCTCTGTTGCGCTGTCTTAATCGTCCGGATTCGAAAACTTTTCGGGCCTGGACAGTGGCGCCGCTGCATTCGAAGGTGATTGACCAGGCGCATACTGCCCATAGAGTTCTTCGTTGAAAATTCTCCTCCAAATGTCATCAACGTAAACATGATCAAATATGACATGAACTCTTTTAATAACTTCGAGTTGCCTCTTTCCGAATTCGACGAAATTTGGAAGGTTTCTAATGCGCATTCAAAACTCTTGGGTGCTGATAAGTGATACCACAAAGAATGTGGGATGAATGTTCATTCCAGGATTCGAACCTAGAACTTACCCAAACTGTTACGTTGCCCAGGCGAAAAAGAAATGAATCAGAGACTCATTTAAATCGCTGGAGTAATAAAATGATCTAGGTTGGCGGTGCTAGTTTTTCTTTTTGACAAATTATGTCGAAACGACGATGAGTATAAACTTTTTCAAATTTTATTTTAATAAATTATGCAATTCATAGTTTCGTTTCCGCAAACTTTCTAATGAAAGGTGTTTACAGATATTCGAGTACAATTAATGGAGCAACTTTGCCTCTCCGATGCGAAATTGGATTCACAGTCAGACCTCATCGATGAACTATGTGATTTCTTTCGCCATCGTAGTCAATTGGAACTGGAGCACAGCAAAGGTTTGGATAAAGTTCTACAATGTTTCCAAGCAAGTCACAGTGATCAAGCTACTAAGTAAGAGTTGATTTACATCAGTTATTCAAGGAAATGCAGTCATTAGAAAAGTTTTTTTTAGAAATACTAAGCAATGGCCGACACAAACTTCGTACGCTTGTTGGAATCATCTCATAAACGAAACCAAGTCCATTTCACATGACTATGCAGTCTTGTCGGAGATATACAATGCTGATTTGATATTCAAACTGCAAAAGATTCTTCAAATTTATGAAAAAGTAAGATTTCCTCAATCTTATTAATGCAGATCGTTTTTTCGTAACGCTTTCTTTTGTTTCTAGTATCGGGAAGTGGTGTTTGAAACACACGAGGAAATCTTGCGAGTCTTAAGAAATTTTCACACTACCGTTAAGACATATTACATATTTTTGGTAAGCACTTATGAATACAAGTTCTTCTCTGATTACCCTCGAAAGGCGCACAACAAATTATTGGCGCGTCTCGAAAGACAGCATTGTTCGGTGTTCAGAAATATTAAACATGACATTTTCGTCATGATTTTTCTTATATTTCGCAGAATGAACATAAAGGAGTAGGTACAAAATCGATATCCACGGACAACAGAAAGAGATCACAAAGCAGTCCCCGTAAGGAAAAAAATCAAGGAACAAAGTCGGAGAAGGTGAGTGTCCTCCAATCAAATGACTGTTGTCTTCTGAAATATTTCTGATTCAGGAGATGGATGTAAATACTATTGAAAAACTGGAAGTTCTCAAGAGCAGAAACATTTATAAGCATTACGTTGAAACGACTAACGTTGCCATACATAAAATAATGCTCAGAGACTTAAAGGACATAATAAATGTGAGTATTGTAAATGCTCCGAACCTGAAACCAAATTTAGCTTTCTTCCTCTTCAGAGCATGGACTTGGGCTTCGGATTAATGGTGTCAAAGGCGATCTTATCACACGTCTCAAATGATCAAAAGCAATATTTGAATAAACTCTACAGCAAGAAAATCTGTAATTCTGCGCCAAACAATGCCGAACAAGCCGTCGACAACTCTTTAAGTGGAAACGAATTGACTCAGGAAAAGCTGCCAACACATGATAAAAATATCCAAACTATTCTCGATTTCGAGCTTCAGCTGCAAATGCAACTCTTAAAATTCAAGGAGGAGAGCTTGCGGAAGCACCAAGAACGGATTTATGGAGTATTGGACCTCACGAGCAAAAACTGCCATGAGAAAGTGAAACTGCTTACAGATGATCGCGAGCAAGAACTGATCACTGTGACCAGTTCGCATTCGAAGGCGGTTTCTGTTAAGCACAAGGAAGATGGAAGATTGTATATTCTGGCTAATCTGTCCCCAGTGGCCAAGCAAATCTCCTTCAAGAGCTACACGTCGCATAAGATGAAAGTGGAATCCAGAAGTAAATATGAGTTTTTGCCCTATAAGCGGATTGGTGTTCATTGTCATCAATCTGTGTAAAATATACTTGACAAAGTGTTTAATAATAATAATTGGGTGACCCTACGGTCCACAGGGAGACCAAGCCTAGCTAGCAACTCCTCGTATTGAGCGCGCTACTGTTCTCTCACGAGTGGAAAGGACATACAGTTTTTTGCCGACTCCGAACGTTGAAGTTTGAGAAGCTTTCTTAGACAGTTATTTCTCTTTGGAAACATCCCACACATTAAACTGGGTTTTTATGTGTGCAACTGATACTAATGATAAACTAAACTAAAGTACCAGTAGATGCTCATAAACTATCTTTATGAGGAATTTGTTCCGTTAAAAACCGTTTCGATTCACAATAACGCTTATCCATGGTATACTTATGATGTCATCCATGCTATTAAAAAGAGAAATAAGCTTTATAGTAATTGGAAAAGTAACAGCTCTTTTACTATATGGTTAGCTTTTAAGGAAGCTCGTAATGCTGCAACGTTCATTATTCGAACATCAAAACGAAGATTCTTTGCATCTAAATTAAATACCTCCTTACCTCCCGAACCTCTCTGGAGAAACCTTCGTCAGTTGGTTGTGAATGGCAAGAATTTATTTCAACACCACCCAAGGAGTACACATTGTAAATGGAAAGTGTCGGCATTCCGTGTCTACAAGAATTCCAAAACCAAAACTGGAGATCGACCTTGAATGATTGTTTTCTAGGAAATAATTCAACTGATACTTCAGGATTTGATTTTAACCAAACTGTTTTTGGCAATCAGGTTGATATTCTGGCGGTGAACGAAGATGAAGTGGCTCGTTACGTAATGAGTATAAAATCAAATTCAATTGGTGATGATGGTATACCAACTTCGTTTATTAAACTTATTTTACCTAGCATGCTGAAGCACCTTAACCTTGTTATAAACCCTTGCATCGTTACATCTACCTTTCCAGACGCTTGGAAATGTGCCAAGGTAATACCTGTTGCCAAAAAAAAACTAATACAACTTCTCCAAATGATTTCCGCCCGATAAGTATACTACCATGTCTGTCAAAAGTTTTCGAGAGAGTTTTGGCTGAGCAGATCCAAGGACTTCCTAATAGTAACTCGTTGTTGAACCCCTGTCAATCGGGTCTTAGGCAAAAACATAGCTGTGCTTCAGCTGTGGTGAAAGTTTAAGGTAATATACGACAGGTATATGATGATGGTATGCTAACTATTACTTGCCTTTTTGACTTTTCCAAGGCATTTGACAAAGTCAACCATGCAATTTTATGTTGGAAGCTTAGACACCATTTTGGTCTTAGCGATACAGCTACTAAGTTGATAAAAACTTTTTTGACTAGCAGATCACAGAGAGTTACCATTGGCACCATTAACTCCAGTCCTAGGTCTGTTATTAACGGTGTTCAGCAGGTTTCCATTTTGGGTCCATTACTTTTCTGTTTATATATTAACGATCTGCCATTTATATATAAACATGTAAGTTTTCACCTTTACGCGGGTGGTGTTCAACTCTATTCATCGCTTTAATTTCATAAAGTATTTTTACTTACTTGCCGGCTTAACTAGGCGATATGTGATTAATATTTTTTTTTTTGTTGGTGCGACAGTTCACGGGAGACCAGGGCCTACCTTGCTCATCAACTACTCGTGTTGTGCGAGCTACTGTTCTCTTACGAGTAGAAGGGACCTACAATTTTTTGCCGACTCCGAACGGCGAAGTTTGAGAAGCTTACTTAGACAGTTGTCTAAGAAAGTGTTGTTAGCAGCTCCAAAGAGGTGGTGCCGTGAAAAATTCGAAGAATTGGTGTTGAGCTAGGAATCGAACCTAGACCCTTCGGCGTGTGAGCATCGCATTCTACCCACAACGCCACGGCGGCCACGGCGGCCACGGCGATATGTGATTGTGCCTCCAAAAATGGGCTTTTACTAAATCCGTCTTAGTGTCAGGCTATTTCTATCACTAATAGATCCTTTAAGTCTGAATATATTCCTGATATCTACATCTGAATCAGCAACTAGCCTTGGTTTTGTCGTTTGTTAAAACTTATCGTGTCAGAGTCATATGAATGTTCCAACTAGCCGTATTTATGGCTGCTTGCGGAAGCTATGGGTATCTGCAAGTCTTACTTTCTTTCAGGCACGAAAAAAACTTGTTCAAACACTTATTATGCCTACTTCTTTGGATACGTTGTCTTATCAAAAACTTCAAACAGCCTATAATGATGCGCTAAGATATATTTATCTGAGCCGCAGATTTGACAGCATTTCTGCTTTCTCTATAAAATTCCTTGGGTGTTCGTTAAAGCAATATTTCTACATTCGAAACTGTATTTTTATACATAAGCATAATACATACATAACCTTTAAGCAGCCTAGTTACCTCTTTTCTAAGTTAGTATTTTCTCTGTCTGAAAGTCTGAAGGTCTGAAAGAACATTTAACATTAATACTCCTTAAAAAAATGGAATTAAGTCGTGAACATTTTCGTGCGATTATTTTTTAACAACTTTCGACGTGGATTAACTGAACAACAGTGCATCGATGGACTTAATCCAATTTTTGGCGATGAAGCTCCATCAAGGACCAGTGTTTATCGATGGTATGGTGAATTCAACCGAGGTCGTAGTTCACTCCAAGACGAATTTTGTGAAGGTCGTCCAAAATCAGTTGTTGTTCCGGAAACCATTAATGGTGTGCCCCAACTGATGTTGCAAGATCGTCATGTGACCTATCGTGAGATTGAGACAACCTTCGGCATTAGTGGGACCACCATACATTCAATATTGCATGAACATTTGACCGTCAAAAAAATTTTTACGCATTGGATCCCACACAATTTGTCAATCGCTCAAAAAAAGGCTCGTGTCGATTGGTCGAGAAATGCTCCAAAAATACGATCGCGGTGCTTCGAAATACGTCTATAACATCGTGAGAAGTGATGAATCGTGAATTTATTCGTATGAGCCCGAAAGTAAATAGCAGTCGACTGTTTGGGTGTTTCAAATTGAGTCAAATCCAACAAAAGTTACTCGCGCACGAAGTACTTCAAAGCCAATGGTCGCCTGTTTTTTCGGAAAAACTGGACATGTCGCTACTGTACCACTAGAACAACGTAGAACAGTCAATTCTGAATGGTACATAACCATTTGTTTGCCAGTTGTCTTCCAACAAATCAGGAAAACCAACCGCCGAAGACGGATCACTCTTCATCACGACAATGCGAGCTGTCACACATCGGCTCAAACAAATGCATTTTTGAGCACTCAAAACACTGATTTGATGAGTCATCCACCGAATGACTTCTTTTTATTCCCGTACGTAAGAAATAAAATGAGAGGTCAACGTTTTTCGACACCTGAAGAAGCGGTTGATGCGTTCAGAATGCATGTTTTGGAGATACCCCAATCAGAGTGGCAAAAGTGCTTCGGCAATTGGTTCAAACGCATGCAAAAGTGTATAGATCTTAATGGGGAATATTCTGAAAAACAATTAAGCTTTTTCGATGATTAATATTTGTTTTTGTTCTCTTAGCCCGATATATAGAAGGCAACCCTCGTATAACTATTATCGCAGATTGCAACAGTAAATCTTGCTGCTCTATTCTTACTTCCCTTCTTTTTACTTCTTTTTTCTTGTACTTTTTAGTTTCTTTTGTTTCTTTATTTTCTTGAGTTACTATAACCTAATTGTTAGTTATGAACTTGTATAATTGTACTAAAAAAGACCATGTCTTAATGTACTTTACCAATTTAATAATAAATTGAATTGAAATAAATTGAATTAAGTGTTGTCAGCAGCTCGAAAGAGGTGGTGCCGTGAAAAAATAGAGGTGTTCAGCCGGGAATCGAACCTGAACATTCGGCGTGTGAGTGTCGCACTCTTTTTTTTTTCTAAGTTTAAAAATATATTTTGTATTTATCAGTTAATTTTCTTACATCTAGACAAAATACTTAACTAGTTTATAATTTATTTAAAACTTACAAATCTATCTTAGTGGCCCTAGACGGGCACTCTAAGGTTATCTGTTTTTACTTTCTATTGCTTTTCAGCTTCGTGATATTATTGTTTGTAAATGTTTACAGTATTGACTTAATTCTAGATAGCTTAATACTAAGAAAACTTGTATAAAAAAACTTAGAAACTAATTTCTATTTTTGCCTTAACCTAATTAAAACACTTAACTTACATACAACTATCTTAATCTAATTAAATTAACAAATATTTTTTTTGTGATATTATAATTTATACATAATCCTAACTTATTCTACCTTATCCTAAATGTAAGTTGTCCGTAGGACCAATATCGGCTTCAGCTTACGACAGCTGGGCCATCAGATGTGGCTCTAGCCACCAGTAAAAATGCCTATCCCTTTCCCGATCGTTAATGTCGCGAATAGGGATGGATGTGCTGAACCGAATATCACCCGGATTTGCGGTTCCTACGTTGCTCTCGTAAAGCTGCCGCTTGTCCACCGTCCATCTAATGACATGGTAGAGAAGTGGACATCCCTGAGTGTCGCACTCTGCCCACTACGCCACTGTTGCCTAAGTATTTGGAGAATATTTAAAAGAAGAGCTTGTACAATATATTATTTGAAATTTCGTCGGGAAGACACCAAGCAAGCTATGAACACCACTTTACTCTGACCTTAAGAAGACTCCTTTTTTAAGTCACTCCATAAACATTTTAACTTCCTTATTTACAATCACTTGCAGTACATATTCAGAGGCCGTGGACTCACCGCCCGAAACTGTTCGGAGGATGTCTGGAAGAGTACTTGAGAGCAACTAAGGAGCCAATCCCCCTCATAATGCGCAGCTGTATAAGAGTCATAAATGCTTTCGGTAGGTTGCGCATTTTAATGCATTCTACATTTGTGAGCATGTGTTCCATGACCCACCAGGTTTGCAAAGTCAAGGAATATTTCGAGTATCCGGTTCACAAGTTGAGATTCTCAATTTTCGAGATAGTTTCGAACGCGGTGAAGATCCTCTGGCAGGAGCCACAGACGCATCTGATATGAACTCAGTTGCTGGTGTATTGAAACTCTACCTTAGGGAGCTGCATGAACCTCTATTTCCCAGCAAGTATTTCGATATTTTCTTGTCACTTATTGGTAAGTATGAAAAAATCCCCAAAAAGTGAAAACTCATGTGTTTGTTTTTCCAGAAAAGGAATCAAAATACGAGGTGGTTATTGGGATGAGGAATTTCTTAAAGAACATTGCAAAACCAACACTTATTGTGATGCGCTATTTGTTCTCTTTTTTGAATCAGTAAGTAAACGCTGCATATAGGCAAACTTTGATTGCGCATTTTTATATTTGAACACATTTTTAAACTCTATTTTGAAAAATATTGAACTCTGCTCTTGCCATCATACACACATTTCCCCGTTGTTGCGAAGTTTAAGAATTTTTTGGGGCAGCGATAAAAGTTACAGAATTGCAAACATATCACGATTTTTTTTACAAGATCAATAAATGATCAGTAAATAAGATTTTTTCTATTTTCAATAAAATTTAAATCACCCCTTTAAAATCGGACAACTCTCTTACGAATGCAAATGCCGTGTTGTACACTTGGTATAATATTGTTAGCTTTTCTGACTGCAAATCGGGGTTAAAGTATTCGCAGATCTTATGTTCTTCCTCCTCTACACAACTTTTATTAAGTCTAGAGCTCTTCAACATTGATTGGCACTACAGTGCGGAGTGGACCCAGGCCTCTACCAACATGGCTCTCCATCTTGTACGATTTCTAGCCAGCTGCTTCCAATTACGCACTTCATGTCGGTTGAGGTCCTTCTCCACCTCCACTCGTGTGCGCCATTTCAGCCTAAGCCTTCCTCTGCTTCGTTGTCCCAATGGCTCTGATTGGAAGACTTTTCCAATCAGCCTAGCCACAGCGCATGTCGCTGTACAGCAAATAAAGTTCTTCGTTAAACGTACCCCTCTGAATGTCATCGACGCAACAGGACCAAAACTTTTTTCTCAAAAAGACCTAGAAGGAATTCCCTAGTCGTTCGTTCTTGGAAACGAACCAAGAACGAAGTACCGACCAAGCTGCTTTATAATTAATTAATTGGATGGCGCGACAGTCCACAGGAGGACGACCTAGGTCCAGCTCATCAACTACTCATGTTGTGCGCGATATTGTTCTTTCACGAGTAGAATGAACCTACAATTTTTTGCCGACTCCGAACAGCGAAGTTTGAGAAGCTTTCTTAGACAGTTATTACTCTTTGAGTGTTGTCAGCAACTCCAATGAGGTGGTTCCGTGAAAATTTCGAGGTGTTCAACCGGGAATCGAACCTAGACCCTTCTGCGTGTGAGTGTCGCACTCTACCCTACCTTTGGAGCGCCAACAATTATTATTATTAAGTTAAATTTAAGAAAATAAGCTAATTTCTAGTATTTACCTACAATTTAAACTCACTCATTCCAAATGAAAATTTAATAACTTTACGCTAAAACAAGAAACAAAAAATATAAATTATAAATTATTGTACGTATATGCTAATTTGTAATCCTTTCTGTTTCATTTTCTAGTTTGTCGGAGTACGCAGGTGAAAATATGATGGACGCATTTAATTTGGCCGTTTCGTTTGGTCCTACCCTTATGCCAGCTCCGTCGGATAAGAAACAAGTTCAATACCAAACTCAATTAAATGAGCTAATAAAAGTCCTCATTGTCTATTATAAGGAAGTCTTCCCCAAGGATTTAGGGGGTCCAGAGTATGAGAAGTGCATGTCTGAAGATTTGTCTCGTTAACGATTTATATTTATTGTATACTATAATGATATTAAAATTTTTTTTGTACTTATTTCGGTACAGATAGTATTTTATTTTTGAAAGAAGTGATTGCGCTTGGGCCTATTAGCATTAAATCGAGGGAATTAAAATTCATCAGTTTCCTTCAATTTAGAATTAAAATTCTAAGTTAACCAATCCGCGAACCTGAAATGCATGCACAATCTGTTGAAAGAGAACAAGATCGTATTAAATTTGTAACAAATCGCAACAAAAGAAAGAAACTTGTTTTTTCATCCTCTGGGCTTTACCGTCCCAGTTCCCAAATCTCACGTATCAGAGATTCCCTCAACTCATTCTCTCAACAAACTAAAGCTAACAAACTGATTAAAGCGAATACGTTGAAGTCTACCACTCTAGTATGCCTAGGTGGTGTCTTTCTTGTTGGTGACCTTTCTCCGAAAGTTATAAATGACAATGTAATCCCTATTGAAAATGACGTAATGTATCTTGAATTGCACATCAACTCCTCTTTGACCTACTGTAATGCAGTAAGGAATTCAATCAAATATATTTATGCTGGGTTGTGGTGCTTATAAGATTCAGCTTGCTTACTAAGTGAATCAATCAAGAGAGGAGCTGTTGCTGTCTTATTTTACTTACGTAGCTTTAGTTAGTTAGTAATGTAAAGAACTCCGTCTCGTCTTCAATTCCAACGGTCATTTGCAATGACATTCCAGCTGTTAGCTCTTTGGACAAAGCAAATCTGTTAGCTGCACATTCGGCATCCAGCTCAACGCATCCAAATTGTGCTTTGTCTGAGCCTGAATTTGAGAGCGTACATTTTTTCATGGGACAAGTCCATTTTCGCACTCGTACATTTGCAAGAGTATTTAAAGATCTAAAAATGCACAAATCTGCTGGCCCGGAAGAATCCCCCCGTTCTTCTGAAGAGGTATTCTCGTAGGCTCGCTGCGTAACACATTTCCATTTTGCTCTATTTTTTCCATTTGTTCTACTTTTTAGGGTTCTTTCCGAGGAAGTGGAAAACAGCATTTGTCCAGCCAGTTCCTAAAAAAGTCGAACCATCAACAGCCGCCTCCTACCGACCCATAGCGCATACTTCTCTACTTTCCAAGGTCATGGAAACTCAGATAAGTCGTCAGCTTATGGAATATCTTAAAACCCGGAAGCTTCTTAATGACCAGCAGAATGGCTTCCGCAGCAACAAGTCCACTGGTCATTTGATGGCATATCTCACCGAAAAATGGAACCAGTCTTTGCATAAAGTAGGAGAAAGCAAGATCGTTGCGCTTGATGTTTCAAAAGCATTTGACAGAGTCCGGCATCAGGCTCTTTTGTCGAGAATGCGTGCTTTTGGCGTCGATGAATCTCTTCTTCAATGGATTAGAAATTACCCTTCGAACCGTTCAATATAAGTTTGTTTGATGAGTTCAAAGCTGATATTCCCTATATTAACATTGGTGTTCCCCAGGACTCCGTTTTGTCTCCGCCGCTCTTCCTCATTTTTCTAATTCTAATTCAACTCACTCCTTCGCTGATGACAGCACTCTCAGCTTTCCATATTCGTTCCTCGGATCTCGACCCGCCTCTTCGACCATAGACTTGGAAAAGCAGCGTATGTTAAATTCATTAAATTTCGATCTTGACAGCACAATTGATTGGGGTAAAAAGAATAGAGTGGAATTTTATGATTCCAAAACGCAATGCTGTCTACTGTCACTCAAGCGTTCTCAAATAACCAGTCATTATCTATGAATGGCTCCTGCGTTGTTGAATCGGAACGACTTTCCATCCTCGGTATGTGTATCAATTCAACACTTTCAAATTATCACATATTCGAGATCACCAGAAATGCAGCGAAATGTGGAGGTTTCTTAAGGCGATGCATGAAATATTTCACCCGCTTTTAACCTTTGCAACAATATATGAGGCGTACATCCACCCAAAGCTTGAGTATAACGCTCCTTAGACCTCTCTGCACCTACTAGATACCAACAGCGAGCGATACAACTTATTGGTAATTTTCGTCGTTTGGAGTCGGCAAAAAAAAAAACTATAGGTCCCTTCTACTCGTGAGAGAACAGTAGTGCGCACAACACGAGTAGTTGATGAGCAAGCTGGTCCCCCTTTGGACTGTAGCGCCAACAATTATTATTATTATTAATAATAATGCTGCGAAGTCAATCGACTCGCTAGAAATGTTGCGTCTCTATCACAATTTTTTCGCTATTTCAACAAAAAATACTCTGATGAATTAGCCAGCTGTATTCCTCTCCTTCAAGAATTCACCCGATTGCTCACCCGTTCATCCTAAAGCCCACCATCGGGCGTACATTAGACTAAGAGATTCATTCTTCAGCAGCACCACATGGATATGGAATGCTCTTCCCAGCCCAACTTTTCTCCCCCATTACAATTCACAGGCATTTAAAACCAATGAGCATCTATACCTTCTTTCCCTCTCTTCCTCTATACGAGGGTTGTCGGTGTTTTGAGTGCTCAAAAATGCAGTTGTTTGAGCCGATGTGTGAGAGCTCGCATTGTCGTGGTGAAGAGTGATCCGTCTTCGGCGGTTGGTTTTCCTGATTTCCTGGAAGACAACTGACAAACAAATGGTTATGTACCATTCAGAATTGACTGTTCTACGTTGTTCTAGTGGTACGGTTGCGACATGTCCAGTTTTTCCGAAAAAACAAGCGACCATTTGCTTGGAAGTGCTTCGTGCGCGAGCAACTTTTGTTGGATTTGGCTCAATTTGAAACACCCATACAGTCGACTTCTGTTTACTTTCGAGCTCATACGCGTAAATCCACGATTCATCACCTGTCACGATGTCATAAACGTGTTTCGAAGCACCGCGATCGTATTTTTGCAGCATTTCTTTTGACCAATCGACACGAGCCTTTTTTTGAGCGATTAACAAATTTTGAGGGATCCAACACGAACAAATTTTTTTGACGGTCAAATGTTCATGCAATATGGTTCAAATTGATAATTTGTTGTCGGTAGCGATCAGTATTAACGGTTTCACCAGGTTTTAGGAGCTCGTGGTACAGCACACCTTTCTAGTCCCACCAAAAACACAGCATTGTCTTCTTGCCGAATCGATCTGGTTTTCCAGTCGATGTTGATGGTTGTCCCAGATTAACCCATGATTTTTTCCGTTTAGGATTCTTAAAATAAATCCATTTTTCATCGCCAGTAACAATCCGATGCAAAACCGATTTTCTTTCGTGTCTTTGAAGCAAAATTTCACAAGTGTTTTTTCGGTTTTCCATCTGTCTTTCATTCATGTGGCACCCATTTTCCACACTATTGGATCTTTCCCAGAGCTTTCAAACGGTCAGATATTGTTTGTTGTGCAACATTTAACATTGCTGCCATTTGCTTTTGACTCCAATATCGTTTGCAATTCGGCGTCTTCAAACTTTTTTGGTGGTCTTCGACGTTCACATCAACATCATTATTTCTGAACCATTGAAACCATCTTTTGCATGTTGCTTCTAATAGAGCATGATCACCATATGCCTCGACAAGCATTCGACGCGACTCTGCGGTATTTTTCTTCAAATGAAAACAAAAAATTAATGCTTTCCGCAAATCATCACTTTCTGGTACAAAATTCGACATTTTTAACACGATGAAAAAATATTATGTTGTCTATTCAATGACTTGATGTATACTAAATATTTTTCACAGATGTTATAGCAAGGAAACAAAAAAAAAAAAAAAATAAGGCATCGTTCACAACAAATGTTCCCTACCGAGACATTTGTATCTTGACGCTCACTTCATAAGGGTATACCTGGCAAGCATGCAACATTCCTTCCCTCTTAGAATTTAATCGCAATACACGCCTCACTTGTTTACAGTTAAGCCCATCTTCGAACGTGCAGTTCCGTTCCGCACGAATATGGAATGCTCTTTTAGGTTAAACCTTCTTTCTCCTCACAACAATTCACAGGCATTTGAAACCATGTGCAGCGGTTCCCACTTCTCCTCTTTTTCTTCGGTCCGTGCTGTGACCTAAGCCAGGGTTTTTTTTATTTAAATTGGAGCGCGCTATTAAATATGAAAAAATATGTGTAGGCCTGCAGTACTGATTTGTATCAGATGATAATACTTTTTTATATGTTTTTGAATATTGTCTAATTAAATGCTTTATGTTCTAGTTTTTGATTTTACTGCATTTAATTTGCTACACAGGTATAAATTCATTTAGTTACTATTGTGTATGTAGACCTTTGTCCCTAAGTGTATGTCATCACCACATTTGTAGGACAGCGGTGCGGTATATTAAAGACAGTAGTTGAAATAACTCCGCTATTGTTTTAAAAAACTTCTCGATTTTTCGATCAGTCTGTTTAACACTGTAATATTTTAATTGCTAATTATAGTTTGTGTTAAATAGTAGTTATAGTGTGCTTAACTTTTTGTGTAATATATAAAAGAAAATAAAACCCACAAATATTTTCTAGATCATTATGCATTTATTCACAACACAGAGTACAAATAAGTTCTAATTTTCGACTTCGTTTACATTTCAGTGATGTCGGTTTTTCAGTTAACCACAAATTTATCTGTTTCCCATTTTTCATTGTTCATTTATGTTGTATAATACAATTCACTACAGTTCATGTAACTGGAACTTTGACGTGTTCTTTTTCTTCCTCTTTTTGCCGTTTTATTTAAGATATTCTCTGTTCCTAGATATGTCATAGCTCAACAATCGGCATCAAACCTCTGCACCTTACGGTCTCTCTCCGCCTCAATTAACATCTTCGACGTCTCTCTCGTCTCTCTGAGAACCTCAATGGATGTGATGTTACAGCTACTCCTTATAGGTTTCGCATTAGACGTGTGATCTTCAGATTAGTTTTGAACTTAAGCTTTAGCGTTGATGGTACATAGTATGGTCGTTCTTTACAGACTTTTCTTAAGTAAACATGGAATTGAAACTTTAAATTTTTTTATAATAATTTATGTAAAAAAAAGTTGGCATCTCCTTCTCGTTTTTCCATATTTTTGTAAGTTTTAAACTCGAAATATGTGAGAAATATTAAAAAATGAATAGAACATCTACTAGTACGATACAGGCATATCAATTAACATCTCTGTACTCTTCAAAAAATGTACGCATACGGTCATGCACAGGTGTGCATGTGCATGAATCGAAAGTGAATAAAAGGAAAACGCTTTTAGCAAATTTTGACGAAACAACATTTATATAGCATCGATAAATTTTTTCATTCTTTTTTTAGTTTTTTTCTTTGTCTGATTTATCTCTTTAAAAAGGAAAACAGAGTTTGATGAGAGGATTATTCACAAATATACATTTGACACATGATCATTCTTAATATAAGATTCACTAATGAGAATAAAACCCAAAAAAAAATCGATTTTTTGGCTTTTTAGCAACGAATTCTTGCATATGAATCGGTTAAACTAATTTTATTTAATTTTTCATTGCTCATACATCGACCTAGAGGTCAAAGTAGAATTAGTATTGAGATAGATTGTCATAGAGAAAGGTCTAAAGAAGATATTTATATATAAAATGGTGTTATAATACGTTGTATAGCGTTTATTATAATAATATTAGAATTATATCGAGTGTAAAGAGTGCAAAAGGAACATTTTTGAACACAATATTTTGTAATCAATTTGATTATACCATATATTTGAGATCGGCTGCAGATAGAAATAGCAAAAATTAATTAATCAAATTCGATAGAGCTAAATAAATTCATTAATTACTTAAACCTGGAAACACCATAACGTGCGTTCAGTCGAATAAACGTTTCCAATAACACAGAACCACAGACTGATAAATAAAATTAGACTTGGATGTTGTAGAGAAATTCGTTTCTGTCCTAAATTTTCATAAGACTGTTGCCGTTGTAACATATTCAATATTTGAAAATTTTTCCTGATTATTTTCTGAACATTAAAATCATCAGAAGAAACCAAAGAGTGTAAAAGGTGTACGAGGGGTGTTCAATATATTCTCGGTATCGATATGAAGGAAAATGCGAATTCAATTTAAATTGTTTTCATTTTTCAATATAATCCCCTCCTACATCAATGCATTTGTTACATCTTGAGAAAAGCTTTTTTAAATCCTTAAAAACATAAATTTCCTCTTTCTCTGCTTTTCTATTGCCGACTTGAATTCTTCATCATCAGAAAATCTTTTTCCACGAGGACATTTTTTCAAATCCCGAAACAGGAAATAATCACTAGGGGTAAGGTCTGGACTATAAGGTGGGTGTTGGATTTTTTCGAAACAACAATCTCGCGCAGCATCCTTTGAAATTCGCGCCGTGTGAGCAGGAGCGTTGTCATGAAGAAGCAACACACCCGCTGCGAGTTTATTCCGTCTTTTCTTTTCAATTTTCTTCCGCAAATTATGCAAAGTGGAAGCGTAGGATGTGGCGTTGATGGTTTCAACTTTTTTTTGCACTCAATGAGCAAGATTCCCGTTGAGTCCTAAAAAACTGTAGCCATGAGCTTTCCGGCAGACGGAGTGTCTTTGAACTTCTTCGGGGGGTCTGTTAATTTTTTATGCCACTGCATGGACTCTTGTTTGCTTTCAGGGTCATTGTGGTGAACCCATGTTTCGTCCCCAGTAACAATTCGATCCATAACACCGTCCGCGTTCTCACTACACATCTCCAAAAGCTTTCTACAGCATGCGATTCTAACTTTTTCTGAGGCGCTGTGAGCATTCATGGCACCCACCTTGCACTGACCTTTGTAAGGTTAAGATAGTCATGAAGAATGGTGTGAATGGTGCCAGTTGAAAGCTTGGTGATCTCTGCCATAATTTTCGCTTTTATTCGAGCATCCTCAAGAACAAAATTTTCGACTTCTTTGATGCTTTCTTTCGCACAGGACGTAGCCGTTCGTCTTGAATGCTCTTGATCACTTTTTGCAGTTGATAATGAAGGGGCGGAATCCTGGTAAACAGCCACCATCCCTTCATAAATAGGTTTTTTTTTACTTTTTCCTTGCTTTGTGAGAAATTTAATTACAGCGCGATGCTCATTTTACACCATCATCGTCTCAGTTGCCATTATGATTCTGTTTAACTAGAGATAAAACGCGATTTAATACTCCCAATTATATGAAATTTTACATGAATGCATTTAAGTCAATTTAAAGAGTGTCCGAACAAGAACGCAAGATATTTAAGTTTGGCGCCATTCGAATTGTAATTGTTGGACATTTGAACAACTATTATTGTTTGTTAGTAGAAGGTATAAGGTTAATAAAAATGGACCACTACACGAATGAACAACGCATTCTCATTGTGAAATTGTTTTACCAAAATGGTGAAAGTTTTGCGGCTACAGTTCATCTTTAGTGACGAGGCCCATTTCCAGTTTGATGGCTTCGTCAATAGGCAGAATTGTCGCATTTGGGGCGAGGAAAATCCTCGAGTGATTCACGAGAAGCAAATGCATTCTCAACGTGTCACTGTGTGGTGTGGATTTTGGGCTGGAGGAATCATTGGACCTTTGTTTTATGAAAATGAGTCAGGTCAAGCGCAAACAGTCAATGGTGTTCGATATCGAGAAATGACAACCCATTTTTTCGTGCCTAGTGCCTAGAATTGAAGAAATGAATGTAGAGGGAATGTGGTTTCAGCAAGACCTCATCTCATACAGCCAGAGAAACAATTCAATTGATGCATCAGTCATTTCTCGGTTGTGTTATTTCGCGTTTTGGAGACCAGAATTGACCGCATAGATCGTGCGATTTAACACCATTGGTTTTTTTGGGGGTTTTTTGAAGTCAATGGTTTATGCGAATAAGCCGACAACGACTCAAGCCTTAACAATGGAAATTGAACGCTGCATTAATGAAATACCGCAGCATTTATGCATATCATTGAAAATTTCATTAAAAGATCGCGAGTGTGCCAACAAGGCCGCGGCGGCCATCTGACCGATGTATTATTCCACACATAACCTCATCCTGTCTACTTTACGACATAATAAAGAATTCACGATATTTTTTTAAATTTCTGCGTTTTATTTAAAGTTTAAATCTTGCGTTCTTGTTGGGACACCCTATATATATATATATAACCACAGCTTCACTCACATACCGAGAATATATTGAACGTCCCTGTAAGAAAGGTTTAATTGCTTTCTCTCTGACCTTAAAATTGAATAGACATCGTTTTCCTGAAAATTTTGTCAGTAAAAACGCGTAAGGCTCCGTTAA
The DNA here is from genome assembly GCA_955652365.1 of Eristalinus aeneus. Taxonomy (NCBI): domain Eukaryota; kingdom Metazoa; phylum Arthropoda; class Insecta; order Diptera; family Syrphidae; genus Eristalinus; species Eristalinus aeneus. The sequence goes on from OY019131.1 coordinate 53,873,159, forward strand.
TCTGAGTGCCTTTTTACCAAAATGGTAAAAGTCAAATAATTTTAAAAAGGTGAGTAGCAAGAGGTTGCCAGCACGTTTCCGCAGATTGGAAATATTGAATGATAATAGATTGGAATTAGTTTCAGATTTACATATTATGCATAATTGAAAATTATTATACTTAGTTTTGATAATGTTGGAAGTTGGGAAACGTTCTGAAGTATTTTCTTAAATTATTTTAGGTCACGAAAGTGTGATCTGCAACATACAAATTGAGAGCAATAATATGCTAACATTGATAATAAGTAATATTGGTAAAATAGACGAGCAACTAAAGCTTTCACCACTATAATCCAAAAACATAAACATCCCTCAATATTTTGAATTATGTAAAGCAGACTCTACTGTGGGACGGTAGAGTTGGCTTTCAATGGTTGTTTTACCTAAATAAAATATAAAAATTAAAATTAAATTTAAAATTAAAATTAAATACATAGTTTATTTAAATGCTCGTGTACGGCAAGGCACATGCAACGCCTACGAATTCTGATTATGTCTTTCTTTCGGTGGCAAAGTTAAAGACATATGATAACCTTTTCCTAAAGCATTACCAATTATACAACTTAAGTTGAATCCTTAAAAAAAAATTCATTCATTGCCTACGTAACATCTTTTGCAACAGCTTGATAATGGCATTTCGTTCAAAAACTTTATCGCTTGTGGTTAAAGCCAGTTTGTACATAGGAATTTACTGGAAAAACAAGTGGTACCACAAAAAATTTCTTTATAATTACATGACCATCAATTCTATAAGTGCTAGAAATTTCCAAACAAAACAACGATTAACAATAAATATAATTAATAATAATTATACTATAGATCTGTATTTGCATGTAGCTGCTTACACTTTCTTCTTTTTTAAATCTTTGAAGATAAGTTCTTGTAAAATTAACAGAACAGGTTCGAAAAGTTTGCACATAAATACATTACTCTGATAACGCGACAGTGGACATTCCTGTTGAGAATTAAGCTAAGGCATTTGCTTGCTAAGTTTTCAACGGCTCAGATGATAAAAAATGATTTTATTTAAATTTGTTAAACATTGTTTGACGTATACAGAGCCCTTCTAAATTTGGCTTCACATAAGCAAAGTAGTGCCTTGACTTTGAATGCAAGAAAGAATCTGTTTGTTTTAGCTGATATACGAAACACAGTAAAATGAAAAAAATATTGGCAGTTTTGATAAATTTCAATTATAAGCAGTACTTCGTTTGTTTTAATTATTTTTAGCAGGAAGAACTCATTTAACTAATAAACACAATATTAATAAGCTAAGTCATGTGTTAACAACTAACAAAAACAGATAAAAAGAAAAAAACTTTGCAAAAATGCTAATATGAAATATCTCCATTTCGCAAATACAAAGTACTCGTACTCTTTTCAATTAATTAAAAAATGCTTGCTCTCTACAGAGCATTTAATTTTGAAGTTCAATTAAAAGGCGAATACCCATTCAACGAGAAGCCATTAAATTGTTGACCCAGATTACGGAATTATGGAAAAAGTCATTTGTATTAAGTTGAAGAGTCCACTAATAAAGTTGGAAGACAAATTGAGGTTAGGGACGTTTCATTAAAACTTTTGACAGGATTAGTCTGCTGTTCTAAACTTAAGGTATGTTTGTTTTTGAAACAAATTATAGGTAATTTGCTTAATGGGCGTGCAATGGGATACAAAATGGACATGCTATTATGGGAATAATTGTAAACTTTGAATTTCTGGCAAACTATGTATTGAAAAATTTAGTAACCAAAAAACAAAAAAAAAAAAAAATTGTTCCACAAAATTTTACACTCAATAACACTCTACACTTTAATACTCTTTGTTTCTTTAAGATCTATTGGCAGCAACCCATCGGTTGAGCCTTAGCTGTTATAATAAGTATGTTATTAAATGGAAGTTATATGTGAATAAAAATAATCTACAGCTGTAAGCCAAAAGCTACTAGCAGTCTTTAAGTGACTTAACCGATTCATACACTACACATTAGATAATTACATTTCCCATAAATACATACACATACAAATACTGACAGCAAGAAAAACAAAATCAAACACTCGCTCTAAGTGCCTTAATTATGTTACGCTTGCAAGTAAAATTAGTTTCGTCTAACTATCAAATTTGAAAAGTTTAAAATAAAAACTACTCACTCAAATATGTTTGTTTTGTTTTTAACGATTTTTGGTTTCACAAAATCTTTTAAAATCGAATAAAAATTTAAATATCTCTCTTAACATACTAAAGATGTAAGCCAATTGTCGTTCTAATACCAATAATACCCAGTAATACATGTATCCGTACGTATTTTAATTTTAATTCTAAAATAATAAGAATGATACGCGTGTCCGTCGGGCATCACCTTTGGCTCTTCGAGCCATACCGTACTGTCACATGCTGCCCTCGGTGCTGTTCGTCGATCCCTTCGAGTCCATTAATCCCCCAGTTCCGCCCTCGTCGTCCTTGATCGCACCGGAGCCGGTGCGACTCGAAAGTCCAGTGAAATCTAATTTGTACTAAAGAGAAGCAAATGAATAAAATATTAACAGAAGTAATTTGATGAGTTTAATTACGTAATTATATAACAAATGCCGTACACAATACTTTTTATTCCTAAGTTTATTTATTTTTTTTATTTTCTTTGTAACACACATAAGATCAGCCAAAACTCCGAATGCTCCCGACTTGAAAGTCGTGTATATTTGATTTTTCTTGCGAAAAAACACTTGTCTTATATCGGTAGCACCCACTAAAGGAGAAAACATCACACACATGAGTTAAGCCTGGTTAATAACTTCACATTGCTGTAGAGGAACTGAATTAGTTTGACATTTATATTTGACAGGCGAGGGCAAATGTTAGCCAAATATTTATAAGCATTTACGATTAATACGAAACTAGATGCCTTAGCTTAGCAATGGAGGAAGCATGGTTTCAGCAGAGAACAAGGCGCTTTTGAATGAAAGCATGAACTTGAAATTTTTTAACTATGCGTTAATACAGTTATTGGCAATTCAATTTGCTTTTTAATGTTATCTGTCCGATTTGGGAAGTAGCATCTCGAGTTATAGCCTTAAAGCATCCCTATTTGCTAAACAAATTGTACAATTAAAGCTTAATTAAGCATTAAATAACTTAAATTGCAAAACAAAACAAAAAAAAATTAGCAACGTATTCTACAGCTTTTGGCATCTAGTACAAGGTTGAAGAGATTGAGTGAGACAGAAGCACATCTAGATCACGGTTTTTTACTGGGAGTCAACTGCTTGTCAGATTTTGTGGCAATCTATTGAATTATTGCGGTAAACGACACTTTCATGAAATACAGAAAAGTAATGTTCATAATTTACAGTTACCAATAGTCATTTTAAGGATATTTATATACAAAAATAAAATATATCAAATTTCGTGTTTGAAAACAGTCGGCGGAGTATATCGTCGTAGTCGCAATAGTAGCGTTCTAGTTTCAGTTAATCCTCTTAAAACCAAGTTTGTTCTCTTTACGAGGAGGAGTAATCTGACTGGTCCGATTTAACTTGTGCTTAAATGAGTCATCATTCCATTCTCCGATAAAGCTTAATACCGTTATCGTTGATGAAAAAAAAACTTCTTTGAAAAACACACATTGAGACGAAAACCTTTAAGGCGCTATTAGACTTCTGGCAGTGTAAGGAAGTTTTCGGTAAAACCTGGGGCCTATCACACTGTCTGTATGAATGTTCATGATAAGACTTCTTTTCCCCTATGTATCAGCCGTTTGGTGGATTAAGCTTTCGTGCAATTGCGTGACCGCTGCTTTCACCAAGCTTCAAGGAACAGTCCGTCTCGTCTGCACAGGGGGTGTTCCTAGTTCCTAATCTGCTTAGAACTGCTTAACCACCCTCCCCTTGTCATTCACATTATGGGACGCTATCTCCCGATTAAAAAGGAATGGTCTTTGGCTTCAACTCGCACTGGAGCTTCGACGACCTCGCACACCGCATTTGCTATGACACAAGTCTCATGGAAATGGTGTCCGATGCGGGATAACCAACAATTCAGTTGAGTCGTTCATACAAAGTTGACTTTTCTCGTATCCAGAACTGACTCTGGGCAGAAACTGAGCCGGGATTTTAGGAGGGATCTGAAGCGGGAAAAAATGACAACTTTAGAATTCATGGATCTTTAGGTAATTTCGCGTCGGTTTTCCAGGTAACGTTTGCAATCCTAATGACCACAAACTTAGTTCTGAAGAGTAGGTGGAAGTGGCGAAGTTTCTGCTTCTGTAGCGAAAGTCTGCTCAACTCAACCCTTTAACCACTTCCAACTTGATACAGGAATGCAAATTTTCCCTTAATTTATGCAGTAGACTAAATTCGCTAATACTTATCTGAATCTCGGGACATCACGGCATCATGGGAAAGGAGAACTTGTTAGGCAAGGGTCAAAAGATTCATTCGTAGGCCCCGAAACCACATTAGGACTGTCCGTGTTTTGGTTAGGGCTTTTGCCAACGGTTCGGTCTTCCGACAGAACAACCAAGGATGACATGACTTTCCAGGATGCAGGCCAACCAAATCCATGCAAACAAAGGTTAGCATGAAATTTTTTTTTCATTTTTTACTTTCATTTTCATTTTTCATTTTTCATTTTTCATTTTTCATTTTTCATTTTTCATTTTTCATTTTTCATTTTTCATTTTTCATTTTTCATTTTTCATTTTTCATTTTTCATTTTTCATTTTTCATTTTTCATTTTTCATTTTTCATTTTTCATTTTTCATTTTTCATTTTTCATTTTTCATTTTTCATTTTTCATTTTTCATTTTTCATTTTTCATTTTTCATTTTTCATTTTTCATTTTTCATTTTTCATTTTTCATTTTTCATTTTTCATTTTGCATTATTCATTTTTTCATTCACCATTTCGTACTGTCTCTAAATAAAGCTTGCTGATTTTTTTTTTTTTTTATAATTGACGCGTGCAAAAGGGGTTGCGAGTACCCTTAAGTGACCGGATCAAGTCACAGCACGGGCCGAAGGTATAGAGGAAGAGAGGGAGAGGAGATACCGATGCACATTGGTTTTAAATGCCTGTGGATTGTAATGAGGAGGAAAAATCGAGCTGGGAAGAGCATTCCAGATTCGTGTAGTGCGGCTAAAGAACGAGTCTCTGAATTTGACTGTACGTCCGAAAGAGGGCTTGAGGGTGAATTGGTGGGCATTCCTAGCGAGGCGTGTATTGCGGGTGAATTCTTGAAAGGGAGGAATGCAACTGGCTAATTCATCTGAGCATTTTTTGTTAAAATAGCGATAAAAGAGTGACAACGACGCGACATTACGTCGGTGTTCTAACGAGTCAATCGACTTCGCAATATTACTGTCACCTATAAGTTTTATCGCTCGCTTTTGAATTCTATCCAGCAGGTGCAGGGAGGTCTTAGGAGCACCTGACCAGATAGGAGCGTTATACTCAAGTTTTGGGCGTATGTAGGCCTTGTATATTGTAGCCAGATCAGAAGGGGTGAAGTACTTCTTGCATCGTTTAAGGAAGCCTAGACATTTCGCAGCATTTTTGGCGACCTCAAATATGTGATCGTTCCAACTAATTGTTGGGTTGATACACATACCGAGGATGGAAAGTCTTTCGGTTTCAACAACACAAGTGCCGTCCATGGATAACGGCTGATTATTTTGTGATCGCTTTAACGACAGTAGACAGCACTGTGTTTTGGAAGCATTAAATTCCACTCTATTCTTATTTCCCCAATCGATTATGCTGTCAAGGTCGGAATTTAATGTGCTTAACATACGCTGCCGTTCCGAGTCTAAGGCCGAAGTTGAGGGACGTGAGCCAAGGAACGAATATGAAAAGCTGAGGGTACTGTCATCAGCGAAGGAATGAATAGGATTAGAAGTAACAGACAAGAGATCATTTATAAAAATGAGAAAGAGTGTCGGAGACAAAACAGAGCCCTGGGGAACACCAGCATTAATATAGTGGATATCAGACTTGAATCCATCCAAAACGACTTGTATTGAACGATTCGAAAGGTAATTTCTAATCCATTGAAGAAGAGACTCATCGATCCCAAAAGCACGCATTTTCGACAAAAGAGCCTGATGCCAGACCCTGTCAAATGCCTTTGAAATATCAAGCGCAACAATCTTGCTTTCTCCTAAATTGTGCAAAGATTGGTTCCACTTTTCAGTGAGATATGATGGTACCCTATGCGACGCCTCTAATAATAATGATAATAATTGTTGGCGCTACAGTCCGAAGGGGGGCCAGGGCCTAGCTTGCTCATCAACTGCTCGTGTTGTGTTTTTTTCCGACTCCGAACAGCGAAATTTGAGAAGCTTTCTTAGACAGTTATTACTCTTTGAGTGTTGTCAGCAGCTCGAAAGAGGTGGTGCCGTGAAAAATTTGAAAAATTGGTGTTGAGATAGGAATCGAATCTAGACTCTTTTGCGTGTGAGCGTCGCACGCTACCAACTACACCACGGCGGCCACATGTGACGCCTCTAGAAAAGGGTAATACACTGCGAAGCACTTCCTCTGTCAATATCCGCGTCTTTGCTCGTATCAGGTGGCAGCTATTTGGCGCTGAAGTGGTAGGAGCTAACAACATAGACTACATTGCAGAAGCGCTTGCTAGTTTGTCCCACAGAAGACCAAGAAATTACATTAAATGTAGGTTAGTACCTAATACAATGAACCAGTTTTCGATTCTAAACTCTCCAGTGCAGTGTTGCAAAAAAACTTGACGTAAATATTTACAAAAATGAAACATTTGTCGTTGATATATAAAGTGAATTTCACATCTGAATATTCATTAAGATTTGAGGCACTCATCCTAAGTTTAAGTTGGAGACTATTCAAATCGCAAGACAAAATTGGAAGCTGCAACTTTGTTTTAAGCGCACAAAATTGGTCTAAGGTGGAAAAAAAAGAAACTCATAAATAAGTAATTAAAAAAATATCTCAATCTTTTATGTAGAGATGCCGATATATTAAAATTTAAATTATTTTGTGGCTCCCGAGGTACAGTGGATAAGTGAGTTCATTTCTACGAGCTACGTCCCAAACCTGGTTTCTTAAAAAAGGAAACCTCTTACTCTTTTTAATGATCCAAACCTCTCATGGCGTGCACTGCGCCAAAATAAACTCCCAAAACGAGTTGTTGGAATTTTCTTACGCATTGTGGTCTATTTTTGTCTGCAATAAAAATTTTCTACGACAGATGACGTTCATGCCTTCATTGTTTTTTGACGTGTCAAATAAATTTTTGTACATCAATTTAGCAATATATTTTAGTCCACAAAATACTAAAATTTTCAAATATTTTATTCTTGCTGAATTTGTTGAAATCATAATTTACTAAACAATTTAAAACAAATTTATAAACTTACAACAATTATAGATAAATAGTTATAACATCAGACCTTCCTATTTCGGAGGCTTTGAAAATATTAACTTAGATACAGTAGCACCAAGCCAAACTCGGATATTTACTCAATAACTCAATGGAAGGCCAATAATTAACCAACAAAAAAAAGAAAACGAAATCCAGAATTACTTTTAAGGAATACATATATTCATTTGTTATTTAGCCAAATTTTATAAACAAATTCAATTACTAAAAAAATATAACAGTTTATCTTGGGGAATTAAAAAAAACAAGGAACAAGTCAAAGGCGGACGGCTCAGAAAAATGTCTGTCAAATAAATTGTAGTTATTGATCGCAATACTTGCTACTTATGTTCTTTAGTGGAAGTCAGTACACTTTTGAAAAACGAAACAAATAAAAATGGGAAGACAAAATGGTCAAACTTCTCTGTAAGTAAAAACTTAATAATAAAGCATCCAGAAAACGGAATATTTGGGAAAGATGTTGCGAAAATCGTTGATAAAAGTCGGTCCAAGGTTCAGGATATAATTAAACGGCTTCTGTCCAATAATCAGATAGAAAGCAAGCGGAAAAAATCGCACAATAAAATTTTCAACGAGGTAGATATACGTTTTTTTTTTGGGGGGCATGGGCCTATGCACGCGAGGTAACGTCGTTGATTGCGCTCAACATGGCGAGCTGCCAAGGCAATCCTCGTTAGTGCACAGGTCAAGTTGACATACAGCCTCCACTTGGCGCCCCCTGGATAGCCATCACAACACCCGTTGTATGGTGAACTAATGTATGCAGCGACCTCCTCTGCCCGAGGATTTAAATAATGGGCCTGGCCTACCAGTCTGTGGGTTGTGCGTGAGGGTAACTTCCTTACCACGTAAAAATAGAATAGTTCAGAGAAACCGATATGCCTCGGATAAGGACGGATTAACTGTTGACGACCCCAGCAAACGTTTAAAGGACAACGATTTTCGGTTTTGCACGTGGAATGTGAGGTCCCTTAACAGGCCACGTGGAGCCGAACAACTTGCGGAGGTCCTTGACAGCTACAAAGCTGACATAACCGCCATCCAGGAAGTGCGATGGGATGGGCCTGGCATAAAAGCGATGAAGAACTGCGATATCTACTACAGCAATTGCTATAGAGAGAGAAGGCAGCGCTTATTCGGATGCGGATTTGTTGTTCGAGGCAGACTTAGGCAAAAAGTCTTGAGCTACGACCCAGTCAGCGAGCGCCTCATGACAATCCGCATCAAGGTTAAATTCGGGAACATCAGCCTAATATGCGCTCACGCCCCGACAGAGGAGAAGGATGACAACATCAAGGATGACTTCTATGATCTCCTAGAAAGAACATACGATCGATGCCCCAGCTATGACACCAAGATCGTTCTAGGAGATTTCAACGCTCAGCTGGGAAAGGAGGACATCTTTGCTGGAGTCATCGGTAAACACAGCCTGCACGACAACACATCCGGAAACGGACTCAGGCTGTTGGACTTCGCCTCGGGGCGAAACCTCTCTGTGGCTAGCACGCGGTTCCCACACCTGAACATTCACAAAGGAACCTGGCGATCTCCTGATCAATCAACCGTCAACCAGATTGATCACGTTGCGATCGACGTCAGACACTCCTCCAGTATTCTCGATGTCTGAACCTTCCGAGGTGCAAACATTGACTCGGATCATCACCTTGTTGTAGCCAAGGTAAGAACCCGGATATCGAGAGAGCAACGGAGTCGAGAAAGGCCAAAACGGTTTGACGTCGAAAAGCTACAATCGCAGCTGATTGCTGGGAACTTTGCCGACCAAGTCTCCCGGAAACTCGCTCAGAGTTCGACGCTTCCTGCACTAAGCATAGAAGAAGAATGGAAACGTTGTCAAGAAGCCATCAAAGAAGCTGCCACTGATGTGCTGGGTTTCATGTCACCACCCAGAAGGAACCCATGGTTTGACGACGAGTGCAGGCAAGCGCACGCAGCTAAACAAGACGCCTACAAGGCGACGCTGCATCGAACAACGCGAGCTGTTCGTGAACTCTACGAACAGAGAAGAAGGGAAGAGCACCGGCTTCTCAGAAGGAAGAAGAAGGAGCATGAGAAGCGCGCGGTCGAGGAAATGGAAAGGTTCTTTGGCAGGAATGAAGTCCGAAAGTTTTACCGAAAGGTAAAACAGCTATCCGGGGGATACAAGGTTCGGACCAAGGCCTGCCGGGACCAAAATGGACAACTAGTAGTAGAGTCGCAGTCTGTGCTGAGAATCTGGAAGGATCATTTCTGCAGACTCCTAAAAGGCGATGACGACCCAAATCCCGCTGTTAGGCAGAATGTTCCACTCAATTTGGACGATGATAGACAAGCATTCCGTCCCCCCGACTTAGACGAGGTGAAGATAGCAATATCCAAGCTAAAGTCGAACAAAGCTGCTGGAGCGGACGGACTGTCCGCAGAACTATTTAAAGCAGCTGGAGATGACCTGGTTGGGCGCATGCACCAGCTCATCTGTAAGATATGGTCGGAGGAAAGCATGCCCGATGAGTGGAATCTCAGCGTCGTTTGCCCGGTCCACAAAAAAGGAGACCCCTTTGACTGCGCCAACTACAGAGGGATTAGTCTCCTGAACATCGCATACAAGATCCTCTCTGCCGTATTGTGTGAGCGTCTGAAACCATTTGTCCATGACCTGATAGGTCCCTATCAGTGTGGTTTCAGACCAGGGAAGTCCACAATAGACCAGATCTTCACATTACGGCAGATCCTGGAAAAGACCCAAGAAATGCAAATTGACACCCACCACCTATTCGTCGATTTCAAGGCTGCATATGACAGTGTGCATAGAGACGAGCTATACAGTGCCATGTCTAGTTTTGGCATTCCTACCAAACTCGTCAGATTGTGTAGGATGACGATGGAGAACTCTCGCTGCTCCGTCAAGGTCGGTACCGAACTCACCGAGACCTTCAATGTCAAAAAAGGTTTTAGACAAGGCGACGCACTGTCATGTGACTTCTTTAACATCATCCTCGAGAAGATCGTGAGTAACTCACAAGTCAACACCAGAGGCACGATCTTCCAGAAGTCAGTTCAATTGTTAGCTTACGCTGATGACATTGACGTGATTGGACGAACACAGCGAGCCGTCAATGAGGCGTTTGCTGGCATTGAAGCGGAAGCGGCGGAGAGGTCAACGTTTTTCGACACCTGAAGAAGCGGTTGATGCGTTCAGAATGCATGGTTTGGAGATACCTCAATCAGAGTGGCAAATGTGCTTCGACAATTGGTTTCAACGCGTGCAAAAGTGTATAGATCTTAATGGGGAATATTTTGAAAAACAATTAAGCTATTTTCGATGATTAATATTTGTTTTTGTTCTCTAGTCCTGAAATATAAGAGGCAACCCTCGTTTGTATTATTTAAAACTATTTCTGAATTTCGTCTACTTCTTTTCCTAGGTTAACCTTCAATTGTGTTGTTGATTAGGTGGCCGAATTTGGCTTGGAGGCATTGTAAGTTTTTAGTTCGATGTGAAGTGCTGCCCAAAGCACTATGGCCAAAGATATAGAGTTTATATAGTAACATTATGCCTATTGATTTCACTTAGATAAACAGGGCACCATCACGAGCTATTATAATATATTGTTCATATGCGGAGGCGTTCTACAGTTTATTGTCTACTCCGAATGTGGGATTTTAGAAGCTTTATATATATAATTGGAAGTGGAGCCGTGAAAAAAAGAATGAGAACGTTTATCTAAAGTTTTAACACAGTGCCTTGAAATGAGAAACAAACATTTAAAATTGCTTCATTTAAAAAAAAAAAATACAATTCATTAACGAAATTTTGAAAAAAAAGAGAAACAAATACAAAATCAAGATGCCTTAATTTTTCTTGAAAATTTAAATTGAGTTAACAATTTGTGGTGTAGTCTTTTATAGGATGATAGACGTGGGTGAATCGTTGAAAATAGCGTATTTGTTGGGTAATACTGTCAACGGGGTGACTACGACCAATGGAAACTATGTTTCCTACGCGAATTCATCATGTACAATAATGGTGGTGTGTTTTTTATATCCATTCGGAAAAATCATACGAACATGATAGTCGCTAAAATAGAGATTTTCTTATTTTTCCCAACTGTTGGATGCAATGTGAAGCCCATTGCATGCATATATTACTTGATACTTAATGCTCTCGGTTCGCAGAGCTTTAATACCCTTATTAAGGTCTACAAATACCACCTTCCAAGAGTCAGTTCAATTCCTTGATTACGCGGACGACATTGACGTGATTGGACGAACACAGCGAGCCGTCAATGAGGCGTCTTTTGGCATTGAAGCGGAAGCGACTAAAATGGCGGTTAATTAAAGCAAAACGAATGCTGTCATCAAGGAAGGACACATGACATCGACGTCTCGGACAGAGCGTCACACTAGGTAGCAGAAACTTTAAGGTGGTCAAGGACTTCGTCTACCTCGGCTCCGCGGTAAACAGGGACAACAACATCAGTACCGAAATCAAACGCAGAATCACTCTTGCCAACCGCTGTTTCTTTGGGCTCAAGAGGCAATTGAGTAATAAAGCCCTCTCTCGAAGGACTAAGCTGGTTTTATATAACAGCTTGATCATCCCCGTCCTACTATATGGCGCAGAATCTTGGACGTTAGCAAAGGCGGATGAGGAAGCCCTTAGTCTTTTTGAGAGAAAAGTTTTGCGTGCGATTTTTGGTCCTGTTTGCGTTGATGGCATCTGGAGGAGAAGATTTAATGACGAACTCTATAGGCTGTACAGCGACATGCGCCTGGTTAAGCGTCTACGGATACAACGCTTAAGATGGCTAGGCCATGTAGAGCGTATGGACACCACTGCTCCGGCCCGAAAAGTCTTTGAATCCGAGCCATTGGGACAACGCAACAGAGGACGGCCTAGACTGAAGTGGCGCACACAAGTGGAGAAGGACCTCAACCAACTTGGAGTGCGCAACTGGAGACAGCTGGCGAAAGATCGTGCTGGCTGGAGAGGCATGTTGGTTGAGGCCCACGTCCACCCCGGACTGTAGCGCCACAACAAGAAGAAGAAGTTGTGTCTTCGCATAGGCTGATTTAGTTTTAAGACGTTTAATAACAACGAAAAACACAACAAAAGAAAAAAAAAAGAAAAAAAATGAAAGAAAAATAAAAACAGATGCACAATGGCGTATTAAATATATATGTTAAGCATGTTTATAATATATACGTCCTGGTGGATGCGTACGTATTCTTACGGACATAGTTGCGTAGATATAAGCTTAGTTGTTAAAGAGTTACGTTTAAGGATTTTATTTTTTAAATTTAACTTTTAGTTTTTAGCTAGAATTTAGTCTTAGTCTTAAGTTAGGATAAGTTGAAAAATTGTTGTCCCAAGTTTTTCTCTTTTCTTGGGTAAATGTTAGAATTAACAATGAATTAAAAACAACAAAAAATTTATAAGGAAGCCGAAAGGTTGAAAGAAAATAAATTACTCCTAGGTTAGCTTAGAGCACCTGTTAAGAGTCAGTCAGTTAGAATTAAGATCAGTAGATTAGATTAATAAGCTAGTTTAAGTATTTTCGTCTAGAATATAAGAAAAAGAAGAAAGAAAAACTAAAAAAAATTTCATCAAAAAAAAACAAGTAGGAATGTTATTCGAAGAGCGCATTTGAGTGAAAGAAGACCCAGGCTGAAGCCACTAATCAGCGATAAACAGGAATAAAGAACAGGGAATTTTTTACTTCATTTAAAGTTGAAAGCAAATGCAATATTTTTAAATCTGATGGCAAACCCTACGTGCGGAAGATTATATTTCGTGGAACGAAAAATGGATTTAAATGTTTACTTCCACATTTTAAAACAACATTTGTTCCTTTCTGTCAGTAAACTTGGTCTTAAGAATCGCTGAAAATTTTATCAAGATAATGACTCCAAGCATAAGATTTATAAGGTACGACCCTGGCTGTTATATAACTGTCCCTATGTTATGAAAACTCCCCCACAAAGTCCAGATATAAAACCTGGTGAGAACTTATGAGAGAACATTGACAAAAAAAAAAAAAAAAAATAGACAACACCAAAATTCTAATAAGATGTGACTGAAAACCGTTCTTCATGAGGAGTGGAATAAAATTGAGCCCAATTTTCGCACAAAGTTGGGTAGTTAGTTAGTTAGTGACTCCCTTTAACTAGTTTTAAAAAAGTAATGATTTAAATTCTTTTTAATTTTTTTTTAATTTTTTTAAAATCATTTTTGAATTTTTTTATGATTTCCGTAAGATATAGTTATGTTTTTTTTTAAATAATTGAATTTGCTTATAAAATTTGGTGAAATAACAAATGAGTATAATAAAAATAATAATTGGATGGCGCGACAGTCTACAGAGAGACCAGGGCCTAGCTTGCTCATCAACTAATAGTGTTGTGCGCGCTACTGTTCTCCCAAGAGTAGAAGGGACCTACAGTGTTTTGCCGACTTCGAATGGCGAAGTTTGCAACGCTATTTTCATAGATAGTTATTTCTCTTTGAGGGTTGTCAGTAGTTCGAAAGAGATGATGCCATGAAAAATTCGAGGTGTACAGCCAGGAATTGAACCCTGACTTTCGGCGTCTGAGTGTCGCCCACTACCCACTACGCCACAGCAGCCACAACGAATGAATATACGTAGGTTGCCTTTTATATTTCGGGATTGGGCAACCCTAGTGTTGCAATCTGGCAACTGCAGCTCTATCGTAAAGTTTGACATTTTTGAGGTTATACGTTTTAGAACGTTTTGACATACGAGCGCTATTGTGTTGTTTACAGTAACTTAAAAGATTCATTTCGCCCAAAAAATGGAATTAAATCGTGAAAATTTTCTTGCGATTATTTTTTACAACTTTTGCGTGAATTAACTCAACAACAGTGTATCGATGAACTTAATTCAATTTTTGGCAATGAAGCTCCATCAAGGAACAGTGTTTTTCGATGGTATGGTGAATTCAACTTAAGTTGTAGTTCACTCCAAGACGAATTTCGTGAAGCTCGTCCAAAATCAGTTGTTGTTCCGGAAACCATTAATGATGTGCGCCAATTAATGTCGCAAGATCGTCATGTGACCTATCGTGAGATTGAGACAACTTCAAGCAATAGTTGGACCAGAATAGATTCAATATTGCATGAACATTTGACCGTCAAAAAATTTTTGTTCGTGTTGGATCCCACACAATTTATCAATCGCTCAAAATAAGGCTCGTGTCAATTGGTCAAAAGAAATGCTTCAAAAATATGATCGCGGTGCTTCGAAATACGTCTGTAACATCGTGAGAAGTGATGAATCGTGAATTTATTCGTATGAGCCCGAAAGTAAACAGCAGTCGACTGTATGGGTGTTTCAAATTGAGCCAAATCCAACAAAAGTTGCTCGCGCACGAAGCACTTCCAAGCAAATGGTCGTCTGTTTTTTCGGAAAAACCGAACACGTCGCAACCGTACTACTAGAACAAGGAAGAGCAGTCAATTCTGAGTGGTACATAGATTTGTCTGCCAGTTGTCTTCCAAGAAATCAGGAAAACCAACCGCCGAAGACGGATCGCTCTTCACCACGACAATGCGAGCTGTCACACATCGGCTCAAACAACTGCATTTTTGAGCACTCAAAACACCGATTTGATGAGTCATCCGCCGTATAGTCCTGACTTGGCACCGAATGACTTCTTTTTATTCCCGTACGTAAAAAATAAAATGAGAGGTCAACGTTTTTCGACACCTGAAGAAGCGGTTGATGCGTTCAGAATGCATGGTTTGGAGATACCTCAATCAGAGTGGCAAATGTGCTTCGACAATTGGTTTCAACGCGTGCAAAAGTGTATAGATCTTAATGGGGAATATTTTGAAAAACAATTAAGCTATTTTCGATGATTAATATTTGTTTTTGTTCTCTAGTCCTGAAATATAAGAGGCAACCCTCGTTTGTATTATTTAAAACTATTTCTGAATTTCGTCTACTTCTTTTCCTAGGTTAACCTTCAATTGTGTTGTTGATTAGGTGGCCGAATTTGGCTTGGAGGCATTGTAAGTTTTTAGTTCGATGTGAAGTGCTGCCCAAAGCACTATGGCCAAAGATATAGAGTTTATATAGTAACATTATGCCTATTGATTTCACTTAGATAAACAGGGCACCATCACGAGCTATTATAATATATTGTTCATATGCGGAGGCGTTCTACAGTTTATTGTCTACTCCGAATGTGGGATTTTAGAAGCTTTATATATATAATTGGAAGTGGAGCCGTGAAAAAAAGAATGAGAACGTTTATCTAAAGTTTTAACACAGTGCCTTGAAATGAGAAACAAACATTTAAAATTGCTTCATTTAAAAAAAAAAAATACAATTCATTAACGAAATTTTGAAAAAAAAGAGAAACAAATACAAAATCAAGATGCCTTAATTTTTCTTGAAAATTTAAATTGAGTTAACAATTTGTGGTGTAGTCTTTTATAGGATGATAGACGTGGGTGAATCGTTGAAAATAGCGTATTTGTTGGGTAATACTGTCAACGGGGTGACTACGACCAATGGAAACTATGTTTCCTACGCGAATTCATCATGTACAATAATGGTGGTGTGTTTTTTATATCCATTCGGAAAAATCATACGAACATGATAGTCGCTAAAATAGAGATTTTCTTATTTTTCCCAACTGTTGGATGCAATGTGAAGCCCATTGCATGCATATATTACTTGATACTTAATGCTCTCGGTTCGCAGAGCTTTAATACCCTTATTAAGGTCTACAAATACCACCTTCCAAGAGTCAGTTCAATTCCTTGATTACGCGGACGACATTGACGTGATTGGACGAACACAGCGAGCCGTCAATGAGGCGTCTTTTGGCATTGAAGCGGAAGCGACTAAAATGGCGGTTAATTAAAGCAAAACGAATGCTGTCATCAAGGAAGGACACATGACATCGACGTCTCGGACAGAGCGTCACACTAGGTAGCAGAAACTTTAAGGTGGTCAAGGACTTCGTCTACCTCAACTCCGCGGTAAACAGGGACAACAACATCAGTACCGAAATCAAACGCAGAATTACTCTTGCCAATCGCTGTCTATTTTGGGCTGAAGAGGCAATTGAGTAATAAAGCCCTCTCTCGGTGGACTAAGCTCACTTTATATAACAGCTTGATCATCCCAGTCCTAGTCTATGGCGCGGAAATCTGGACGTAACCAAAGGCGAATGAAGAGGCCCTTAGTCTTTTCGAGACAAAATCGTATGATTTTTGGTCCTGTTTGGGTTGATAACATCTAGAGTTGAACATTTATCGCCGGACTCTATTGGCTGTACAGCGACATGCGCCTAGTCAAGCGTCTTCCGATTAAAGCTTAGGATGGCTAGGTCATGTATGAATATCACTGCTCTGGGTTGAAAAGTTTTCGAATCTGAGCTATTGAGACAACGCAACAGAAGGCGGCCTAGGCTAAGGTGGCGCACACAAGGGAAGAAGGAGAAGATTAACCAGCTTGGAGTGCGTAACTGGAGGCGCATCTGGCGAGAGATCGTACTGGCTGGAGTGGCATGTTGATTCAGGACCAGGTCCGCCCCGGGCTGTAGGGCCACAAGAAGAGGAATACCACCCTGAGAAATTTAATGTAAAAGCAATATTGGGGACGACTTGCTTCAAACGAAATGCTTAATTTTACATTTGCGTAACCAAATTTAAAAAGTAGCAGACTTTTGTATATACCTAATCATGTATCATGTATAGTTTGTCAAATATTTCTGCCTTTTTGTTTTTTGAATTTTTCGGCTATCTACAAAGCGCAACAGAGCTCGTATCTGGCAATACTATAAATCATTTGAAAGGTCTTCACATAACATACAAAACAACGCTATTCATGATTAGTTTGGATATTGCGATCAACAGTTATAGACGTATTTTCGTAAACATGGTGTTCACTAACGCCAAAATTCGCTCTATTTTAGTGTTTTCCTTCGTTAAAGGCAAATCCGCTAGCAAAACGTTCCGTGAGATTAATGGTGTTTTGGGGATGGTACTCTATCACTTCGAACCGCGGACGGATGGTTTCGACAATTCAGAGCCGGTGAAAACGACACCATGGATAAGCCAGCCGGCAGAAGACCTGTGACAACGAATACCGATCGAATCATGGAAATCATCGATGTAGACCGGCTTGTGCTATCTCGTGACATCGCCCAGGAGATGGGAGTTAGTCACCAAATCATTTTTAACCATCTGCAGAAGGCTGGATCCAAAAAAATAGCTTGATGTTTGGGTGCCGCATGATTTGACGCAAAAAAACCTTCTGGACCGAATCAACGCCTGCGATATGCTGCTGAAACGGAACGAACTCGACCCATTTTTGAAGCGGATGGTGACTGGCGACGAAAAATGGATCACATACGACAATATCAAGCGAAAACGGTCGTGGTTGAAGACCGGTGAATCGTCCCAAACAGTTGCCAAGCCGGGATTGACGGCCAGGAAGGTTTTTCTGTGCACTATGAGTTGCTCCCATATGGCCAGACGTTAAATTCTACCATCTGCTGAGAACAACTGGACCGCTTGAAGCAGGCGATCGGCCAGAAGCGTCCAGAATTGGCCAATAGGAAGGGTGTAGTGTTCCACCAGGACAACGCCAGACCACACACTTCGTTGATGACTGGTCAGAAGCTGGGGGAGCTCGGATGGGAGGCTTTATCGCATGCACCATATAGCCCGGACATAGCGCCAAGTGATTACCACCTGTTCCTGTCCATTTCAAACGCCCTTGGTGGTGTGAAGTTGAGCTCAAAAGAGGCTTGGAAAAAGTGGCTGTCCGAGTTCTCCGCAAAAAAGAAGGGGGTTTCTACGATGGGGGTATTATGAAGTTACTGTCTAGATGGAAACAGATTATCGAACAAAACGGTGCATACTTCAACTAAATCCGATCATTGTAACACTTTTTATGCAGCATTGAATGAAGAGCAAAAAAGCCGAAGGGAGATATTTGACAACCTTATATTAAGATAACCCTTCAAATTTACTGTGATTTGTTAAACACACAAATGAGCGAATGAAATTTTGACGCATTTATTTATTTATTAAAGTTTTATTCTGTGGGGCATTTTTGTTGTCATATTTTTGAGAGACACATTAAGTGTGTTCCAGTATTTCTGTACCAAATTCTGAAGTTAAGGAGTGGGGTAAATCTCTCTCAGAAAGATGCAAAGTACGGGAACGCACCAAGTGTGTAACGATAATGTGTTAAAGCTCACTTATCTCTGTACATATACCAATTAATTTGACAGAAAACCAGCAACCTACCCCCAAAAATTTCTTGTGATAAAATAGGCAGGGTGAGGAGCACTCATTTGACGTAAAACCCATTTTTTGGTATACAGGAACGGAGTTTGTGTTAGTTTGTGCTGTTTTGTACTGTTTTGTGTTGTTGTTGTTTCAGGTACGGGAACACACATATTAGTTACAGGATCATTCAGCACGTGCTGATGGCTTCCGAAGAACGAAGAACTACTGTACGCGCCATATCGCAACGCAACCGTAGGTTGCGTATATATGAAGGGAATTTGTTGCTTTGAGTATAGAAATTCAACAAAAAATATAACAAAACGACAATAGAGTGGTTTTCTTTCTTATAACTTGGAAGGAACTGTCAGTGTTGAGACACGTTGGCTGACAGTAAACAGAAATTAACATTCGCTTGGAATATGAAAGCTGCAAGGTCCAGTTGGACAGTCCAATGAATGATTCAAATTTGTCTACGGCGGTTAACACGGTTAAACAACGTCTTCTTCTCTTTTTTAAAATCTATCCAGTTTTAGTTGCAAGGTACAACATCCTACAAAAGGGGTACCCTAACCAAAGAAAATTCATACGCAGAAAAGTCTCACTCGTTGATTCAGCTAAAGTTCAATTAATTCAACCTCACAAGTTACTCGATTCTGGACGACTCAGACATTGTTTAATATCATTTCTGAAAGCAAATACAATTTGTTTTTATCGCAATACAAATTATGTTTCAAGTTTTATTGGCCTACAACCAAAAAGCCAAAACAAAGCTTAAGCCCAAATACCTAGTTTAAAGTACGCAAAGTACATCAGATTGCAGCCCATAGCAGCTAAATACAAATACATATCTACATACTGAGCAGTTTAACAATTGCTAATACAAATAACCTTATTCGGCATTTAATGGCATTGATTTTTTCCAACAAAAAGCTGTTTGTAGCAATAGCTGGTATATAACATCACAAGTTACCTTATTGGCACACTCTAAACACTCTGCTACCACTTTATTTATCACGTTTAGTAGGTTCTTTGTTTCTCTCATGACATGATCGACCTTTACAAACGTTGCAGCTCTGCCAACTGTGTGATCCTTCACTGTGAACTGTAATGTCTGAACATATGTTGGAACTTTGTCTAAATGATCAAGCAGCTCCTTTTTATTTTGTCCAGCAGGAACCTGAAAAGGATATATGTTCATATTTAAAAAAAACACAATATTTAATTTATTACATGAGATTTGAATTTAATAACAAGACCTCTGATTGAATGTGAGTTGTGCTCGCACCAAAAGGGTTTCGTTATCATTTATTCGAACACAAGCAAGAAGTGACAATTAATTTAGCAGCAAAATTCGATTTATATGAATTTATTGCGTTATGCTACATCTATGTAAAAAAGGGACTCAAGAGTGATAACCTAGAAAACCAAAACGCGTTGCTCTTAAATTCAGAAAAAATGTATGTTTAACACATTGACGACGGCGCAGTTTTTTGTATTTAGCATATGGTGGCAGCAAAAAGTCAAACTTCGTTTTGTTTGGCAGCGCCTTGCACAAACATGTTTTTTATTTAGAAGAAAAACAACAAATTTTGTGAAAAATGCAGTTGTACAGTTATTTCTTTATGCACGCCGCCAAACAAAACGTTCATATGTGAGCCCCGATGGTACACGCCGTCCTCAAATTTTCTAATGACTTTGTTTATTGATTGAGAAACAAAAATGTTTGCATTTTGCTAATTGCAAATTTTGTCAGCCAAACCACGCTCTTGATGCTTACTACAGACAAGCTTGTTTAAGCACACTTTTTACAGATGTGTAACATTTCATGCTAACGTTCCACATTTCCTTGCTTGAACCATTTCCTTCAAATGACTTACTTGATATGAAAATTGTCGCACAACTTTGTATAAGCGGTTTGCCTCCTCAGCAAAGTATTCAGCTTGCGTAAATAAGTCTTGTGTTGTTCTTAAATTACCGTTACCCTTGGTAAACTGGTACATTGAGAACGCCATCGAAGACATATTTTTTGCCCTCTTGACAATATCATTGTTCTCGATCAATTCGCTGTTCCACTTCTCCTCCTCGGTGTTCACTTCGTTTGTTGCCACCTTATCTTCGGTTTCTTTCTTCTGTTCCTCTTTCTCGTCCAATTTCACAGGTTTGAGGGTCTTAACAGTGGTACCATGTTTCTGAAATTGTAACAAATTGAAAGTGAATTATATTCGAATTTACCAGAAGCCATTAACATACTCCGGAGCTTGGAAGACTTGAGTAGTCAGGCCGAGCAGATTTGTTTTGCGCATGACACATATCGATAATTTGTCGGGATATGAAAATAGTATCATTGGCAATGCATTCCCAGTTTTCGATGAAAACATTGAGGTTTTCGAGGGAAATTTTACACGAGGGATACGCGGAGAGAATTTTAGCCGCATTCAGCACCTGGGGGCTGTAGATGCGAAGATTGATTTCTGTGAATTTTGCCTGAATCCTCAGGGTCTCCGTCAGCGCTATGTGCTGCATCAACTTGCACACGTCCAGAATGTAATCACAATAGTCATGGAATCGATCGGCCTGCTCTTGCATGCGGTCTAGTTCTTGATTTAAAGCTATTGACTTAAAGCTATTTATAATGTCTATAACAATCTTAATTTTCTTATTAAAGTCTGTTACTTGATCCAATACTGATAGGGTCAATTGTTCGGATAGGTCGTTTACTGCTATTTGGATATTGTCTAATGAGGTATCTAAGTCGTAATGTATGCTCTCCGGATACTGCTCTATACTGATGGCTATCCGCGCGCATTGATTGAGTTCCAGCTTGCATTGGTTGCAAAGAAGCAGAATGTGCTCTCGGTTCTCGTGGCTCGTGTATGCCGAGTCTGTGAAGTCTTGCGTCTTCTCGATTATCTTATCCAGGGCTATCAGTAATTGTTGTCTAAAGCTCGAATTAAATATTGACGGCTCCTGGCTTAACTGATCTAAAGCATAGTCTGTGCTACAATCTATGCTGTCGCACAGTTGGCCCTGGCCCACCCTGCTCACATGGGTGACGCTTTGATTAAGGCCGGGCTTCGTATTATTGCCGGCGTTCAGGACTTTGCACTTGCTCTTGTGATGCTTTTCGTAGTGCAGTCTGCAGATTTCCAGCAAACGCAAAAAGCTCATAACTGCCGACCGTGCTGTGTTTGTGTCAGCTTCCCACACCTTAGAAGAGGGTCTATTCGGTGAGTACCGCAGTGACATGCACTCGTTTACGCTGTCCTTGACGACGAAGTGTATCAAGTCGATCGCACTGCGCATGTGACAAAAGACTGTGTCCCGATTCTCCTTCGCTATTGGGCATTCCAGGTGTCGCAAGCAGTTTTTGGACGAGGTAAACAGGAGTGTAGTTGATCGCTCGAGCACTTGACGAGCGGCGGACATTTGCGCTCGTCGGCGTTCTTCTTTCAGGTCATTTTGTCGCTTACCGGTAACGTGTGCTAGCTCAACCATTTCGGCTCCGAAGATCGAAAACGCTGTAACAAACTCTGTGAAGTTCCCCACAGACTGGAGCCGTCCGAGGGAGTGGGCGACCTTGTCCTTAGTCAGCAGAAGCTTTTTTACAAGCACTATGTCGGCCAGCAGCAGCACTCGAGTGACGGAGCTGAGTAGAGATCTTGTTGCATGAATCATGGCGCTTCTATCGCCTAAGGGATCGTCCGGTAAGGGATATCGTAGTGGGTCTTCCGCAGCTGTTTCACATAATCGTTCTATTGTTCCAGCTAGAAGAAGCAAACAAAATAATTTGACGTGAGAACTCTACTTTGCCTTTAACAGAAAGGAAAAGAAAACATGTTTGAATTGATATATAGTATTTTCGGCAACACAAATGTTCATGTGTATGAACATCCATACAGAGACGTGTTGTAATAAATGTTACCTAATTACCTAGGAGGAGATAAGCAGATGTATTCTGAAAACTTTAATCACAGCGGTTTCTCAAAAATTCTTAGGTTAGGGATGTTAACCCCCGCGAAACCGACTGTATAAAATTGGAGAAAAAAAAAGGAAAACAAAAGTAAATGGAATCATGTACCAGGAAAGAAACTGGTACATTACTCTATGGAATAACCACACCAATTCCAAGCCTAGCAACAACTTCAAAGAGTACACTTCATTTAGAGAACAGAACTGGCAGCCATTACGGAAGTTTTAAAGTGACTTGTTTTAAGGGTCCGGCACATAGAATACTTTACATGCGACAGCGACTGCAGTACTTTGACAGATACATATAAATACATGTATTCTTATGGGAGGTGGCCCATAGAACAATGCTGCCGCTCACACGACGGATGTAGTAGGTCAAATTTCAATATTTCTCTCTCTGCGTTGACAATCGACACATTATGACATTTCAAGAGAATTTTTTTGAATTATAAATTAACGTTTCTTATAGTTAGGTTGACTGAATATTGGATATTTAATCAAACATTTCTTTTTTATTCTCAAAGCCGTACAAAATTATTCCGGATCGTCATTGTATGGTTTTTTCAAAGTTTAACACACATCTCGATCTATGTATAAAGTCTGGACAAAAAATCGACAGTTGCTTTTTTTGGTATTAATACATTCTTAAAGTTCGAACAGTATCATTAAGCATTTTACTTAAACCAGTAACTCGTCTTTAGGCGTTTTTGCAAAATAAATATCAGACCGCTTTACAGTATAACCATAACAAGTTACTGTCAAATGAAATCAGCTGAGCGTTGAAGTATTCATTGTGTCACCCCCTTCCTTCAGGTACTTCAACATGCGTAACGCATGTAAAGTATTCTATGTGCCGGAGCCTAAAGATTGTGGCCGTCGTTGGGTAGTGGGAAGGTTGCGACACTCATATGCTGGGAGTCACGGCACCAACTCCTTCGAGTTGCTGACAGTACTCAAAGAGTAATACTGTCTAAGAAAACGCTTCTTAAACTTCGCCGTTCGGAGTCGGCAAAAAACTGTAGGTCCCTTCTACTTGTAAGAGAAGAAGATTTGACAGAAAATAAGCAAGCTAGGCCCTGCTCCCCCTGTGGACTGTCGCCATCTTCCATGTATAAATAAATACTGTAAGATTGCTTTGGCATTTTAACATAAATAGACTGCTGGAAGTAAAAAAAGGCGTTAATTCGGTGAATGGGCCCTAACAAGATTGCTGGTGATTCTAATTTTGGGATTGTTCACTTTTGGTTATAAATTATAGATATGCCATTAAACGAAACTGCCATTTTTGGGGTGTTGCTTATACTCAAGTGTATGTTGAGACACCGTTGCGTTTACAAAACCTAACTGCTTTGTTTTAGCAGACGAATTGATGCATACAAAAACAATGCTTATCACACGTTACAATCAATGGACTGTTATAGACCTGCCGGAACTGACTTATTCGTACATCAATTAAACTATCATATCATTCGCCAAGAATTTGCCTTTATACGGCCACAAATGTAGGAAAAAGTTATCGAGAATGTGAACTCTAGATTAGAGTACAAGTGAGCCAGGCACGGCGGTTCTAAGTCAAAAGCTTTATTTAAATTAAAATGCCAGAAAATTGTCTTTTGAATAAGAAATATCTTATGTCAGCTTAAAAACCATAAAAATAACATTTTGTAATAATAATATGTAACACCAAATATTTATTTTAATTATAATACGGATATTATGATACTCGGAATATCAATTGATAATAAGTCTTTTCCAAATGTGTGACTTTTCAGCACGTGTTACTCTCCTGTTTTTCTACATATTTTATAAGTTATTAAATAATATCAATGAAATGCTATCAAATTATCCATTTATTAGAAATAAATCCTATTTAAAGTTCCGATTATACTAACTTGCGTAAACAATTTGCAGTAGATTTTCCGAACGCGTTTAATGTGCACAAAATGGTTGACGAGTTCACAAAAAATGGGCAATTTACGAGTGTTTGACACTATTGAAGACAAAAATTGACGAATTAGCCGCCATCTTGCCAATTTGGGGGGGGGAGGGGGGCGTAAAGATGTGTGAGTAAAATGAGACAATGTTTGATATTACGTAAATAACTTTCAGAAATTGTGTTTTTTTCTACAAGAACACGTAAATAAACGTCAAACGGTCGATAGACACAGGGGAAATCAGCTGTTTGATCAGCTTTTCAGTTGACCATCCCCTTCCTTAATGGTTTCTGATGTTATCTTTTTATTTTAAACTTCTATACCTCTAAGCAAACAACTCTACTGGAATTATAGATCTTTACGAATACGAAAAACAAAGTTCTCAAAGCGAACGAAACTGCGCTTATTTTGTCAAGCAGCTGAATTTTTTTGTTTTCAGGAACTTGGCTTTCCAGATATTAGATTGAGACATTTTATTAAAATGGTTGTTTAGAAAACAATTAAAACTGCAGAAAACCTGTTTGTTTGTTTACAAACAGAAATCAGAAAATGGTTTTATTTGTTCATACACAAATTGATTTTCAACAGTCTTAACTGTTTTTAACAACCATTTGAATAAAATTACTTAACACAAGATGGTCGCCACGTTTTTAAAGGAACTTCGTGTACAATGTGCGTCGAAATAGTCTAAAAGGGGAACAGAAAGCTTAACAAAAATAGTTTCACCAATATTGGAATTTTAAAAGAGTGATTGACTCTAAAGATGTTTCATCTTAACGAACCAATTACGAAATTAAGTCCGAAAAACCATTTTTACTGAAAAGCAGATTAACGTTAAGAACATTTTGCTGTGCAAGAATAAGAACCACCTTTCAATTTGGCAGGAATATCAATGGTCACGAGAGGTAGTTTTAAAGCAAAATTGTTCTTTCAAGAATTCAATAGTTTAAACAACGTATGAGTTAGAAGTCAAAATTAATTTAAGCGGTGTTTAAACGAAAGATTATGCATTTTAACAGCTGTGATGAAAATGCCATTTTACCCCAAAAACAAGTCGGTTTTACAGCTTTTCATAGCACCGATCACCAAGTACAACGCATCACAAATCACGTCAAGCAAAATCTTTCAGTGGGCACTAGCACAGCTATGGTTGTGATGGACATAGAGAAAGCATTTGATACGATCTGGCATAATGCCTTACTACATAAGCTATCAAATGTTATTCTCCCTATGTAATAAATAATAATAATAATTGTTGGCGTTACAGTCCAAAGGGGGAGCAGGGCCTAGTTTGCTCATCAACTGCTCGTGTTGTGCGCGCTACTGTTCTCTCGCGAGTAGAAGGGACCTACAGTTTTTTGCCGACTCCGAACGGCGAAGTTTGAGAAGGTTTCTTAGACAGTTATTACTCTTTGAGTGTTGTCAGCAGCTCGACAGTGAAAAATTCGAAAAATTGGTGTTGAGCTGGGAATCGAACCTATACCCTTTGGGTGTAGGTAGCGGCTGGGGTAGTTGCTCCCAGCCAAGTGTTTTGATTGTATCCTGAACTGGTTTTGCTTTTTGTGCAGGTGCATTGTCATGGAGCAAAATTACCTTGCCATGTCTTCTAGCCCATTCTGGTCGTTTCTCGATCAATGCATGGTTCAAATTGATCATTTGTTGTCGACCTGGTTTTACCAGGTTTTAGAAGCTCGTGGTACAGCACACCTTTCTGGTCCCACCAAACACACAGCATTGTCTTCTTGCCGAATCGATCTGGTTTTGCAGTCGATGTTGATGGTTGTCCCAGATTAACCCATGATTTTTTCCGTTTAGGATTCTTAAAATAAATCCATTTTTCATCGCCAGTAACAATCCGATGCAAAACCGATTTTCTTTCGTGTCTTTGAAGCAAAATTTCTCAAGTGTTTTTTCGGTTTTCCATCTGTCTTTCATTTTCCACACTTTTGGATCTTTCCCATAGCTTTTAAACGGTCAAAAATTATTTGTTGTGCAACATTTCACATCGCTGCCATTTGCTTTTGACTCAAAGTGTCATCTCCATCCAATATCGTTTGCAATTCGGCGTCTTCAAACTTTTTTGGTGGTCTTCCATGTTCTTCATTTCTCACATCAGAATCATTATTTCTGCACAATTGAAACCATCTTTTGCATGTTACTTCTGATAGAGCATGATCACCATATGCCTCGACAAGCATTCGATGCGACTCTGCAGCACTTTTCTTCAAATGAAAACAAAAAATTAATGCTTTCCGCAAATCATCACTTTCTGGTACGAAATTCGACATTTTGAAAACACAATGAAAAAATATGATGGCTGTCTGTTCAATGACTTGATGTATACTAAATATTTTCCACAAGTGTCATAGCAAACAAACAAAAAAAAATAAGGGCTCGTTTACAACAAATGTTCCCTATCGAGACATTTGTATCTTGACGCTCACTTCACACCGGTATAGCTGGTAGATGTACCTTATAAAAATAATCCAGTCATTCCTTTCAACACGAAGTTTTAAGGTGTTTATGAATAAGCATTTTTCTGATGAAAAACAAGTCAACGCAGGCGGTCCACCATCTGTTTGTCCTTACTCCAGCCCTTTTCAACTTGTACACATGCGATATTCCAAGATTTACTAACTGTGATATAGCCTTATTTGCAGACGATACATGTATTTATTCATCGAACTAAACTCGTTTCTGTGTTGAAACTAACTTGCAGTTAGCTATAAATACGTTCAAAAAATGCACCTAGAGAATTAAATTTAATGCTCCGAAGACCCAAGCTATTTTCTTTATGAGTAAAAGTAAAGCTTGTTTTCTTCCTAGCAAAAACCTGATACTCAACGGCGTTCAGATGGAGTGGAAGTCCAATGTAAAGTATCTAGGCATTTACTTAGTTAAGCGCCTAACTTTCAATAGACATGTCCAAGAAATAGTTAAGAAAATGAATATCACGGTGAGGGTCGTCTATCCACTTATTTGCAGAAACTCACCTAGACATTCACAATAAGTTATTAATTTTCAAAGCTATTTTCCAAGCCATAATTTTCTACGGAACTCCCGTGTTGAGCAAGAGTGCAAAGAGTCATCTGCACAAACTGCAGATAGCTCAAAACAAAGTTTTGAAAATGATTTTAAATTTACCCCGGCTTTTCTCTACAGAGGTACTTCATGAAATTGCTAACATAGAAATGGTTACATCTAGAATTGAAAAACTATGCCAAAAATGCCAACATCTCATGCTTATCATCCGAAAATAACTTGATATCACATCTAGCTTCGTAAAAAGTGCAATACTTAAATTATTTATTTATTTATTAATATATTCAAGTTATCTATTCATGTATCTATTGATTTATATATTTATTGA
Source organism: Eristalinus aeneus (assembly GCA_955652365.1). Lineage (NCBI taxonomy): Eukaryota > Metazoa > Arthropoda > Insecta > Diptera > Syrphidae > Eristalinus > Eristalinus aeneus. The sequence goes on from OY019131.1 coordinate 53,901,150, forward strand.
TTATACCCCTGTTTATTCGCATATTTATTATTTATTTATATATTTATATCTAATTTGAATTTTATTTATTTATTTATTTATCTTTGTGGCCGCCGTAGTGGGTAGAGTGCGACGCTCACACGCCGAAGGACTTAGGTTCGATTTCCAGCTCAACACCAATTTTTCGAATTTTTCACGGCACCACCTTTTTCGAGGTGCTGACAACACTCAAAAAATGATGACTGTCTAAGAAAGCTTCTCAAATTTCGCCGTTCGGAGTCGGCAATGAGCTGTACATCCCTTCTACTCGTGAGAGAACAGTAGCGCTCACAACACGAGTGCAACGATGACCAAGCTAGGCCCTGGTCCCCTGTGGACTGTCGCGCCATACAATTATTTTTATTATTATTTATTTATGTACTCTTTCATATATATATCTATTTATTTATTTATTAATATATTTATTCGTATATCTTCCTATTAATTCAGTTATTTATTTTGTCCTCTATGATGTGTCACAGCTGTTAAACTTTTTTTTTGAAATAAAGTCCTAAGTACGCCTGTCTCTTCCCTCTATCGATGCTAAGGTCTTTACTGAAGGTTTTTAGTGGCTTCTCCTTCAAGTTACATATGTCATATATCTTTGAAGAACTTTTATAAATATTTTAGTAGTAAGGTGATAACACCAAATCTCTATAAAAAAGTAATGGCATGTACAACCATTGTAAAATTCCTGCCACAATAAATAAATAAAAACAAAATAAATACAGCTGTGACATGGACACAACACTCTCTTTCTGTCGTCTATAATCAACATCTCGGTCCTACTACTTGTCAGAAGTGCAAATAGTATCAACATTTACGAATAAATTCTTGGTCGGTTCCAAAAAAAATGCATTCATGCCTTTAATGAGCTGAGGATTCTCAGCTTATACAAGTTTTTGTGCTGATTTCTACGAAAACTCCACAGAAATTTGCCTTGCAGTCTTAATTTAAACATAACTAAAGCTATTATAATTAACAAAGTATAAAACCCAATACCACGCGAAATATTCAGAGAAATTTGGAAAAGTAGGTAGGAGCACATTTCCCTCACAACACATGCATATACTTCCATAAGTCAGTAGTTATCCAGATTTCCGACCAACTAAAGTTGGATTAAAATGAATCCACTTCAACCGATGAAGTGAAAAAGGCTCCCCCCATCTGCACTCATCCATCACAAAATTGAATTGCACATTCTGAATGATTATCAATCCTGTACGTAGCCATAAAATACCGCCCCTCCTGCACCTAGCACACGATTTAAATACCCAGCTATTTGCTAACAGTGTCTTTTTATGTAATTCTCTCCTAATAAAGGCATTTAAACAGCACTCAAATGGTTATGGTCTGTGCCAGGATACGCCACGGGCCGGGTGTAAAGATAAATTGCCGAAGCGAGGCGCAGAGGAATCACTCGGTTTATGAGTCGGCTGTAATGAGCGGAGGAGCCCATCACAAATCTAAGTAGTTCTTAATTTAACTGTGGAATGCAGTTGCTTAATTCACTTGAGCATTGATTATGGACAAAATAATAAAGACCTGAGTTACGACCATGTTCCGGCAATGTTCCATTAACCTCGCGAATTTATCGTTGTTGTTTTTTTTTTTTTTTTTCTTTTTATCGTGGCGGTTTATTTAAGCAATGAAAAGAACAATCTTCCTATCGGAAACCGACGCAGATGTTCGAGTACATGTGTATTGTTATTGATGCCAAATCATTATGGGATGTTTTGTTTTCGGGCAATTGCCAGAAACAACAAAAACACAGGCAAAAGGATGTCTTTCTTAGGTCTCCGTGCCACTGTGACCATCTGGCAAAGAGAATAGCCTTGGAAAAACGTTTCGGGATTTTCAATAACTGACAGAATACACTTAATGAATTATCCGTCCGAACGGAATGCTTGCTATGCTTTCCAATAAGTAGACAAAACGATATTGCTTTAATTTGGCAAACTTAACAGTCATTTTTTTGCTCATTCCTAGAGTGAACGGGAGCCACAGCATGCTGTTCCCACTGGTGTATGCGTTGTTCCCTGTAAATGGGGTAGATGAACTAGAAACAAATTGACAAGAAGATGAGAAGAAATAAAACTATTTCGCATAAATAAAACTTCAAAACTGCAAAAATGTGTGCTTTGGTGCTTTAAACATATCAATTTCATTTGGCACTAGATAGGTCTCTAAGCAGTTTTTTTTCTTATCCCAAGAAACACTTGCACTCGTAGGTGTAAGTCGAAGTGGCAGTTTCAATCCATCAAGTCCCAATTTAAGTAAAAAAGATTCAAAATAAGGAAACTTATTTCACATTATTCAAGGGGAGGAAAGCTGTTAAGCACTGATGTCCCATTCTGAGCACATAATGTGTCTTCTGTTGGATTAGGAAAGAAACGAGATAATACGAGACGTTTGATGTTTCTACAAATGAATCAATCGACTAAATACAACCTTTATATGTAATAAAGATCTGAGATAGTTAAAAAATAAACTGGGGGGGCTTTCACCTACACATGCTGTGTGTGCTTTTCACTTCCCCAGCAAAGGACACCTACTGTTCATTGGTGTATCCATGCTGTGAAAACTTAAAAGACAGTTTGAACCCTTTGAGTGTTTTCAGTAACCCAAAGCGGTTGTGTGGTATTTGTGGTAAAGAAGAGTAAGTTGAAGTTCAGCACTTACGGAGCGAGTATCTACCCACTTAACTTCTACGCCACATCGGCCACTGTGTTTAAGTTTGGGTTTGTTTCATTTTCTTGTTGCTTAACTTCAAGGAAATAAAAAAAATGTCATTTGTAGCCAAAAGTTAAGATAAATGTTATTTTTTACTCTCTGTACTCGATCACCTTTGTCTCATTTATTTTACTTTGAATATAATATTACTACAATAACAAAACTAATCTATTTAGCGAAAAATAAAAAAAAAGTAAAAGCGATGAATACAGAACGTCCACTTTCAACTTTTGTAGTGTATGCATGCACCACTGAAATCTTATAATTTTAAACGAAAAGTTCATACTTTTTTCATGGACACATCTTAAGACTGAGACTGTGGCCGCCGTGGCGTATGTAGTGGGTGGAGTGCGACGCTCACACGCCGAAGGGTCTAGGCTCGATTCCCGGCTGAACACCTCGAATTTTTCACGGCATCACCTCTTTCGAGCTGCTGACAACACTCAAAGAGTAATAACTGCCTAAGAAAGCTTCTTAAACTTCGCCGTTCGGAGTCGGCAAAAAACTGTAGGTCCCTTCTACTCGTGAGAGAATAGTAGCGCGCACAACACGAGTAGTTGATGAGCAAGCCCTGTGGACTGTCGCGCGAACAATTTATTTACATCTTAAGACGTTAAGTACACTTTTTTCAGAAGTTCAATGCATTCAACCCACGAATACAGTTTTCGATTCAACAGAAACAGAAAAAGTAGGGTATATAGAGGGTATAGTTGAGCTAACTCACACAAACTGAGGTAGTCGCAAAAACAACAGAAAAGGTTTTTAATGTGCAAACTCTTCTTAGTGTTTTGCATGAAACAAAATATTACGGAAGAGCACCTCGGAAAAAACCGTTGATTTCGGAGGTTAATAGAAAAAAACGCTTGCAGTTTGCCAAAAATTAATTAATCAAATCAAAAGAATTTAGGGAATCCGTTATATTTTCGAATGAGTCAAAATTTAATATTCATCGAGGTGATGGAAGGCAATATGTTTGGAGGAAGCCTAACACGGAGCTGAAAACGGAGAATGTTGTGCCAACTGTGAAACATGGTGGGGGGAGTGTTTCAGTTTGGGGTTGCATGGCAGCAAGTGTAGTCGACAGCCTGACTTTCGTTGAATGGTCATATGACGGCGGTCAATGTACATTGATATTTTGCGCCATAATTTGAGAATTAGTGCTGAGAAACTTGGTCCTGGTAATACGTTCATCGTTCAACAAGACAATGATCCCAAGCATACCGCTTTGAAAACTCGAGAAATGCTCCTAGGGAACTGAAAACTCCTCCCAATCTCTTAATATTAATTCGATAGAGAACTTATGGAGTCAATTTGGATCAGCAGTACAAAAACATAAAATTTCGCTTAAAACAGAGTTGAGGAGAATACTTACTGAAGAATGGAGTAAAGTGTCTTGGGAACGAACAAAATCGTTGGTTTCTTCGGTGCCCAGAAGGGCTAAAGGGCTCCATACCAAGTACTAAACTTTTTTCAGTTTTGTGATTAGGAGCAGTGATTTTTAATTATTTACTACTATTTGGTATTTGCCAATACTTTTTGATGTGAATTTTGTAGCATTTTTAATTTCTTTCGTAAATATTGCAATTAAATTGAATTATAATATCACTATATTCTCTCTTTCTTATCGCTCATTTCAAATAAAATTGGTTTTCAGAAAAATAGTTTGTGATTTGTGTAATATTGTCAAAAAACCATAATTGCCAATACTTTTTTGATCCACTGTACCTTGGCTGAAGTTTTTGTGTGTCTACCTTGGCTGGAGATTTCCCAAATTTTTTCGTTTTCTTATATGAATTTGTAAGCTGACAGATAATGTCTAAAATATTCTTATAGAAATTTTTGATTTAATTAGACAAAGATTGGTCTCCGATTTTTTTTTTTTGTTATCTTATCAACTAGTATTAATGAAGTAACACAAAAAGACGATAATGTTACGGTCCTAGACAATATTTTCGAACTACTTATAAATTAACTACTACTACTACTTTGTGGCCGCCGTGGTGCAGTGGGTAGAGTGTGACGCTCACACGCCGAAGAGTCTAGGTTCGATTCCCGGCTCAACACCTCGAATTTTTTCACGGCACCACCACTTTCGAGCTGCTGACAACACTCAAAGAGTAATAACTGTCTAAGAAAGCTTCTCAAACTTCGCTGTTCGGAGTCGGCAAAAAACTGTAGGTTCCTTCTACTCGTGAAAGAACAGTAGCGAGCACAACACGAGTAGTTGATGAGTAAGCTATGTCCTGGTCCCCCTGTGAGCTGTCGCACCATACAATTATTATAATTATAAATTTATAAAATTATTAAATTTATGTTTTTTAAAAATAACTAAATATATACTCTGTTAAAGAACGAGATCCGTATAAGTTTAATCCGTTTATTCATCTGCTCGTATTTTTGTCCGATAATCCTTTTATCAGCTTAACATTTTGCTTCTTTGTCTGTTCGTCCTTTCGTTCTTTCTTTATTTCGTCCTTTCGTCCGCTCATCGTTTCGTATGCTCGCCCTTTCGTCCGTAAGTTCTTTCGTTCATTCGTCCATTAGTCTATTCATCCATTTTTCTATTCCTTTATTCATCCTTTCATCTATTCGTCCATTTGTCCATTCGTCTATTTGCCCATTCATCCATTCGTGCATTCCTCTATTCGTCCACTACTCCATTCGTCCATTCATCTTTCCGACTGTCTGGTCCCTAGTTCGTCTGGTCGCTCGTTCGTCTGGTCGCTCGTTCGTCTGGTCGCTCGTTCGTCTGGTCGCTCGTTCGTCTTTCGATTTGTACATTCAAATACATATGTATACGGTATTTGAATGTACATTACAGTGTAATTATTTCGTATCACGTTTGAATGCTAATACCGAATGTTAAACTACTCCAACAATAGCAAATCAATGTCAATATACAATGGCGTACAAAAAATCATTGGAAGCGCTCATTGCACACTTAAGAACTTAAGAGGAAACGAATGTGTTTTCGGAGGTGCGCTAATTTTATAGTTTCGGGTTTTTTAACAAACATTTCCCGTTATTCCGCGTTCAACGCTGGCTGACGAATTGAATGCAATTATCCGTTTTATGGCGACATGTGCAGAAACTATACTTATAAACCCAAATTGCAACTTGATGGATCCGCTTAACGTTTTGCAAAACAATAATTGGATGATGGAAATGGTAAATTGACTGTCAATAAGGTCACACAATGTATCTTATTGCCACCAGACTTCTGCATATTCGCATCAAATGCAGACGAGCCAATACATAATACATGGCTCAGTGGACGTGCTATATTAGCAGCCAAAAACAACGATGTCAACTCATTTAATTTCACCATTCAAGGTGAAATACCTGGAAAAGCGAAAATATATAAATCTATTGATACTGTGATGAACCGGTCGCCGTGGCGTAGTGGGTAGAGTGCGACGCTCACACGCCGAAGGGTCTAGGTTCGACTCCCAGTTCAACACCAATTTTTATAATATTTCACGGCACCACCTCTTTCGAGCTGCTGACAACACTCAAAGAGTAATAACTGTCTAAGAAAGCTTCTCAAATTTCGCCGTTCGGAGTCGGCAAAAAACTGTAGGTCCCTTTTACTCGTGAGAGAACAGTAGCGCGCACAACACGAGTAGTTGATGAGTAAGCTAGGCCCTGGTCCCCCCTTGGACTATAGCACCAACAATTATTATTATTACTGCGATGAACCAAGACGAAGTTGTCAACTATCCAACAGAGTTCTTGAATTCACTTGACTTACCTGGCATGCCTCCGCATGTTTTAACATTGAAAATTGGCGTGCCTATCATTTTGCTTCGAAACATTAATCCACCACGACTTTGCAACGGCACTAGGCTTTCAGTAAAAAAAATGATGGCGAATATCATCGAAGCTACTATATTGAATGGAAAATTCAAAGGAGAAGATGTCCTATTGCCTCGCATTACAATGATCCCAACTGATTTACCATTCCAATTTAAACGTTTGCAGTTTCCAGTGCGACTCGCCTATGCCATTACCATCAACAAGGCACAAGGACAATCCTTACAAGTGTGTGGCCTGAATTTAGAAAATCCGTGCTTTTCTCATGGACAGCTGTATGTGGCCTGTTCACGCGTCGGAAAGCCTTCTAATTTATTCGCTTATGCCCCAGATAGAAAAACAAAAAATATTGTATATCCAACAGCACTTCAATAAACAAAATAAAAAACAAAAATCTTCTTTTTAGTATATGTATAAACATTAACTATTTTTTAAATTTGATTTATTTGATGTGTAGCAAAGCGCGCCGGGTATAGCTAGTAGTTTGATAAATTTAAGCTTTGCTGCAGCACCTCTGCGGACGGACGCGCATTTTTCATTGCGCCAACGCCTATTCCCAATAATTAAACGTAATACAGGCAGATCCTTTTTTTAAGAAACTTTTTTAAAATCCTTAAATCATTGTACGTGAAATTGTGATAGACTCTGAGCCTAAACAGAAAAAAGAAAAGAAAGAAAAAAATAAACAACTGAAGGAAAACAGTTTCCTAAAAGTGACTTTTCCTAAGTACACACAGTTGATTGACCAAGGGATTGTTTCGCACTCCGCATTCGGTGTTCACTGAAGCACGGATTATCTAGTAGTTCATTATATTGAGTTTATAACAACCCTTAATCTGTAGCTTGTAAAATTAAACAACACCGCATGATTTAAATGATTTTCTAACTTTCCTTATGTTTGTTCATGGGCATGCAAATCAAAATATAACTAGCAGCGCTACAAAAGTAAACAAAAGTATGAAGGGTTGTTTTTTCAGACATAACACTCATTAAAATCATGGAATACATAGAAAACAGTGAATCATTTAAACTTTTCCCACATACGACTTTATTCAAAGGCGGAAAACAAAAGTATCGGAAAGTGATACCGGAAACTGTAAAACATCTCAGAAACTACTGATGCCAACCAGAGGGGAGGCCTCTATCGCCTATTCTTGTCAAATCCATGGACACTTTTCAATAAAACGAAGTATAAGAACCGAAAATTGTGTACAAAACCGATACACTTAACATTTAAGTGAGTTTTCAAGTTTCTTTCTGAAATAGACACACTTTCAAACTTCTTGTACGCCGCCCCACGCTTGACCCAAATAGATTTGTGTGTTATTCTGTTCATGCCAAAATTAAGTTTTGACGTGGTTTCCATAAAATTGGGCCGGAACATAATTATCATCTGCATGCACATTCGTGCATGTGATAAGCGTTTTGTGGTTTCCTGATGAATTTTCTTTGAAAAATGATAAATTAATTTTTCCCGCTGCTTGGACTCATGCAGATGGACACAGACTAGGATTTAATGAAATTTACCTGCTGATCGGGCTTCGTTACATGCCTCATGCATGTCTGTTCTTATTTCTGCGTTGTTCTCAGCTATTGACTCGCCAACAGTTGCAAATCGTTCCACGGCCAAACTGACACTTTGGCCAATTCGGCAGATGACACGAAGTGTGTGATCGCATCTCGCTGATTGCCTGTCTGTCCTTTGGTGCACTAAATCGGATATCTGTTACGGAATAGAAAATCAAAAAAAAAATAAATTCATTGTTTTGACATTTATTTATTTTTCGAAAACTTAATTCATCGGAGAGTAGCAAAGCGCTACACTCCGGGACGTATCTGGTCACAACCACCACCTTTCTAATTATTTTCACAACATGCGTTGTTAAATGTTTACATTTTGACGATCAAGTTCGATCACTTTCGAAGTTGCAACACAGAAACCGAAAACGCTGAATCTGCATTAACATTTTTTTTTTTTGAAGTGAAATTTATAAAAATGTAGGTCTTTCAACTGTTTACTGTTACTGTTACTGTTTTATTTTAAAAACTGGAAATCGAACAATAGGTTCTTATTAGTGTGGGGTTCAGGCTAGGGAAGTTCGCAATAGGCCAGATCTTCACTTTACGGCAGATCCAGAACAAGACCCAAGATGTACAGATCGACACTCACCACAAATTCGTCGGTTTTAACAGCGTGCATAGGGACGAGCTATGCAGTGCCATGTCTACTTTTGGCATTCCTACCAAACTCGTTAGATTGTATAGGATGACGATGAGAAACTCTCGCTACTCCAAGGTCATTAAGGAACTCACCGAAACCTTCAGTGTCAAAAAGGGTTTTAGACAAGGCAACGTACTGTAATCTAACTTGTTCAACATCGTTCTTGAGAAGATGAGAGAGAGAGAGACTCAAAAGTCAACACCAGAGACACGATTTTCTAAAAGTCAGCTAATTACACGCTTACATTGACGACATTGACGTGATTGGACGATGACAGCGAGCTGCCTATAAGGCGTTTGGCGGCATTTAAGTAAAGCCAAACGTGAAATGGGTCCAGCGGTAAACGAGGATACAACACGCAACACTGACGTCTTGGCCAGAGCATCGCATTAGGCAACAGACTTCAAGAACTTCAACCTGGTCAAAGACATAGACAAGACCACACGGCTCAGAGGACTACTACATTAGTACCGAAATTAGACTGAGAGTCAATGTTACCAATCGCTGTTTCTTTGGCCTCGAGAAACAATTAAGCAATAAAGTCCTTTCTCGAAAGACTTGTTTTATATAACAGCTTGATCATTCCAGCCCTGTTTTATGGCACAGAAACCTGGACGTTACTACATGCGGATGAGGAAGCTTTTGTCCTATTCGAGAGAAACGTTCTGGGAGAGATTTTTGGTCCTGTTTGAGTTGATGACATTTGGATAAGAAGATTCAACAACGAACTCTATGCGCTGTACGGCGGCATGCGTCTAGTCAAGCATCTTCGAATACAACGCTTAAGATGGCTACTCCATGTAGGGCCTATGAACACCACTGCTCCAACCAGATAGATCTTCGAATCCGAGCCATTGGGACAACGCAACAGAGGCTGGCCTAGGATAAGGTGGCGCACGAAAGTAAAGTAGGACCACAACCAGCTTGAAGTGCGCAACCAGAGGCAGCTGGCGAGAGATTGTGCAGGCTGGTGAGACATGTGGTTGAGGCTCAGGTCCACCCTGGACTGTCGCACCACACTAAGAAAAACAAGAAGAAAGACATCAGAAGGACTTCAGTGAATGCGCTTTAAGTCATCAGACTTAAATTCAATTGATTTCAAAACAAGACTGGTCCTAAAGATTGATCCGAAGAAGTCTTCGGAAAGAATGATGATTTCGGTATTGAGCCTAAAGATTTGAAACTTTTACATCTTTGTTACTTTGTGTGTTCTGTGCTAGAAATTAGAAAGCTCAAGTAGCTGCTTTCGGGACCAACGTTAAAAGTGTGTTTTTTTTTTTCAATGTAGTAGTCTTTTCTGGTAAAAAATTAATTTGAGCATTTTTTCAAATCATTTACAATTTGCACGATGTAAGAATATAATAATAATAATTGGATGTCGCCACAGCCCGCAGGGGGACCAGGGCCTAGTTTGCTTAAAACTACCCGTGTTGTGTGCGCCACTGTTCTCTCACGAGTAGAAGCGACCTACAGCTTTTACCGACTCCAAACGGCGATATTTGAGAAAGTTTTTCTTAAACAGTTATTACTCTTTGAGTGTTGCTCGAAAGAGAGGGTGCCGTAAAAATGGAGGTGTTCAGCCAAGAATCGAACCTAGCCCCTTCGGCTTCTGATCGTCGCACTCTACCCACTACGCCACGGCGGGTCGTTCAAATTTCCTTTTAATTAATCTCGGAATCCTTCCTTAAACTGAAGTCGTATTGAGACGCATTGTTAATAAACAAATTGCTTCTTTCTTAATCAGAAATATTAAATAAAAGATTACTCAATATGTTCCGGGACATATAGGGGGCGCCACTTATAAAAAATATTAATTTAATGTTAAATGTTTTGTAAGTGGCGCCCCCTATAGGTTCCGTTGCTTATTGAGTGATGTGTTAATCAGATCTGAATCTAATAATAGAATAATCTGAACCTGAATCCAGGGTGCACAATTTTTAGACTAAGGATGGAAGTAAAGCAAAATAACTTCTGTTGCCATTCGGAGCAATATTTGTATCCAAGAAACTTGAAAACTTCTTCAAACAAGGAAATCTATCAGAGGAGACCAATAGACATACAATTTGCACGATGTAAGAATAAAATAATAATAACTGGATGTCGCCACAGTCCACAGGGGGACCAGGGCCTAGGTTGCTCATCAACTTCTCGTGTTGTGTCGTGTAGACCTACAGTTTTTTGCCGACTCCGAACGGCGAAGTTTGAGTACTCTTTGAGTGTTGTCAGCAGCTCGAAAGAGGTGATGCCGTGAAAAATCCGAGGTGTTCAGCCGGGAATCGAATCTAGATCTTCGGCATGTGAGCGTCGCACTCTACCCACTACGCCACTGCGGCCACGATGTAAGAATATATTTCCCCCGAATCACCTTTGTTGAAACTTCATCTTCCAAATCCTTTACCTGTGTAAAGGCCTCTTAATGGATTAAGTTGTGCAATGAGAGAATTGATTACTTCCATCTGGGTTTTTATACAAAGAATTCAGTGTTCTTTGTATTAGTACATCGTTGCTGCCTTAAATATGTTTGAAATATTTCTTATATATCTCACACACCTTAAAGTCTTAGGGAAAAACAAACCAAAAAACAAAATGATTCACTCTCATGTAAAACATCGTTGTTGATTCGTAGGCAATGATTAGTCATACTTAAATTAATTATCCCAATATTCCGCATTGTCGTTGGCCTCCTTTCTTTTCCGTGGACTCCATTACGACCCTAATCCATATTTAAACACGACATTCAGATTCCTTAATCTATTTGTAATAATGAGCTGTCGGTAAGTGAGTATGCAAACTTGAATAGTGAAATTTGTTTTCCGTGACTCAGTGACTCATGTGACTTGATGCCGCAATATGATAGATGTTATTTGCTCCTGTCAGAAAAGGAGTCTGGGATGTTGGCACATAAACCAATACATACATTTACCACACGAGTAAATAGTTGGAACATAAAACTACAGAGTTATTCAGAACGGTGTTTGTGGTTGTCGAGGGATATTTTTCAAATCACTGGTGATGAAAACATCGCTCACAAATATGTGAAAGTGATGTGGTTTAAGGTAACGTCCTAGTTTTAACCGAAAAGAGGATCGTGTTGATGTGAATATTTCGTATTATTAAGTTCGACTTTTTCTAGTGAACTGTTTTTAGTTCGGCTTGTCCCTTCTGTCAAGGTTTGAGTCTGCTTAATGGAACTGTTGATTTGTACAATTTTAGTGTTGAGGTAAGAATAACTTCTGATCAGCTAGTGAAACAATTTACCACCGAGGCTAATAATAATAATAATTGGGTGGCGGTACAGTTCACAGGGGGACCAGGGCCAAGCTTGCTCATCAACTACTCGTGTTGTGCGAGCTACTGTTTTCTCGCGAGTAGAAGGGACCTACAGTTTTGTACCGACTCTGAACGGCGAAGCGTTTTCTTAGACAGTTGTTACTCTTTGAGTGTTGTCAGCAGCTCGAAAGAGGTTATGCCTTGAAAAATCCGAGGTGTTCAGCTGGGAATCGAATCTAGATCTTCGGCATGTGAGCGTCGCACTCTACCCACTACGCTACGGCGGTGGGGTGGTGCCGTAATACTTCGAGGTGTTCACCCGGGAATCGAACCTGGACCTTCAGCGTGTGAGTGTCGCACTCTACCCACTATGCCATGGCGATCACCGAAGCTACACTGGCAAATACAACCTTACACCTCAAAGGAAAACCATCGACACATTGATCTGAATACAGAACATAAATTGCTAAATTGTTCAAAGACAAGTGTTTATGAGTCGGACCTCTGTTGTTAAGCCGACTTCTTCATATATACAATGTAGTCTAAGCTATGAAAATTCTTAAATATTGGGCTGGCAAATTAGCAGTTGCGGCATTCACTCATAGATGGCTTTATTTGAATTTTAAGGTTTGCTGACGTAATCGAAATGTCATATATAACATATTTTGTTATTTGATAGTTGGTACTTCAACTGTCAATCAGAAAAAAAAATTGTTGATCGGTTGTGTAGTTTTTGTTTAGCGAGTAATGTAATATAATATTAAAATGTAATTATGTCAGAACATAGTCGACATCAGGTATTTCCTAGAATGCTGACGTAGTGCCTGGTCCCACTGTTGTTTCTAGGCTGTAAGACACTGGACACCACAATGGAATCGGATGTTCGACCGTGGTCTGCCACTATGATAGTTTCATTTGTATAAAAAAAATCAGTTATATCGCAGAACCTAAAAACACCAGACGTGTTTTAATCTAACTGGTGTCTGTTGAAAAATGGAAAATCAAAACGAACATTTTCATTTTATTTTACTTTTTTGTTTCCGGAAAGGGAAACACGCATCGCAAGCTCAGAAAAATTTGAGTCCTGTTTATGGTGACGAAGCTTTAAAAGAACGATAGTGTTTATATTGTGGCCGCCGTGGCGTAGTGGGTAGAGTGCGACAATTACACGCTGAAGAACTGACTTTCTGTTTATAAAGGGATATATTTATTTTTATTTTGTTCAATGTTTGGCTCACATTTTGATTAAACTGAAGCTTTGAATGAAGATGAATTCCTAAGTATTTTACAAAGAGGAAGATAAGGAATATCTGATCTAAATACATTATACAATATAGGTCCAAGAACAGAGCCTTGTGGAACCCCAGTGTTGAATTATTTTATATCAGACTATTCATTATTAACAGACACACTAAAAGAATGATTATTGAGGAAACGTTGGACTAGTTTATACAAATAGGTCGAAAAATTAAAACCAATCATTTTGAAAACAAGACCATTACGCCACATAGAGTCAAAAGCCTTTTTCTATATCAATCATAACCATGCCTGTGAATTTTTTTTTTTTTTTGAGGACGTTGTTCTTTTACATGTTTGACTATTCTTAAGGCCTGGTAGGTGGTGCTGTTGGAGTTCCGGAAACCAAATTGCTCATTTAGAAAAATGTTGAGATCCAAAATAAAAAGCATTAACTTCTCCCTTGTGCAGACTCCTAAACGGCGATGACGTCGCAAATTCCGCTGTTAGGCAGAATGTCCCACTCAATTTGGACGACGATGGACAAGAATTCCGTCCCCCCGACTTCGACGAGGTCAAGATAGCAATATCGAGACTGAAATCGAACAAAGCTGCTGGCGCGGACGGACTATCCGCAGAGCTGTTCAAAGCGGCTGGGGATGAGCTGGTTGGGTGCATGCACCAGCTCATCTGTGAGATATGGTCGGAGGAAAGCATGCCCGACGAATGGAATCTCAGCATCGTTTGTCCGGTCCATAAGAAAGGAGACCCCTTCGACTGCGCCAACTACCGAGGGATCAGTCTTCTTAACATTGCATATAAGATTTTCTCTGCCGTACTGTGTGAGCGCCTGAAACCGTTCGTCAACAACCTGATAGGTCCTTATCAGTGTGGTTTTAGGCCAGGGAAGTCCACAATCGACCAGATCTTCACACTGCGGCAGATCCTGGAGAAGTCCCAAGAAGTACAAATCGACACCCACCATCTATTTGTCGATTTCAAGGCCGCGTATGACAGCGTGCATAGGGACGAGCTATACAGTGCCATGTCTAGTTTTGGCATCCCTACCAAACTCGACAGATTGTGTAGGATGACGATGGAGAACTCTCGCTGCTCCGTCAAGGTCGGTAGCGAACTCACCGAGACCTTCGATGTCAAAAAAGGATTTAGACAAGGCGACGCGCTGTCATGCGACTTCTTTAACATCATCCTTGAGGGGATCGTGCGGAACTCACACGTCAACACCAGAGGCACGATCTTCCACAAGTCCGTTCAATTGCTAGCTTATGCGGATGACATTGACGTGATCGGCCGAACTCAGCGAGCCGTCAATGAGGCGTTTGCTAGCATTGAAGCGGAAGCGGCTAAAGTGGGACTGGTGGTAAACGAGGGCAAAACGAAGTATATGCTGTCATCGAAGAAGGACGCAGAACATCGACGTCTCGGACAGAGCGTCACTATGGGCAGCAGACACTTCGAGGTAGTGAAGGACTTCGTCTATCTCGGCTCCGCGGTGAATAGGGACAACAACATCAGTACCGAAATCAAGCGCAGAATTACTCTTGCCAATCGCTGTTTCTTTGGGCTCAAGAGGCAATTGAGTAATAAAGCCCTCTCCCGAACGACCAAAGTGACTTTGTACAACACCTTGATCATCCCAGTCCTGCCTTACGGCGCAGAAACCTGGACGCTACTAAAAGCGGATGAGGAAGCCATTGGTCTCTTCGAGAGAAAAGTTCTGCGTGCGATTTTTGGTCCTGTTTGCGTTGATGGCATCTGGAGGAGAAGATTCAACCACGAACTGTATGGGCTGTACGGCGGCATGAGCCTAGTCAAGCGTCTACGGATACAACGCTTAAGGTGGCTAGGCCATGTAAAGCGCATGGACAGCACTGCTCCGGCCCGAAGAGTTTTCGAATCCGAACCACAGGGACAACGCAACAGAGGACGTCCTAGACTGAGATGGCGCACACAAGTAGAAAAGGACCTTAACCATCTTGGAGTGCGCAATTGGAGACAGCTGGCAAGAGATCGTGCTAGCTGGAGAGGCATGTTGGTTGAGGCCCAGGTCCACCCCGGACTGTAGCGCCATCCGAAGAAGAAGAACTTCTCCCTTGTTACTTTTTCTAATAGTTTACTTAAACTACTGAGCAGACTAATGGGTCTGTAACTTTCAACTTTGTCGGGAGGTTTACCAGGTTTGCTGGATTGGGATAGCTTTTGCTAGTTTCCAAGAATCGGGGAAATATTTTATTTTTAAGCAAGCGTTAATAACAAACTTTATAAAACTGATACCAGCCTTGGGTAATTCTTTTAAATAAACGTTTCTTATTTTGGCAAAACCTGGTGCTTTTCGTGCCTTAAGACTGATTAAATGAAATTCAACGCCGTCGTCAGAGACGAAGTGGTGTATCAATATGTGACGTGATAAAGTTATTTATTCGGTTAGTTACCATAGCGATTGTAATATGATCGCTTAGATTCTCTGACACTTTGTCAATATCACTGTAAATGTCATTCTGCAAAGGTGAAATCTGTTTAATTTTTTTGTTTGATAACCTTAGCAATATTTTAAAAATTCTTTGGGTTTTTTTCTAGGTTCTTAAGTTTTTATTCCAAGAAATGTTGCGTTCATGGTTAATGAAACACCTGCATTGACATCTTCGATTTGTTAAAGAAACATAACAGAAAAAACGATCTATAACTGTTGTAGAAAAATTGATGATTTTTAACAATGTTAATCGGCAGGTGAACCACATTTATTTCGGTTTTTTCAAGTGTTTATTTTGTGGCCGCGTAGTGGGTAGAGCGCGACGCTCACACGCCAGAGGGTCTAGGTTCGATTCCCGGCTGAATATCTCGAATTTTTCACGGCACCACGTCTTTGAGCTGCTGACAACACTCATCGAGTATTAACTGTCTAAGAAAGCTTCTCAAACTTCGCCGTACGGAGTCGGCAAAAAACTGTAGGCCCCTTCTACTCGTGAGAGAACAGAAGCGCCCACAACACGAGTAGTTGATGAGCAAGCTAGGCCCTGGTCCCCCTGTGGACTGTCGCGCCAACAATTATTATTAACATTAAGTTTGATGTATGTGAAACCGGTTTACTGCAATGTAGACATGAATCCTTAAGGATTTGAAAAGCTTAGTTGTAGAATTTTAGTGACTGCTCCCGTTGAATCAATACGCGATTGAACAAATACGTGTTGCAGTATTCTACCAAGGGTAGAAGAATTTAATCAGTTACCCTCACATATCAAACGTCCAAAAGCTCCTTTCGAAAGAGGTTATTTATATTCTTGTCTTAACATCAGACTTGTTGGTCATGGAAATAATTTATGAAAACGAGCCCACGTCGCATACAATTTGCACTTGGTCAGTTTCTTTGGAACTTGAAGGTTACATTGAATTCATTATTTCTGATGAAATCCAATTAGCGCGACTCCTTCATTGGCGTGAACAAAATTATCTGCTCTTGAACTATAGTGCTACATGATTTAAATGATTAAAAACTTGAGCGCTGCGCTCTTTGGAAACTCGAGAATAATAATAAAGAGTGGCACTGCACTTCAGGGTGCTTTAACAGTAATCGTTCGTATTCGGTAGGCGTATGAACACCGAAGACAGTTAAGGCATAAAGAAGATGTCGTGTATTTATCTTGATTTGTCCCGCGAATCTTTTGGAAAGTTATTGATGCGACACGACGTACTGTTACGATGGCTCACGGTGTCTTCTGACTTTATATTCCTAAGTTTCACTTGCAACACGGAAGTAACGTCAACTGATATAGAGAATGGAAACATGACAAGCAGTCATTTTTGAAAAGTAAAATTATTGATCCATATCTCTGTGAAGACCTGGCCATGATGTTTTTCGTGTCTGGGGTGCGATATTGATCTACAATTATGTGATTACTGATTAATTTGGCCTAAATCGTCTTTTGTCTAGAAGCGTTATGTGTAACATAATGCGTCACACGCACGACACGCATGACACAATTGCTTGATTGAAGGTAAAGAATCGCGTTAAAGTACAAATCATTTTGTGCAATGGACAAGACAAGACAATATTTCCTTTTGATTTTGTGATACCTGTGTTTTGTACAATATTATTTAACTTTAGGAGACCCTGGTTTATTCTCGTTCGTTATATAGCTTTCTGCCAGTAAAATTAAGTACTTTTACCTTAAGAGCGTGGAAATAGTTTAGTGATGAAGACAGGAATTATAAGAGCGGCCTATGGCATTTCTCCTCTTTTTATTTTCTGCCCCTTGCATTTAAATGCCAAGAGGCAACTGACACAGCAACCCTTGTATGTAGAAAATTCACTTTTCAAGAAATTTGATCGAGGAAGACTAGCTTCGTAAGAATACAACGTTAAGTGTTCTTTATTGCAACATAGAAAAACGACGCGACGTACAGAGTTTAATACGGAAACAAAGCAAGACAATCAAATTCATTTAATTTTTGGCATTTCGGAACTTAGTCATTTAGTTTTGGTATCTTCGATATTTCGGGCGTTTTGGAAATTATGCTTATTGACATTTTATTTGTTTGCTTATATAAAGGGTGACCCAACAAGAACACAAGATTTAAATTTGGCGCCATTCGAATTGTCATTGTTTGACATTTGAACAACTATTATTATTTGTTAGTAGAAGGTATAAGATTAATAAAAATGGAGCGCTAAACGAATCAAGAAAGCATTCTCATTCTGAAATTGTTTTACCAAAATGGTGGAAATTTTGCGGTTACAGTTCGCGAATTGCGATCAATTTGGGGTTACAATAATGCACCAAAAGAGTCAACTGTAAAGCGATTAATGGAAAAATTTGCTGAAACTGGGTCTGTAACTGATGTAAAGACAACAACGCTCCTTCGACCAGGTCGATCGACCGAAAATATCGCAGCAGTACGTGATGATGTCGCTCAAACTCCGTCCACATCAATTCGACACCGATCTCAGTAAATTGGTGTTTACAAATCCACTATTCAGAGAATTTTGACGAAAGATTTACATCTTCATGCATACAAAGTTCAATTGACACAGGAACTGAAGCCAGCTAACCATGCACAGCTAAGGGATTTCGTTAATTGGGTATTCGAGAGACAACATGAAAATGCTGATTTTACCGATAAAATCATCTTTAGTGACGAGGCCCATTTGCATCTTAATGGCCGCCTAGATCGTGCGATTTAACACCATTGGACTTTTTTCTTTGGGGTTTTTGAAGTCGATGGTTTATGCGAATAAGCCGACTACGACTCAAGAGGAAATTGGACACTTCATTAATGAAATACCGCAGCATTTATGCAAAACGGTCATTGAAAATTTCATTAAAAGATCGCGTATGTTCCAGCAAAGCCGCGGCGGCCATCTGGCCGATGTGTTATTCCACACATAACCTCATCCTGTTTACTTTACGATAAAAAATAATTCACGATTTTTTTTAAATATCTGCGTTTTATTTAAAATTTAAATCTTGCGTTCTTGTTGGAACACCCTTTATATTGAATTGATGTTTTCAGTATAATCATTCGCCCAGTTTATTACAAATGTATATGGTATGTTGTTGAAGTCGGGAGCACGAATCTGACTTTGAATCATGTATCAATTTAAGCATAAGTTAATCATTATATAAAATGGCCACACGGTATTTGAAAATATGTAATTTTAATAGTTTCAAATATTATATGTCTTTCAAGAGAGCGAGAATATATTCAGATAACTGACATAAAGGAATATACGAGAGTTGCCTTTTATATTTCGAGATTAGAGAAAAAAAACCAAAATCATCAAAAATAGCTTTATTGTTTTCCAAAATATTCCCCATTAAGATCTATACACATTTGCATGCGTTTGAACCAATTGTCGAAGCAGTTTTGCCACTCTGATTGGGGTATCTCCAAAACATGCATTCTGAACGCATTAACCGCTTCGTCAGGTGTCGGAAAACGTTGACCTCTCATTTTATTTTATACGTACGGGAATAAAAAGAAGCCTTTGTCAGGACTATACGGCGGATGACTCATCAAATCTATGTTTTGACTGCTCAAAAATGCAGTTGTTTGAGCCGATGTATGAGAGCTCGCATTGTCGTGGTCAAGAGTGATCCGTCTTCGGCGGCTGGTTTTCCTGATTTCTTGGAAGACAACTGGCAAACAAATGGTTATGTACCACTCAAAATCGACTGTTCTTCTTTTTTATAACAGTAAGATAGCGACAAGTCCAGTTTTTCCGGAAAAAAACAGGCGATCATTTGCTTGGAAGTGCTTCGTGCACGAGCAACTTTTGTTGGATTTGGCTCAATTTGAAACACCCATACAGTCGACTGCTGTTTACTTTCGGGTTCATACGCGTAAATCCACGATTCATCACCTGTCACTGTGTCATAGACGTGTTTCGAAGCATCGTGATCGTATTTTTGGAGCATTTCTTTCGACCAATCGACACGAGCGTTTTTTTTTTTTTTGAGCGATTGACAAATTGTGTGGGATTCAACGCGAACAAATTTTTTGACGGACAAATGTTCATGCAATATTGAATGTATGCTGGTCCCACTTATGTCTAAGGTTGTCTCAATCTCATGATAGGTCACGTGACTATCTTGCAACATCAGTTGGCGCACACCATCAATGGTTTCCGGAATAACAACTGATTTTGAACGACCTTCACGAAATTCGTCTTGGAGTGAACTACGACCTTGGTTGAATTCACCATATCATCGATAAACACTGTTCCTTGATGGAGCTTCATCGCCAAAAATTGAATTAAGTTCATCGATTGTTGAGTAAATCCACGTCGAAAGTTGTAAGAAAGTTTTCACGATTTAATTATATTTTTTGGGCGGGATGAATCTTTTAGTAACTGTAAACAACACAAATAGCGCTCGTATGTCAAAACGTTCTGAGTACGTATAACTTCAAAAATGTCGAACTTTACGATAGAGCTGGCAGTTGCCAGATTGCAACACTAGGGTTGCCCAATCCCGAAATATAAAAGGCAACTTTCGTATGTGTGTTAAGTTTTATAGCGAAAAGGTTACTTCAAAACTTCGATTAATATTTTCGGTGCTAAACAAACTGATAATTTTTAGAACCTTTTAAAAACAAACAACTGCCGTATTTTTGTTTAACTTAAACTTCATAAAGCTTTAGGGCCTATTTGATTCTACAACGGTAATGAAAGGAATCAATCCCCAACTGAATCAATGCAGAATCCATTCCAACACTTAGGTCAAGTTACAAAATTCTGCAAATGATGAGTTTTCAGCTTTTTTTTTCTTTTGTAAAAATAAAAAACTAATTCAAAGAAGACATAAGAATTGTTAACCGCCAATTCTTTCAATATTCTGTCAAAATCTTTTAAGAAAAAAAAAATTAAATAATTTAAATAATCCTACTTCACGAAGGCGGCATAATAGAAATTAGTAATTACACACAGTAAAGTGCTACATGCATGAAGATATGCCGTTAGACAAGATTTGCCAATATTTACAGTTACAGGTTGATAGAAAACGACGTATACGAGTTTTATTTCCGAATAGCTTTTCTGAGGGTTATCATCAATTCTGAGAGACTACAAGGGGACGTTTTAACAACTGCGGTAAGAGAACCATTTCCAATCCAGTCACTATAATCTAGACACAGAAACTTCATTCAATTGTTTTTACTAGGAACATCTGATATGGACTTAATAGGTAATTTGAACTGCAGTTCAAGGTTTATTCAATAGACTTGACAAGCTTGAGATAAAGTTATCACGGATCCTAATTTAAAATGTTATCGTGGTTTTTTATTTTATGGGTCCTTAGAAAAATGTGTTTGTTAAAAAAATACGATATATATATATATTGGATAGCAAATAGGCGAATTTGGGTCTAGCTTCTTCAGCAACTGCTTATTCTGTGCGCACTTGCACAAGCAGAATGGATCTAAAGTTATTTTTCCGACGCCGAATGGATACATTTGAAATTAATTGCCAGCACTTATTAGGTGTCGGCAACAACTCGGTGGAGCCGTACAAAAATGGGATGCTAAGGAATCGCACTACAGACCTTCGGCGTGTATATATCGTACTTCGCCCACGACGCCAAGGCGGCCACAACAGAAAAATAAAAGAATTCAACTTATGTAGCATGTGTAATTATCTAGCTATCTAATCTATGAAATATTATATTATATATTAAATATGAAAATGAAGTTATGAATAAGACCTATGGCCGCCGTGGCGTGGTGGGTAGAGTGCAATGCTCACATGCAGCAGGTTCGATTCCCGGCTGAACACCTCGAATTTTTTACGGCGCCACCTCTTTCGATCTGACGATAACACTCAAAGAGTAATAACTATCTAAGAAAAACCACCTCAACTTCGTCCAATTATTATTATTTATAATAAGACCAATAAAAATTGTATTATTATTATTTTTTAAATACAATATATTTCGCCATCAAAAATAACTTCGCTTTAGTCAGAGAGAAATCTTTTGTAACTTCTTGTAAACATAGTTGTTCGTCCCTTATTCAGGTTGAAGGTCTACATTTAATTGAGATTCCGAGGCACACAACTGCATCCGAATTTCAAATCAAAATTTCGCAGTCAAGAATAGCATAGCCGGATTTTATTGAAAATTAAGAAACTATGTTGAAACGCATTGAGGGATTTGTCCCGCAGGTGAGGGCAAATTGAGATGAACAGAGCAGAGTTAATAAACTCCGATTCTTTTAACTTCATCAACAATGTAATAATAATAATTGTTAGCGCTACAGTCGAAAGGGGGACCAGGGCCTAGCTTGCTCATCAACTACTCGTGTTGTGCGCGCTACTGTTCTCTCACGAGTAGAAGGGACCTACAGTTTTTTGCCGACTCCGAACGGCGAGATTTGAGAAGCTTTCTTAGACAGTTATTACTCTTTGAGTGTTGTCAGCAGCTCGAAAAAGGTGGTGCCGTTAAATTCGAAAAATTGGTGTTGAGCTGGGAGTCGAACCTAGACCCTTCGGCGTGTGAGCGTCGCACTCTACCCACTCGGCCACGGCGACCACAACAATCAACAATGTGCCAGTGATATATTTATGTTTTGGGAATTATATGGTAGGGTGTTATTTTTTATCTAAATATAATACATTGATACAGCTTTTAATTTACGATTAATTAATATTTAATCTCACAAACAGTGAATGGCTCTAATTCTGTACACGCTTGGTAGTTGATGCTTCCTTCACTGATCGAATACGACTGGTCTTTGTTTTGAAGAGGCAGTCAGGAGTACAATTCATAAAGCCACTTACTTAAAGAAGAAGACAAATACATATTTAATAAAGGAAATTCACCCTGTCCGGTTTGGCTTGGTCTTGTGTCTTTATTGCCGTGAAAGGCGTCTGGTATTAAAGCAGTTATAAAAATTGTTTTAATTAATTTATTATCTTTTTAATCTATTTTTTTTATTTTAATTCATGTTTTTTTTAAAGTATTCTATTGAATATGGCGGAGTGCAGCTCTGTGAGAGAACACGAACGGAATGGCAAAATATTGACCATTGCTTAAAAAAACTTTCGACAGTATATACAGAAGACCCAATAAAAAATGAAGCTATTATAAGTGTGGAACGTTTCTGCTCTCTTCTAAAGTGTTTATTATGATAATGATTGACATGAATAAATATGTGCTTCTTGTTTTGAAGGTTGGGAAACTCGAAAACTGGTCCATTGTTCTATCATTCAGCTTTTTCGGAGGAAAACCTGTAAGCGCTTCTGTGATAAAGAGCCTAGTTTTCCAACTCCAACCAGATCAGAACCAAATAGCCGCAACCTAGTTCGAGCAAAGGTGAGATATTGGCGTAGGAAATGCTTTGCAGTGTCTTCGCCTTCTCTATGGGCGTCGAAAAGGGGGTTTCATCACAAAATCCAAAAACACTTAAGTGCGAAACGAATGTGAAGTGTTCCTTTGGTATACCAACACACTGTCTGCAGTCTTGTATTTTCTACAGATAGTTTTTTTTGACAATTTTTAGAGATAGAAGAAGTTTCGTGGACTTTTTCTTCTTAGCTTGGCCAAGCTGCTTAACTTGTAAGAATTTAAAAATTCGTCGTTTCTTTTTTTTAAATTGTTTACAAAGCTGCCAAATAATGTATTCGAAGAAATCGGGACGAAAAAGTGATCACAACATATCAAAGGAACGGTTGTATCTTTTAAAAACTGACATGACACACCAGGAAATTTTGTCGCCTGTCTATTGATTTCCTGTGACAGATTTCCTTGTTTGAGAAAATTTTCAAGTTTCTTGGATACAAACACTGCATCGAATGGCAACAGAAGTTATTTTACTTTACTTCCACCCTTAGTCTAAAAATTGTGCACCCTGGACTCAGGTTCAGATTATTCTATTATTAGATTCAGATCCGATTAGCACATCACTCAACCCGGAACTTATAGAGGGCGCCACCTACAAAACATTTAATAATAAATGAATATTTTTTGTAAGTGGCGCCCCCTATGAGTCCCGGAACATATTGAGTAATCTTTTATTTAATATTTTTGAATAAGAAAGAAGCAATGTGTTTATTAACAATGTTTCTCAATATGGCTTCAGCTTAAGGAAGGATTCCAAATTTAATTGAAAGCAAATTTGAGCGGTCCCGCCGTGACGTAGTGGGTAGAGTGCGACGCTCACACGCCGAAGAGGCTAGGTTGGATTCCCGGCTGAACACCTCGAATTTTTCACGGCACCACCTCTTTCGAGCTGCTGACAACACTCAACGAGTAATAAAGCTTCTCAAATTTCGTCGTTCGAAGTTGACAAAAAACTGTGTGTAGGTTGATGAGCAAGCTAGGCTCTGGTCCCTCTGTGGACTGTCGCGCCAACAATTATTACTCAGTGGCGCCCCCTATATGTCCCGGAACATATTGAGTAACCTTTTATTTAATATATTTGATTAAGAAAGAAGCAATTCGTTTATTAACAATGGTTCTCAGTATGGCTTCAGTTTAAGGAAGGATTCCGAATTTAATTGAAAATAAATTTGAGCCGATTTCTTCTACACTATATTTCTCGTATAAATTCTAGAGGTCTTAAATATAAAATGTATGCAATCTTGGAAAAAGGATTCATACTGACTGCCGGAAGATCATATTAACAGCATCCGCACCGAGATAATATCTTCTTTTGCTCTGAGAATGATGCTAACAATACAATAGGCCTCATTATCAGCATTGTGCCCTCAATGTTTGAAAAAACATCATCTTTTGAACAAAACATTTGTGCTAGCATTTTTTGGTCTGTATGCAATTTAAGAAAAGTCCCTATATCACTATCATTCTTATGACAAGAAGCTTTATTTGCCACGTCATTCTATATTCTCCATGAGTTGGCCCAGCAAAACAAATGTATCCTATTCTTCAACAGTGAATAATTTAAATGACGCAAGCCTGCAGTTTAAAAAAACACAAGCGCCAACATATTATTTTCTTAGAAAATATGATATGTGCATAATAAAAGATTGTCTCCTAAAACTGATGGCTGATTGCTGACGGAAATCCCACACTTTCTAGATCCTATACTTCTTGCTCTCAATGCATATCATAAATGCAAATAATTTCAATAAGAAATCGCGTCATCTAAATCGTCTGCAAGTCTGACATTCCCAGAGCGATCTTACTCAAATATCCCACAGTTTATTTTTACAACAGTGTTTAGCTTACAAAAACGAACAAACAATAGCGGCTGAGTGCAAAAGCATGCTTCTCTAGTGAATACGAGTGTAGGCGAA
This sequence comes from Eristalinus aeneus, assembly GCA_955652365.1. Classification (NCBI taxonomy): domain Eukaryota; kingdom Metazoa; phylum Arthropoda; class Insecta; order Diptera; family Syrphidae; genus Eristalinus; species Eristalinus aeneus. Next base: position 53,926,208 of record OY019131.1, read on the forward strand.
GGTATCCGCCAGGCAGGATTTTATTCAGACTTTTAACTGGAAAAACCTCACACACATCGAGACTACTGTGAATGGCAAATCACGGAAAACAATGACTTGTCACCGAAACTTAACATCATGCAACTGAAAGTTATATGATATGTTACCAACAGAACAAAAACCTACAGACAGAGGCAGAAGAGACTACGTACGAAAACAAAAGAAAAGTTGCTTCCTGACCAGCCCTAAAACGGCAAGACAATAGAGCGTGTGCTATGAATGTACCTTAAGCGCACATTAACATAATTTATCTTCTTAATAATAGACTTCTAAGACACCCTCCCATTGATCTTTTTCGACAGACAAGAGGGCCATCTCCCGACCGACAAGTAAAATTAATTTTATGCATGTCCTCCTTCGGGAATGGTCGTTACAAAGCTGAGTGTGTTCCAACCGAATTGGCGCCCGCAGTTTTATTTGCGTCTTTATTGCACTCCTACAAATTAGCTTTATTTTATTGGATCCCTGCCGTAATCCTCTTTGTATGCGTGGTTTTGTTGGGCCAACTGAAAAATTATCTATGGCATCTGCATTATGACAAATTTTGCGCCTTAATCAAATCAGGCATGACTAGTCTCAGCAAATAAACGTCACTGGAAAAAAGAAACGTGTTCGGTCAAACAGCCACACACTCTACCCACCACCATCGCGCCACAGAGACACATGTGCACGATAGGATTACAAAAAGCCCTTCTTCAGGTGATTTAGAGAGGCACCTGGACCACCCAAAGACTTCCTATGTCGTATGTGTAAAAATGCAGATGCAACGCGTCTGTTTTCGAATATCAATGGGATGACACAAGAAATTTCAAAATCTCGATAACCATCTTACCGTGGCATGGTTTTTTTTTCTAATTAATTGGCTTTGTCCTTACTAAGCCTTCACAACCTAAAATTCACTTGATGCATTTTTGTGCCAGAACAAAGGAGAAAAACGTGCCCATTGTTCCGCACAAAGGAAACTAATTGCTCTTCGGATCGGGATTATTATTGTGAGACATGTTAGCCATTCCAACAATGCATTGTTTTAATTTACAGCGAAAAAGCTTCTATTTGTTTCTATTATTGTTATTATTAATACAAATATGTAGATATAGATACACATACCTTTGACATTCTATATTACTTCGATGTCGTACGGGTGCTTGGTTTTTGTTATTTTTTATTATTATTTTTATTTTTTTTTTATTTTTAATTTCAGGACACACTTTTATTCATTACCACCGCACAAATGTTAACACTAAACACTTCTTGGCTTTGCCTTGCTCGCCCTTACTTCGCATACACATACAGCATAAATTTACAATTAATTTGAGATATTTACAGGAAAATTCATGAATACTTTGGAACTTGGAAGCAACTAATGTGTAAGAAAATAAAATACCTTCAGAGTATGTTATTTCCCATTGTTTAATGGAAGAGTATTGATTTTCCGATGGCTGTGAGTCTGACTGATTTAAGTTGCTGAAGAATGGTTATGCAACAGAATGTGGAGAGCTTTTTGACAAACGAGCCTGAGCTTGCAGCAACAACTGGTTGCAGAAGGTGTTGCTGAAATTTATATTGCGTATAGGCTGTGATGGCGTGTCTGGAACTGGATTTTTGTTTCTTGTCTGCAGTTTTATACAAGATTATTTTGAAATGAGGGAATAGCATTTGAGAATATGGTATATAGGTTACGTACAGTCTTTTTCGATCTGCAGACTTTCCAAATGATTCATTTAAAAGTGGGGTTAGAGTCAAAATTCAAAGTTTTCACATCACAAAATTTCAAAATATAACCTGAGTACCAAGCAATTTTTCCCGAAAATGAAATCCTTAGAGATTTTTTTATTTGTATTTTTGACAATTAATCTGCTGAACTTTGAAAAACTAAGGTTATGGAAATAAAACAATTAAAACGGTTACAGATTAATCATTTTAATAAAACGTAGTAAGTCAGTGATTGAGTAAGAAGTTCGATTCCAGGTCTGAACATCTAGCATTTTCTCATAGTCATACCTGTCAACTTATATGAAAAATATCTGCGAAAAGCTTATCAAATCCTGCTCGTCGCATTCGGCAAAAAATTGCTGCCTCTAGTTCAATCTACGATGTTACCCAGTTATTGAAAGCAATGAAAAACTGGAAAACAGGTCGTAACCTTTTTATGAATGTGAACTTGGGAACCTTTTTTTTGCCTGACTCACCTATTGACATTTTCGATGTGAAAATGTTCCATAGCATTAATGAGCAGATGATGTCAAATGTAGCATCCCTCAAATGTGATGGTGCTTCCTTTTTCGACACTCTCATGAGCCTGGAGTACAGACAAAATCACTTCTGCAGGTATTTCGACTTTGCAGGGCTGAACATATTTCTCAATGTCACTGTTTCGCGCTTAGATGTAATTTCATAAATGCCCGATTTTGCTTGATTTTCCCAAAACATACAATATAATACCCTTCATACCACTTTATTTGATTGTTTCTGATTTAATTTAAATTATTAATTAAATAAATATTTAATAGTAACTGCTAATTTTCATATAAGCCTTTGATAATGCACCTATAAGCAAAATAATTTTCTTAGAAATTCTTTCTTCAGACGTAAATTTAATCCATTGTGCCACAAAGTTTCATACCGCCAGAACTAAAATTCTGGTTTATCAAAGTCATTTGCATTCCCACTCGCACGCTGAATGAGTTGATTTGATTGTTGATTAATATTATATATTCTTAAATACTTCACTCAATATAATGCTTGCCTAATGGCCCTTGTAAATTTAAGATCAGCTGAAGTATTTCATATCCTTTTGGAACTGTAGCCTCCTTCGTCGGGAAATGTAGCCTCCATCGAAATATTTCTTTTTTGTTATTAGTAGGAACAAGAAAAACATTTAATATACAAACCGAGGTGGTATATATTCACTTTACCATTTCTACGAGAAGTTATTTCAACTCAGACTGGAACTGCCCTGTTCTATTTTTTAATCGATCAAATGCCCAGCTGAACGTAAATGCCCTACCCGGTAGGGTGTTATATCACGCTGTAACGCATAATCGACCCAGTGCGACCTGAAGTAATTGACCACTTCAAATGCCAATGACCGGCATTCTTTCCATATTCTTGTTTGTTTTTTAATATCTTAACGAACAAATTTCGCGATAAAATTCACTTCATCCTACTTAAGGTTTTATGATTAGTTACTTCTAATTATTTTAGTTGCAACGAAGCATTTGCGTTTTGGATGCGAATACATATGCAGAAGTCAAAGTTAATTTTGAAACTTCACTTTTACAAAGTAAAATTCAAATTCCCCTCTAAGTAATAATTACGTTTGATATAATACAAAAATATGTGCTCCTCTTAAACTACCCATTCTTCGATTTATAATTGCTGGCAATACCCCTAGTTTCTTTTCTCCGTACTTTCTGGCTGAAGGCATTCAGAAAAACCGCATGCAAGGCTCCTTGAACGCACTCACCACTAAGAATTTTACATGAGGAAAATAAGATAAACGTCAAAAATCATTATCTAAAAAAGTTTAAGTGCATTCATTTTCTTTGTTTTGTTGATTTTCGTATAATGAGAAAATTCTCTAAAATTATATTTCAAAATCTCAAGTGAGACAAAGAATCCAAATAATATCGATCTGAAATGTAAACCGAAAACGTGAATGTGTGAATGACAATAAAAGCAATAAAACAAAACATTCCATTAACCATTAATCCTATTTGAATATAATTAAAGTCAGAGAAAGCAAAAAAACCAAGAAGAAAAAAAAATGTACAAAGATTGTCCTCAAGATCTCTGAGGGGAAAGTGATATCAAAACATCCCAGAGATACGCGTAGTGCGTTGTCTTGAACAATCAATGAGACAAAAAAAGTTAACCAAGATATTTTGCACTGAATTTGAAGAAAATTTAAAAGAGAAATATTCCACAAACGCATTTATTTTCAATATCTCCTCTTAAGTAGCATATATTTTAAGCGAGAAAGTTGGTAGATATTCTGCCGCTGTCAGTGAAACTCACCAGTTTTATTTATTTGCTTCGTGTACACACATTTTTTTCTCGTTTAATTTCTTATTGAGTTACTGTGTTCAAAATGTTTTAATGTTTACTGACAAGTTTGTAAAAAACCATTGATTGAGGAAATCCTTTGGCGACGTCTAAAATGATAAACGATGAACAGAGATTGTTGGAGCGGGCAGCGGAGGAAAGGGAGAGACTTTTTCAACGTTACGACCTAGGAACAGACCCGAGTAATGAAGTTGATCCATGGGAAAACCCAGGTTTTGAAATTTACCATCGAACGGACAAGTAAGTTTTTGTGCAATTTTGTAATGGATTTAGACGCCGACTTATGGTCGAACAAACACAGAGTTTTAAACAAAGATAAGATTTGCGATTTCTGGGCGTGGGAGTGTTGCTTTTTTCTTTCGTTTTATTTTTAATTTATCGGACATGAAATAACCTGGTCGTCGCCGTTTAGTCACCCAGTGTTGTAGGAATGTTTATCTTACAGGCGTTTGTTGTGCAAAGGGAGAGTGATTGGAGGAGGACAATCGTGCATGCAACTATACATTAGAGACAGCGTTTGCCGATGAGAACATTTTTTGTAGAAAGGCTGGAATGAGACTAGTTTTGTATCTTGATTGTTTGGCCTACTTGCGGGTTCTGTGATGGCATCATTCAATTATGCTCCTAGCGGTTTAGTGAAAATGTTGTTTTCTTATGTTCGTTGATTTGAAACACTTTAATTTAGATTCCTGTTCTGGTGGGATTGAATTAAACTCTTGTGTTACTATATATACATACATTCAAATAAACAGTTCTGATACAGAGTTGGCAGAGGGGCACATATGCTGTTGTTGCCACGGGAAGATACAAACTGGTATTTAAGTAATCTTATTTATTATGCATCGTGTTACGTAGCATTTTGCAACTCTAATATCGGACTAGTAAAAAAGACGTTAAAATGCCAAACAATATTCACCAGTGTTGCTCAATAAAACCTACGATTTCTCGTTCAGAGTTTCTTAATTCCGCTCACTCGCCAATTGGAGATGTTATGTTAAGTAGACAGTTATAGATTAGTGCCCTCTGTTCGAATAACTGAGAGTTTTAGTTATGTTAGAGCGTAAAATCCGCCCACAATGGAAGCATATCAAATTTTTAAATGAAAAATAAAATTTTCATAAAATATTAAAACTGGGATAGTGATGATCTGCAAAATACTGACTGAGTTTAATAGAATTACATATTTCATCCATCTGTTTCTTAATGAATACTTTGAGTGCTTACTGGATACTTTTTCTTCTCTTCCTGATTAAGCAGCTTGGGTTCAGAATAGACTTATGCCAATCGCATAAATGGACTATTTGCTTACATAAATTATTTTCCGGGATAAATGATAAAGGTTTAGCCACAGATCTATCAATCTGACCAATATCTCTTTTTTGCAGAAATGTAGGGAATCGAACGAAACAGATAATCGGACAACTGAACAACAAAAGTGAATAAATGCAGGATTTATTGTATTCTTTCATATAGTAGCTCATATCTTGTTTTAAGCTAATATGCCTTCACTGTTGCAAATCTCTTATTCCAAATTTCTCTTCATAGGACTTTATACTGTCCATACTTAGAAGCAAACTCGATATACATCCCCAAACATTTCACAGGAGTAACACCGATATATCTCCCGCCAAAAAAACGTGGTCTAATTTGCATAGCAGTTTTCAAAGCTCAGAATATTGCTAAAGAACCCCGATAAGGTGCCAGAGACATATATATTTATTTTGGTTTGGTATCTTCTTGGGAAGCTTAGGTACTTCAATGTGCAACAAGTTACATGTTCTGCAAAATGGACCCAATCATATATTTAACTGCAAATATATTCCTCAACAAGTGAACTTAAAGCATATTTCAAGTACCCTAAGTATTCTATTATAAACTTAAGCACTCGTTAACGAACCCAACTACCTTGAACTGTGATATAATATTAACCCAAGTTGATCTCTTGCCATAGACGTACAAGTATCCTTCAAACAGATGCTTTAAGCGTAGATTTTCTGACACTCTCAGCGAATCTAAAAAAATGGTTAAATTTAACTTAAATTGATTTAAAATATTAAATTGAAGGCGCATTTAAATACAGACCATTGAAACAGCTAAACAGAGGATGCTTACGTTGGGGACCACTAGAGAATTGCAAGACAGAATTCGTAGAAACATTTAAAAAAAAAAGCAGTCAAATGACTAGAAGGGACCCCGTTCCGCTTTGGGTCCCTTCTACTCGTTCGAAAACAAAAGCTCGTACAAAGCAACCAGTTGCTGAAGAACCTACACTCTGGAACTCTTAATAATAATTAGATGGGACTGTTGCGCCATCCAATCATTATTATAATTATATAAGTAAATCACGCACAAAATATGCTATGCAATGCATATGTTCGTTGATGTGTATTTCTCCGATCTGTTTCCGTTGCTATACAAATATCGATTACACGATTCTTAGATTTTCCAAGAAAATATAAAAAATATTGTTTGACGTTAAGGCCTTAGTCCAAACATCAATAGGGACATCATCTACATTATCAGACAGGCAGAAGAAAACGACCGAAACATTTTTCCAAGGATTGATTTTCAACATTATTCTCATCATTATCGAATCAATCCATATAACTATTCACTAACAATTTTATGTCTGAAAGCGGTGAAGGGGCAATATACATTTGCAAAACTGTTTATTGTAAGCCAGCCAATAACTGCTCGTCAAATAACTTAAAGAACACCTTTTTACAGTAGTTGAGATTTGCGTTCGTGTACTATTTTCTTGTTTCCGCTTCACGTAGATCTTGTTTAGCGTTGATAGCAACTTAAAGTCTACAAAAAAATACCTTATCTATATAAATACAACGTCTGCCTCTAATACAGCAGTAATCCTTAAATAACCCTAAAGCATTACATTGTTATTTTTCTTTTTCAAACACACAGATATGGCTTCCTGCATGACGCTCGTCTGCCCGACACACACGACTCACAAGAACTCAAACGGACGAAAATCGAACTGGAACGTGATAAGAAATGGCTGCGTATGCTGCGTCAATGGGATCCACACAATGAGAAACTTCGGAAACGTGTCTTCAAAGGTATACCTGATAAAATAAGATGGCTTGCTTGGAAGAAACTTCTCAACGTCGATGAATCGATGGCCAAAAACCGTGATACATATTCTCAAATGCTGGCCTGGGCCAGAAAATATTCAACTGAAGCTAGACAAATTGATTCAGACGTTAATAGACAATTTCGCGATAACTTAGCCTATAGAAAACGTTATAGTGTTAAACAGCGAAGTCTGTTTAATCTACTCAATGCATATAGTATATACAATCCAGAGCTGGGCTACTGCCAGGGAATGTCAGGTGTAGCTGGTGTTCTCCTTTTGTTTATGGACGAGGAGGAGGCATTTTGGGCACTAAACACGTTAATTATCGATAAGAAGTACGCCATGCATGGCCTTTTTATCGAGGGATTTCCCAAGCTCACGCGCTTCTTGGAACACCACGATCGGATATTAGCTAAACTAATGCGAAAACTGCATAAACATTTTGTGAAACATAATGTTGACGCTATTTTGTATTCGATTAAGTGGTTCTTTGTTATATTTGTCGAGAGAGTAAGTTTTGATTGGCTGTACATGTTTCATTGTTGACTGAATAACCTTATCTTTTGGTGGGCAGATTCCATTTAGTTTAAGTTTACGTGTTTGGGACGTATATCTGTTGGAAGGAGAGCGCGTCGTTACTGCCATGGCATACACAATATTATATCTTCATCAGTCGGAGCTGTTGAAATTGAAAGATATGGATGCTATAATTGAGTACTTGCAAGTTAAATTACATAAAAATTTTGGTTACAACGATGACTATGTCATGGAAGTGCTGGAGCATGCAATGAAAAAACTGAAGAGCTATAGACTTGACGTGCCACCCGCACCTAAGCCCAATGAATTTCCTCAAAATCCACTTGGCCAGTTAATAGAACCGGATTTTGAAAAGAAAATCGGTCATCGAAGATCTGAGTACACGGAGAACGAAAGACAAGTCATAAATGATGTGATATCAAGGTAAAACCATGTGTGTTGCAGTTTGTTTCAACAATTATTTCTCAAAATTATTTATCCATTTTAGACAAGAAGCAAATGCAAATGCAGTTGAAGTACAATCCACAGTATCTTATGAAACTTCCGAATGCGCTACCGGTAAGTGTAATTCAACTGATCCTTTTTTCCTTTCCTCACCCTTCAGTTCTACGTACTTTACATAATGTTTTGTTGTTTCTGTAAAATTCGTAAATTACATCAGTAATCCGTAAATCCATCCGTATCTAAGCGAAAAGCATAATTTACTTCCTTTGATTTGTTTTTCAATGTACTGTCTTGTAATTTGCAATATTTCTTTCAAAATTTTGTGTTGTCACGTTGATAACTGTATGAGCACTCTTTGGATCATTGCACAGTCAAGTTTAGATTTGATGATGTCACCCTTATTAGAGGACTGTTTATTTTCTTAAGTATTCTGCGCGGAAAGAAGTTTAATAAGTGAGACAGAAAGCGGGAGGGAATAAAGAAAGGAAAAGATCAAACCGAATGGTTATCCAAACCTTTGCCGAAGACCGCTTTTTTCCAGTGAAGACAAAACCTGAGCTGTAACTTGACGTTCCTCACATAGTGCGATTGAATTTGTTGATTATTGCAATTTCATTGGGATCATTGAGAAAATTATTATTTTCTTTTAAATTGTCAAAATCATAACTGATTCGTTTTTGCAATTGTTAATCCAAACATATTTAATCCCGAACGAATAATTTAAGCGCTTTTTTATCAGATTTGTAGTTTTTACGTGTACGGGTAAATATCTTATATGAAACAATGTGTCCAAACACATAAAAATAACAGACCCCAGAACATGTATTGACATCATCCTGCAAACGATACTACTCTTGCTCTATTTTGATCTAGAAATGGGAACTTCTGACACGTAGCTTGGTAAAATAACAAAAAACTCATAAATGACTTTACGTTGAATGTGCCTTGAATTTGCAAGTCCCTATCATAAACTTTAATTGTCTTTCACGATGTGTAGCAGAACAATGATGGTGCCAACCATAGCGAAAGAAGACGTTACATTTAATACAAAAAAATGGTTACTTCTTATATTTTATTCAATGTTTTAATTGCCTCATTAGATTAGCCTCCACATTTCTAGATTTCGTTTTAAATAAACCAACAAATGTTTTTGTCAACTGGCTCATTAAATTCATTCAGAAAAAGTACATATTTGTATGCCGCCTACATCATAGCATTCATTTAAATGTTGTTCACCTCAATCGTCTATATTATTTGGTACAATGACCGTCAATTATTTCAAACGGAAAGTTATTGAATCACTCACACGCGGCAAATTCGGAAATCGATTAACAAAATATAAACAAATCAACAAACGTAATGATCAGTCCTAATTTGGGTGACGGTGTGAAAACCTTTTATGTGCCACTTCTCTGACCTCTACGCATTCACTTAATTCAACAAAAAAAAAAAAAAAACAAGTTCAATCTCAATGTATCATTTGTTATTTGTTGTTTATTTTTATTATTTTATTTTATTTTTGCTTGGTCGCATGCATGTTTTGGTTTCTCTTCCTACAGTACACTTCCGTCGCATTCTTTGTTTTGATTTGAACTTACACGAAAAGAACATGTTGCTTTTGAATAAAGTGTTGATGGTTGTGCTAACACAAGTTTATGACATTGAATAAAAAATTTGATTCATCAGCAGTTGAAGAAGCAAAAAATTACGCATCGTTGAAAAAAAAACTTGAAAACCGACAGGTTTTGTGCTCAATGCGAGATTTGTTGTAAAAAAAAATAAATGCTGATTGCTGTGACTTGTAATCGAAAGTATTCGAACGCCCACAAACCGGAATCATGTTAAAAACAATAATTTGAAAAGGAATAATCATAACGCAATATGGGAATAGGGCAGACATATTTTTGTTCGTTTATAAAGTGTATGCGTGTGCGCGTCATCTTCTCCGAAACAAATATTCATTGACTAATAATATCACCATAAATGTCTCCTTAATTAAATTTGAATATAACAAACTTTCGTGCATTCTTTTTATAAGCAATTATTCAGTTGATTACATGTTGATAAATATTAGCTTGCAAATATTTTAACAAATTATGAAATGAAACAGAAATATTTTTCATTAATATTTGGTAACATCAAAGTCTTCTTGTTCTTCGTGTTGCGCTACAGTCTGATATGAACCTGAGCCCCAAACAACATGCCTTTCCAGGCAGCACGATCTCTTGCCAGCTGCCTCCAGTTACGCACTCAAAATTGGTTGAGGTCCTTTTCCATTTGTGTGCGCCACTTCAGCCAAGGCTATCCTCTGTTGCGTTGTCCCAATGGCTCGGATTCGAAGACTTTTCAGGCCGGAATATTGATGTCCATACACTCTACGTGGTCTAGAGTCCATACACTCTACGTGATATAGCGTCCATACACTCTACGTGGTCTAGCCCTCTTAAGCGTTGTATCTGAAGATATTTGACCAGGCATATGCCGGCGCACGTCCCATAGAGTTCGTCGTTGAATCTTCTCCTCAAAATGTTATCAACACAAACAGGGCAGAAAATCCCTCCCAGAACTTTACTCTCGAAAGGACAAGGTTTCTTTATTCGCTTTTAGTAACGTCCAGGTTTCTGCGCCATAAAGGACTGGCATGATCAAGCTGTTATATAAAGCGAGCTTGTCTTATAGAGATGCTTTATTACTCAATCGCCTCTTGAACCCAAAGAAACAGCGATTGGCAAGAGTGATTCTGCGTTTGATTTCAGATTGCAGATTTTAGTTACCTTACAGAAAGTGAGAGAAATTATGTCTTTCACAATTTTTATGAATCTTGATTTAAATATATATTCCCTTTGAAGTAACTGTGTTCTGATAAAAAAGGGAATAGTATGAACAAAAAATTATCCACACTACTACATTTTATTTAATATTTGATTAGGGTTGATCTTATATTCTCAATGACACCAATAAGTTAATTTTCTATTTCAAATGATTTTTGAAAAGAATATGTGTGCTATGACTTCTGAAAATATATAAAAAGACATGTAGAGTATTAATATGATAAGTAAACAGTTATACATTCAGTTTTTTAGCTTTTTGTGTAAATCACATACATATTACTATATTTACAACATCACAGACAGAGAATGCCGAATGTTAAGCTTACTGTTCTTTTACCGGTACCAACATTGAATGTGAAAAATGTTTGGTTCATATCCAAGACCTTGCAATAAAGACCGCTGCCTTTGGTAAAATTTTGTAAAAAAAACTGTACAGACTGATAATCGAACACTCGAAAAACACGCAGCAAAGGCGTAATGAATTTTGGACTCTACATAGATTCAGTTTTGATTACCTATTTTCCAATTCTTCAATTCAATCTCTTGAGTAAGCTTATTTTCCATATTCCATGATGCTGCATGTTTGTAGTCAGTTCTCATTTTAATCTTCTGACGCATTTAGAGACAGCTGGCAGGGATTCTTCCATTTGTTTGCTCTTTTCTTACGGTTGGTGAAGTCCCATTGTTTTAGCATTGATTAAACTGCAAACTATTTTTGGATTAATTATTATTAAACTATCGCCTAATAATAGTTATTACCAAGCAATTTTGTTAGTTTAAATTGAAGAATGCAGGCTTGCAAAATTTTTCCTCATGCTGCCACATGAAGTAAAAAAAGAAAGTTTAAACATGCGGCGAGCACATTGTCCGATTTCTTTAAACTTAACTGCGACACTGATACCTAAATTATCAGAAAATCCTAGTGATATTTTGAAAGCTCTTCTATCAGGAAAGTATCCGTCCTACGTTCCATTATCTCATAAATTAATTAGAGCTAACGAGTCCGGATCGGGGAAAACACTCATCTCTAACCCATTCAAAATAACAAAAATGAAAATTATTTTACAACGTTAATTAAAAAAATACTCTTTTTTTATGTGCTGGGAAAATTCGAATCAATTAAAAGTGCGTGTGAAAAAAAAGTCGCATCACATCACTTTCCGTGTTATCTTTATTTGTTGCTTCGTAATTAAAGAAAGATCACATGAATGCAATGTCACACACTGCTCTAAAATGGTTTCACGGTTACGCTTAACAACCGTGGTGAGCAAAGATGGCAACATCCGGCAGATAACATTCATGCCCATTATCATCAACTCAATTTAAATCAATTCTCGCACAACGTCAATGGGCGTGCTGGTAGTACACGATTAAGGGTTTTTTTCGCATTATCAAAATCATGTTGTTCCGACAACATGGAAAACTTGGAGTTTATTAACTTATTATTTAAAGGCAGCGGTACGTTGAAACTTAGGTACATATGGTATATCTGTGTAAAGCTATGTGCATGCATATCGATCCTTCGAAATGTCACATCATAATTGAATTTTAGACATGAACGCTTATAATTTTGGGATTACTTTGTTACGTGCCAACTTCAATATATTTCAGCCAAAAATCTAGTTGGTAACCTTCGCTTACGATAATGCATCAGAAAGCTAGGTTATGGTATTGGGCAAACCATACTTGTTCCTTTATCCAAACTTCAAAAGGGAGAAGCCTTTCGGGGACTACTGTAGTTTATGCACCCTAACTTCAAAACATATGAACCCATATCTAGTAATCCTGAACACAAAATCAGCATGCAATTGAAAAATGTATTTTTAATGCTTGGTGGCTGACTTTCTAAACAAAAAATGACTATTTCATTTGAAAAAAAATTCATACATTGTTTGTTCTCAATTTCACATGGGACCTTCCTTTTTCAAACAAAGTGCCCTGACAAAAAGCATTCAACAATATTTCATTAAAACATACAATAAAATGATTTGAAACAAATGCTGATACTTGCATTGGTTTTCTATTACACAGGACCACTGAACACTGAGGAACAATAACTTCTTCACCTGTAGTCTTGATGTCTTGTGAACAGAATATTCACAGCGAATCAACAAAGCAAGAACAAAACCCAAGTGATCAGTTTTAAAGAATGAGATGTCTGAATTAAACTAGGAAATCCATACAAAGAAATCAAGTGTGCATCCCAGTGCAAAGGCAGTGGGTTAAAAATAATCATCCTGTTCATGGGAGCCATCAGTATCTCATTGACAATGAGCAAATCAGTGCAACTTGCCGTCGAATAACTTAAGTTATCCGGAGATTGTCGAAAGCGAATTATTAACGTTTTCTACTTTTTAATGTCGTATTTATTAAATTTTATGTTGTTCGAATAAATTTACAATCGTTGCTATAAATTCCAGTCAGTTAGGAGTTACACGTGTTATATTTACAATATACCGTTGTGAAACTGAGTATTATTTTCTACAAATATTATTTATTTATTTAAAATGTAAAAAATATCCGTTCGATAGTTTTTTCTCGAGACATGTATGTTATATTGTTGAATATTTCAACAAATCCGTTTGCATTTATATGTCATTCTTTAGTTTAACTAATTAAGTAGGTTTAATAATTTAACTTAGATTTTCGAATAATTCATAACATGCTCATTGAAGATTTGTTTCTGTTTTTTGTTTTACTCTGACAAAAACGTGTGAATAAAAATTTATTTTTTTAAGGTTTTATGTATTGAGTTCATTTTTTCCAACAACCATCATAAATTCAAGTAGAAATTTACGCCATGTACGTCCTTTAAAGGGAAATGACGATTTACTTTTAAAATCTCCAAGTAATTGTTCACTGTAATTGAGTTTTACAGAAACCTAGTGGCATACCGTTGCCGTCGGACAACTTTCAAATTTTGGATTATCCTCCAAATAGTGTGAAACCATATGTTTGAATGGTTAATGACAGTGCAATGTAATTGCGAATCGTCGGAAAAGTCAGTTTCTTACTATGTATACCAAAGATTGCCGTTTTTGAACTTATGGCAGTATTGAAGTTCGAAAACCTTTTTCGCATTGTAATGAGGATTTTTGTTTCGTTACATTTATGTATTCGATAAATTTCAAAGAAGCTCGACACATAATTTTCGTTTTGGGCTGTGCCAAATCTACTTTCTTTCGCGTAACGTATGATTTTGGTCCGTCGAGGTAAAGATGTTATTTCTAATTGTGATTCTGTAAAAATTACGTGCCATATAAATTCTGAAAATGTTAGCTTTAAGTCCAATAAGTGTTCATCACTATGAATTTAGTACAATAGGTAGCGTCTATTTTCTAGTACTGAATTGTACAATTCTCTTACTAGTACATTACTGTACTAAAAAGCGGAAAAAATCATTCTGTAATCACAGCCACAACAGTAGGCTGCAGTCATTTAAAAAACATTTCTCTCACAATTCATAAAGAGCTTAATTTAGCGCCAGGAAACAAAAATAATGTAAAATCAAAATTAAGTACATTTTTTCCACATTGCCGAATATAAACAAATTTGTTTTCTTGATGTACAAATCTGGAAATGGAAACACTATAAATAGGGCGAGCCTAAAAATTAGAAAACTGCGTACTTGTAATTATTTCAACAATTTTTTCATAAGCGTTTACAAATGAAAATTATTATACAAACACATAACAGTTATACATTCCAAAGAATGGTTTGAACTGCTACTTAAGAACTCAACAAATGATGAATGGATGGAATTCATACATATGTTCCATGTTCTATGGGAACTTTTGTACAAGCCATTCTTGAAGTCCAGTTTGAGTTTAATATTTCTATTCTATTTGGTATTTTAACTGGATTCAATCTCAAGTTTGAAGGAGACGGTGATATGCCAATTCAGAATCGGTTTAAGAAGGTTATTTTCAAAACTGGTTCGGCTATACCGTCGAGAAGTAATCGTGGGCTTTAAAAGAATTTTATAAAAACATTTTTTAATTACAAAATGCAGTAAAAGAGAGGGCCCTTTTTACGAATTCTAAAATTTTTTTAAAATAACTCATAACTGTTAAATTGTTTTTTTTTTTCTTCAAATCTTTTATGCTCTTTAGCCGGCTCAGCAAGAAAATCGAACTTTTTATCAGCTGCTTCAAGCGTCCTCTTAGAACTGGGTGCTTCTTCAGTTCTTTTGAATTGCTACCGAAAACCCAAACACCCTTATTCTTCTTCAAAAACGTTTTAGACGAAATTATTGCGTTTCGCTCTTCGTATTTAAAAGGTCATCTGATTAAAACTGTAGTGTAAAACTGGTTAGGATATTTTCAATACAAGTCTTCCTATATAAATTTTCAAAACATTTTGACTACGCGATTTAAGTGTCAGACTACTTGAACAATATACAAAGAGGGATCCAATTTCGAATATCTACCGAAACCTGACGGATATGAATTAGTCTTGCCATTTTCAGGAGATCGCGCCACTTACCGCTTCACGTTTCGCAGAACTTCTCTAGAATCTCAAAAAAGAAAAAAAACGTTTACCTGAATAGCGACATTCATCCCATTTCATTTTTTAGCTTGGTGAACTCTAAAATATGGCCATACCTTCGCCAATCATCATGTGGTTTCCTATATGTTTAGATATACAATTTTTTTTGCATAAGACAAATCCTTTCTTAAAGTATTTTTATTATTTTGGGTTTTTCATTTGTTTTTCTTTTATATTCACAAATATACACAAACACACAACCCACCGCTTCCGAAACATAAAGGGGATGCATTTTCAATGAAAACCTATCAAAGTAGCACTAGCTTAGCAACATCTCCAGCTGTCAGCAGTTACTCACTTTATAGCAACGGTAACGGATTTACAATCACAACAAAAGAAGCTTCCGAGAGTGAAGGCGAAGAAAGTGAAGAAAATACTCGACTTTAAATTGACAGTCAAACTGCAACAGAATGAAAATTGCATTTTTCACCTCAAAATGTACATACATTTCAAAAGAAAGAAACAAAACAACAAATAAACTGAACCTGTGGCAACCATCAGTGAAAAAGAAACACAACACAGCACACCCAATTGCTATAGAATGCGATACTCATTCAATTTCTTTATATTGTTTCTTTACTCCAATTACTATAAATTCCATTATTTTAATCTCATACGTTTAATATAGCCTTACTTTCAATTGAAACAAAATTTGCAACTCATTTGCTTGTTGAATAACACAAAGAATTTATAATTGTTAAACTCTATTGTATTTTAATTTGCATGTAATGTAATGTAGAGAGCATTAACGCACTGTATTAATTCATTTGATTGCCAAATAAGTTAATTTTTAGAACCTTCATTTGAAGTGTGTAGCATTTTCTAGTTATATATTTTTTGGTAAATAAATTAATAGAACATCAAACAGCCAACAAATTAACTTATTGTAGTTACTTAAAAAAACGATATAAAATATTTGTATTGATTGAATATTTTTGTACCACCATTTGAAAAGTAATAAAAACAAAAAATAAAACGACTAGAAGTATTTAAAGGAAAAGCGCTTTTTCTATGTTTTCAATTGAAATTTGATTTTTGTTTGTTGCGCATTTAAATAAAACACACAAAATAAACAATGTTTATACAATATCTGAAAAATAAATTGATTACTTTAATTTTTTTTTTATATTTTTTTTAATGTTTTGTTTGATGGATATCGAAAATTCAAAAATTAACAACAAAACAAAAATTTTAGTTACTCTAAACGTGCCAGAGGACACCCATTCAATTCGAAGTTCGCTTGCAGGTACATCAGTTGCTTCACATGGTTCGTCAGAGACATTTTCAATTGAAGACAATAAGTAAGTACCGATAAGTATTATTTAACAGTTTTTGATAGCACAGAAATTGTTGAAACAGTTGTAAATACTCTATTTGAATTTGAGTCTACGTAATTTGCTATGCGTCTCTGTTACAATTTAGATGTGTTTAAGGCCTCCTTATTCTGCCACATGTAACATTTTCTCAAGGAAATATTTAATCAAGGACATAATCTTTTTATTTCATTTGTGTGTGTATTAAACTTCCCTGTAACAAATACTGTTTTCAAAACCAAAAAACATACACATATTTCATCTATGAAGCAAAATATATTCCAAAATTTATACACTATAAAATTCATATTTAACTTGTGGCGAAGAAACAAAAACACACAAAATTAGATTTTAGTATCACGTTGCAACGCAGAGAATTCCAGTTAATCCTCACATGGTCCTCGGCCTGAAATGATGTAGAATATTGTTTATGTGAATTAAGGGAAAACATTCGAACGTAGGTTGGATATGAAGAAACATAACAAAATTATGAATTATAAGATAAAAGTGGGAATATTTTATGAACCAACAGAGATATGCTCTGCGATTAAGATCTTTATTATAAAACCAGTCGCAAATAGGAAACAAGAAGAAAAGAAGAAAAAACAAGCAAAGTTCTGTATAAAACGCACAAAAAGTTTTTGTAAAGCAAGCACAACTTTTAATGCAAACCCCATCAAGTTAAGTTGGAATTTTTTATAAATAAAATTGAGTGTATTCTAAACCTTTTCGGACGTATTTAATTTTGATATGCTTATCGTAGCGATCGGAAATTTCCATGAAAGGTCCGGAATACATGCAGGATTATGAATAATTAATAAGATTTATTTATTTATTATTCTTATGAAAGAGTATGTTAATTTTTTTAAATCATATTTTATACACAGTTCTGCAATAATACCCATATTTGTGCAGTTTAAACTGATACATGAATAAATACAGTATATGATAAATAGGGATTAAGGTTTTGATGTCTAAGAGCAGATAAACGAGGTCTGTTCAAAAAATAAGGTTAATTTTCATATTTCGCAGGCTTCGTACATTCAATTATTAACATATGTATGGTTTAGCTTCATAATATATTTACTTTATTTGCGAGAGTAATAAGAGTTTCACGTGTTTTCCTAGGGGTTTCCACTGGGACGATTGGGCTTTGGTTTCGATACCATAACCATATACCAATGATTCCTTACCACTTATGACCCTTTTAATCATATCTGGATCATTCAACATGAGCGATGCTTACCAGGTATACCGGTATAAAATGAGCCTCAAGATACAAATGTCTCGATAGGGTACATTTGTTGTGAACGAGTCCTTATTTTTTTTTTTGTTTTTTGTTTGCTATGACATCTGTGAAAAATATTTAGTATACATCAAGTCATTGAACAGACGACATCATATTTTTTCATCGTGTTAAAAATGTCGAATTTTGTACCAGAAAGTGATGATTTGCGGAAAGCATTAATTTTGTTGTTTTCATTTAAAGAAAAGTGCTGCAGAGTCGCATCGAATGTTTGTCGAGGCATATGGTGATCATGCTCTATCAGAAGTAACATGCGAAAGATGGTTTCAACGGTGCAGAAATAATGATTCTGATGTGAGAAATGAAGAACGTGGAAGACCACCAAAAAGCTTTGAAGACGCCGAATTGCAAACGATATTGGATGGAGATGACACTTTGAGTCAAAAGCAAATGGCAGCAATGTGAAATGTTGCGCAACAAACAATTTCTGACCGTTTAAAAGCTATGGGAAAGATACTAAAGTGTGGAAAATGCGTGCCACATGAATTGAATGAAAGACAGATGGAAAACCGAAAAAACACTTGAGAAATTTTGCTTCAAAGACACAAAAGAAAATCGGTTTTACATCAGATTGTTACTGGCGATGAAAAATGGATTTATTTGAAGAATCCTAAACGGAACAAATCATGGGTTAATCTGGGACAACCATCAACATCGACTGCAAAACCAGATCGATTCGGCAGGAAGAATGCTGTGTGTTTGGTGAGACCAGAAAGGTGTGCTATACCACGAGCTCCTAAAACCCGATGAAACCGTTAATACTGATCCCTACCGACAACAAATGATCAATTTGAACCATGCATTGATCGATAAACGACCAGAATGGGCCAGAAGACACGGCAAGGTAATCTTGCTCCATGACAATGCACCTGCACACAAAGCAAAACCGGTTCAGGATACAATCAAAACATTTGGGAGCAGCTACCCCACCCGCCGTATTCACCAGACTTGGCTCCTTCCGACTACCATTTGTTTTCATCGATGGGATACGCATTGGCTGAGCAGCACTTTGATTCCTACGAGGAGGTCGAAAATTGGGTGTCTGATTGGTTTGCTTTAAAAGACGAACAATTTTATTGGCGTGGTATTCACAAATTGCCAGAAAGGTGGTCAAAATGTGTAGAAAACAATGGTCAATACTTTGAATAAAATGTTTTTACTTTCCCATTAATAATTAGTATCATACATATACAAACACATACTGGTATACCCGGTACATTTTTTCAAGTAAAAATTTAATTTTCAAATTTCCATAAAATTTGCATGACATGAGCCGACATCTTCGAAAATTTTTCTAATAGTTATTCGACGATTGTCCATTACATATTTCCTCACTTTCTTCATCGGTAGTCATCTTATTTCCTCAATCTTCTTTGAAAAGCTTGTACCACAAGTAAACATCTTTTTTTTAATCAGAGTACACTTACCATATATTACGTGTTTTGGAGCTAGAAATTCCATTTTTCACATAAAATTTAATACAAATTCGTTGATCCATTTTTGGCAACAGCAGGAAATCGCCGAACACGCAAAACACGTCTAACTTTTATGCCTCTCACAAACAAAATAACTAAACTGTAAACTGTACACATATGTTCGAGACGTGTGTATCGATATAATAATAATTTTTGGGGCGACAGTCCACAGGTGGACCAGGGCCTAGCTTGCTCATCAACCGCTCGTGTTGTGCGCGCTACTGTTTCCTCACGAGTAGAAGGGACCTACAGTTTTTTGGCAACTCCGAACGGCGAAATTTGAGAAGCTTTCTAAGACAGTTATTACTCTTTGAGTTTTGTCAGCAGCTCGAAAGAGATAATGCCGTGAAAAATTCGAGGTGTTCAGCCGTCGCACTCTACCCACTACGCCACGACGGCCACCGTGTACTAATATAAAAAACATAAAAAAACAAAAACAATCGCATTTATTTAACCCGCGAAATGTGACCTACACCTCACTTTTTGATCAGAGCTAAAAAGGTTATGGTATCTGAGAGCACATATGCGTTTTTTTTTTTGTTTTTTTAAACCCAAACACTACGTTCTCCAAGTGTTAACTCTCAGTATCGCTTTACACAGCAGATGTTTGCTGAGCGACTAAGGATCATCTACCGACTCTTATCGTCTTACTGATTACTTCAATAAATAATATTAATTCAAATACGATGCAAAAATCATGTTTTTAAATTCTAATCGTGGCAAGTTAAAATCAAATTCGTTGCAAAAATTATTAAATGTGTTTATACAACTTGTAATAGGTTCATTGCGACCATAATTGGTTCTATGCCTTATGCGTTCGAAAAGTTTTGATGAAAAACGTACTTAGTTCCAAAACAAACATTGAGCCAAGTAGACGTCTCATATAAAAGTTGGTAGTTATTCATGCCGCAAACTGGCATACTTTCACAGCCCCAACCCAAACCAACAACCAGAAGTTGATGCTCCAAGTAATATCAAAATTCCAAATTTACTCATGAATTAAGTGAGATGCATGCTTCGGCCATTACAACTAAAAAAAACTGCAATAAGATACTAAAACCTAATTTGTGATATGCTCTGCCATAAGTTAGCTCTATATTTAAGTTTAATTTTATACAGTATAGGACAAAACGAAGCCCCCCTCCCCCCCCCCCCCCCCCCTAATAAAACCTACCATTTACGTTTGTGCTAGATGACAGGAAACATAATTTTATTTTTACTTATTTCCTAAACTTTATTTAACAAAAAAATTAGTAAGAAACACATTTTCTTAGCAAAAAAATTAATAATTTCATAAAAAAATTCTAAAAACCACCGCCACAAAACTAAAGCACCCCAAATTTTGAACTCAAAAGACGTTAAGTAAAAGTAAAAAATGATAGATTGTTAATATTTTCATTAACACCTTTTAACCTTTTAGGTATAGAGGCAATAAGTGTATCTATTAAATTCATAGGCACATCCTTAAATGCGTCCTCTATTGCCTTTTACAGATGGTCGTAACTGTTGCCGGTTAATTCTGTCTGTCCACAATCTCTCACAAGTTTTCAATCGGTTTGAGGTTAAGAGACTGGACAGGCCAATCCAAAACTTAAATTTTTTCACTTTCGAACTATGCTTCGGTTGAAATCATTGTCTTGTTGGGACCTCCTGATCAGCCGCATCTCCTTTTCGGCTTAAGGCAGCATAATTATTTTTTAGATATTAGCTCTATTCCCCAATCAGTAAACCAAATCCAAACGAGCAAATTTGTTTCTCCCCCGGTCTCCTTATTTTTGTAATTCTATCTGAATTTTGATTTATTCGAAAAAATCAATGCACTTTGCAATCGTTTAATTTGCAGAGATGCCTTTTTGCAAAGGCTAAACGCTTTTTCCGTTTCTTTTCAGAAATGAAGAGCTTTCGTGCTTGGCGTCGACTCAATAGACCAAACTGTCCGGCCTTCGTTGAACCGTTCTGACACATACGGTCTGTTGCAATTCTTGCACGATTCGGTTTGCGTAAGGCTACGGATCTTTGTTGTTAGGTCGTTTATATTAACTTATAATCTTTTTTCGCGGCCTTTCTCCGGGAATGCTCGTTAAACGTATTACCTGTTGCCAAATATTTCCGTATTATCCAGGATATAATAATAATTGAATGGCGCTACAGTCCGCAGGGGGACCAAGGCCTAGTTGCTTGTTAACTATTCGTATTGTGCACACTACTGTTCTCTAACGAGTAGAAGTTGCCTACAGTTTTAGCCGACTCCGAACGGCGAAGTTTGAGACGCTTTTTTCTTAGACAGTTATTACTCCTTGAGTGTTGTTTCTACCCCCCGCCGGCCTTAACAGACCTACTAATTCTATATTTTTTGTTTATGTTAGGTCTGGACAAGCCATCGTTAAAGTCTGTAATAATTTTTTGTTTAAAGTTATCATTATATCTGTTTTGTGTCATAAAACATTTCAAAAAAATATTGACAGCACCCTGTAAGTCAAAGGAAATATTCTGTTTTACTAGGAGGTGCTTTAGTTTTGTCGCGGTAGTTTTCTGACATTGCTCGTTTATTGAATTTTTATAATTTTATTGAATAAAGAAAAGGTATAATGTTTGTATGTTTATTTTGTTTAGTTAAGTTAAGAAAATCAGAATCCATCCTCGTAGCATCGCTCTATCACGTGCTAGAAGCAAAAACGTCATTTTGCTAAGGGGATTCTGTTGTTTTTTCCGATACTGTATATAGGTGTGTTTAAAAAGCTCGTCGTCTACCTTCTGCACAGACCTAACATTTCATTGAATTATCTTGTCTTTTAAAAAGAAAAAAATAGAAAAGAATTGATTATTTTCCTGGTGTTTAACCTTTTTAAAACAAGAACCTTTCTTAACCCGACTGTGACCTTCTGACTGTGTAGGAATCGCTTTTAAACTTCTACATTTCTTATTTTCTGCACATTCACTCAAGACCCGTTCAATAAAAATCATTTAAAAGTATACTATTTGTTTTCTCCTAACGCCCGTTGAGCCCCTAATAGTCCTTTTGTTGTTTAAATACATTTCTTAAAAAAGATTAAGTTGTGAAATAGTGTTATTTACCCGTTTTAATTTTTGTTCTTAACGGAATAGAAAAAAAAATTTTTTCTTCAAGGGTCCAGTCTGACAGTGGCCAAGTCAGAATTGTAGAAGTTGGTAGGAGCAACTACTGATGTATATCTGTTACAACCATTTTGTGTATAGGTTGTTTTGTTAATCAATTACGTCGTGTGTTTTAGAGACTGAAGCTTGGTATTTATAAAGCACCGCTTTCGTAAAAAAAAACAACAGTATAGGTTGATAATAATTTCGTACAATTTATTTATTTATTTATAGCATTTCATTAATATTGTCCAATCTGCATGCAGAGGCTAGGAGGCATTCAGCAGGAAGTCTCAATTAACTTTAATAAATATGAAATCAATGTCTTATCTTTGAAAATAAAACCGAAATGTTTTTTTTTATTCTTGTTGTATTCAGTATCCATTTGAAAACAGCAAATGCACTCAGAAGCACACCACAGAGAGAACTGCTTTTAGCCTGACAACAGCCTTCACTTGCGATCGGATGAGCAAAACCGAATCCCGCTTCGAACGTTACTTCTCACCTCGTCATTAATGTTAATAATTGAAGAAAACAAAAATTCAAAGAAATATACATACCTAGAAAGTACATATATTTAACGGAAGATGAGAAAATAAATATTTTGAAATATTTTAATGTAACAAAAGTAAATAAAACAACTGACAACAGAAAGTGCAAACACAGGATACGATGACATGTTAGAAGACAAAACAAATTGTTTGAGCTGTTCTATTTTTCAGAAAGCAATGATATTAAGGATTAGAATAGTAATTACAATGCAAACATATTATCCATGGTTGAATATTGTGTTCCAGCGATCAAATGAAATATCCTATTAGTAACAACGATGAATGGAGTCTATGTAAACGTAAGTGTAAATTGTATATTCTGGCATATGTTTGGGTATATGATTTATAATTGTATTTATTTCTTGTAGTAGTTAAATTGTATAAGAACAAAACATGCAAACGCCAATCAAAGAAATAATAAACGCTTTAGCTAGTTATGCGTCTGTATTTAAAAGGACGTTTTATAAATAGCTTTTCAAAAACAATAAACCTCGACAAGAAATAAGAATGCAAACTGTGTGCAAAACTGTGTGGATGTTTTTTTTTATTATTTTATATGAGTTATTTGAAATTATTTTAGTTTGATTTGTTAGTCGTAATTCTTTTAGAAAAAAAAAGTTTATCCAGCTGGCATTCGACGGTTACGTTAAATATTTGGCCGACCGCATTTGATATGCGCTGTTCCCATTTACGTCAACATGATTTTCTTTTATGTACTTGTACGGGCGGGAACTCTCGAAATGTTGTAGACTCGAGAGGGTTTAACGCTGAGATCATGAGCTAGGCGGTGTATTCTAAATTTTTAACTCGTCATATGAAAGCCCAAAATTACAACAGCGAGTTTTATTTTCTGTACGATGACATATGAATATTAACACGGTAATGGCCTGCAAGTGTTCCAATCGACAGCTTTAGCAACTACAACTGTTGTACTGCGTTAGCGATCTGTTGTACTTTGACGGTAGGTGGAAAAGGCTTACCACATAGTTTGTCAATTTGAAAAATTATTTGTCCAGCGAATTGCATCATTCCCCAAATAAATAGATAGATAAACATTTTATTTCTTGCTTAATATAACAGTGTTTTGACAAAACTATTTGTGCTCTAGCTTGCTCAGAGATATGGTTAACAAGACCTTACTACTGAAAAAACAATCGTGTTTTGTGTAATAATTTCTAAATCAACGACATTTGGAGGAAAACTATGGAAAAAACCTCGATTCGAATATCCCCAAAAATGTTTGTGTATAAATTTATTTAGAGTCTATTCCAGGAAAGTTTTTCAACTTTTTCATTATCCTCGGTAAAAAAAACAACATATACTCGTATTTCTAGTTGTCCAATTGGAAAATGATAAAGAAAGGAGGGGAAGTCTCTAGTGTACTTATGGCGTTAATAATCAACGGTGCTTCCAATTACTGGATTAACCTCGCAAAAAAAAAATTTATGGTAAAAAATTATAAATTTAGAGTACAAAATTCACTTCTTTTCATTCAGTTGAGCTTAACAAGTCGAATTCATTTTATTTAACTTAAAAATTAAATTCAACTTAAATTTTAAAGTTAATTTTTCCTCGCTGCCTTAATTTATTTATTTTAAATAATTTTAGTTATTTAAAAAAGACTACATTTACAAATGTTTTAACAGGTGTGGTCGATTTGTAAAGGGTTAGGATCTTCTTTAAAATTATCAGAAATGCTGAATAGTAAATTTCCAATTATTTTACAACTCTATTTCTATGCCTGGTGACACATTGATCTACTTCTGTTCTTATTTGGTTTTGTTTTCGTATATATAAACTTAAAAAAACATGGAATGGAAAGTAAGAAGGACTTGTGACTTGCGTTGGATAGACAAAGATAATAATTAATAATTGGACGGCGCGGCAGTCCAAAAGGGGGGCCAGGGACTAGCTTTCTCTTACACTACTCGTGTTGTGCGCGCTACTGTTCTCTCACGAGTAGAAGGGACCTACAGTTTTTTCCCGACGGCGAAAATTGAGAAGCTTTTTCTTAGACAGTTATAACTCTTTGAGTGTTATTAGCAGCTCGAAAGCGGTGGTGCCCTGAAAAATTCGAGGTGTTCAGCCGGCAAATTGAACCTGGATCTTTGGCGTGTGAGCGTCGAACTCTACCCTCTACTTCACGGCGGCCACTAGTAGAGAGGTAGAAAGTAGAGGAGCATACATAGAAGTTAAAAATTAAATGGTCTACACTACGCCGATTTGCTTAACAAATAAGCTTTGTTATTTTTATGCTTCTTTTTTATTGCTGCTCGTCCATTGTCTAACTAGGATCTACAATGTTCTCAACTGAGTTGTTCTTCCTGCTTGGCTGCTTCCTCAGTCTTTGGCTCTTCCTCTCTGCTTTCAGAGGTGGTTCCCCCTCCTGGGCTGCTTTAGAGGTCAATCTTTTTCTCCAAACAGCTTTTAGATCTTGATTTTTCTTACGAAGTATTTGACTTCCCGATGAAGGGCTGGTTTTTCCTTAGGTTTCCATATCTTGATCTTGCTTACGAAGTTTTTAACTTAGTGATCGAGAGCTGGCTTCACCTTAGGTTCCCAGATCATGATCTTATATTTGACTTCGCGATGAAGGGCTTGTTTTACGTTAGGTTTCCCTATCTCGATCTTATTTACGAGGTTTTTGACTTAGCGATCAAGGGATTGCTTCACCTCACATTCCCAGATCTTGATCTTGTATTTGAATTCCCGATCGAGGGAGGTATAGTTTTTTCATTTCTTGAACAACTACACTGCTTATTGACATGTACATATGTATATGTAGTGTATATGTATATGTATGTATATATATATATGTATGTACATATGTATATGTAGCATGTACACAAGCTACATAAACTGGAATAAAAGGACGGAATTTTGTTTTACAAAACCGTATTGTCATGCAATAGCACGCGGATGAATAAATTGTTCTTTTTCTGATTTCATAGTACGCACATTGGAGACGTTTGCCTTATTTAATCTAACAAAAGTCCGTATCAAATTGTTACTAATGAATTTTCTTAGAAAAGAAAATCATAGAAATAAAAAACATCTGCTTCAAGGAAATAAACTCCCAACAACTGTTATGAAACCAATGTGTAATAAAATAAAATAATAAAGAAATACGAATGATAAATAGCCACAAAATCAATTTTCGTTGTTAGGACTTCCAGAAAAAAAATATCACAGAATATTTCCCATCGAAATAACGTAACACATCACTCCTAAGTTTAGGCCCATGTTATATTGATCAACACTTCAGACAGTAATAGTAAAACTCCACCGAAACTATAATTATATTAATGGAAGGATCAATGAACATTTAATAAGTGAGCAGACATTTTTCTAGTCAAGTCTCTCTTATAAGTTATTTTTCTTATGCTACGTTACCAATTGTACATTCCAATGCACTATTCATGTGTTTCTTATAACCACGCTCATCTTGACATCGCTCACTTTGACGTTCTAAACAGTTTGAAAAAATCTTTATGGTTATCACATTATATACATATTCGTATATACATATATCGTAGTATGTTTATTAAATACGTATTACAAAAAAGACTTGTCTTTTTCATTCAAAAACGGGATGATTACAAAACAAACTAAAAAGAAGTTATGAATAACAATTGTGTGCAGTCGACCAATATTTAGAAATCCATAAATTTGAGTAGAGTGAGTGGAGTGCATCATAATAAACATATCTCCAAAGTAAATATTAAACTGCATGGAAAGCTCAACACACCACCGACTTTAACTAATCATTTTAAAACCAAGTAACCCTTCGCCATTGTGTATGGCTTGATCTAATTTATCCTTGTACAGCAATACCTTGGTTTTAATTTTCTGATTTATGTATCTCAATGACACAGCAATTGGAAAACTGTTTTTTTTTTCAGCAATGGTGTCATTCGTCGAGCTCACTGTAGGTCCCCAGTGCATAAAATTCACAACATCGTTCCCCCCGTTTTCTTCTTCTATCCAGCCATTAAAGAATTTTCATTAAAAATGTTCATTCAAATGGGACTCACTGCTTGCCGGAGATCGACTAATTTCAAAACGTGTTTCTCTCATTAAAATTGAATGCCCTTATCGCATGATTTCAGTATTATTTCATCAACTTCAATATTACTTAATTCATTGTATATAAGTTAGTTAAAATAGTTATTTATTTAAAACTTGCTCTGTTAAAATATAATTTCCTTAGATGTAATCTGGGCTTAGGAATGTTCTAAGGACCATTTTAAGTTACTTCTTGATTTCCCTGATATAAATGTATTTCATTTAGCCTGTAAATCGTCGAAAGGATATTTCATTTCATCCTCAATACAACCAGCTACAATAATGCTTATTGCGAAAATTACAAAAAAAATTATTTTGGACTTCCATCATGAACTAGAAACCAAAATTTTCATTTCTTGTATATTTTAAATGAGTCCGTTACTTTAAACTTATATGTTGTTTACCAAAATATCCTTCCATTGTAAGACAAATTTAATTTCTATAAATATTTAGTAACATAATATGAAATCCACATTTGTTCTCCTTAACAATTCAAATCTGATATATTCATTCGTCCATTATTGTGTAAAATTAGAAGCAAACTTTAGAATATCCGAGTGGAAAAAAAATTGAAAAAATCTATTTCATTCAGAGTTTATTGTTGTGCCTAACACATGATAAAAAAATATTGCAAGAAATATGAACAAATATTAAGTACATAACAGCAAACTATCGAAGTACATAGTTATAGCTAAATAAAAACAAATACAAAAAAATAAAAATGAATGCTAAACATATATACTTACTAAGTTTATTTTTTTAATTTCAATTGTATTCCTTTTTATGAAGAATTGGAGAAAAAAATAAATAAAAATCTGAAGCAATGAACTACTTGAAAGGAAGTACATTTGTTTATTTTCTTTTGGAACATGTAGGTTGTTATAAATTGATAAGCAATGGAAGATGTGCGTGTACATACTTCTGCTAGATATTGTCTTTTTTCCTTGACGAAATATTTTTGTTGAGAATATGTGTGCTCCAGTACTTTCTGTATCAAATTCTGAAGTCTGTCATTTGTTAAGGAGTGGGGTAAATCTCTCTCAGAGAGAGCCAAAGTACGGGAACGCATCCAAACCAAGTATGTAAAGTATGTCATTAAGAAATGCCAAATTCACTTTTTCGCTACAGAAAACAACAATAAAAACCAGAGACCAATTCCTTATTGGTTTCTGATAAAAACCAAATTTGAGACGCGTACACAGAGATAATGGGTTATTGCGCACTTATCTCTGCACGCACACCAATTAATTTGACAGAAAACTCACAACCTACCCACACAAATTTGTTGCTTTAAAATGCGCAGAATGAGAAAATATTTTTCTCGAGAGAGAGAGCTCTCATTTGACTTAAAACCCATATGTTGGGTATACGGGATCAGACTTTATGTTAGTTTGTGTTGTTTGTTTCGAGTCCGAGAACACATCTAATATTTTATAAAAATGGAGCACAACGATTTTCTTCTACTGTCAGAGAGGTTTAAATTTTGTTTGGCTAAATGTATGTTGGTAGTTACCGATTCTCATTAATTGGATTGGATTCATTCAAATGTGAGCAGTTTTCTGTAGAAATTAAACAGGGTAGATAATTAGATGTTTCATCGTGTTAAGTAATTTTGCAAGTATTCATTTAAAGGCACAGTTATCAGAAATCTATGATTTTGGAAAGGGTAATGTGGATTCGGAGAATCTAGAAAGATCATTTCTGTGGTCTCCTGAACGGTGATGACGATCCAAATCCCGCTGTTTAACTGAATATTCTACTCAATTTGGACGATAATAGACAACGACCCCTTTGACTGCGCCAATTACCGAGGGATTAGTCTTCTTTACATCGCCTACAAGATTGTCTTTGCCGTACGTGTACGCGTCTGAAACCGTCTGTCTATAACCTATCAGTGTGGTTTCAGACCAGGGAAGTCCACAATAGAAATCCAGATCTTCACATTATGGCAGATCCTGGAAAAGACCCAAGAAGTGCAAATCAACACTCGCCACCTATTCGTCGATTTTAAGGCCGCATAGAGACGAGGTATACAGTTTCATGCCTAGTTTTGGCATTCCCATTAAACTCGTCAGATTGCATACAATGACGATCGAGAACTCTCTCTGCTCCATCAAAGTCGGTTACGAAATCACCGAGGCCTTCAATGTCAGAAAAGGTCTTAGACAAAGCGACGCACTGTAACTCACGTTTTACAGACATTTTAAATAACAAAATTCCTAGGAACCCGTAAACCTCACCTTCCTAGGATGAAATTAAAACTTGGCTTAAAAAGTCAGATTTGCTTGGATTAGCATATATTCTATCGTTAAATGAACTGTAACGGTTGACGATTATTACGTCTTAAGTCGACTTTATAGGACTTATCTTAAAAGTAAGGTGACATATACTTATTTATTTAATTTATGGGAACATATTTTCCACGTTTAATATTCTTTTTGACAGCGAATTATGGGAACGGCGGGCCTTAAAGTCATTAGAGCATGTCTGTTCCCGTAACTGAAATAAAAACACAGAACAGTTGTTCCAGTATGCCAAAAATGTGTCAAATGAGAGTGAAATATTTCCTCACCCTGGCCATATTTAACCAAGAAAATTTTTCTAAGCGTGTTGTTCGTTTTCTGTAGAATAAATTGAAGTTTGTATCTCGAACAGTTTTTTCTTTGACATAAAACCCATTTTCTTTGCATACGGGGACAGATATATGTTGTTTTGTACTGTTTTGTGTTGTTTATTTCGGTAACAGGAACACACTTATCCAGATTTGACATATCATACATAACATAATTTACACAATTAGTTAAGCTGATTTCACGTTGTTTTTAAAAGTTTGCCTTTCTCTGAGAGGTTTCTACCATCACTCTTTAACAGATGACAAATTCCATAACTAACTGCATTAAGTTCAAACTGAACGAAGTATCAAATTTTCGTTCATATCTTGGCAGCACTGCAAATTGCCACACACATTTTACTTGTATTTGAAATGTGCTTCATTTGACATTTCGGAAGCACTCTCGCTTCAAAGTCTGCTTAATTTTTGTTTTCGGCCAAGTGTCAATTCTAACATCTGACAAGTACTTGTTATTTAATATTTATGTGCAAAATAAGTTCATTTTACTGAATGAAAATGTTAAATAGCTTAACCGCAAAACATCTTAAAAGACTTTTAAATCTATTAAATACCCAACAATGTAAATATACGCAGTTGTCATTAAACGATTTCGTTACGAGGCATAGGCTTCTGCAGTGCAGCTTCTCGACTCGCCCATCGCCTGCAAATATTTTTGACCGGAAGACAAAACTTTTGCAAAAGGAAAGAGCCGCAAGGAAGTAAGCATACTACAATTTGATTAAGTTTTTGATTTGTTTGTAAAAACAAAATTCCCAGCCCAGATGTTGGTCTTTTCGATTACATAAAGGAAGAAATTGGTTTTCGGCTCTCGGATCGCATATTTGACATCAAGCGTGAATTTAAAAATGCCGCTGATATTGGCTGCAATCGTGGATTTGTATCCAATCATGTTCTGGCAGAAACAGTAGAACACTTATTTCTTTGTGATGCCAGTCCAACTATGCTTGGGCAAGCGAAAGGAACACCTGGGCTGAAAATTACGAAATTGGAAATGGATGAAGAAGATTTAGATGTAAGTATTACTCGGACTTACAAATGCAATTAAAAATTTAGGAGAATCGTGAATTTAGCCAAAAATTTAAACATACATCTATTTAATTTTGACACAAATCATTTCAGTTCGAAGAAAACTCACTGGATCTGGTGATATCCAGCCTAAGTTTGCATTGGGTCAATGATCTTCCCGGGTGTTTTGCCAAAATTCAAAGAAGTCTTAAACCAGATGGAGTCTTTATAGCATCACTTTTTGGCGGAGATACGCTCTACGAACTACGCTCGTCGCTGCAACTAGCCGAAATCGAACGGAAAAATGGAATATCGCCACACATTTCGCCTTTTACTCAGGTAAATAGCCACGAAGTTCATCGAATACAAGATTTGCTGAGATCTCGTTGGTTTTAGATTCGTGATATTGGAGCCTTACTTAACAATGCGAAATTCACAATGCTGACAATAGACACAGATGAGTTAGTTGTTGGATACCCAACGATGTTTGAGTTAATGTGGGATTTGAAGGGAATGGCGGAGAATAATGCTGCATTCAACAGACCCGTTCACATAAGCAGGGAAACTTTATTTGCTGCTAGTGCCATTTATAAAGAACTTTATGGAAAGGTAAATGAATGCATTGGGTATTAAGGAAAGGTTAAACACTCTCTTTTTAGGACAATGGGATTCCTGCGACATTTCAAGTCATATATTTAGTGGCGTGGAAGCCATCCCCTACGCAGCCCAAACCTTTGCCCAGGGGAAGTAGCGAAGTGTCACTTAAGGATCTAGGAAAAATTATAGAAGGCACTAAAAACAAAACGAACAGTAAATAGATAATTTGTTGTGAGAACTTCGTGGTTTTATTGACATTTATATGTTCTTCGAAGACATTTTTCATTTAATTCTTTTTGCCAAGAGTGGACAATCTTTAATTCTTATGACTCAGTGCTCAAAATACGTAGAATTCAAGTGGCAGACAGGCTACGAATGTATATAATTTTGAATTCATAAACTCCCCTAAATTAATTGAAGTGGCACCGGAAGCCACTTAGTTTCAGTAGAAGAAAATGTGCCACCGACATACGCAATGGCCGACGATCTCAGGAAAGATGAAGAAGAAAATGTTACCGCAAAATAATTTGTAAGCTTTGTAAACGGAGGGTTCTTTTGTATATACAACAAAAGGAATTCGACACTTTTGCTATCCAATTTTTGTATTCTCTCTAAAATCAAACCACCCCAACCGGTTCGTTATTCCGCCATTTTTAGCATGAATTGTTTGTGTGCAAATAAAAAGGTGTTTGGTGGAGGGAATAAGAACTAAAACAAAATCGATCGCAAAGGAACGCCTGCCATTAAGTGCTGTTGATGATGGTGTACACTCAAGGGCATCAGAAAAAAGGACTCACCCAAGAATGTCTGAAGCTCCGATTTAAGGATTCTTGCAATTTTAGCCAATAACTAATTCATTGCAAATAAAGTTACCATTTTTTAATCAGACTCGAGCGAGAACAATTTATGCAACTGACAAATTGAAATCTATATGATACCAGTGTACTTGAGGATTCGCAAACATTTAAGTTATTGCAACCCAAATAAACACCGTAAACATCATCGACAGAAATTATCGTCAAAATCCAGCTACTATTAGCTTATATTAAAAATATGTATATTTAATAAAATTTGATAATTAAAACAATCCTATAATAAACAAAGATGGCTTTTAGTTAAGAGACGTATGCTCGATAAGGGTTCCCTGCTTTCCGAACATATTCAGGACGTCTTCGTCATCGCTTTCACCACTAGACCCGCTTCGGTGGCTATTTTCGGACTCTGCTGGCAGCATAAAGTACACAGTCGAGGAAAGATCGAATTTCAGTGGAAATTTTCTCTCGTTGAATGTAATGAACCTTTGCGCCTGCTTCCTTCCGACTGATCTTTTTAAGTATTCTTCAGTAAGGATAAAGCAACCATTATCGATGCTCTCGTTATACAGTGCCTCATTATCTGGATCGTATAAAACAATTCTCTTGTCTGAGGTTTTTGAGTCCGCACTGCTCTTTGAATTTGCATTTTTTGATTCTGTACTGTTCTTTGAATCTGAACTGATATTCGAATCCACACTGCTCTTGGAATCTAAACTGTCTTTCCGCGTTGGGGGCGCTACCTGTTGCCCTGTTTTGTTTATTTTATTCGATAAGCCCTTCTTCAGTGAGCATGTGAAGTACGATGAAGCTTTTATTTTCTCCAAAGCGTTCTCTTTCGCCATTCTTGTTTTAACCGGACTTAACTGACACGACTTAGCTTCTAAGGGTACCGCACCTTTTTCACTGGGAATAGCCGTCGAGTTTACAATGTTTTCGGGTAGGAAGCATGTCACATCCGGATTTAATCCCTTCTTAATGTCGTTATTCCCACTGGATTGTGCCTTTTGTGGAGGAGTTCGCGCACGGATTTTATTCGGTTCGCTGTCATCGGACGTGTGAGACGACAGCATTGATAGGTCAATGATTTCCGGCTTTTTACCCTTCCTGGAAAGTTTTCGGAACCTAGGTCTTGCATGGGATGTGATGCGATCCGAATCATAGGAGGATGAACGTGATGTCGACCGTTTTCTACCCACATCTGACCGCCTCTTTCTAAACCGACTCCTGTTCTTTCTGTTTGCTTCATAGGTGAGTGCAGTGGTCTTACACATCGATTTCAAATCTGCTTTACAGTTTGTTTTTGGTGTTTTATAGTTTGCATTCAAGGGCATCATCCCCGATATATCGCAGCAGCGTCTATATTTTTCACTCTCATTTTCAATGTTTCTACCTCGTACGTGCCGCTGGTTGTCATAATGCCCGTTATGCTTTGTTGGCGTTCTGTATTCATCTAAATCAGGTAAAGGCAAATGTTTTGGAGTACAGGGAGCTCTTTTGTTAAATATCTTGTCCAGCTCAAGGTCAGTCTCTAGACAATTGTATTTTTTCTGCAACTCCTTTCGCTTTCCTTTTACATAACGAAATCTCTTTATAATCATCTTGGTGCAGCTTCCCGCCCTCGGCTTCCTGTTCGACAAAATATATTTCGCTGTATCGGCAGATTGAAAAGAGTCATCCGAATTAAGTTCATACTGGTGATTCTCGTAGTGTACCTCATGCATAGAAACATCCGACGGCAACTGTCTATCCTGTTTAGTCTTTCTCAGCCAGGAGCCGACTTTGTCTGTAATTGCATTGAAATCAAATGTGTCCAAAACTCTGTCCATTCCGGATTCCCTCCACTGTCGTTTGCGTTCCTCAATTATGTGTCGTGTCTCATTCAACAAATTCTCGTCATCAAAATCATCTGAACTGTTCGAACTGGCCTCGAACTTTTCAACTTTCACAAGAGCGCCACATCCATTCGATGGTGTATTTTCTTCGTTGGCACCTGCTTCGCTATCCTCGTCGTCTCTCTCATCGTCGTCATCATTAAACATGTTATTAATGTCGTCGTACTTAAACTCTTGATAGTCTTCTTCGCTTACAATTCGCTGCAAAAACATAAAGATTTTTATCTTCTCCTTTTAATTTTTCGTTTTTCACTTAACGTACCGAAAAGAACTTTGCCAAATTCTTGGATCTCTCGTAAATTTGAT
Organism: Eristalinus aeneus; assembly: GCA_955652365.1. Classification (NCBI taxonomy): domain Eukaryota; kingdom Metazoa; phylum Arthropoda; class Insecta; order Diptera; family Syrphidae; genus Eristalinus; species Eristalinus aeneus. The sequence goes on from OY019131.1 coordinate 53,960,834, forward strand.
CATCGGTTGGTAGAAATGAAGAATGTGGTTGCATTGTTAACTAAAATCATAAAGCGAAAAGTACACAAGAACTATGCAGAAATTAGAAAATTACGATTTTTTTCTCAGCTTATTATCATCTCTCAAACAATTTTTTGATTGCTTTTGATTTGCTCTCATTCAAGTTCAAATAACCGTGGACAAGGAACACATGGGAATGAAACCAACTTGTTATGGGGTGTGTTCGAAGGTGTTTCATTTTTGTAAATTTTTATGAATTCAAGGACAACATAAAACGAGACAAGTCATAATCTTTTTTCATTTAGGTTTTTTCAAGGAGGTAAACAGAAATGAATTCGACAAATGGTTTTCATGAAGATACTGTGCATTATAAATCATTGATTGTTAATGCATTATACTGTGTTTTTATTCATTTTTTAGTGCTTGGGCCGCCCGATACCAGTGTGTATCGTTTCAGGTCGTTGTCACTACAAAAACAACAAAAACGTTTTCGTTTACTTAAAAAATTGCAATTTTTTGAAAAAGGGAGCTTCGTTGGAGTCGCGAACTTCTCGAGGACGTCTGGGTTTTGCGTGAATAACATTTTCTTTTCTTGATAATTAAAACTTGTCGGGCTGCTAACTGTTATCCACTTCTTTTAAATTATCGATACATTCAGTACAATCAATGGACGGCAGGTTGTTATTTTGATCATGCAATTTTTTAATGTGAATAATTCAACTGCAGTAGTTAAACAATATAATTGTTCAAGTTTTTGGAGTACATCGCTATTCTCAGCAATCATTAAGATCTTTAATTTGTGAAATGGAAATTCTGAAACAAATTCGTAAACTCTATCATCCGTGCTATCTGCATCAACTTATAAGAGAACGATTACGGAGGATAACACACACACTGAGGCATTTATGATATCAAAGGACTATCTAATAAATGTTATGATTGATCAGACATGATATGTTTTTGGACACATCAGCGAGATATTATTTGGCTCTCGTCAAAATCGTTCTTCTTTATCATAGAAAACTGTTTATGCCTGGAAGATGTTTTTGAACAGACTATACTTGTAGGTCGGGATGGATTTTTAATCGCTCCATCTTTTATAAACTTTATCACACGTTTAGTCAATTAGGATTATGTAGAATAGTTTCAAATGCGAAATCCAAAGCTAAATGGCAAGGCATAGTTCACGTAATCGTAAAAGAAATAACTTGCGTCAAAAAGTGTGTACGTTTTCCTTCTTACTCATTTGTCACTAATTTTTACCTCAATACAAAGATACATATATCAAGTGCATATAGATTTTAGATTTTACCGTTACACAACTAGCTAACAATGGTAAAGAGTGCCATTCTGTTTAAATCAGAGATAATTGATTCCCTTATCTCTGGTTTAAATTTCTGCTTCAAGATACGATATGACCATCAATTTTCCACATTATGCAACACCTATTTTGCAGAGAAAACAGTATTTCTCCTTAAGGAAAGGACTACCAAAAATGTTTGCAAGACCGCTAAAACCTCAACAGCCGGAGGGATATAATTTACGCAGACGATAAGCGACCTTTCCGGTTTTTTATTTAAATAAGCTATAAGGATCCACAAGTTTAAGTCGTAGTGCAGGTATAGGCGTCCATCATTCATGTATCCGTAAAAATCCGTTCAAAAGAAGCCACACACAGAACTTGTTAGTGGTGTCATTGTTAATATAATAACCCAAATTTTGAATATTTTTACCTGGTATTGCATATGTACCTACCAACAACTTATTGCACATGCACTCAACGACAAGGCTATTGTCGTTTTGTTTGTTTGTGTGTGTACAAACATATCATACTTTTATTTTCATACATAACAAGCTCAATCAGCGAGCTTTAAAGCTTTAGAGCCAATAAGTATGTGTAACGTTTTAACGCATGAGACTCAGAGAAATCTCATTCGCATATTAAGGATCACAAAGTCAAACAAAATAATATGCATATCATCAATCAATTTTATTAATGGAACTCGGTTCGGTCAAAGTGTCTTATTTAACAAAATTTGCTTTAGTTCAAAGGCATTAGATTCTAGGTCCATACAAAAGTACATAAGCGCAATGCCAATCACCGCCTCCCGACAGCCGGATGATGTCTTCTGTTGTAACAGCTGAAACCACGTCATCGTCAAACTTCATCCAGGTGTCCTTACTTTGTCTGACCCAGCCCACGTAGTGCCCGGAAGAACTTGATCTGCCCTTGTGAGTGAGGACGGCCTGCAAAGTATAGTAACCAGAATTATTGCTCCCAATGTCGTCTGGGAATGAGTGCTCGGCCAATGATAGTGATTTCTCCTCGGGTTTCTCTTCAGATTGCTCCTCTTTTGGCTTTCCAATGTTCGCATCCTCCAGTTGTTTAAGCTTTTCTCTCATTGGCGTGAGACTTGCTTGTAGCTGTGGTGTGCACAACTCGAATGCGTCGAAGTCAATAGGGAATTTAATATCTTTGAGAACTTTTGCATTAATTCCCTCCCTCCCCTTGTATTGGAAACGCACGAACTGAATTGTCAGATACGCTGGCAAACGACTAATCTTCGAGGTCCGTAAATATAAAGCATCCCGGCCAAGTGGCTCGGAAAATTTTGTGAGAGTCTCCTGCATTTTTGACTTCAGCCCGGTGTGCATGTGCTTTACCTCGGGCGATATGAAGCAGCTGAGTTGAAGGAAGTTCTCCTTACTGGTGCTTGATGGCTCATCTGGACACTCACTGCACTTCATTTCGACATCAAAGGATCCTCCGAAATATTGCTCTATGAAGGAATTGTATTTTTTCGCTCCTGGCGTATCATTCAACTTAGCAGGCAGTCTTTGCTGCAGCATCTTCAAAATTTCGGACCAACATTCGTTGGCGTCCTGCTGCCGAAAAGTGCCATTGTTCTCGCTTTGTGAGAATAGAGGGAATGCATTGTGCAATGTTTGTAGCAACACAATTGGTGTAACGGTTGTACCTTTCTCAAGTTGAACAAACAGTGATTTCATTGCTGCAGTAATTTTATGGGATGCTGACATGTCTGAGGGATTGTCCTCCTTAAACTCCAACAAAGACTCTCGGAGTTCCGGAACAGACTTCAAACACTGCACTGTGGCATTCATGTAACACGTATTTCCCAAATTTGTTAAACCTGCTGGCAAATCAAGCGCAGTGGCCAACTCAGCCTCATTCATGTCTTCAATGAATTTCGTTGGCTCCTGTGGCAATTGTGGGACCTCCTCCTTCGTGCCTAACAGCAGAATCGCAGCACCTTCCTTCAACTGAATATTCCATTCGTTGTCCTTAAGCTGACTGCCTTTGAACATGACTTTCTGACGTTCCGGTTGTACACCAGTCAGGGCATACAACTGAGCCTTGAAAAGAATCGGCTCCTCGTCGGTATTCACTTCAATGCCGGGAAAATTCTCCCTTCCCCATTTAACTTTCACTTTGAAGCAAGGCATTTTTGTGATACAATTGTCGATATTCAAATATTAACTAGAGAAAAAAGTGTTTTAATATGATGACTACTGGTTTTCCGATAACCTCAACTGAATGTACAACAATGGGAAAAGTAGATGTCAAACTCTCAGCCGATTTGCAATATTTTTCAATTTAAGCTGAATGACGAATCACTTATCCATTCCAGACAATGGACTTCAGTTTATTCAGCAATGTTTCAATGCTTTTGAACGCACTCTAGGAAATGAATAAATGAACTGCGTTCAGGTACGAATTCTTTAATGATTTAAAACCGCACTTACTGTCTCACTGGAAACAAATTCTTGGATTTTGAATAAATCAAATAAGCTCGGCGCATTTTTTTTTTTTGCGGAGCCAAAGCCGAAATGGAAACAAATTTGGCTTTCTTTTATGAAGTCGATTTACCAGTTTTATTGTACACACCGGTTGATATATAAGGCTTATGTAAATATAGTTCAGCTGTTGCACAGTTAGATATCACATTGGTCGATGATGAATTTCATTCCCATTATGGAACTGCCTGTTGGTAATAGGAACTCGTGGCTTTAACAACGACAACGTGAAACCTAAAAACGTTCTGCAGAATTAGAGCCTCAAGTAGCAATCCAACGGACTGTCAATTTTTTTATTAGTCTCGCTGAATGCTTCCACGTATTTGGATGTGATTTTAAACAGACCGTTGCAGTTGCAAAATTTATATGCTGTATATTGTTCAATTGACCATATCGCATTTGACATCTGTCAAATAAGAATACATCGAGGGCAGCCACTTTGGTCAACTTTAGATATCGCTTGTTGATATGAAAATTCCCATGGGTATTGAAACGGATGAGCCAGCACTAAACATACTTAGTGAACCACTTTCTTTAAGGTAAAAGTCATCATTTGGGTTAGTTGGAAATATCAATAGTATCCCCTTTTTTTCTTCAGTGACTTGATTTCTAACGGCGCAAAATTTGAAATCAATCCCAACTTTGACGATGAGGAAGTTATCTCAGACCTCTTTGATGACATGAATACAGGGTCCGATAATGAAGAAGAAATTGACGTGAATAGCGCAAAGCTGGTATCACCATGGTTGCACTCCTTTGAAGAACTTCGTCAAAAAATGACCAAAATAGATGAGCACATCTGGAAGAAGATAACTAAGGAGGGTAGCCCAGAGAAGGGTCTGGTTCCGGAAAATGCTCGAGTTTGCATTCGGTACAATGCGTATTGGGAGGGAGAAGGTGCCCCTTTCGATTCTTCATTTCTTCGAGGATCAGCTCATTCCTTTTATACCGGGCACGGTGAGGTGCTGGAGGGCCTCGAATCAGCTGTTCGATCAATGTTGCAAGGAGAAGAAGCTCAATTCGTAATTTCATATCCATTACTTTTTCGTGAAATGGGATGCCCTCCACGAGTTAAGCCCAAAGCCGATGGGCTCTTTATCATTGAATGTGTAAATTTCAATCCTGTCGGTAATCTGAATGCAACAGATAGTCTTAACCCAGAAGAGCGTATGAAGTTTCCGGCAGTGTTTGCAAGAGCCAAAGAAGTCCACCTTAAAGGCGTTGACTTCTTTGGTCAGGGCATGCATAAGAACGCCTGTAGAGCATTTATGAAGGCTGTGAATGCGCTAAATTTTTGTCGCCTAAAAAACGAAGAAGAACAGGAACAACAAACCACATTCCTATTAAAGCTGTACACGAACCTTGCTGTATGTTACAACAAACTCAATCTACCTTCCAAAACTATGCTAATGTGTAGGGAAATCCGTCGCTTGACGGATAACAATCCCAGCTGTAAAGCATTATTCCAAGAGGGAAGGGCCTTGATATGCTTGGGAGAGTATGCAAGGGCACGGACTATTCTAGTTAAAGCACAACAGATCGAACCAAATAACACTTCCGTTAATGAAGAATTAAAGAATCTTGAAGCGCGCTACAGCAAGTACAAAAACAACGAAAAGGAACTCTGGACAAGAGCTATGAATGTGATTGATAAGGATACTCAGCAGAAGCAAAAGTCAGCAGATAAAACTACGATTAGCTCGGAGTTTCGTACAGAGATGACAACCATCTTGAAATCACTAAGTTCAAATGAAAATTTCAAATCATTCCCACTGCCTCCAGGGTTGACCACCGATGAAATCGCAATGGTTGATGAGATGGCAACGGAAATGGGTATGAAACTTCAGCAATCTCCTTTGGATAAGGAATCCTATACACTTGTAAAGAAATAAAAATTTGCGTTTTCTTTCCCATTAAGTTGTAAATATTAAAATATTCTTTTGAAATTCAATGGTTGTTCCCCAACGCCAGTAGACCTTTGTGTTAGCTTTTACTTCATTCAACAAAACACATGCTATCACTTGGTTGAAACATATTTTGCAAATGGTTGTTCATCGGGTTGTTTCATTCACTTCGATTAAGAACACATTCTTAAGCTATGCATTTAATTAACTAATTTTAGGTTATTTTACAGCAAGATTCCGCAGTTCGTGGAAGAACAGTCACGTCTCACTACGAACAATATTAATAACCTTACCTAACCTTATCTTTTTTAATTTTATAACAAAAAATGCCGAAATAAAAAATCCTATATTATTGCATTTAATATTCAGTGACATTGTAGCTTGTTCAGAAGATTTGAAGAAATCAGATCAAGTTATTAAAAGTAACTATAAAGAGAAGTAAGAAGTTCTCTGTCGCTTACTTGTCCAATTTGTTTTCAAGAATCATGTTGCAAGAAAAGCATGCTGTGTGGAACAGTTAGTCAAAATCTTAATTTTATAGTTTTCTATGACCGTATTTTCGCATACTTTTTTATTAAACCTTTATGGCAATTAGAACTAGTGTATCAACGGGTAGAATAAGTTTGAAATAAGTCAGTCTTGCGAATGGACTGTAATTTAATGTGGAGGGAAACTAAAAACAACTGAATAATTTTTCTTAATAGAATATGAACACTTTTTATTTCGTTTTGCTACGTTGAAAGTTGCATTGACAGTGTTAGATTACAAACTCCATGAATTTTAAATCTAATATTCTTTATCAGCAACTTTTTAAACCTTTTAAATTTAACAATACTCTTATTCAACAAAGTCAATTAAGTTCAATATGATTAAGGTTGTGCTAAAGATAGATTTTTGAAATTTGAATCGAATTCATTTTTAATTTTTTGATTCTGTTAATATCTAATTTCGAAAGCTGCTGATGCTGTATGCTAACATTTGTAGGCCAAGTAAGACGCTGGTGCTTGCTGCAAAGCGCTGATGCGTAATTAAAATGTTAGAAGCTTCTTCGAGCACAATTTAGACGATTAATTAAATAATTTAGTTCCGCTTTACTTTACTTTTAGTAGCTTTCCAATATTGTCATTTAAAGTTCAGAATTTACAAATAAAAGATCTATGGTACATTGTTAAGATCCTATATCCCATTGTAGTAATCACAGATAAGGGAGTTGCTTATCTCTGGTAGTAATACGTCTCATATTTAATTTAATTCGCAAATGAGAACTGTTATCATTATCTCATTAGACTTTTCGGATGACAACATGTAGCGTCAGACTCATTTTATGACTCCATCCAGGCATTTCGCAGAAGTATTGCAAGACAGAGGCAGATGACTTTGGTATTACGTAACGATGTATAGTTTTTTATTTTATTTGAACAGCTAACTAACTAAATTTAGTTTAGCCACACTAGATATACAAAACAGGTCGTTTGCGTTTCTTTTTAAATTCTCTAAAGTCAATTGACTGAGCCCTAAACTTTATTAAAAGTTAATCAGGCAGTTTTTGATATTAGGGCGAAAACCTTTCTTTTGACTTAGTGGTATTATGGCGTGGGTAGTGTTTAATTAATGAAACAAACTCAGTCTAACGAGTGCGTTCCAGCATAACAAGTTAAAATAGAAATTATGTAAAAACTGCATCGGTGGGTAATTCCTCAAATTGTTGACAATGTATTTATAAAGGAAAACAAAGATACAGGAAAAGGTCAACTAAATATACTGCTTGGAAAGATTTTAAGAAAATACATTACTTATTACTATAATTTTACTACATATGAGTACATGTTTATAATGTGGTGACATGTGGTTATGGATAAAGTCCTCAATCTTCCACAGTTTCCAATAATCTCATGAAATGTGTTCCACTCCGTCTATAAAACTTTTCTCAAATTTCATTATTCGGACGCAGCATCAAATTGTGCATCTAGAAATACCTAGGATGGCCCCAGTATGATGGTCGAAAAGAAACCTAAACCTTGGTTTTGCCTTAACTCTTACGTTGGTCAATTTAAATCTTCATATGAAAATACATTTGTTTGAAAACTTCAATGTCTTCAATTAGTTCCATGGACACCTTGATGTGTGTATGAGAAAAAAATCTGGAAATCCAGAATTTAAAAAATTAGAAGGTTGTGAGGTACACAGCTTACAAATTGAAATTCTATGCGCCGGTCTCAATGTTCAATTGTTAGTTAGTTCCCCAACTTTGGTATATTGTGAATTACTTGGTTTCTAACTTACGGCGTAAACTTTATTTTTTTCTTTACTTCCTTATAAATTGAATCAGTATTCAAATTGAAGTCTTCAATACTGAACTATTGTTGAGATAAAGTAAGTTAGTTTTAAGTATTTTCATTGCATTAAGTATTTTCACTATTTTATACAGAACAATAATAATGCAATAAAAAAAAAAAGAAATCGTCTTCAATATAGAACCGCTTTATCATAGATTTGAATAGACATTTCATTTCAACTTCAACAACAATGCTGCAATTAATAAAAACAATCTTTGAATGGCATAAAATAATGTTAGAACCAACATAGTTTTATTGTCTTTACGTTAGATTAAATTGTGCTACTATTATCAAAAATATACACAAACTGTTTTAATTGGAATTTGGCATTGAAATTTGTGGTCTGCAATTCGTAAGGAAGATATAAAAAAAAGTGTTCTGCAACGCAGTGAGTAAAGCGGGGAAAAATGAGTTTAAGACCACGTGCAAACTTTTCAAAAGTGAGAAAATCAATTTTTTAACAGTTTCGGAATATTGCGTTTATCTAAAAAGTAATCTAAGTTCAAACTGAAAACTTTAGTTTCTAAATGAGAACAGCTACAGCGTCTTGGGACATTAAAAAGCCACATTAAGTTTTCCCTTACATTTATAGTCAAGTTATAGGTACAGGCAAAAAGGGCAGCAATATGCCTTTAAGGTTTTTTGGAGATTCATATAGTTAGAAAGCAGACTGTCAAGAGGACCGCAAATTAGCATAAATGCATTTGACTCAATTTCTTATTGTATTACAGCAGGTCAACGAGAAGTGGCTTTGAAACCCAAGATATTTTGAACTATTTACAATTGCGATGCCATTGTCATTAATAATTATAGGTGAAAGGTCACACGCATCTATGACACGACTTGAGCACTAGACTGATAAACTTCAACTTCTAGTCCTTATTTCAGCTGGATAAAGGATGACACAAAAACAAACAGTGCACAGGACCATATTTCGATCAAGCTTAGCGTGAATTCATAATGCTCGTTTCCATTTGCAATGACCGACATACATACATGCACACTACTGCAGCAGGGGAATAAGCACAGGAAGTGATTTTAAGAAAATTAGCACTTTTATGATTGATTTTCTTCATCGCCAATTATCTGTCGATGCATTGTCGCTAAGGTTGTACAAAATTTTAAATAAATATGTGTGCGTGTGCGTGTATATATGCTTTTACAAGCGTGCATCAATGCAGTTACATTCATTGTCTTCTGCCATAGCCCACATGTGCGTATCATTGTACCTACAAACCCACATACTTACATATGAACGTAACTACATAAGTGCAATGATGCATATCCGTATCCGCACAAGCATACTGATCATTGTGTTACAATTACTTGTACATGGTAAGCACGAGAAGGTGGAATATAAGAATGAAGAAAAAAAACAGCATCGCCATTAAAGGTAGTATGAGTAATAACATTAATTTCCTTGACAAAAGCATGTTCATACATAAACGATGCGCACTCGATTAGCATGTGGAGCTCGGCTTGATTATCCTTAATTAATTAGTTAATATCGTAAAAGCCTCGGCTAAATAGTTGTCGGCTGAGGAATGGCAGCCGCCTTCAGTAGTCCTGCAGTGGCAGCACCAAAGGAAGATAAATAAAAAGAATAGGACTTATAAAGGCTAATATTAGATTTATGTATTGTAAGTCGACCTCATGCATCTACACATCCGTATCTCAATGAGTTGCTTTATCTATTTTAATGGGACTATGCTAAGGAAACTATATGCAAAGAAGCTGATTAAAACCCAACATCCTAAAAAAATTCAATTCTCGTTTGAGCGTTACCCCCTGCATTTGAGTGAGAGCGGCGCGCGTATTCGACTCAAAAAACTACCCCTATTGTAGCGAGCACCAAAAACGTCACACCACCACACACGTCTGCTATATACTACCTACCCCATTGAAACACAACTATTTTGAAAATATATCGTACATAGCGTATTCGTATTCCCCCTGAAACAAACACACCCAACCATTCCGAATTCTTTTGATCAAAATGTCTAACAGGAAAATTAATAATACTAAATATTTTCTGTCATTTCGATTGATTTCTAGCATCCGCAGAGCTCGAAACTCGGGTGTGGATGCGAAATGGAAAAAACTGAAAACGAAATTCTCGCTATATTCTCAGCGCAAAACCCAAGCATGCACACACATGCACTCGCAGTTGAACACAACACTGTGTGTGTGTTAAAACTTTTTTTTTTGTACTTCTAGGGGAAATCATATACAGTCAGTCCGACCTGCCCGCCACACAATTTCATGTTCACTCGGTAGAATATTATTCGTGAATCTTTAATACGTTGGGAAGAGTGTTTTTGTTGTTTTTTACGTTCATTTCCTTCCATTATTTTGTCGCGTAAAAGTATCTATAAATATTTATTTAAAAACAAAACAACAACTGAAAATATTAATTTTTTTTGTTTGTCTTAAACATATTGTTTCGGTAAGTCAACACATAATTGCTTTGTGGTTGCAGTGATTTTGTGAACTATCTATTCTCTGGTCAAAAATAAAGAAGGAAATTTGTCAAACCAAAAGGACGCGTAGTTTTTTTTTGTCGTTACTCCTGAAATCCTTTGTGTAGAACATATATATTTTTTTATCATACATTTTTTCGTGCACAATAAATAAATAAATTCGTAGGTGATTTTTTAAATGACATCGGTAAGTTGTATATTTTAAATTTTTTTGCAAAAATCAAAGTTGTCTGCTACTTCTGATCTTTGTTTCAAATTCCATTCACAATGAAAATAAAACATTCAATTGGAATTCATGCAAATAACCGTTTCAATCCATCCTTACTATTACCGTCATCACCATAACGCTTGATCACCATCATCTTTGCCTACAACAAGATCTATTCAAATTTCGTTTTCAGTTCCCAGACGTTCAAAAAAAAAAGTTCGAAAAAATTCGATTATGAAATCCACTTAGTTTGTTATTTATAAATTTAAAAAAAACGAAAAAAAAATCAAATTCGACTGTCTACCCAACAACTCGGTCTCTGTCCCTCTAACATGGACATGTGACAAAACAAAAAAAGAACAGCACACAAGAAGAAAATCATTTTCGATTTCCAACCTTAACCAAACTCTTATGTCAAACGCTGGCGACTAGATATATTTTCTTTTTTAAAAATGATTTTTCTAAATATATACATCCTTAGCGTATGCTGAGTCCAAGTTTTGACAAATTTCAATTTTCTGTTTTTGCACTAAAGTCGTTCATTTATTTTGTTTCCTCGGTCCCGTATTCGGACTATTTATAACCTCAGAGGGGGTAAACATATAGTACATACAAAAACAAACTATAGCCTTTATCTCAGTTTAAAGATCTTCACATTTTTTCGCTGCCACAGTGTATGCTGCAATTAAATGTCACATTACTCTCAGCATTGATTTTGTACAATCAAATTGTTTAATAATTTCGTTTCTGATTGTCGGTTGAGAGAATCTGTAGCACATCGGAAATCCACATATATGTATGTTGGGGAAAAAGTCCATGTGGGTTAGGAGCCCTTCTTTTGTCCGTGATGTTGTGTTGATGTTCGATCGATAAGATGACAGAAAATTAAAATGATCATGCAAGGTTTTCGGCCTTTTGTTCCTTCTCTTTTCCTTTCACTGTTTCTCTCTCCCCCCTTTGTTTCCTCCTGCCCTGATCTTGTCAGTCAATTTCACCTTTTAGTGGATAAGAGGACATTTGCTTCAATCTAAAGAGAAAACTTCTACATATTGACACACATGAACTAGAAAAAAATAAAACGTGTTTAGAGAGTTGACAATTCTGACATCTGGCTATTTGGTAGACTAAGCAAATTGGTTAAACAGTTGTGTGCGATGTCTTTAAAAATAAACATTTTTCGTGTGCTCATGCAATCAGCTGTTTCACAAGATGAATGATGCCAAAAATAAAAACATATACGTTTGCTTAATTTTACATACATCCTTACATGTCATGTCATGTGTACCATAGATGCATACATGCGTATGGTTGACTTGCCGAGTACTACCTACAGTAGTGTTCAACGAACTGGTGACACTTGGGTGGGTGATCTGTACTTCAAAAAGATTAGATCACGACGACGTTGCATTGTGTGAAGGAACCACCCTTGTAGATGGTTGATCTATGCACAGGGGGTTCTTACCAGTTGTGTGTGAATGTGTTTTGTAATGTTGTCATATCAACCCTCTCACGTGAAAGCTGTTTCTGAAATTGTTGTTCTTCAGGGTGCAGTTGGCCCAACAAATGTGTTTTAAATGTAAATTTTCAAATTGAACTTACCTGCTTATGCGTTTTTACATTATTCGTCTATTGTGTGAGGCCAGGGGTGATATTCCGTAATTTGTTTTCTTTGGTTTTAATGACTACGTTTACTTTTGAACCCGGTTTCTGCAACCGTAGTCTTTTGACTGCTGTCTCCTTTAAAATTATTGTTTATATTTTATTGACATTTATTACTGTTAATGGAAAACTCTAAATAGGAATAAAAATAAAAATAATAACAAATTAAGTCGGATCTGGTGTAAAATTGTGTGGTTATTTTTAAAAAACACTTATTTAGCAGTTTAAAACAATTTCAGGGTTCCAAATTTACTACAGAACTGAAAAAATTGTTTTTTCGAGTTGCATACAAGACTCAAAGGATATTATGTTCAGATTCGGCATTTAATTGTAGATGCCAACTAGTCTCGGATGACCTTAAGGAAGTTGGTTCTGGTTTACCATAACCTTCATATGCCGCCATTATATTTTTTTTTTATTTAAAATTTGGTTTGGAGAATATTTACAATAATGCTAAAATGTCTTCCCCTTTTTTATTTTTTTTCCTTAAAAATTAATTTAGTTACAATTTAGTCGGAATACTTCCTTTTCTCTGTGGTTGATTGAATTAAACCAATCACTCCAGTTCTCTTAATATCTGTCTTAAATTCTGCATACAAAGTGCTAAACAGTTTAAGCCATTCTGTGCGCCATTTTCGATGGTGCGCATTCAAGAAGGCAGTGATTCAAAGAACTGTCCTCTTCAGAAGCTCTCTGCGTGGCCTAGATATTGTGTGTGTTTTCCAGTACAGCTTAGATAGTTCATCGCTTCTTTTAAATCTCATGAACACAAACAGATCAAATGTTTACCTTGGAAGGTTTGAATTAATTTCTTTTTAATGTAAATATACGAAATGTCGACTTTCCAGAAAATGAACTGAGTTATCAAAGACCGTCATTGATCGTTTTGTGCTCACAGTTTGATTCATATTATAAAGTTAACACAAAGTATTTAAAGTGCCTTAGATATCGATTCTGGTCTTATCTTTACACCTTCCTAATGTGCTTAGTCGTCCCCTCTTCTGATAACCGTTTTCTTATAGACAAGTATTTTCCCTGCAACTTTACAGAGATTTAAATGACTTTTCATGTCTCAACTTTGGTCCATTCGCTCGACATCATACAACACGCTGCATATGAATAGAGTTATCAAACTTTATTTGAGATACGTTCTTCTTAAACGGCCAAAAACATTTCCAAATTTTCAAACTGGCCTCAGCCCGTAGATGGTAAAGCGATTGACAATAGTGGTGAAATTTTGTTCAGAAAAAATTCCAAACTAACTCAAATATATTTTTCCTTTTATGACTTTATCAACGGGTATTATTTGACCTCTCACTATATTGATGTATTTTTTCCATTCATGTACTCCTGTTGTGCGTGCATTTAGACTCGCACGAATAGAAGGACCTCCGGTTTTTTGCCGACTTCTAATGTACCAACAGTACTCTCTGACTGTTGTCAGCAATTCGAAGGAAAATTCAGAAATGAAACTTGGGACCTTCAACGTGTGAGTGTCGCACTTTTGCCACTACGTCACAGAGGTAACATCAGGATCGAGGCATAAAAAGTGAAGAAGTTGGCTTTGTGGTCTCCTGCAAAACTTTTATTTGACTACAAAGATGAGTTGGTATAGGTACAAGCTTAAAGTAGGGAGCTTGAAAGCTAAATAGCTCATCCTTCATGCTGTAGCAGGGCTTCATAAAGGTCCGACCTTTGGTTTTTAAAGAAAACACTCTCGTATCGACTTAGATAGCGAGATATACTTCAATCAAACAATTTGTTCTCAGGATCAAATGATTTGATTCAAGATAAAGATCTACAAGATCTTCATTCTCGCATTGCACATGGATGTTAAGTCGCGAGTTTCTAAGAATCGGAGACCAACAGTATCTTAAGAGAGGCTGTGAACAAAACATAGTACAGATCTCAATTGCCTTTTTTTTTGCTATTTAAACTGACTTTGCTTTAGAAACCAACATCATAACGTTGCATGTACGGGAGTCACCGCCCATCTCGTTGGAAATCCGTAGTTCTGTAAGTTGTGAAACGGGGAACTTTTTTTTGGCAATGTTTAGTAGATCTTTTCCAACTAAACATACACTCGCCATGGCTTGGTTGGTGGGTGCAGAACCTTCAATAAAATCGACCAATTCTCTAAGCTGTCTGAAGTGGTGGCGACACAAAAAAGACTTCATAACTCACATTAGTGCAAGCAAGCAGAATTTCATTCCCCACACCTCTTAGAAAGCTCTTCGTTCGCTGAAGTGCTGCAATGGATGCATTTAACTCGGCAATTGAAACATTAGATAGCTCATAATGAAAGGTTGACCAATTTATCAACGACTCTGAGCCATATGAGTGCGGCGTTTTCATGTTTGCATATGTATTTGTCCATCAACCCCTATCACAGATGGGGATGAACGAATCATTTGTGTATATACATACATACTATACATGTGGTTGCATATAGTGGGTTTACAACCCCTTGTACTGAGTAGTCCCACTAACTTCGGTCCTTATTGTATTCCAATTTCACAGCAATGCATACCCACCCTATTTCTTTCGCACACCTGCTTAAATACTAGGTGAAGTAGTCGAGAGAGTACGTTTCTGCCTGAGTTGTAGTGTGTGTATTTCAAGCAGATTTAATGAATGCGAATAAATGTTTTTATATACTTCACGTGCACAATGCTACTGGATCGGCAGAGGAGAGAGAGAGAGAATTGATCGAGTTTCTAAATTTTGTGCATCACAACCAGCCTGGAACTTATTCGTGGTGATTTCGACAAGAAGTGAGGTGTATTTATGGTATTTCTTCCCTTGTTGGAATGAATACTATTTGCAGGGGGTTAAAAGGAAGCGTGGTGCCGGATTTTTTTTTTTCAACAAGATTATTTTATTGATTGAAAAACCCATGTACAAGCATTCTCGCATACATACAGTTGCATATTCACAACAGTGGAGATTGGATGTTTTAATTTACAAATGTAAGTCGAAATTTATCCTCAATAGGTCAGTGTCAACGGCTGATGCATTCCATATTCATGATTAATAGTTACGTGAGCTTAAAGAGTTACTGCTATTATTTTAAGATACGATCTAATTACTAGACTAATGTGCATTCATTTTGATGGGGTTTCAAATTGATAACACGAAACCAGTCTTCTGACAGTCATCGTTTTTAAAAAGATAGGGAATGTGAACATCTGCAACCTGATATTATTGGATCGATTTTCGGGAAAAGTTCACTGATCCTCGCTGCAGAGATGTTATGAGAAAGGAACATAAAGGGGAGTTTTTTTCTATATTTTTTAAAGGACGACATGCATGGGAAGCATTCCTTTCGTCGTTTTACTATTGACATAAAGTATGTACTCCCTTATTTGTATTTTTGAAAAATGTAAACAAGGCACACTCATTTATTTAAAATAACATTTGCAACTTGAGTTTTAAAAAAGTTAATTTAACATGGGTCAAGTAGCGAAATTTGTAATAATATCTTTACTTGTCCTAAAATGATATAAAAAAATTTAAGTTTTACAAAAACCCTTTTTTAATTGCGGTCCATATTTTAAAATATAACGATGTTTGTTTTTTGAATTGTACATTGAATTGTATCAAATTCCAAAAATGTGATAAACCACAACATGGGAAGTACAGTAACCGAGCTTAACATTTTCTGTGGAAAGAGGACATTCTCCAAATTCACTCGAGGGTGAAAACGTGCAGTATGGTTCAGTGCTTTGAAAGTTGTTTGTGTTGAAGGTTGGGGATAGGACAAGTGAAAAAGAATAAATATATGCGTATACTTTTGGTATTTTGTTAAAGCGGGCACCAAAGACTCTATTTATCATTAATTTAATATATAAAATTCTAACAATGCCCAAAAAGATGAAATTATTTTATTATTGCATTTATTTTCATTATTGACATTTGTGGAAAATGTTCCTTTTTATTCATTTACCAAAAAGAAGATCAGTTAGTGTAAATGAATATTAATTATTCGAAATAACTCGGGAAGTACATAAGTTAGCTTAACGTCATTGTCTTAATATGATATCCCAAACATGAGTTGAAACGAAATCAGAGGTTGAATCGTGCAGAAAAGAGAATTTTTTTCTTAAACGTTTTAAATGATCTTGACTTTGAGGATAGCAGTTCCTAAAGAAGAAATATTTTTTCGTATCTTATGGTGCACTGTTTCTTTTTTTTATGAATTCTTAAATTAGTACCATGACTAAGATCATATGGCTTTATAATGTTTTTTTTTCTCAAAATTTTGTTTTAGGCTTTGGCTGTTGTAGGTAGCTGTAGTTAAGGCATTTCTACAAGTTACGCCATAATTAAAGGGTAATTTTTTAAAAGCTATAGGAAAGTTTTTTTTTTAAATAAACACATAAAATTCAGAAAAATGTATGAAATCTTTATTTGTTTAATGTTTGAAGATTATTTCATGCAAATGTTGACCTTGACTGTGCCTCAAATGGTCCATCCGCTTATTCCAATTTTGGCATACTCTTTCCAACATTTCGGCCAGTATCTCACGAATAAATGCTTCAATGTTGTCTTCCAATACGTCAATTGAAGCGGGCTTGTCTTTATAAACATGAGCTTTAACATAGCCCCACAAAAATAGTCTAAAGGCGTTAAATCGCACGATCAAGGCGGCCAATTGACCGGTCCCGAACGTGAAATAAAATGTTCACCGAACTCGCCTCTCCATAAGCCCATTATTGCGCGTGCTGTGTGACATATGGCACAGTCTTGTTGAAACCACATGTCATGCAAGTCAAGCTCTTGCATTTTGGGCAAAAAAAAGTTGGATATCATCTCACGGTGGTGCTCACCATTCACAGTTACGTTACGATTCACATCATCTTTGAAGAAGTACGGTCCAATGATGCCACCAGCCCATAAACCGCACCAAACTGTGACTTTTTCTGGATGCATTGGTAGCCCTTGCAATGCTTCTGGCTGATATTCACTCCAAAATCGACAGTTCTGCTTATTTATTTATCCATTGAGCCAAAAATGAGCTTCGTCCATTTTTGAACATAAAATGGAAGGAGCGCGCGATTAACTTTCTTAATAGAGCACGCAGTTTGATAACAAAATTCAATAATTTGCAAGCGTTGTTCGTTTGTAAGACGACTCCTAGTTAAATTTTAACTAACAAACAAAACACGAAACGTGAGTCAGCTGTTTAAACCAGTGTTGCCAAAAAGATAATAGCTAAAAAATTACCCTTTATATATATTTGTATACATATTTGATGGCTAAACAGCTTAGTTTCAGTTTCAGTCCATAAGAGTCTAGTTTCCTCAGCAACATCTCGTGTTGTGTGTGCAACTCTTTCACGTATAAAAGTGATCTTCAAATTTTTGTTTTCGAGTTTTTAGCATATCGAAAGTGTTTAGTCTGTATAAAATATGAGTGTTCAGTCCCGGACTCGAGCCTGGGACATTCGGAGTTTGAGTGTAGCATATTTTTCACTTCACCTGGACGACTCCAAGTACCTTTTGTATCTTTTAGACAGCAGTGAATGGGATTAAGATGATCGATAAATAAAATATATATAGCAAAGTAGTTAAGACTAACTACTTTTCGATAAATAGCAAATTAGGTACAGTAAACAGATTTTCATTCCCCACACCTCTTATAAAACTCTTCCACCTCTGAAGCGCTGCAATGGATGCATTAAACTCGGCAATTGAAACATTAGATAGCTCATAATGTAAGGTTGGCCAATTTATCAACGACTCTGAGCCATATGAGCGTGGCGTTTTCATGTTTGTACTCACGAATTTCAACAAATAAAAATGAAGGTATAGCCTTTAAAGCAGCACACGATCTTCCCAATTTCATAGACAGTATTTAAGCTGTGGACACGAGAAAAGCAATGCCTTTATAAAAACTATTAGAAGTGCTAAACTTTTCTTCTAAACTCACACAGTAAGAATGAATACAATCAGTGTAGAAAAAAGGATAACACTGAAAGGAAAACAAGACCCGTTAGGGAAGTTTTCATGGTCGTAGAATAACGTTTGGTTTTTCTATAGAAGATCATATTTGAAGCGGACAGTGAAATGGCAGTGATCTTTTATTTCGAAATGTTTAAAAAAAAAAGAAGTTTATTTTTAAAACAAGTTAGTTGACATAGAACATTTATTTTTAAGTATTAAGACGAAAAGTTGTTTCTGTTTTTTCGTTGAAGTGGGTCGTGCCAAACACTGCACCGAGGAAAAAAGAAAAAATTATTTAAGGAAAACTGAAAAGTAATATACAGAAATATAAGATATTTGCTCCTGCTCAGCTAAAATGATAAGAAATCCTCTTAGATCTGTACACAATCAAGAGCTGGAAAAATAAAAAACAACGCCACAGGACGATAAAAGAATACTGCGTCTCTCCAAACTAGACCCTTAAATTTCGGCCACTCAAATTCGAAAAGATCTTTGGAAGACAGCGACATAACTGTACGAAGATGACTCTTGGAAAGAAATTCAACAACAAGAGGTTGCAAAAGATTGATCTCATTATGGACCAACATGTTTACATAAACATTTTACAAAATGTCATGTTACTATATTACAAAAAGAATACGTCGTTTAAATGGGACTTCCAACAGGACATTGACCCTAGAAACACTAGACGAAAAGCAAACGAGTGGTTTCGGGCAAATTAAATTGATGTTACGGACTGGCTGGCTCACTCAAAACAAAATGTTATGTTTCTATATTAGGAAGAGAATATTCCGCTTAAATAGGACTTCCAACAGGACATTGACCCAAGAAACACTAGACGAAAAGTAAAAGGGGCAAATTAGATTAATGTAATACATTAACTGTCTCAGTCTCCAGACATAGATCTGATTGAAAATCTTTAGGGGGTTATTAAAAGAGCAGTCCATAGTGCCAAACCCACATATAATACTGGTCTTTGGAAACTATTTGGAGTGCTTGGGAGCCATACCACCTGAGCACTGCAGATGGTGGGCTCTTTGACTCTACGCTGTTTAGCTTTAACGAAAATTGCTGGATTTTTCACCAAATATTCATATAATTGAACTTTTATATGAATAATTTTTCACATTTAGGTTGTTTTCGTTAAAATTAAATTTAAAATGATTTTACTGTTTTCATATTTTTCCTATGTAGCTTTCATATTTTTCCTATGTAGCTTTCATATTTTTCCTATGTAGCTTCGAAGACCAGTTTGATACCCTCGTGCGAGCAATAGTTCTCAAAATATTGAATTATTTCATTTATTTTGGGTCCACTGCTATTTTCGTTTTCACAACTGTACATGCAGAAACGAAAATAATTTTCTTTTATTTGTTTGCAAAGATAGTCGGAGGCATGTACCTTTTATAAAGCTGTGATACAACTCGTGCTTGCACATAATTTAATACAATTATAGGCAAGACCCATTATATTTACCCTTGATCGATGTCAGAAAGTTAGCTAAAACTGTGTGTTGTGGGAACAATGTTCTCGACGTGGCACTGAAAAAACGCTTTTCTAGTAGCGCCTAAAAATATCTTTTCCCAAACATTGCAATACGAATCCCTTATTTTTCTGGCTTTTGATGCAATTATGAAAATAATGATACCCAAACTATAACACTCTCATTATTCTAGTTCCAGTCTATGGTTCAGATATCTGCACACATAAAGTACCTTTGCAATCTGGTCACATAATATTTGAGACTACACAAAATTCTAACACATACGTATATTATGCCTAAGATGACGAGGCTACGTTAAGTGCATGCTGACCACTGATTCGGCAAAGACTAGGCATTTTAGTCCTTGGGATATCGCAAGTACTAGACTGAAATAACACACGCAAGTATAGCGGAACATTAGTTAAATTCCGTGACATGAAGCAACTGCAAGCATAGGCAATCTGTCTTGTAACAAGTTTTTTAGAGAAATACTTCTTAACTTATAAAGTGTTTTAAAGTAAGAAGTATCTCATGCTGCCATTTGGCATTTGCATTAGTCTAGCATAGTTAATGTCCTTACAGACAGAGTAAATAATTATGTAGGCTGTTGTATTGTATGGCCATCGAAGTGCTAGTGGATGACTGGCTAATCTTAGTTAAAAATACGGGCGATGAAAGAGCCTTTTTCGGATATAAGATTTCCTTTCTTTCCTGCGTTAGTACTTTCAGGTTTTTGAGCAAGTAATATTTTCTGAGCTGCATTCAAAAATATATCGGTGACAATAAGGAAGTTTGAAATACTTCAAAAGTGAAAAAGTAACCGTTGCTTAAACAAAAATATTCCGATTCGGAATAGAGGATGAAGTGTCCTCAATTCCTGCAATCAGTTAGAACGGAAAGCAAGAAAAGTGGAAACAAATCGGTGTTGCTCAAATTGGTACCCACCACGTGCAATTTGCCCACATTGAAATCGACAAAGTGAGGTTAACTTCGATGAAAATAAATAAAACGTGCGCCTTATAGTTATTATGTACTCAACAATGCACGCATATGCTCGTATATATATATTTACATCATTAAATGTGATTAAATAATTAAGCGAAACACGTGTACTTGAAACTATTTGATATATATGATCTCTCTTGTATATTTTCAAATAAAATTGCAGTGCTAGACAATATTTCGCCACTTCCTTCAGTATTGAACGTAAAAGACGTCGCCAAATGCACTCTTATTGAAATTGAATATAAATTTCTTCTCGATCATTTTGTGACAAAAAACTGAAGTTGCGGGCAATAATCTGTGTAAAAGTCGTATGAATGGTAAGAGAACTGAGCGACGCATTCCTGTAAATTGGAGAAAAATAGCATCGAGACACGAAGTTATTTTTAAAACGTATCACATCTATATACACAAAGTATTTACTTATTTGTGTGGAATATACTACTTTGCCGTACACATATCTATTTATCTATTTATATGCATAGTGGTGTCAAACTGAAAAAGTGTTTCATTTTACGAAATGTCGTATTGGCTCAAACGATGCTGCGCGCGATGAGTGAATGTGAGGATTTAATATTAAGCGACTTAAAAGTGACATCGCCATTGGAGGATGTGAGTTAATCTTCCTTTTTTTTAAATTTTATTTTGAAAGTTACGATTTGTAATGTGAAAGTCATACATCACAGTGAATTTGGGAGTTACAAATGTGCAAAGTGTATTTTTTTTTCGTAAAAGAAAAAACTTTACATGAGATAGAGGAGAATATTCATTCTGTCGACCTGTAACAGTGACGGAAATAAGTTTTTGTCTTTTTAAAAATAAATTTAAAAAGTCCAAAAATAATGTAAAAGTCTAGCCTTTGGTTTCGAGTTTGAATACAACTTCTGATAAAAAAATTCTTAAAGGTTAAAAGGTTATTGAAGATCAGTTTCGATTTAAAGCAAAACGTGGTATGTTTAATGTGGAACATTCCCTATGAGTCAGATTAGTGTACACTTAAATATATGCTGGCCTTTGTGCAATAATACGAATATTTTAACAAATCGAAACTTTTTTATTCAATATTCCCGACAAAATCAAACATCGCTCTAAACATTTTCCCGTTCTTGACATTTTTTCATGTACTTAATACATAAATGCCAGACTTGAAGTGAATATAAACTTTTGAGAAAAGAGAAATTTTTTATCACGTGGTAAAATGCTTCAAACCTCATATTCAGTGCTAACTTAACTGGGAAGTGTATAAACTCTAAAGCTTCTAGAGTGTTCTAGGATTAATTCTAGAACTAGCTGTGACTTATATTATAATTTTTTTTTAATCTTGTAATTAATTTTACACCTGTTCCTAAATTCTGACAAAATTCAAACAGTTCTTAATTTGTCTATGAAAAGCTTCACAAAAAAAAAAAAGTTCTGCAAGTGTGATAAAAGCAAACATACTCCGCGTTGTTACACAAAATCTTAGGCTCTGGTATATCATTATTATTTTTACGAGCATAAAGCTGACATTTCATAAAGTTGACAGTTTTACGAGCATAAAGCTGACATTTTATGTGCAGTTTAAATACGTCTTCTTGACTATCTGGTGTAGCGACCTGCCGTTGAAGGTCCCAGATTTCTTCAGGATATGTCACTCCGTTTACTGGACCACCTCTTTGGAATTGTCAATAAATAAAAAAAATAATTTTCGAAGATCAAACATTTTTGTTAGTATATCACCTCCTTTATTTAGAACATTAACCGTTTTGGACACAAAATTTACCCATTTCCTCATTTGTACGTTGACAGAAACGCTTCTTGCCCATCCTTAGATGGCCAATCGATCCATTGATTCAGTCTTCAACTTCATTTAAAAGGGATTAGAGTTTCTTAATCAAGTTATCTTGCATTGAGTCGATGTAATGGTAATGCGGCTCTAAATGGGCTATAGCTCTGGGCTGTACAGAAAACCTCCAATTTCGTACTTCAGCCTTTCTGACTTGACTGAAATAGCGCAAAATGTAAGTGAGTGTTATCGGTTCAGATTTCTTGCAACCAATTCTGTTCATTGTAATTTTTGGTAATCACTTAAACATTCAGTTGGAACGCGTTTTTGGGCTCAAGCGGTGATTGCCAGAATGAATTACACTTCATGTAAGCTATTACCTTACAAGAAATAGTCAGATGAATCAGCTCTAGTTATCATTCTCATTAATTAATAATTAACCATATGGTTATTATAATAAGAATAATTGTTGGCACGACAGTCCACAGGGGCCCCAGGGCCTAGATTGTTCATCAACAACTCGTGTTGTGTGCGCTACTGTTCTCTCACGAGTAGAAGGGGCCTACAGTTTTTTGCCGACTCCGAACGGCGAAATTTAAGAAGCTTTCTTAGACAGTTATTACTCTTTGAGTGTTGTCAGCAGCTCGAAAGAGGTGGTGCCGTGAAAAATTCGAGGTGTTTAGTCGAGAATCGAACCTAGACCCTTCTGCGTGTGAGCTTCGCACTCTACCCACTACTCCACGGCGGCCACCATGTGGTTATTATAAAGTATACAATTTGTTTTTTGAATTTGCAAGCTCCCTTTTCAATCTGCCAATCGTGCGAACTTATATGTTCCTTGTAAAACGTCTATTTTGTATCTCGCGCCACAGCCTGGGTCTACACCTGTAATGATTCTAAGCCAATTGCCTCCATTGGGTGTAAATTAAGACTAAGTCCGACTGCTCTTGGGTACGCCAAAGGGTCGGTGGACCTTCTCCATTGCGTTAGACTAAAGTTTTGTAGTTGAAGAGTCTTCGGGCTTTGGTTGTCCATGCGCTCTGCCTAGCCACTGACTCCAGAGATCCATGTCAATAAAATTTGTGGCCGTGATATTGTCAAACAAATTATTGACAAAATTTTAAATTTATCAGAATTCCGCCATCTACTTACTAAAGCATAATACGGTGAATTTTAAGAAAACATAGACACTGACGACTTGTTTGTTCGTTTAGAAACAGACGATTTTTTTTTATTTTATGTCATCGTCGATCAAAAAAAAAGGAAATACTAATTCTGTTTACTTTTTATTCGAGAACACAATGTGGGCGTCAAAGCATGCTTCTAGACGTTCTTATGTATCTTATAGCATTATGAATGTATACCAATGAACCAGTTTTTCAAATTCACCAGACGTTCCTCTTCTTTTATTTTCTTTTTAGTGTGATAACTTAGTCAATTCGTACAAAATGTTAATGGCTGGTGCTACGGAAACGGACACAGCTAGTTTAGCTTTGGTTCCACCCAGAAATCCAACAACGGCGGGTATTCAACAAAGAGACACAACCTGGACAAAGCTTTTTGTTGGCGGTTTACCTTATCACACAACAGACAAAAGTCTTCGAGATCACTTTTCGGTGTTTGGAGAGATTGAAGAGGCTGTCGTTATAACTGATAGACAAACAAACAAAAGTCGAGGCTATGGTTTTGTAAGTTTAAAGAATTTGTTTGTCAGTGTGATTTACTAAAATTTTGTTTTCGTCTTTTTGTAGGTTATCATGGGAGATCGAGCCAGCACTGAACGCGCATGTAAAGACCCAAACCCAATTATTGATGGACGGAAAGCAAATGTCAACTTAGCAATTCTTGGTGCAAAAGCCCGTACGAATTTTACACCCGGTAAGTATGAATTATATTTCGTTGCCCTTTTTAAATGCGTGCACATCATTTTTTGCAATAACTGTCAGCTGTGAGAACATCTATGTATTCTTTAAGTCGGAAATTTCATTGCTGCATGCTTTTTATATTTTACTTCTCTACCAGGCAGGCACTGCAGACAGACCTTTTTGGTTAGTGTTAAAAACGACTTTAATTATGGCCACGTATTTTGCAAAAGCGTTGATTTTGTAACCTCAACATCGCCGTCGTTGTATTCTTGAACCGCACTTTTTAAGTAATTTTTTCAAAGCCGTGATTGGTTTCTGAGATAATGATTGGTCCTATTGGTTTTTTCACGCCTATGGGTCTTTTTTCTTAAAAAGAATTAGTTAACATTTAGAAGTTTAAACCGAATGGTAAAGTCAACGGGCACCATGCAAGTTGTACTGGCTGAAACTGAATCTTAAATAGTTAATCTGCTTATTTTTCATTATCTCAACCATTTAAATGTATGATAGGTACGCTTCTTTTAAATAAAACTTTGTGCTATTGGCACCATTTTCTACTACTCTTTCAAGAATTCTTATATATTCTGCAGCACAGAAAACAGAATCTTCCTCGATAACTTTGCCGAGATTGGCAACACAAGTGTTAAGTAATCCAGTTAAAGCATTTCAAGTTCTTTCTAGGATGAAGAAGAATTCTGCCTAAATTAGTCATTTTTCAGGCATGACTTAAGGTACTGATAAATACTTAATTCGTTTATACACATGCCGGTCAACCGCTGTGCTCTGTAAGCATAACTATCTCTTTGATCACAAAAAAAACTACATTTCAGTAACAGTTAAATATGGCCAAAGTAAATAATACTAAGCACATAAAATACCCATGACATACAACCGTTTTAAAATATATTTCTGGTTCAATGGTTTCTTGACTCGTTGGCTAATTAACTGATTCGAATTCATATGGCACTCAGAGTTCACGGTTCGAAGAGTTTTAATACTTAAACATTGCTCACACTACCATCGAATTGCATTGGTGTGTAGTAATGCAAATTTACGTATTTTGTTTGGTTTGTATAGGTTTTTTGATGAGATTGTGCGTATTGGCTGCTATTAGTGGCTAACAAGTGCGAGAATGTTGTTGTGTCTCGCACAAAACATCACATAAAATAAAAGTTTGCAGCTATTTGCTCACCGAGCTTGACTGATTTGTCACTCATGGGATCACACAAAATCACATCTAAGCCCACGTTAACAGGCAACACATTTAGGAGGCAGGAAGAACGATCATTTCAAAACATTTCCCCTTATATTTCCGGTGTTGCATGTGTGTTCACATTTTACATATGACCACGTTAATTGTGGGGGGAATTGACATTCACTAGCGTCGGAAGTAACTAGGTGTACGTACTCTATATTATGCGTATCATCACATTTAAGAGCTTGTTCCAGACTGGAAGCTAATTCTAGTGTGTGACACAGTGAATGCGATTGTATAGATGGACAGGAAACAGGAAACGATACTAATCGAGTACTTCAAGCTTGTAGTGGCGACTCCCCAAAAGCCACATGCTCCATTTCCGGACTGAACACCCTATGTTTTGCACGGCAACACCTCTTTCGAGTTACCAACAACATTTAAGCAGTAACAATTGTCTATGAAAAAGCTTATCAAACTTCGCCGTACGGAGTCGGTAAAAAGCTGTAGGGGCCTTTTACTCGTGAGGAAGCTAGGCCTGGCTCTGGTCCTCCAGGCCAAGCAATATATATTAAGTAATCAAATTTGAAGGATGTTAAGTTTCAAAATCTTTGGTCTTCATTGCAGTCCAACTCATATGAGATATTGACAACAGGCACACTCAGTTGCTCCGCCATTTCAATTCTCAAACCATGTTCATCCTCGTTTGACTTACATTACAGTTTATGACATACATTCATGTATTTTTAAATCGGAATGATAAACTTGAACTTATTTCTCATTCAATCAATATAAGTTCCTGTTCCAGGCTAAAATGTTGGGGGCTAGAGAAGCTGTCGTACCATTGGACGGCAGTTAGTAAATAAGCATTTAATGTTGTTTTAAGTTATACAAATTATGTCCAACTTTGAGACTTTACATTCTTCAGACATAATTATATAATATATATTGTTTGGGACCAGGACCAGGCCTAGCTTCCTCACGAGTAGAAGGGACCTACATTCCTTAACCGTTCAATTCGATAAATGTGCGTATGGGTAGCATACGGCCAATTTTCTGCTCACTCTTAATGGCGTTTCAGAATTTCCCTCTCAGCTAGGCACGATTAACTACAAAAACCGTCAAAAGCCCGAATGTACAATTTGAAAATAATGGACTAAACACTTCACGTTTTGCAACGGTAAATTTGTCGCCATGATCGTGCGATATCACGCCTTTGAGTATTTGAGGATATATGAAGTCTACAGAGTTCAGTATTAAGCTACAATTAAGCTAAAATTGAAGTTTGGAACCTAAGGTTGTTCTTGTCATCCGCGAGATTTCAGTCTTTATGCCTCGAATAAGTCGGCCTTCAAAATGACCACGAGTTATTGCTAGCAGACACAGTAAAAAAAGACACGTGTACAAGTACAAAAGCACACAATTTTTTGCTTTCAATTATTTAGAAAGAGGAAATTAGCCGCCATTCCAATTTTTATTTTTGATAAATTTTCCCAACTTAAGAGAAACGAAAACGATCGATATTATTAGGCTTCCTAAAATACTACTTTTTTCTTGTAGTTTTTTAGGGGTGTCAAGACCTAGCTCGCTAATCAACTACTCGTATTTGATGGCGTGAAAAATTCGAGGTATTCAGCCGCACTCTACCTGCTACACCACGGCGGTCACGGCGACGGCAATATTCCCAAAAATAGTCCCTAAATTTTCAAATTTGTCATGAGCTGACAATACTGCACTAATGAAGTGTTTTCTGCAAGACTTTGTTGTTTATACCGTCAGAAAATAACACGCTGTCTCTTTCCAAATACTCTGATACTTTTAGGACATCATACACAGGATGACCCAAAAAAAATATATTTAGAATATAACTTTTTGCAAGCAATCCCTATCATCATTTTGAGTGTTGAATTGTGGTGAGGAATAAAACAACCTAAAGGACGCAGCTAAAATAACTTGACCGCCATTAACTGGCAACATCAGTAATCCTTTTGGAACGTTTCTTGAAGTGCTTTTTTGTCATATTTCTGTCAATAAGATTATCTTATTTTAAGAACATGGCCTAGATCTCAATAATGTACTAAACATTGTGGAAAGTACATACATATTTGTCTGGATCGTTCACTTATTTTGGGCATCAAGATGTCGACTTTCTTTCAAAAACACATTCCGAAGCTGAATTTATACAGCAGCACAGTAATGATTATTAAAAATGCCTTAAATACTACTGCAATAATTTTCAATTCTCTTTTAAAAATCCTTTTATGTTATTAAATATTATTAATAGATTCTTTTGTTACAGGTTTCCCCTATGCAGCGGCTGCAGCGGCAAGTTTAAGAGCAGGATACTCAATAATACCGAATCAATTTGGGTAAGTCCTCTACACAAATTACTTGTTTGTCACTTTATATATATATAAATGAAAATACACATATGTACGTATATGCATTCAATGACAGGCTTATTAATAAAATCTGTGTGTCGCGTATATTGCAACTGTTAAATACGTCAATGATTTGTATTTTTATTTTTTGGCTTCGGTTCAAGAAATGAAAAACACTTTGTCCTCTATGGCTTTCATGTGGAAACGGTTTTTGATGGGAATTGACTACATATAGATATTCATTTGCATAGACTGCTTGAAATCAAGGATTTCTTGTGCCATGAAAGGAATGAATACTTAAGAGATGTCGTCTCTGGCATCGGTTGCGGCTCATTCAAACGTTTATTTTCGACCTGTCATTTTTGTTTCTTTTATTTGAATGCAGAGGATGATTTTGTAATCCATTGTACTGATTGACCTTTATTTGCGTTAGAAGTCACATTAAGATTTTATTCGATATAAAAATAAACTGTTTTTGCGGATGAGGAATGGGGTCTGTTTCGGCGCTTCCGTAGATTGGAAATACCATGCTTCCCCTGAATTATTTGTTGTAAAAATCTCTCTTGCAGAGTGTAACTCTGCCAAAACTTGTGAAACGACTTTTCGTAGAAGTTCGTAAACTGTTATTATATATATGGAATTTCGCAGGTTTTTTCATTTTCGATTTGACAGCTTTCTGCTGTCGTGCTGCTGCCCACATTTTTTTCTTCGGCAGCAATTCGCAGGGAGGGAAAATATTTTGCTCCCTTTAGATATCTCTCTTCTATGAAAATGGAATGGAACGCTTTTTCGTAGTTTTTCGGGCAAATTCATAGACATTCGTAGCAATTGGAACGGACCTATTTATATGCAGTTCAGTGCCAATCCTTTCTTTTACCCTTTGAGAAAATTAATACCGCCAAACCTTCATCAGCAACTCAAAATTGATCGCGCCATTACAATATAAAGAAGCGTAACAGCTCCGTTTATTAATCAAACTCCGACGTATACATGTAGGAATAAGCGAGCGCACAATAGTGATTTTGTGATGCTTCCCTTAGAAACTTCATAATGTCCTCGGATCTAGTTTGAATCTTAATTTCCTCAAAGTCTTCTTCTCTTTTATAAGTGATGGCAGTACTTCTTGTGTAGAAATTGCGTTTTAGTGCAGTGAGGGTAGATGTCACAATTGACTCATGTTTTCCTCCTTCCATTATTTCGTTGTTTTGCAGACAAATGGATTAAATTCGTATGGTGGCAGACATCGACAAAACTAGTGGAACTCCTCAAACTCGATTATTTGAGCACTTGAGGCGTACAAATGCTTTGATTTAAAAATATAATAATTGTGTCACTATCACTCGAATAGGATTATGACGCTATGATACCAACATTGCTTTTTCTGCACTGGAATAATCTCCTAATGATCGTGATGTCCCTGCAGTACTTAACTGAGGTAGCAAAGCAAATATAAGCATTTCATATTTTCAGCAGGTAGTTATGAACCAGCTTTGTGGACGATCATTTTTAGGAAAATCACCAATAATGCGTTCAGAGGCTTAAAACTTGCAACTCTTATTTTTTCAAATAAGACAGGTAATACAGAAATTTTACTACGCATCCGAATAACGACAGTTGTTTCTGACAAACGAATGCTTCTTAAGCTACATATATTTTGCGACAATATTCGTTTACAAATATAATTTGTTTTTGAATGAAAGTACAGTGGCGCTTTCTTTGGATAGTAGTATTACGAAGAGCTTTGTTCACAATAGAAAAAAATTGCAACAACAATTGTATATCATCATAAATACTAACATTTATGCAATAATTTTATAAACCAATAAATTCAATTTTTATTTTTCAGAGTTCCACCACCTTACATCTATGGATCACCTTATTTGAGTGCTGCTGCTACAGCAACAGCATCGGCGAATACAGCAAATGCTGCTGCCACCGGACTAGTACCAATTCAGGCCTCACAACTCTCACACGCTGCAGCACTTGCAGCAGCCACTAATCAATTTTATGAATATCACGTAAGGCTTAAACTAATTACACCGTTGCAGTTGTAGTAATTGTGCTGATTATTTTGTTTCAGAATGCTGTCGTGGCCGCTGCTGCTGCGCCATACGCTGGACAATATCCAACTGGATTTGAGGCCTATCCATACACCGGAGGTGTAGCGGGTATGTACTTATATGCGGTTTCTTAACAAAACCTATTTTGTTTGTCTTTTGTCTTTGTTTGTAACTTATCCTGACTTTGATCGTACACATTTCGGTTAATTGGTGAGTCAATCGAGAAGTGAAGCTGAAAAGAGGAGAAGCTTAATTTTACTTTTTATTCTTTTGTCGAAAGAGTGTACGATTTGTTGAAATTGTTTTATCTGTCTTGTTCGAAAATATTATTGCAAGGGTTAGTTTTGGTTCTAAGGTGATGACAATATAGAAGATTTCAAGTTTGCTTTCATATGGATCTGACTTTGAGAGACACGCAAATAGGGTTTTTACTGAATGTGCAATATCATTAGATGCTCTCTGATCTAGAAATTGTACTTTGGTACCTTGAGGTTGTTCGAAATAGTTCGTTAACAAATTATCTTTAGATGACAGTATTGAAATTTGAGAGAATGATGACATCATGAAACATATTTATCAGAAGACATTAACAGAATTACATTTTTCATTTAAACATATAAACGTAGAAAAATAAGTGATAATTTGAAACATTGAATTAATGTTTTTTTTTGTTTATTTTTTTATAAGAATCAAAAGCAAATAAATCTAGATTGACAACGTGATCGTTTCTGTGGAACTTAAAACTAGGCATTTGATAAAAACTAGGTACACAAAGAAGATAACAACAAAGTGAAATCAATTTGACCTTCACGGCTAGAACAGAATAAAATATAAACCCTCCTGTGACGCATATATAGAAAAGCAAACATGTTATTGTTTGTTATAATATTGTCAATGTTCCGAATTCTGACTTGCTTTAAACGTTGATGCATATATGTATACTTCGAAAAAAATTATTTTAAAATTGTCTTTTAACAAAAAGAATCTTGTCTGAGCTCTCACAGCAGATACCATTAATTGTACCAAAAGTATATCATATCAGAGTTAGGAGTTACTGTTTGATCATGCTTTACATTTTACTCTTAAATAAATTTTTTTTCAAAAAGCCAAAAATATATGGATTTTTCATGTATCAAGGTCAAGGTTTTCTGAAGTTTCCTGTTAGGGAATAAGTACGTAGCAAATTTTAACTAGAGTTTTCCTTTCATATAAAGACTGTTGTTTTAAATAACGTCCACAACTGTCAAACTATTATTCCAGTTCCGTAAAAAAACATCAGGTTTGGTATTTTAAGATCCTGGTACATCCTTCTCGTTATCATTGTTGTTGATAACGCATCGAAAGAGACTATTATATCTCACAACGCCCACGGCGGCTTGAGCATCCACCAAATTTCAGTAAGCAGTTCTAGCGTGTATAATCAAGTCATGTTCACGTTCTTCTTGAAGTAAATTCTTTTCTTAAATACTATGAATATGAGCTTCTTGATTTGTTTCTATTTCTTTTTCATTTCATTATGCAGTTTTAAACAAAATTTATGACATTCTAGCTGCAATCACACGGCTGTCGTACGTTTATTTTAAGCTTCAGTACTAAAGTTATTATGATTATTGCCTTTTGCTATTGTGGTTACTTTTTACTTCCTAAATATTCCAATGCCTCAAAATTATAAACAAATTTAAATAACATAAGAGCAGTTTTTTTAAAAGAAGAAATGATTTCTTTTTTTTTATTTTCAAAGAAGGCCGCCACGTACTTATTACCCGTTCCAATGATTTACTGTTCTTATGTTACATTTGTGAATTCGAAACACCTACATATAATTTAATGTCCACAAGAAAGTGGGAAAAGTTTTTATTGAAAAACAGGCACAAACGACGGTAATATTTGTCATAGATTTAAACGTCAACGTGTGGTCTCTCGTGCTTCTTTGATTCTATGGTTTTTAGGCTTTCGGGGATTTAGGACCCATTGCAATGTCGTGCAGTACTCGTATATTTAAACTTCTCTCAAGTTTCTCGATAAATAAATTAAACACTTAAGATTCCTAATAAAATTTTATGTTGTCATAAATTTATGTGCACCCTGTAGGATATACAAAAGAAACTAACATTTTTTTGTTTGGAAATAATAAACGTATAAGGTATTGATTGGAGATGTTTCACATGTTTCTTTGACTTTCTTTTAAAGTGTAGCAAACAAAAAAGCTAACAAGTTGTACTTTATCCATTATGTTGATATCGCGTTACATATGTTTCTATCTATAGTTCTGTCAGACTGCTCTGCAAATATGAATTGTGCATTAGAACATAAGACCAACTACGGACGGAGACATCCAGTAGGAGTAACATGAATTTATTTATAACCAATACCGAATATATGACTAAAATAATATTGTTCAATACAATCTCTGTATCACGTACACCCACCTTGATCCAGAATCTGTAACACATTCAACGAATTACGGTATGGGACCATCGAAATAGCATAAGACCCCGCTGGTGCTGAAAGAATGACTGGTCGTGTAAGTTTTACAAAAATCAAAAATCCCAACTGTGTTTGCGTGCATATATAAAAAGAGATTTGCGAGATGATGAGTTCGTTTTTTTTTTAAGGTGGTTTACGGGCTTTGTTTTGTTGTTTTGCTGTGTTTTAAATATATATATTTAAACTTTTTATTTAATGATACTGATTATATCTGCACATTCTTGTTTTTATTTTTACCGAATATGCAGAACAGAGAAACTAAATAGAGAGATATGCAATTGTAATCGAAACAAAAGCAACTACACTACACTTAAATTTGCTTAATATGCTCTGGAGAAGCTTTTGTCACTTTTGAAATGTGCTCCAAAATTCGGACTCAACGTGGGAATTCTATAAGTTGCGAAAGGAATACAATTTTCGGAAAAAAGAAACAAAGCACATGAACTTGGAAAAATTTGGAATACTCGTATGTGGTGTGTAAATGAATGAGTGTAGTTGCTTTTGTTTTATCCTCTCACAGTATGTATTGTATTTCGGTTTTGTTTTTGTTTTGGTTTTTTTTACGGGTGCAACTTAAACGGTTTTATTTAGACTTGTCTTGATTGAATTTGTTTAATTGACGTGTTCTCGGCGACTATTTTTAATGTACATAAGACTGACTGATTACGGATATGAATGGAAAGCAACGATTGCTTGTTCATACACAAACATTGCTACACCCTGAGAGAACTGTTGTGACTTTACGGTCGGTTTGAAGTTAAATGTCAAACGAAACTGTAAATCATATTGGACCGGACCTCAGAGTTATACAATATCGTTCTTTCTTTAGAGTTTTTCCTGTATCTGCAGTCAAACCGTAAAAAATTGTTTTGTTGTGGAGATACGAACTGTTGAAAATGGAAAGTTTAAATTAATTAAAATATTGTTAGAAATAGAAGGCAATTCCCTGAGATTTATAACATATTGACCTATTTAATATAATTTCGATTTCAACACAAAATGGTTTTTGTAAGAAGATAAAGAACAAAGTGTCACTGTTCAATATCAAGTGGAAGAGAAAAAAAAACAAAATTAGAAGGTGCAGACCCGAGAAGGATTCTTATAAGTTGTCATTGCATCGATGTTCTAACAATTGCACATGCTTTGCTAAACAAAGTTTGAAGTCAAAGCTTATAAATAAAGAATTTCTGGACTTAAACACTGACAGCTCCTCCTCGATGAAGTATCGGAAAGTTTATTAAAGTGAACAAATTGTTTATATAGACATCCTTATGCAAAACTGTAGTGGAGGGTTTTTGGTTCCATTAACCCATCATGTGGTGCGATAGTATCCACTACTAGCCCAATCAAAAGCCAGTGACATAACACATCACTCAATAAGTCCCGAATCCCAAAAAAAAAATGTATTAAGTTAATAATTTCTATTAGTGGCGCCCCCTATATGTCACGGGACTTATTGTATGCAGAAACAGTGGGGCACAAACATAGGTTATGGACAGTCAATTTACAATTCATACTGTTCTATGTGGCCAATGGCAGAGCAAAACCAAATTCTTAATGCAAAAACGTAATTCGATAACAGATGGTGAAAATCAATCCAAACATGATATAAAAAGGTATATAGTCAGCACTTCATGCCGTATGTACTGTATAAGAAACATATTTTAAAGAGCCTTAGAGTTGTGGATATAATTATGTAGAATTGCCCTAATCAATGCAAAATATGCACGCTACCTGCCAATTTGCTAAGAAAAATAAGGGCTTTCATACACTCTGCCAGCAAACAGACATTTCAATTCCTTTTTAAATAATCAACTCCATTCAAAATCAACTTTTATCAGGCTTTGAATTTGCCTTAAGTACCAATTGCTAAGTCGACTTATGTTTTTTCATCTCAAAGTTACTTTAAACAGTGAGAAACTTGAACTCTGCTATATTCTTTCCTTCGACAAAGGGAAAGCAGGGAAAAAAATGTGCGTAAACAAAACCACCACTTGTCGTCGGTAAATTGTCTTTTAAATAATCTGAAAATTATACCTTTTATAACCCTTTTTTATGAATATTCTCCAATCTAATTGTAGAAGAGACAAATTAATCAATCAATTAAATTAATGAATTTTAATGCACAACAAGGTTGCCACTTTTAGCAGTGTTTCTAAACATGTGAAAAAAACATCTCATTTACTTGTAAACCCCTTTTCGCGCATTGGGAACGTGAATGTCCTCAAATTTCTTAACTTAATCTACCATTGGAATTGCACATTGACTGTTTGTTGTTGCTGTTTATAGTAATGATGTTGTTTTATTTTTTCATACTATTTTTCTTTTTTTTTTTAATAATCAATTAGGCTTTTGTTATAGTGTTTTTCTTTTTTACATTTCTTTTTTCATATTTTGAGTGTACTTATTGTTCAATATTCTGTGTTTTTTTTTCTTTTGTGTGCAGTAATCTTCATAATATGTTTAGCAAGTACTCGTTCGCTTTGCAGAATTTTATGTCTTACCCCAAATTAATACAGTTAAGAATATCCTCGAATTCTTGAGTTATTGCTGTTGGCTAACAAGGGTTAGCTCAAGGAATAGCCATTTTAGAAGCAGTAGGAAAAAATTCATTCATTTGGATGAATTTGCATAAGACCCATTTATTAATGATTCCGTCATTTTCTCTTGAACTTTGACAATCGAACTTGAGTTAATATTTTTTGCCAAATGCCTATTGCTAAATTAAAACTTGATTTGGTATTATTTGAATAACAAGGGGGTAATAACTTGCGACAATTATCGAGCGATTTGACCGATTTTACATTTCCTTCTCCATTTTTATTAAATGATGACAGAGTTATATAAATAAGAAACAAACCACGACCACCCTCAAAACAAACCTAACAAATGTTATTTGGAAAATTTTGCCTAATCTGTGCCTCAGAGTTGTGGAAAATTGGCCAACAAGAATGCACTTCATGGAAAGAAATACCACAATAAATTTATCAGACACACATACACAGGATATGAACGGCTTTATGTTCCCTCGAACAGAATCTACATGCCTATATTTTCAGGGTGGCATAGCTCCTGATTGGCCAAAGCCTTGTTTTTTAACAACCACTCATGCTTTATATGTTGCTACTCAAAACTACAGGAGATTTTCTGCTATTTGTTTCAAATTTCCACACCTGACCTGAAGGCTTTTACCACGATCACTTGGATCGATTTGAATGCAAGAAAAGTAAGTACTCTTATTGTTTCTTGCTAAAATTTACATGCGAAAACGTCAGAAAACATAATTTTGTTTTCTTACGACGGACTCTAGTATACCGTAGAAGTCGACCCACCTCTCGCACGGTCAAAGTCCATTCTACATTCCTTAAAGAAAAAAGACCAGTCGTTTTCTACAAACATCACTTCTTTAGAATTTTTCTGAAGAAAAGAAAAACAAAACAATATTGCACAACCCCTTGAATCCAGCTTAGTTCACATAAATTTTCACAAAAGTTTCATAAATTCTCAAGGAATAATAATAAGTTATCGTGAAATTAAAGCTTACGTATAGCTGTCTCCTTAGAAATCTTAGATGGGATTTTCCACAACTTATAATTACAGGATCATGAAATCAGCAAAATAAACAATGTAAACAATGTAAACAACAAACAGTTTCAAATTTCCTTTGAAGCAAAATTATGATATTTTGATTGTAAACGGTTGATTTGTTACAATTGGCGGTTGATTGTATACTATTTTCTAGAAGGGTGAAATCCCAATAAAAAAAGGAAAAATTCAACTGTAATCAAATGTTTGATTACATTAATACACATATGTATATATAAAATAACATCAAGACACATTAAGAAGTGACAGATAAGTAGTCAATAGATTGCGTCACAAGCTCAGAACAGCTCATAAACAAGCTACTAGTCTTTTAAGATAATAATTCATAAGATACGTGAATGAGGAGAAATTGTTATACAATTTTTCGAATACTTATCCCAACTTCAAGTTAATAATTAGTAACTGTAATAATTATAGTAATTTTTGATCTCTATGATACAAGCTCATTTGAGTCTTAAAGAAGAACGCATGTTTGTAAACCTATCCGAAAGGACTTAAAAGTATAAAGTTGGCACCAGTTCTTTCAATGTTCTTAATAACTTACAAATATTGCTTAAAACTGATTTTTCTGAGGCTTGTTGCTAACTGGTCCCGTGTCAAACCTCTTCCAGGCATCGAAAACCAGTAACCGGATGACGATAATGTTCTTTACGTTATTGTTTCCGAATTATCTGTTTACCACTGCGAAAAATTTGTTTCGAGCGAATCTTTTTTTTTTTCGATATTCAGGAACAGTTCAAACACTGTCACGACAAAAATGTTCATCTTCTGAGCTTGTCGAGGAAACTAACCGCTTCAGGTGATTGGCCTGGTCATGCGTTAACAACCAAATCAACGGCGATCACAATATTAAATTGTTTTAATACTCAAAAATCATTCAAGCTATTCTTTTTTCCGTTTTCAGTAAGGAATATAAGAATATCAAAAACTGTCCGGCTGCAGAATTTATGATCAAAAGTATTAAAGCATTGTTTGGCAAAATTCTTTGAAATTTACTGATGCCCTTGCATTTTCAGCGGATCTTACCCAGCAATTTAAAGAAATGACCATCAATAATGACCGAAAACAATCTAGGACATTAACTCAGAGAAATGCTTCAATACACATTTTCATCAAGTGAACTTAAGAAACATAATTCATCATAACTGTTTCAAAATCATGTTCAAAAGTAGTTGTGGATAGCCAAAATTAGCCAGCATGACCAGCATGCCATGAATTGACAAACAGCGGTGGCTTAACGTCATGTGGTTTATTCTTCACCGTAAGGAAATCCTTTTTT
Organism: Eristalinus aeneus; assembly: GCA_955652365.1. NCBI lineage: Eukaryota > Metazoa > Arthropoda > Insecta > Diptera > Syrphidae > Eristalinus > Eristalinus aeneus. The sequence continues at coordinate 53,998,305 of OY019131.1, forward strand.
CTTGTCATTCAATCAAAAATACCAGAGTTACATTCCAACTCACCGGGTGCTTCGTCTTTTCTTTTCGCACACAAATGTAGGATGGCTCTTAGGTTAGGAAGCAGTCGCAGCCTTTTGTATAGTCTCAACCATGTTTTATAGATATCCTAACCGTTTCACTAATTTTCCTTTTCTAAAGTGTTTTCTGAAACTCCATGTCGACCAATTACTTACAAAAAGAAGAACCTTAAAGCGGTCCTAACCTGCATACACGAAACTTGATTAGTTTTTCTTTTTTTTTAATTTCAACATTTTTGCATAAACCATTTTTCTATTTGAAAAAAACTAATTTGATATTATCTATTTTTTAGGCAACGCAGCAACTGCTGGTTATGTCACACCATACACGTATGCAACTCTACCCCATACCGGTGCAGCTGCTGCGACGGGTGCATTTGCAGCTCTAAGTCCCTATCAACAAGCAACAAACGCATCAATACAAGATGCCAGACTACAATAATACAGAATAATACGTACTTCATTTTGGACAAGCACTGAGAAAGCGAAAGAAAACTTAGATTGCCAGGGAACAAAACGTTTTTATTTATTTAAAATCCATACCCATCAATGTATGCGAGTATGTTTATTTAAACAAAGAGACAAAACAATAGTCTATTGTTAAGCTAGAAGCATAACTATTTAGTACATTTTACTATAAACTATATACATATGTATATTTATATGTATTAATATACAAACAAATATTGACATATAAAACTATATATATTTACACACACACCTAATAAACCAGTTTCATAAATTCAAACACGATAACTGAAAATCAATCTCTATTGAAAACAATCGTAAAGTCAGAAAAGAACGCAAACGAACAATGAACAACTTAAATATATTTAAAGAAAAACATTAAAATTAAAAAAAAAATGAGTACATATTACCAAAGACCTTAGAATAAGAATAAATGAAAAGCAATTTTGGATATAACATTGGGTTTTTTCGAGAGAGGAAAACCCATTTGACTTATACATACTTAACTTGAAGAGAAGAGTGTTCAGGTACTTAACACACTTTACTTCGTGGCGACGACTATTGCGCGCCAACATTTTTAATTTCTTATTTTCTTAACGTCATTCATATGTAAATACAAATTAAAAACAATAGATAATTCATTAGATAATAATTCAATATATTTTTCAAATAAGAAACATAATAAAATTTAAATTATTAGACCAAAACGGGATAATTGTTTTATTGAAATTAATTTTGTGGAGGTTTTGATCAGGATGTCGAATTTAACATCAAGTACGAGGTCTGATCAAAATATAAAAATGTTCACTTTTTTCCAAAAATGTTTATTTATTCATCAATATTTTATTCCGTTCAAAGTAGCCCTCCTCGGATATAATACACGTTTGGCAGCATTTTTTCCAATCCTCAAAGCAGTTCTAATTTGCACTTTTTAGAATGCCCTTAAGCTCCCTCAGCGAATCGGTTTGTATATCCTCAATCGTCGCAAAGCGCCGTCCTCTCATGGGCCTTTCGATGTCATAACCATATACGCATGAATCGTCACCAGTAATAACCTTTTTAAGCAATCTGGCCCGTGTTGACACAACAACAATTCCTGGACGACGCTAATGCGAAACTTTTTTTCAAGCCAAAAATTTCGTAAAAAAATGCATGGCATGAGTCAACCAGCAACTTCTCTAAAAGTGATTTGACGATTCTCTATAATAATTTTCTTCACTTTCTCGACATTTTCATCGGTTGTTGATGAGCTGCGGTATCCAGGGCGAGCGCCGTCTTACACATCTTCTCGACCTTCTTTGAAAAGCTTGTTTTAATTGTAAACATATTTTGACTCAGAGTTCGTATGCTGCTTTATCATAAACATTTCAAGTGGTTTCAACACTCATTTAATTTTACTTTTCACAAAAAATTTAATGCAAATTCGTTCTTCCATTTTGTTCTACAACAGGAAATTGCCGAACACGACTAAATTTTAAAACCTTTCACAAGCTACCTAAATAAATATGCTATAGTTAAAACTGTAAAAAAGCTAAAAAGTCCTCTGTTGCGTTGTCGGTTTGAAAACTTTTAGGCCGAAGCTGTGGTGTCCATACTGTCTACATGGCCTAGTCATCTTAAGTGTTGTATCCGAAGGCGCTTGATCAGGCGCATCTAGCTGTAAAACCCATAGAGTCCGTCGTTAAATCTTCGCCTCCAGATGCCATCAACGCAAACAGGACCAAAAATAGCACGCAAAACTTTTCTCTCGAAAAGACTAAGGACTTCCTCATCCGTTTTTAGTACCATCCATGTTTCCGCGCCATAAAGAAGTAGGACTGGGATGATCAGAGGGCTTATTACTCAATCGTCTCTTGTGCCCAAAGAAACAGCGATTGGCAAGTGTTATTGTGGGTTTAATTTCGGTACTGTTGTTGTCCCTATTTACTGCGAAATCGAGGTAGACGAAGTCCTTGACTGACTTCCTTTCTAGTGTGAGGCTCTGTCAGAGCCGTCGATGCTATGTGTCCTACTAGATGACAGCATGTACTTCATTTTGCCCGCATTAACCACCAGACCCAATTTAGTCGCTTACGCTTTAATGTCAGTGAACGCCTCATTGACGGCTAACTGTATTCGTTTAATCACGTTAATGTTATCAGCGTAAGCTAGCAATTGAATTCACTTTTGAAAGATCGTGACTCTGGTGTTGACTTGAGAGTTACACATGATCTTCTCAAGAAGTCACATGACAGTACTTTTAATTGTTTTAAGCCTTTTTTGACATTGAAGGTCTCGGTGAGTTCGTTAACGACCTTGACAGAGCAGCGAGAGTTCTCCATCGTTATCCTACCAAATCAGGCGAGTTTTGTAGGAATGCCAAAACTAGACATGGCTCTGTATACCTCGTCTCTATGCACACTGTCATATGCGGCCTTAAAATCGACGAGTACGTGGTGGGTGTCGATTTTTACTTCTTGAGTCTTTTCCAGGATCTGCCGTAAACAAATAGAGTTTAATAATAATAATTGTTGGCGCGACAGTTAACAGCGGGACCAGGGCCTAGCTTGCTCATCAACTACTCGTGTTGTGCGCGCTACTGTTCTCTCACGAGTAGAAGGGACCTTCAGTTTTTTGCCGACTCCGAACGGCGAAATTTGAGAAGGTTTCTTAGACAGTTATTACTCTTTGAGTGTTGTCAGCAGCTTGAAAGAGGTGGTGCCGTGGAAAATTCAAGGTGTTCAGCCGAGAATCGAACCTAAACCCTTCGGCGTGTGAGCGTCGCACTCTACCCACTACGCCACGGCGGCCACACAAATAGAGTTTATCCAGGTCAAAATGAATTTTGTTGTAAACGAAGGGAATAAATAAAAGACACACATCATTCATGTTAAATTAAGGTCGTCACCATGGGCAACAAAAACTGCGAATTGATCAAGGACTTCATCAAGGAACATCATAAGTACCGAAACCTAATATAGATTCAATCTTTCTAATCGTATCCTCTTTAGGCATAAAAATCAAGTAAGCAATAAAGCCTACTTATGATATCAAACTGAGAAGAATCGATAATTTTTATATCTACAGGCTGTACAAAGGAAATCGCTTTTTACGGGGTATGTTGCCAATACCAGTCGGAGCAAAAACGCCTAGAACCTCATCGGCTGAGAGTGAATCGTTGAATATGTTTTAATCCAGCTGTAAGGTGGAGTCGTTGTGTAAAGCAAGGTTGTTGGAAATAGTCGTGCATGCTCTTGTCTGTACAATAGTAAAATCGCTCGAATGCAAGTTCTTACAGAGAGGAAAGACCTACTAAAACAAAAACGACATAGGCATGGGACACCTTAACAGATAAATGCATAACTGTTGAGTTGTTCTATACAATGTTAAATTTCCGCGCGTTACAATAAATCAAATGGCGGGTAAACTGTCGTGGCTCACCATCAACCGATCGCTCTAAGCTAAGCTTGCACACATGCTTTGAAGTTACCAGGGGTCTAATCACGGATGGCGACTGTCGGTCGACGATATCGTTGAAACGAAAGTTTTGCATCGCGTAAGCAAAAAAAAAAAACCGATATGGGCAAAACGATATCATTTTGGTTGCTCAAAATTGCCAATCGCTATAGTCCTGACAACCGGCTTTGGACGATATCTATGAATTTCACTTTCGTTTTGCATTGTGCTGGCATACAAGTTAATAATAATAATAATTGTTGGCGCGGCAATCCACAGGGCGACCAGGGCCTAGATTGCTCATCAACTACTCGTGTTGTGCGTGCTACTGTTCCCTCACGAGTAGAAGGGACCTACAATTGTTTGCCGACTCCGAACGGCAAATTGGCATACAAGTATGACAACAAAAAAAGAAAATATAAGCAAAAAAATGTGATGCAAATTATCGATGATATCGCTTAAGTGGATTATCCGGACGATTGTCGTTTAAATAGTTACGTGATTGCAGCCCAGTTTTATCCTGTAATGCACGGACCCCCAAAAGGTAAATAAATATCTTTAAACAGTGGAGTAAAATAGAACCTGCGTAGAGGCAGCAAGTGCAATGGACCAGTTTTTGAGTCTGAGCTCTCCAACATAATGTTGCCCAACCTCAAAGAAAAGAATAGTTTGGAAAGTCTCAGCTAGCTCAACTTATTTATTCATAATTCTGAGGATCAGAAAACAAAACAAACAATGCATTCACTGCAAATGATCTCTTTATTGAATCTTTTATGCCTTCAAGGACAAATAAAACCAATACTAATTTTTCAAAACATTGAATTTGGTTTTAATATCCAAGGCTGTTATAATGATGAAAAGAGGGAAATTATGATACCATGAAGGAAGGCCTTCGTAATGTTATATTTCCAACAATACAAAAGTGCAAGGGCGGAGGAGAAAGCACCTGCTTCTTTGGACATAGACTAACGTAAACATTCCCTTGGATCTTTCACGATATGAAGCATTTTCCAAAAGCTCTCCGTTCGTTATCTCCCACAATGCTTCAATTTTTTATTTGCACACCATTTATTACTAGGTGATTTATTTTTACTTAGCACAATTGTACACTGTTGAGAACTAAAGTAGAACAAAAATTAAAAAACATTTTTCAATTTTGTAAAAAATATACAAACATTTTATTGATTAATTTCGACGTACATTTATGCATATGTTACTATACTCCAGGCAATCATTAATTGAAAACTCAATATTGGAAACATAATTCATTAGAAAAATAAAAAATACTTTTTACGAGTTGAATTACATTCAGTGATTCTACACACTTATGGCAAAGATCCCTTTTAGTTCACAATATCTGCGAATAATCGCGTTTTCATTAACCCCCTCTCAGTTTCTTAAAAATAGTTTTAAATATATATATATATGAATTGTATGTACAGCGATAGATCGTATGAGGTACCGTATTTCATCAATCAGTAATAAAAATAAATCGATTACATTTAAGTTAAATATAAGTAAACTTCAGAAAATATCTCAATAATATATTTGCATGTATAAGACTAACTGGAAACAACAGTCGTATATCCGTGTTCAGTTGGCGCAATTAAAATAAGAAGCACTGCTTACTAGTAAAATTATTTACAAAAGAGAACGACTCTCATGTGCAGAGGCTCTACTCGCCCGTTGTGCTCTTCAGACAATATCACTTGGGGAATTGGGCAAAGCAGGCGATGCGTCCAGTGGCAATGAGTTTGAAGAGGATGATGCAAAAATATCACCGTCCGAGGAATTTAATTGAGACGTTGCCGCCGCTTCAAGTATCACATTTGCGCCACCAATCTCCGATATTGGTATTCGGTTGGCCTCATCGTTTGTTAGAATGTTTTCCTTAAACGATTGATTAGTTGGGGTAACGACTAGGAGATTGACCGAGATCAAAAGCGGATGCACCAGTTTTGGATCCATTATCATAAGCGTAACTTCTTCATTCTTCTCAAGTGATAATGAAATTATTTCCGATTTCTGTGTAAAGGTACGTTGACGTTGCGAATTTATTGACGTAACCGAAACTCTGAAACAATCAAGTGAACTTTATTAGAAACAAAATCCTCGAAGGCGTTTTCGTTGATAACCATACCTTATCATGAACTGTCGTTTGGTTTGAAGACTTAATAGACGCTCATGTTCGTTTCGGTGATGTCGTCTTATGCTAAGTACTCTCGAATCCGCGATGAGAATTAAGTCTAAGCCAAAATTAAAGCCCGTCCATCTCCATTTCTGATAGCCAGGTTCAAGAAGCACTCGACCACAACGCATGCAATTGTCAAAGAACACATTTTTCTCCAATTGATGTGGACTGTAATAGTAAAGCAAGTATTTATTTTTTGATTGTTAAAAATGCATTAATCATTCAAACTCAATAAATAAGTTGGAGAAGCAAACAAACTTTATTGTTGTCCTTCATAAATAACATAAATGTCGCAACAAGTAGAAATCAACTTGAAAATACAGAAAATAATGGAAAGTTGTGCTCTAGTTTAAAAATATTCATAGATATCATATCATAGTCAGTGTGTGCTAAATTCCTTTTTGAAACATCAAGCTTATTTTTTAAATATTCGTCAATTGTGTTTCAGCAATATCAAATCGTTTACTTATAGAACTCAGATAACTTATCATTTTAGACCGAAAATCTGTTAACTACTTAAAAGGTAACCAACTACTCCAGACATAAGTCATTTTGAGCCTCAGATTACAAAGATTTAACAAGTAGGAACTTTCAAGAATTTATCTTTATCTTGACAGCTGCGCAATATGCCCCGAATATATAGAATCCTAGAGGAAACCAAGAGTTTTAAGAAATTCGATGTTTTAGACGAGAATTTTTGATTTTCTCAATTCTGAAAAACTGGCAAAACATTGAACAAGTTATCCAAGGGGTTGTACAACATTATGGCCGTCTTGCGTCTATAAATATTGGGTAATTGCGGATTTCACTCATAATCCAATCCATAATCCGTAATCCAAATGTCGAACACATTTTTTTATTTGTTTGTTGGTACTTCAACTGCAAATCAGTAAATTTTTTTTTGAGGTTGTGTAGTGTCTGTTGAAAATGGATAATCAAAACATTTTCGTCATATTTTGCTTTTTTATTTCCGGAAAGCAAAAATCGCGATCTCACACAAATGTATGTTGGTGTCTATGGTGAGGAAGCTTTAAAAGAACGACAGTGTCAAAATTGGTTAACCAAATTTTTTTCTAATGGTTTTTGACTCAAATATAAAAACCGCTCTGGTCGTCCAATTGAAGTTGACGATGACCAAATAAAAACAATAATCACTTTAGATTGCAGAGAAGCTTTGTGTATCACACATATGCATTGAAAGTTGCTTAAAACAACTTTGCTTACAACGAAAATTCTATACACAAGTTCCTCAAAAAGTGAAAGAAAATCATTTAACACAACGCATTAACATTTGATAAAGACACTTAATGAAAATTATCCATTTTTAAAACTATTGATTATTTTGATTTTGATTGTTGATGAAAATGGGTTGTTTATAACAATGTCAATCAGAAAAGATCATGGAGCAAGACTGGTGAACCAGCTCAAACGACATGAAAAACTGTTATTCATCAAAAGAACGTCATGTTGTCAGTATGGTGGGATTACAAATTAATTGTGTACTTTGAACCTTTAACACCCAACAGACGATCAATTCAAATATCTAAATTGAACAACTAACAAAATTGAATAATGCAGTTAAAGAAAGAGCGGCCCGAATTAACAAATCGAAAAGGTGTTGTATTCTATAATGACAATGCAAGGACACGCACATCTTTGGTCACTCGGCAAAAGTTGATGGAGCTTGGTTACGATGTTTTGACACATCCATCACATAGTAATGACCTTGCAACATCTGATTACTTTTTATTTCGATCTTTGCAAAACTCCTTGACTGGTAAAATTTCAATAATGATGGTGATGTCAAATCGTACCTGTTTTCTTTTTTTTTTTTGCTGAAAATAACCAGAAGTTTTATGAACGTGGAATTATGGTGCTGCCTTAAATATGCCAAAAGGGTATTCCTCAAAATACATTACAAAATAAAGTTATTCCATGAATTAGTTCCGCAATTGATAGATCAATTTTAGTTAGATAAGATCCATTGGAGGTGGCAGCCGTGGCTTAGTGGGTAAAGTGCGACGCTCACACGCCGAAGAGTCTAGGTTCGATTCCCGGCTGAACACCTCGAATTTTCCACGCCACCACCTCTTTCGAGCTGCTGACAACACTCAAAGAGTAATAACTGTCTAAGAAACCTTCTCAAATTTCGCCGTTCGGAGTCGGCACAAAACTGTAGGTCTCTTCTACTCGTGAGAGAACAGTAGCGCGCACAACACGAGTAGTTGATGAGCAAGGTAGGCCCTGGTCCCCCTGTGTATTGTCGCGCCAACAATTATTGTCATTATAAGATCCATTGGAACAACACAAAAGACGGTCCGAGAGAATGGTCAATGGAAGTCGTTACTCGAGCAAATATTGCACACAGTAAGAACTACAATACATTTAGAAGCAATCTCAAAAATAACGACATCCAACTTATTTGTATAATCGAACTAATAAGTTGTGAAGCCTTTGAATATATACAGCCTTTTAAAAACCATGATTGGAAGACTTAAAAGAAAAGGAAAAGTGAATAGATATTTTTCAACTATATCAACTAAATGAAATGGTGGATAATTCTGACAACCATGTTGATGCTTGCGATTAAAATAAATGAAATGGGCCAAAACGAAACAGTTACGTCATGTCTAGAAATCATAGGCAGTCATTTAAACGAGTGAAAAAACTCACCTATGCTTTCACAGTATAACGAATAATTCTGAAAATACTACAGAGTGTTGCCAGAGAACTCCTCGTAAGGTTTATGAAGCGGGGAGCTTAAAAGCAAGTACAACTTTAGTGCAGATTTAAAACAGATAGATTTCAAACAATAGACCAAGAAAAAAAATTTTGATTAAGTCATTTTCTTGCAAACATATTTTGTATATAGGACAGCGACCCATTTGAATTCGGTCAATCGATAGTTATCTGATTTTAGTTGTTTTCCTAATTCGTGAAACACTACCTTGGAAATGTTTGACCGCATGCCAGTATGTTTATGCAGTTTTCCTAATTAAATTGTATGTTAACTTAATAATAATAATAATTGGATGGCGTGACAGTTCACAGGAGGACCAGAGCCTAGCATCCTCATCAACAACTCATATTGTGCGCACTACTGCTCTCTTACGCTTTTTCTTAGACAGTTATTAATCTTTGACTGTTTTAGCAGCTCCAAAGAGGTGATGCCGTGAAAAATTCGAGGTGTTGAACCGAGAATCGATCATGGATCTTCGGCGTGTGAGCGTTGCACTCTACCCACTACGTTACGGAGGCCATATTGTTAATTGGGCTTAGCCAAAAGGAAAGAAAGAAATCAGAGAAAAAAACCAATGAACTCAATTGTTCTAAGCGACTAATGATTGTCTTTAAGCTCTTTAAACTAACAGGTGGGAAACAGTTTTGTATTCATGATTCGCTGTTGCGCTCATTTGGTTAAATAAGTAGCCAATTGCTTTGCCCTGAACTTGGTGAGCGTTTTATCATTTAGATTAGAGAAGAAGTGTGGTGGTTGAAATTAACATCTATGGAATGCAAGGCAGTAACAAAGTACATAAGGAATGTTTCCCTCATCTTACTCTTGGATGAATTCAGACTTTGAAAGATTCAGACTAGAAAATTACCCAAGTGGGAATCCAGCTAAAGTATATGCAAACACACATGCCTGTGTTTACTCCAAATGAAAATAAGCAAACATTTTAAGGTCATAAACATTTAGCCCAGATTAGTATAGAGAAGAAACGATGAGCTACTGTTGATCAATTGTAGTAACAAAAGATCTGTTTGATTTGATGGCTATATTATATGATTTATTTCTACATTATATATATCTATGTTATATGAATCTATATTATATGGCTTGACAGTTAGAAAACTATACTGTCTACTACTACTTGGATTTTAAAAGTGTAGAATTGTAGGTTCAAACTAACGAATATTAACTAACAACCAAAGAAAGGAAAGTGTACCCAAAACAAAGCGCGGAAGTTATCAAAGTAACGACAAGAGGCTGCTTTAAGTGTTATATATTTAAAAGAAAACAAGATGACGGTTAATAGAGAAAACTTTATTAGGAATGATCCAAACGTAGGTGAATAGAAAGAAATACAAAGCCACATCAACTCGTATATCCAACGGACAGCAGGTCAATTAAAAGATGAACAAGAAACGAAATATGATAAGACAGAAGTGCAAAGAAATGAAAATAAACAAAATTTTGAGTGCATACTTTCCAATGATTACTGTTTAATTCAATCAGTTAAAATAGAAAACATAAAAGACTTAAACAAACATTGGGCGTGGTCCGCCGTGAAACTTACCCGTCTTCCGGCAGATGATCCACCTTCAAAATTGAGTTCCAATGATTCATAACATGTGTGTTCAACCATTCCTTAGGAATGATATTATCTGCCAGAACAGTCTTAAGATCCATATGATGATTGGTTAAATACTGTGTACGTAGGGCCTGAAATGTTTTTACAAAACGATTTCCCTCCGGCGTCCCGAGGAAAGATCGATGATCTTGTCTATTTGCGAAGTAATTCTGCGGCGCATCGACTTCCTCGGGAGGACAATTTTCGGGATCATAGTTTGGAAACAATCTCAAATACACCCACATTCGCAGCAGAGTGTACAGCGAGAATTCTGTCTGCATAACATAAAGATCTGGACTTGATATCAGTGCAGTCATCAAGTCTATATTTATCTTCTGCAGCAGTTTAGGGTTTTTACTATAAATGCAAAGTAAATTCGTTTCCAGCCACTCAAATGTTGCTTTCTTAACGCTCATAGTTCCATACTGACAGGAAGCCTCATAGTAACCGATTGCAGTGTCTGCGTTAATCGTCTCGATCATCACTTCACCACACTTCTCGATTATTCCCTCGAGTTGGAAGATCGTTGCGGTTGCTAAAATTGGAATCACAGCTTTTGGTTCAATCTCGATTTCGTCCGAATACATTGAACCGAATACAGCGTCTAGGGCTAAGGATAAACAACAGTTAAAAACTGGAACTTTATGTAGCTGTCAAACTGTAAGGCACTTACCTTCTAGAGTTATCTTTGGATCGACAATCTTTATATGTACAAAATCCTGACACGATTCCTTCCACGATCCATTGAACATGCTGAAGAAGTACGGACTTTGGCAAAGGTAGACTTTGTGAAGGTGCCAAATCTTTCCCAGAGCCATCACCGAGATATCGGAGTTCTTCTGTTCTTTGAATAGCGCCTGGTAGATGTATTGTGTTGTAGTGAGGAGTTTTTTCCTAATCGAAAATAAATTTCCATAAACACTTTTTACAATGACATCAAATGGGACGTGTTTCTTACTTTTTCGGTGTGTTCAGTTCACTGCTGGAATCACTTGCACCATCGTCGATACCACAGTTCCTCTTACGTTTTCTTCTTCCCGCCAAGAGTTGTACCACACTTCCCGTACACTTTTGCAGGGGGATGCTAAACACACTTAGCGTTTGACCCATTGCTATAATGAGAAAAAAAAAATGATTTTAGTAATTACTAGACGCGGGTATACAGATTGTGGAAAGAAGGGAGATACGAAAGGCCAGTTATAAATATCTTGATAAACAGTCGCGACCACGCAAACCCCTGATATGATGTTTTGACTCTTGTTTTAATCTTATTAAAGATAAGTAATTGGCGCAAAAGTGAAATGCACTTGTAATACAGACAACTGACCTATTCATAAATATTGCTGTCTGTCCCGGTGTCTGCTTTCGTATGATTTTCGTCGAACTTTGAAATAAAATATTCAAACGTGATAAGCGTTGGTGTCAAAGTTAAATCACGAAATGTTGTAGGCGCGACGACCGATTGCTGAATGCGAACGCCGGTAAATTGTGACAAGCTCTGCTTGCCTGATGGCTCTCCGAATGATAAGGTTCATGCTTAAACGGCTTCACATTATCCCCATGCGTTATCAGAAAGAGAGGAGCATATTTAAAGAAGAGAGCATATATAAGATGGAACATTTCTTTACAGTGGCTTGTTTGCAAAACAACATGACTTTCGACGTTCAGTTGAATAATAACGGTTGTGTAAGTAATGCTTATTTGGATGTTGAAAAATAAACAAGGAACTGCGTTTCTAGTTTAGTTGTACAATAAGCTGAATATTGAATAAATTCTGCATAATACAATATGTATTTAAATTCAATCAATTGTTTATATAGGAATTTCTGGGGTATTGTTTAAAAGGACAGATGTTAAGCTAAAGGACGCCGAGGATTCGAAGGGTACTCAATGTAATCATAACGTAAGCATAAAGGAAAGTGTTATTCATCAGATTATACATTCAATCAGATTATACATAAAATAATCCATCTTTTACCCAATCACGAGGCAAACGAATTTGATCCACACTATATCCTTATTATCTCAGTATGTTTTAAGGATATGAGGATGCGATATGAACGATGCGACTGTACTTCCATTACTATAAGTAGCCACTTTGTACAGTGCTAATGCTTTGCGAATGGTTTTTGGTTCTTTTTACGCACTTCGATAAAAGCCTCTTGGCATAGATTCAGATCAGTACAGATCTAGGACAACTTTTACATGTCACTCTTGTCATGATATTTATTTCAATTCCCTGAGTTAATTGTTAAGATGAGGATCTGCGACAGCGGATAATAAGTAATATATTCATATATATATTGGGTGGAGCGACATTTCGCAGTAGGATCATGTAATAGCTTCCTCAGCAACTACTCGCTTTGTGCGGCCTGCTGTTCCCTCACAAGTAGAAGGGATCACCTGTTTTTTACTGACTTCAAGCGGCTAAGTTTGAGAAGTTATTTGTCAACTCCGAGCAGCGAAGTTTGAGAAGCATTTTTTTATAGACATAAATTACTCTTTGAATGTTGTCAGCAGCTCGAAGGGAGTGATACCATTAAAAATCCGAGGTGTTCAGTCCAGGAACCGATCCTGGACCTTCAGCGTTTAAATGTCGAACTGAACCCACTACGTCAGGGCGAGAAAAAAGCTTGTCTTTCATCCAATCACAGCAGATTGTACGCATGGCATAGGCTCTTTTTTAGAAAATTCCTTCTTTGCGTCCCGTCAATAGTTTTATTTCTGATTAGTCTGTGAACGATAGAATCATTGGAAAAAAGAGGAATCCAATCCTATCATATATTCTTGTAACATCTATATGTAACATCTATCGTATCATATATTTTTATAACATATAACTTTAGCAACTTGAGAGATCTAGAGGTGTTACCTACCATGTTGTTCAGGTGACACATTACTTTATTAGTCTTAAATTTGCAAGCAACTCCTTAACAAGCTTTTAATGGATTTCCGATTAACACTTAACGCTCTGCCGTATTGTGTGAGCATCTGAAACCGTTTGCCATAGCCTGATAGGCCCCTATCAGTGTGGTTTCTGGCCAGGAAAGTGCACCATAGATCATATCTACACTTTACGGCAGATCCTGGAGAGGATCCAAGAAGTAAAAATCGACACTTACCACCGATTCGTCGATTATAAGGCCACATGTCATGTGACTTCTTTAACATCATTCTTGAGAAGATCGTGTGTAACTCACAAGTCAACACCAGAGTCACGATCTTCTAAAATGCAGTTCAATTGCTAGCTTACGCTGATAACATTGACGTGACTGGACGAATACAGCTAGCCGTGAATGAGGCTTTTGCTGGCATTGAAGCTTAAGCGGCTTGATTGGGTCTGGTGGTTAATGAGGGCAAAATGAAGCACATACTGTCATATAGTAGGACACTCAACATCGACGGCTCGGACAGAGCCTCACACTAGAAAGGAACTTCGAGGTAGTCAAGGACTTTGTCAACCTCGGCTCCGCGTTAAATAAATAACAACAGAACCGTAATTAAACGCATGTTCACTCTTGCCAATCGCTGGTTCTTTGAGCACAAGAGACGATTGAGCAATAAAGCCCTCTGATCATCCAATGTCCTACTTTGTGGCGCGGAAACATGGATGGTACTAAAAGCGGATGGGGAAGCTCTTAGTCTTTCGAGAGAAATGTTTTGAGTTCGATTTTTGTGTTTATGGCATTTGGAGGAGAAAATATAACAACGAACTCTATGGGCTGTACAGTGACATGCGCATGGTCAAGTGTCTTCGAATACAAGGCTTAAGATGGCTAGGATATGTAGAGTGTATGCACACCACTGCTCCAGCCCGAAAAGTTTTCGAATCAGAGCCATTGGGATAACGCAACAGAGGACGATCTAGGCTAATGTGGCGCACACAAGTGCAGAATGACCTTATCCAACTTGGAGTGCGCTAGCGAAAGATCACACAACAGGTGAAGAAATCACGAATCAGCGTGGATGTGAAGACACGAATGAGGCACTGTTCTGCATTTATTTGGGCTTACCGGTGTTAGCGCAGCTCAGATATGAACGCGTTGGGCATGGTCATTACACTTTAAATGATCTGTGCAACATATAAAATAGCCCTGAAGTTGACAGTTAGCAAATTTCCTGAACGGGTTTAAATGGTATAACTCATTAACGGGCAATTGTCATCACGTTCCACCTTGTTCCTATATGAAACTCAGCGGCTTCCATAAGCCATCCAGCAACCTATATAACACAAAGGTTGTGAAAAATGTTGAAATCTCGAAAGATAAAAGATTTCCTGGTACATTTATACGGTTTAACATTTTACATTTACATTTGTTTTGTGCTTTAAAAAATTATATTTCATCTAATAAAGGAAATCATAACTGATATCAATTTCCCAACAGGTAATATTAAACTTCAGTCTCCGAACGCTATGAATTCTTTTAACTAATTAGCTCTAATAATGAGAGGTATTATTAATAAAATAAATCCAATAATTTAAAAGTGAAATATTGAAGTTTTTTCGACTTAAGGGCAATAAATTGTTGTCACAAGGCTGTTGGTTGGCATCTCGCCCGTCAAGCATTTTCTTTTCATCTGATTATTTTAATGCAATTCCAGTATTGATCCAGACAAGGCCTTCTATGTACATTGTATTTAAATACAGCCCTTGAAGCGACTACAGTGACAAACTGACTGTAATATATTTCTCGATTTTTTCTGTTTAAAGTTCAAGTTCAAGTTGAGACTACAGTTCCGGTTACCGCCGATGCAAAAGAAAAATCCTAACCTTGAGGAAGGTAAACTCCATTTAAAATTGAATATTTATAAAAAAGCAGTCAATTTTTTTTTTCATAAAGCAGTGCGTTCCATTATCTTTTTTTCATCTCTTCAAGACGATGAACATTCTCAATAGCAACAGCTAATGACATCACGCCTTGAAATAATTTCAACCCAAAGTGGACGTATCTTTTATAATACGGCAAAAGATAATTTCGTATTCAAAGTCGCTGCCGATAGGCTCTAATCCGCCTGACAAGATGAAGTGGTTTTGAGGTGCGTTTCTTGCAAGAATTTTGATAGCCATTCGCCGTCACCGTGTGTGGGGACGTGTTCAAGTCCGTCACGGCCAATCACACTTCATCTGACCGAGTTCGTTAATTGTTGCCCGTCCTTGAAACCAATTTTCTTTCCTACCATACATCCACCGCAGGGCATGCAGGCAATACATAAAGAGTTTGATATAAACATAAACTTCTATATTTATCTGACTGGGGGGGATTAGGTAACCTAGTACATCAACTAGCGAATGCCTGTCTAACGATTTATGACCTATGCGCTGTGCGCCCCGGGCCCTTTTCTTCCGTCATCGTTGAAATGCGACTGACCTATTTTAGGAGTTCCTTTTTCAAAAAAAAAAAAAAAAAGACTCACCCACGCGATACCAAGGCCCACGGCAGTGGCGTCAATCGATGGGACTGAATGTTTTACACTGAAGAAGAAGGCGTGCACATGTGACGAATCTTGTTACGTAGCACGTGAAGTTACAAATTCAATGAGGTTCAGACAGTAAAAGCGGAAAACACACTTCACACTCACTAAGTATCAATTTATCGGTGTGGTGGCCTTCCCACGGATGGTTTCGATAATTTCACCCACATACCATGTTACGGTTTGGATTTACAAGATGTGGCAACGTGAAAGCTACGTGGCGAGTGAAAATAAAGAAACGAAAACTTACAAAATTTATTCATTGACGCCTTCATTTGGACGGAATTAGATAAGAATCGAATTCAGAAAAACGAATTGTGGAAAATAGAGAAATTTACTCAAAATCCACGACTGGAATTTGCCAGCTATAACATCGGCTGAAATAATTTGACCGATTTCGGAGTCCAGATACATGTTCCTCTGAAAACGAATGAAAATGACGAAAGATTTCTGTAAAAAGAAACCTCCACGGACTTAATTGCAACCATGTGTGCGAATGAGGGGACATGGATTGCAGTTTTGAAATATACCCAGAACAAACTTCCGTTGAAAAGTATGGTGAAACAAGTGATAAATTTCTGTTTACAAACAATTTTGTAGGCATCATAAAAAGCTACATAAAAATACCTGGGAGTTTTAAACTACGTTTTAAGTGTATTAACTAAACATTAAACTAAAAGTAATGAAATATTTGTTTTGTCATAGTTAAATATAGCTTTAAGTGGGAAACACTAAACTATTTGTCTTACCACAGTAGCCATAAATAAAAGAAACTAAAACCTCTACATCCAAACTTGAACTTTAAATATGTGGGCCAAATTAAAGTCGTAATAATGGCCTTGATTTTGAACAGATGATAGCTATGTCGAACGCTAGATCTGACATGTTGTTAAAATAAAATTATCTGTGGAATTCTAGCTTCAATCATGAAAAAAAAAAACAAGATCTATCTATTTCAAATTAATTGTTTATTTATTGAATTAAATTTTTACAATTTGTAGACATTGCTCATTCCTACACTTTGCCATGATGAAAATGTCGAGTTTACTGAATTAGTTGACAGTGATAGTTTTATGCTTAGTGAACGAGTACGTTCTGACTTCTTCAATACCATTCTTGAGTAGATCGTGCCTAGCTCACAAGTCAACAATCTACCAAAAGTCACCTAAGTTGCTTGTCTACGCGGACAACAATGACGTGATTGGACGAATGAAGCGGCGAGCGTTCAATATATTCTCGGTATCGATATGGAGGAAATTTAAATTGTGCGAATTCAATTTAAATTGTTTTAATTTTTCAATATAATCTCCCCTAACATCAATGCATTTGTTACATCTTAAGATAAGGTATTTTAAGCCCTCAAAAAAATAAATTTACTCTTTCCCGCAAAATACTCCTTTATTGCCGACTTGAGTTCTTCATCATCCGAAAATCTTTTTCCACGAAGACATTTTTTTAAGTCCGGAAACAGGAAATAATCACCAGGGGCAAGGTCTGGACTATAGGGTGGGTGTTGGATTTCTTCGAAACCTCAATCTCGTATAGCAGCCTTGAAAACTCGAGCCATTTGAATAGACGTTGTCTTGAAGAAGCAACACACCCGCTGCGAGTTCACCCCGTCCGTTCCTTTTTAATTTCCTCCCGGAAAGTGGAAGCGTAGGATGTAGCGTTGATGGTTTCACCTTTTTTTGTACTCAATGAACAAGATTCCCTTTGAGTCTCAAAAAACTGTGGCCATGAGCTTCCCGGCAGACGGAGTGACTTTGAACTTCTTCGGGGGGTCTGTTCTTTTTTCATGTCACTGCATGGAGTCTTTTTTGCTTTCAGGGTCATAGTGGTGAACCCATGTTTCGTCCGCAGTAACGATTCGATCCATAACACAGTCAGCGTTCTCACTACACATCTCCAAAAGCTCTCTACAGCATGCGATTCTCACTTTTTTCTAAGGCTCTGTGAGCATTCGTGGCACCCACCCTGCACTGATCTTTGAAAGGTTAAGATGGTCATGAAGAATGGTGTGAATGGTACCAGTTGAAGGCTTGGTAATCTCTGCCATCATTTTCACCTTTATTCGGGCATCCTGAAGAACACGTTTTTCGACTTTTTTTATGCTTTCTCTAGTACAAGCAATAGTCGGGGCGCCGGAGCGGGGGTCGTCTTTAATGTTCTGTCTGCCTCTATTGAACACACCTAACCACTTTTGCACTGTTGATAATGACGGTGCGGAACCCTGGCAAACAGCCACCATCTCTTCATGAATAGTTTTTTGACTTTTTCCTTGCTTAGTGAGAAATTTAATTACAGCGCGATGCTTAATTTTCACCATCATCGTCTCAGTTGCCGTTATGATTCTGTTTAACTAGAGATTAAACGCGAATTAATAATCACATTTATATGATATTTTACATGAATGCACTAATATAATAGTATTACTTGATAAATACGTCAATTTATATATATGTATAACCACAGCTTCACCCCGATACCGAGAATATATTGAACGCCCCTTGTAAAACTAGTTTAGCCTTTTCAAAGAAGACTTTATTATTTAATTGCCTCATGAGCCCCAAGAAAGAGCGATCGCGTTGATCTACACTGTATAGCTCACAATATTGTTCACAAATTGATACAGTTTTGGGAATGAGTAACCAAGCATAATATTTAAAATTTGTTTGATTTGTTTTAACTTTAAGGTGACTTATTATATTTGCAATTGAATCCAATAGACATTTTGTTTGAAGCGGGAAGCTACATGTATGCATGTTAAAGCCATGAGACTTTTAAGAATATCAAAAATATCAAAACCAAAAATCATTAGATTTCAATATTGTTCAAAAGTCTTGCCATTCAGGCGACGTCGTTTTCTTTTTTTTTTTTTTTGAGGTATAAAAAACACACAAAAGGTGAGTAAAAAATAATATAAGACATTGAACTTAAAGTTTTTATTTTATATAGTGAAAGAAAAACTATAAAAGGCCGGTATCGGAATAGCAATTGATTTGGTTTATTTTTGAGCATTTAATTTACAGCCGTTTTAAGTGCATCAGCTGCTTGAGATCCGACATGGTATTCTATTTCCGGAAAAAGACCGACTGCACCACACCTCTCAAGTGCGATTAATAATTTTTCAGGCGCCAAATGGAGTTGTCATAAAAGAAACAACGCCTCTACTTTTTACAAGAACAAAAGATTGTGTACCTAAGCCATTTGGGATGTGACAAACAACATTCATTATATTTTTGGGTGACATTAAAATCGGATGTGGAGTTAACAACCTATCCGTCTGTTGACACATGAAGACATTTTTTATGAGTTTATATTTAATCTATTGAAACAGCTTCCTTTTTATTTAATTGATCCTGAGAAGTACTCGTATATTTGTCTGCTGAATAATGAGAAGCTATATGCACAGGACAAGAAGACATTGCAAGAACGAGCGAAGTACGAATATATGATTCCAGTTGCCATTAATTCGTGCCGAACAGTTGTTAAAAATACCAAAAGTCAATTATTTTTCCTTAGTTTTAAAGATATTAAATTAGCTCTTAATTTCACAAAAGTTGTAACGTATTTCAAAGTTTCTAGAAGACAAAAATTGATTCAAATATTGGGTATTTAAGTCAATTCGGTTGAGTTCATGAGAAACCCAATTTCCTTACTCTTGAATATATATCCAGCTGCTTTTAAATGTTTTGAAATGGGTGTGACAATCTTCATAGAGAAAGCTTCTAGTTCTTCATTTTCAAACCTTTTTGCAAGCCAAAATCACCACTTTCAAATCGTGCAAACCAGTTTTGGCTTTTCACCATAAACTTCTACCGAAATACGGCAGCGGTTTTCTTCATATTAAAGTAATAGAGAAGAACTCACCTCAAAACATAATGTTCGACATATTTAAGTGTAAGAAAATATTGTTCCTTAGGATTCATATACTGAAATGACGTACAATGACCCTAGCTTCCCAATGCATGTCTCAATGGAATAGTAACAATGGAATAATACAAGTTACGCCATCTCTTAGAAAACTGCACGAACGTTGTTTTTTGGTTCACAATGGTATATTAGATTTGTCATGCTTAGAAAAGTAGTTTTTTTGAATGTTAAAGTTCGTTTAAAGTCCTCAAACAACTAGTCAATGGGTAAAACTATTCATATACAATAAAACTGCAAGATCCATGATAGCCCGGATTAGGGTTGATGCACTTATTCTCAACGACATTCCAACAAAGATCAAATTAAAGGAGCAAAAGCTGGATTATATTCCTTCTTTGATAACTGAGAAAGCTTCTCAAATTTCGCTGTTCGGAGTTGGCAAACAACTGTAGGTCCCTTCTAATCGTGAGAGAACAGTAGCGCGCACAACACGAGTAGTTGATGAGCAAGCTAGGCCCTGGTCCCCCTTTGGACTGTAGCGCCAACAATTGTTATTATTATTATTATTAACGTAACGCAAACGGAGTATTAAGAAATATCACTGAGTGCATTGCTAGACTTTTTCTAAATATTTTGCCAAACCGGACGTTCAGCGGCCGGAACAATTTGTAGAATAACATAGAAATAAGTAGTAGTTTTTTAAGGTTTAAGTAAGTTATTTTTTTGAATGAGGCTCCCTTAAATATATATCAGGATTTACAAAAAAGAATTAAGGGAGCAAAACAATTCAATGCACAAAAACTTCTGTCAGTCACTGTATCATGATATTTTCTGATTTGCGTGACAGAGAAAGGAATAACCTGAATTATTGCCAAACTACAGACAATGACCATGAAAATTGCTTGTTGTTCGACAAACACGAATTCGCCGATTATTCGAGGTCTACTGACAGTCTGCAGGCACATTCACATGTCTGCGAAATAATCGAAAGTACATCCCACTTCCAGCCTGAGTTCCACTCCAACCGCACTCAGGCCTATCCCCATAATCGTTCATTACAATGTTTTCCAACGTTGCTTCTGCTTTGAAGGTCGCACACTCTCACAAAGGAGTTAGGCACAGAAAAACGTCTTTCAACAGTTCCCCTCACAATGGTTGTTAACACGAAACCGCGTCCATAACAATTGTTTCCATATCTGATTACCTCTTCGTCAAATGGTCGCACTCTTTATCATGTGACTAATCGCTGTCAAAACATCTTGCTATTATCCGAAGACAAATATTGTCTCCGAGTCGCCAGGTTCTGGTCTTCAAAAGACTCATAATTCCTCCCGCAAGGGTGTCAGAACAAGTCAAAGAAGAAGAAAATGATGTCATTTCAGAAAATTCTCTAAGCGTTACCACCGTCTGAATGTATTCGTTTGCTTATCGAGTTGATTGTGAATGAATGTGTGATGGGAATAATTAATTGAGTAGTGTACGCCATAGGTAGTGTTGTGTGAGGGGTCGGTCATTTAATGCAAATGTTACTGCAGTTCACACAACAACAAAACAAAAGAAAAACATTCGCGTGAATAGTAATGAAATTAATTCAAAATATGCCCATTAGTTGCTCTGGGAGCTTGCTAACGATATGTTTCATGAAGGAATAATGTAAAGAACTTCACGAGCACACTTGCCGGTGGAAAGCAGTTTCAAAGGGTTTTTGAAATACGGTTTTAGTTCTATGAAAAAAACATTAGGTTTGCAAAACAAATAGTTTTGACTCTTAATTACTTCTAATATCTCGCTTTTTTTGAGTCAACAATAAGCAGTAAACAATTTTAGAAATCAATGAGCATGTTTCGTAACCGGACGGACAGGAAGGTGTCATTTTAATAATGACTGGTTCCCTTGAACAGTGCGCGAGTGTAAAATTTTGCTTAAGACTGGAAAAGAAATTGCACCGAAAATATTGAAATATTGAAAATGACTTTTAAGGATTATGGTGAGTGGTAAAACTTTAACTGTCCGTAGAAAGACCAAGCTGAGGAAAACGTTGCAATGTGCCGGGAATTCATTCTGCAACAGCTCAAAATATGTTGACTAGTAAATGGTAGTTTTCTGGAATGACAGTTCGGCAGATTTCCACTGACCTAGTTAAGTTTAATTTGGGCTTAAGGATAAAAACAATGTCTGCCAAATTCGTAACGTAAATACTGAGTGCGAAACAAAAAAAGCATGGCTGTTGTCTCTCGTTGCTTCATGTCAAAGAGATAGAGCGACTTTTTGCAAATATGATTAAAGTGAAAAAACCGTTAGACACTTCGTCAAATATAACAGAAAACGAATTTCAAAAAATGTTTTAAACAATGGAACACAATATTGAATCAATCTGTTAGTCTTAAAGGAGAGAAGGGGTTTAAGGAATTCAAGTGACTGCCTTGGCTGGTTTCACATTAGTGGGCATTCCCAATATTCTAAAGTCTTAAGGAACTACTTGTGTGATATCGCTCTTAAGGGTAGTCCCTTTCGTTTTCCGATTGTAAGTATAACATTGATATTTTCTAATTTTTAAATGAAACTTAAGAAGGGGTCAAAATCACAATTTCGAGACGGTCAATTGTCATCGACGAATTTACTTATTGCAAGACTCGGAAGTTTGAACCGCAGTACTTATAACGATGACAGGAAAATAGTTTCCTCCCTTATAAATGAAAAACAATGGTGTTAATCTATAGAGATTGTCACCATTCGCAGCACACTGCTAACCTCTGTGGAGTTTCGACAACGTGCGGGTTTCCCGAAGCTGAGTTGTCAATTTTAGTTAATTTAATGTATATATATGCTTTGTCAAAAACGCGGAACTGTAAGCATGTGTATTGTCCACTGTCGCCACCGTTTCACAAACTCACAAACAGCAGTCACAATGGGAGCTTAATTTCGGACAAATATTAAGTTCTTCAGAACGTATTTCGCCGTGGCGTAGTGGGTAGAGTGCGACGCTCACACGCCGAAGGGTCTAGGTTCGACTCCCAGCTCAACACAAATTTTTCGATTTTTTTACGGCACCACTTCTTTCGAGCTGACAACACTCAAAGAGTAATAACTGTCTAAGAAAGTTTCTCAAACTTCGCGGTTCGGAGTCGGCAAAAAACTGTAGGTCCCTTCTACTCGTGAGAGTAGCGCGTGACAGCGTGACAGTAGTGAGTAGTAGTGAGTAGTTGAAGAGCAAGCTAGGCCCTGGTCCCCCTTCGGACTGTAGCGCCAACAATTATTATTATTATTAGAATGTATTTTTGAAATAAATTTTCATCTTTTCCTAACATTAAAAAAAAACGACAGATTTCGCATTTGAAGATACAAAACTGAAACTTTGTAGATTTCAAACGGAATCAGCTGTCAGTGTCAAAACATCCTATGAATTAAAAAAAAAAAAACACTAAATGGTTCACCGTATATAAGACTTCAATTTTTTCATACCGATTTCTTTAGAAACTAGAAATAATTCTTATTAAACTTATTAGTAGACAATGTTTCAATCAACCGTTATTCAGATTAATCACGTTGCGGTCAACGTCAGACACTCCTTCAATATTTTCGATATCCGAACCTTCCGATGTGCCATCGTCTCGGATGGTTTCCTTTTTGTAGCCAAGGTAAGAACCCCAATATCAAGGAAGCAACGGATTCAGGAAACAAAGTTTGAAGTCGGAAAGCTACAATCGCAACTGAACGCTGGAAACTTTGCTAATAGAGTCTTTCTGACACTCGCTTAAAGTGCGCTGACTGCACTAAGGACAGAATCGAAATGGAAACGTTGTGAAAAAGCCATCAAAGAAGCTGCCGCTGATTTTCTAGGTTTCACGTCACCATAAAGAAGACACCCACGATGAATGCAGACCAGCACATGCAGCCAAGCAAGAGGCGCATAAGGCAACACTGCATAAAACAACAAGAGCTATTCGTGAGCTTTAAGAACAGAAACAAAGACAAGTGAACCGTCCTCCCAGAAGGAAAAAGAAAGAGATAAAAAGGTGTTATGGCAAAAATGAATATATAAAAAATAAAACAGCTATTTGGAGAATATAAAGTTCGGACCGAAGCCTGTCGGGACAAACATGGACAATTTGTCGCAATTTGTGCTGAGAATCGATAAAAATCATTTCTACAGGTTCCCTAATGGCAATACTTCCCCAAATCCCGCTGTTAGTCAGTATGTTCTCATCAACTTAAGCGATGATAAGCTGCAAATCTGTCTCCCCGACTTAGACGAAGTCAAGATATCAATATTGAAACCAAACAAAACGAATCAAACAAAGCTGCTGGAGCGGACGGACTGCCCGCAGAACAGGAGATGCTTTGGTTGGACACAGGCACCAGCTTATCTGAAAGATAGGGTCAAAAGAAAGCGTGCCCGATGAGTGGAATTTCAGTGTCGTTTGTCCGGCCCACAAGAAAGGCGCAACCCTTTTGAATGCGCCAATTATCAAGGTATAATCCTCCAAAATTTCAACTAGATTTTGAACGAAATAATATGACTGTTCCAATTGCTCTGAAATGAAGCGAATGACTACGAAATTCGCCGAAAAACTGTCAAAAGGCGTTCCATTTGCGCATTTTTTCGTGGAAGAGGGAGCTCATAAAATATTTCCCCTTCGTGCGAATTTCTACCGAAGAAAAGTCTACCAGCAGGAGATGATTGTCAAATTGAGAATAAAAAAGTCTCTGAAATTTCATGTATCTGATAGCTGTTTACATTTACTTTTTTGACGGTTTGTTAATTCTGAGAATTTCTACGAAAAATCGTTTCACAAGTTTCGGTAGAGTTACTCTCTCTAAGAGAGATTATTACAAAACTACGAATTTCTGTACACAAACGAAATGAATCAGAGCTAATGTATTCATTCAAAATGGCATTAATTACACTTAACTAGCTAAAGCATTGCCAGACTGAAATTGAAACACTAAAGTTTTTCCATCTTGCTGGTTTGTAGTTGCAGAAAGTTAAAACGTCTTATAATTAAAACCCGATTTTATCAAATATGTTCGTATACATTCCAATATTTGTTATTTTAAAATTATTAAAGTTCAAATCTTCCCGATATAAATCAATCTATACATATATAGTCCTTTTTTATCGCAGCGACTTTTAGAATACTCAAATCTTCCAGATCTCGGATAAGGGGTACATGACATAATCTTAAAATCATAGGCAAATAAAAAAAATGTCTAAGCCAAAAATTTCTTCCTCCACTTAACTTTTAATTCGTCCATAATTCCAGTCAGGCAATCGACAAGTACCATTACAATTAAAAGCCATGACTTAAGCCTCCGATAAAGTTGAAGTGCACTCAAAGCAGCTTAAGAACAGAATACAAAACACGTTTTCAAGACCAAATGAAACAGCTGACCAAAACTCTCCAAATCACTACGGAATGCCACAAGAATATGCCTCTCCAAATGGAACAAGTGGCGCAAAACCAGTTTAACTCTATTCGTCATTTCAGATCAAAATATTAACACTATAATTATCACTGTCGCGATCGTGCAGGGAGTTCAATTACTTGAGAATCCAATTCAAGCCGAACGCCTTCTCCCTCCATTTAGTCACAGATGGTAAACATTCAAAGATGAGAATGTACGTCGATGCCGACTATGATCTCATTCTAAACATAGACATAAAACTAAAAAAAACGCCGACCTATGACGTCATGTGGCTTACAAAAACTTGTTTAATGCCGGGCTCCCTTATGTTAAAGCACTCCTTCGTTATCATTAAATGTTCAAAACACTTTAGATATCCAAACTGGGCGTGATTAAAATACTTATTATTGACTCAAGCCTAGTGCACAGCACACTTTTCTATTCAGAGGGGGGCTCGAGCCCTGGTGCCAACGGAGTCGTGATGATGTAATTCCCTCCTAGTATGTCCAACACAACAGAAAAAAAGATCAACTGCGCTGCTTCAAGTGAGTGTCAGAGCTTGGGTGGAAATGTTGAATCGTGTTCGTATGCGTTGCTCGTATGCACACAATGCGAGATTGCCTTGAGTCAAACTACGACCACGATGGTTTGTTATGGTTACCAGTTTTGGTCGCATAGCCTTGTTACGAAGTGCGATTAGAGTAAATGGCACAGTGTCGATGTAAAGTGTTTAGATTCTATTTTAAGCGCCGTGCATAAATTATAAATGTTGTTGAGCGGGAATTATCGGCTTGCGGTTGGAGTTCAGAAAACGAAAGTTGACCCCCAGATGGCAGCGGCATTGTTTAGTTAATTTTTGATAATTTGGAACAGATACGACCGATGAGTGATTCGATTAAATGTCGCCGGAGACAGATCAGTTTCTTCGTTTTGTTTGACTTATTTAACTTTGTAAACAGCTCACTGACCATGAATAATTTAGTTGTGTTCATACCGGAAAATTTAAGAATTCGTCAAATTATAACCATGACCTACCGACGTCTTCGGCACCTTACTATGTGGATGACATCGTTCATTAATTTTTCTCGGGAAATAACTTCAATAGCCTACAGAGCGATGTAAATGGAGGCTACCTTTAATTTGTGCTGTAAATGTCAAAAGAAAGCTCACAACCTGTGGTTTGTGATTTCAAGAACACATAGAATACAGTTCCGCGGTTTTGCCAGCTTTATTAATTTTGATGTTGGTCCTAATGACAATGGACGTGTTATAGTCTCGTTCGTTTTTCATTTGCAGGGTAAGTATTTTCCATAAAGTGCTGTAGAAATGGGTTAAATCTATTGATACTAGAAAACTTGTCTTTTAATTTAAATAAGAAGGTAAATCTTAAAAAGAAATCGAAAAAGTAATTGGCAGAACTCATAAAGCTGTCAACAAAATTATTGACAAAGATCAACTTTTTAAAAAAAAATTTAAGATCGGCCAAGCACTGGTATACCGGTATAGTAGATTTGGAAAATAAAACACTAATTATTAATGGGAAAGTAAAAACATTTTATTCAAAGTATTGGCCATTGTTTTCTACACATTTTGACCACCTTTCTGGCAATTTGTGAATACCACGCCAATAAAATTGTTCGTCTTTTAAAGCAAACCAATCAGACACCCAATTTTCGACCTCCTCGTAGGAATCAAAGTGCTGCTCAGCCAATGCGTGTCCCATCAATTAAAACAAATGGTAGTCGGAAGGAGCCAAGTCTGGTGAATATGGCGGGTAGGGTAGTTGCTCCCAGCCAAGTGTTTTGATTGTATGGTATCCTGAACCGGTTTTGCTTTGTGTGCAGGAGCATTGTCATGAAGCAAAATTGCCTTGCCGTGTCTTCTGGCCCATTCTGGTCGTTTCTCGATCAATGCATGGTTCAAATTGATCATTTGTTGTCGGTAGCGATCAGTATTAACGGTTTCACCAGGTATATGAGCTCGTGGTACAGCACACCTTTCTGGTCCCACCAAACACACGGCATTGTCTTCTTGCCGAATCGATCTGGTTTTGCAGTCGATGTTGATGGTTGTCCAAGATTAACCCATGATTTTTTCCGTTTAGGATTCTTAAAATAAATCCATTTTTCATCGCCAGTAACAATCCGATGCAAAACCGATTTTCTATCGTGTCTTTGAAGCAAAATTTCACAAGTGATTTTTCGGTTTTCCATCTGTCTTTCATTCAATTCATGTGGCACTCATTTTCCACACTTTTGCATCTTTCCCATAGCTTTTAAACGGTCAGAAATGGTTTGTTATGCAACATTTAACATTGCTGCCATTTGCTTTTGACTCAAAGTGTCATCTCCATCCAATATCGTTTGCAATTCGTCGTCTTCAAACTTTTTTGGTGGTCTTCACGTTCTTCATTTCTCACATCAAAACCATTATTTCTGAACCGTTGAAACCATCTTTTGCATGTTGCTTCCGATAGAGCATGATCACCATATGCCTCGACAAGCATTCGATGCGACTCTACAGCACTTTTCTTCAAATGAAAACAACAAATTAATGCTTTCCGCAAATCATCACTTTCTGGTACAAAATTCGACATTTTTAACACGATGAAGAAATATGATGTTGTCTGTTCAATGACTTGATGTATACTAAATATTTTTCACACATGTCATAGCAAACAAACAAAAAAAAAAGAAGGGCTCGTTCACAACAAATGTTCCCTATCGAGACATTTGTATCTTAACGCTCACTTTATACCGGCATACCTGGTACACGCCGAAGGTCTAGGTTCGATTCCCGGCTGAACACCTCGAAGTTTTCACGACATTACCTCTTTCGAGCTGCTGACAACACTCAAAGAGCAATAACTGTCTAAGAAAGCTTCTCAAACTTCACCGTTCGGAGTCGCCGAAAAACTGTAGGTCCCTTCTACTCGTGAGAGAAAAGTAGCGCGCACAACACGGGTAGAGATGAGCAAGCTAGGCCCTGGTCCAATGTGGACTGTCGCGCCATACAATTATTATTAATAATAAGTGTTACTTTTTAAGTTTAGAAAAGAAGTAATAAAAAAAGTTTTATGGTTGTCAGTGCTCTCTGCCATCCAATATAAAAATAAATGTTAGTTTGTCTAGGGAAATTATATTGCTTTGTCCGATACTGTACAATGCCCCCAATGATCCCTCCAGGCGATCCCGATCCCTCCAGGCGAAGAAGAAACTGTTTGATTGAAGACACAGGACAAAAGTTAGTTGCACTATTACCAGATGCAAAAAACGGTCAATGGTTTGAGCTTTTCACGATCAGAGTTTAAGCAGACATTTTGTTTATCGTTTCTTGATGAATATCCTTTTTTTGGAAATAGTCTTAAAAACAAAAAGTCGGAAAAAGGTTCTAAGTTGGGCAGCAAGCACCTGCTGTGTAAAGCGATACTGAAAGTTAACACTTAGAGAAAGTAGTGTTCCATGTGACATCCCTCATAACGGACAAATCTTACAGATCATGGAATGCAGATAGGGTTATGTGTTTTATTCCAACTACATATTTCGAATACAAAGACAAATGAGAAAGCCAGGACTATCAAATCCAAGATGAATACAGAGGAAGAAAAAATGTTAAATTTCAATTCGATTCAATTTAAGTCAAAACTTCTCAGTTCATAGTAGATGTTGGAGATATTCAATGGATATTTGTGTACTTGAAAACTGTGTAATCTTTCGTGAAAAAAGGGTGAGATAGGTGCTTTCAGTCATTGCTGTTTGTTTCTTGCTCTCCTAACTCAGAGAGTTTTTTGTCAGTGTTTCACTTTCATTTCATATGTTATAATTTTTGCGTTTAGCGTTTGGAATACTTAATTAAAAGAAAAAGAAAAGAAAACCGTGTTGTTCAGCATTTGGACCTTGAACTCACATTTTCAAACACTGCAAACAGGTAAGTTTTGAAACCATTTCCTGTAAAAACTAATTTATAACTTCAGTTTTGTTCATTAAAAATGGTCAAGTGATAATTTGGACGATTGTTTTCAACGTATCTTAGTATCCAGAGAGCCGTAACGTTCGTGGAATTTCACAGTGGGGCTCTCATCTCCAATGAAAATTAATGAATGAGTTAACGTCATAATTGTTTGTGTAGTGCTTATGGGAACATTCCAGGAAATTTTGAAGTCAATGAACTAAACAAGAGCTCATCATTTTTATTTCAGCGCTCACACGTGCAGCAATAACCACAAGATGGAATAAAATGAACTGTGATGCAACAATAAATAAAAATAACAATTGCATACTGCTTTCAAAAACAAAAGAGCAAAAGACGTAGTAACAGAGGTCAAGTTACAAAAAGAATACAATTTCTCCCACTTGACAAGATATGCATCTTCAGACACTTAAGGTACGAGGAAAGAAAAACCGTAAAGACCGTCATAAATAAAACATTATTTCTAACAAAATGGAACAGAAAACGAAAGCACAAACAAACGCGCACAAAGAGTAATCCGCAAAGAATAACGAAAGTGAACATTGCGTAAAGTCCGGCGAAACGGGGACACAGTCAAAAAAACAAAAAGCTCCCGAACACACGCCCACAGAAGAAATTCTAACAGACTTCGTTCGCACTCGATCAGGCGGCTCGCGGGATCACTGACCTCCGAATAGCAACATTCAACGTTTTCCCTCCAAAAAGTCTCCCAGTGCAAAAAAAATAAAAAAAACTGCAAACGATTAAGCAGATAACACAATTAATTTTTCTTCTTTGCAAATAAAAAAAATGACACACATACCTGGCCTTTATCAACGGGTAGACGAAAAAATGGCTTAGTTATTTTTTTTTTTTTGTGAGTGATAGTCGAAAATTGCGAAAACTGGAATGAGCGCTGATAGCGTAAGCGATCCCACGTATGCGTGGCAGACGAGTGTGCCAAAGATTTCTTTGCTTGACACTGAAAATCGAACCGATGTTTGAAAACTTTCCATTCGACGGGGATCAGTTGAGCACTGTAATAGTTGGTTTGAAAAAAAAAAAAAAAACCCGTGGAAACGCGAGTCTGTGCAGGGGCTGTCAGTCAGCTGTACCTTCCAAAGCTTTTCAAGGCCAAATTATTATTTGCTATGGATAGAGTATAGATTTTTAAGTAAATGCGAAATCATACCAAATCATCCATTTGATCAGCTGGCATTTAAGAAAACAGCCGACAACGACTGCTTTTGTGTCTGAAGACGGAACCAAAAGCACTTCATCTATATTTATAAATTGTGAAGCTGTACATTGTTGGGCGGCGAAGCGATCACTGATCACTGAACAGAGATGTCAATTGACAGGCTGGCGCTTTGGAATAAACAATGCTGGCATCTTTGCCCAGCAATTTATTGCCATCCGTTCGTGCGTCTATCTTCCACGATGGCCTGATGGCAGAAACAAGGAAATGAAATCTTTTACGAAATCTCAAGAGTTTCGTCGGAATCTGTAACATACACTTGTCCACACCACATTCACTTCACTTATCTTCTTCGAGGCCGGAAGAGCGAGCTTGGGAAATGTCTAAATGACATTTATAGCGTATACGTCCAGCACATGACCTTTGACAACTGACACTTATCTCAGAAGATCAGTTTATTCACTCGAAAGTGAATAAAAACTAAGCCAGGAAAAAATGTTTTCTTGTATACACAGAGGGGGAACGAAGAATGGGGGCCTGGTAGATCGCCTATTCAAATAACGCAATCTCGGGATTTGCAACTGAACCTAATTTTTGTACAAACTGATGAGATAACCGGTCCCTCGGTGATCACGTTGTTGGTAAGAAGATAAGAAGCACATGTATGTACGTGTGGACTTTTAAGTTGGCCGTCGTATGTTGCTAAATAGAAAAACAATCAATGTGAGTATGTTTTGTGCACAAAAAGCAAAGCAAAGCTATTTTACTTTGTTCAAAATAGTGGGTTGCCAGACTTCATTGCAATATTTACATTTTATGCCTCAAGTTACCAAATGTTTTCTCTGGTTAGTTGATGTTGAATGAGAGAAGGTGCGAATTCATTGTGTGAATATAAAGCAACCATTTTGGAACTGAAAAGCGCTTACTTGGCTGCAAACCGCATCCGAAACATCGACCTTTTATAGATGTGCACGAGCTCCACGTAAGGTTTCCTTGGCCTTCCAGAGAAGTTGATTGCCAAAATCAGTAACGTTGTATAGAAAAAAACGACATTTATAGTACCTTAGTAATGTGATATCAAGCGATCAGCGGAGTCGAGACAGACCAAAATAGTTTGAAGTCGGAAAGCTACAAACGCAACTGATCGCTGGGAACTTTACCCGCCGAGTCTTCCTGAAACTCGCTCAGAGTTCAACGCTGCCTGCACTGACCATAGAAGAAGACTGGAAACGGTGTCAAGAAGCCATCAAAGAAGCTGCCACTGATGTGCTGGGTTTCACGTCACCACCCAGAAGGAAACCCATGGCTTGACGACGAGTGCAAGCAAGCGCATGCAGCCAAATAAGACGCCTGTAAGGCGACGCTGCATCGAACAACGAGGGCTGTTCGTGAGCTTTACAAACAGAGAAGAAGGGAAGAGCACCGGCTTCTCACAAGAAAAAAGAAGGAGCATGAGGAGCGCGCGGTCGAGAAAATGGAAAGGTGTTATGGCAGGAATGAACTCCGAAAGTTTTACCGAAAGGTAAAACAGCTATCCAGAGGATACAAGGTTCGGACCGAAGTCTGCCGGGATGAAAATTGACAGCATGTGGTAGAGTCGCAGTCTGTGCTGAGAATCCGGAAGGATCATATCTGTAGACTCCTTAACGACGATCACGGCCTTAATTCCGCTGTTAGGCAGAATGTTTTACACAATTTGGACGATGATAAACAAGATTTCCGTCTCCCCGACTTAGACAAGGTAAAGATAGCAATATCAAAGTCGAACAAAACTGCTGGAGCGGACGAACTGTCCGCAGAACTATTTAAAGCGGCTGGAGATGACCTGGTTGGGCGCATGCACCAGCTCATCTGTAAGATATGGTCGGAGGAAAGCATGCCCGATGAGCGAAATCTCAGCGTCGTTTGCCCGGTCCACAAGAAAGGAGCCCCCTTTGACTGCGCCAATTATCGAAAGATTCTTCTTAACTTCTTAACATCGCCTACAAGATCCTCACTGCCGTATTGTGTTAGCGTCTGAAACCGTTTGTCCATAACCTGATAGGTCCTTATCAGTGTGGCTTCAGGCCAGAGAAGTCCTCAATAGACCAGATCTTCACTTCACGGCAGATCCTGGACCCAAGAAGTGCAAATCGACACTCACAACCTATTCGCCGATTTCAAGGCCGCATATGACAGTGTGCATAGAGACGAGCTATACAGTTCCATGTCTAGTTCTGGCATTCCTACCAAACTCGTCAGATTGTGTAGAATGACGATGGAGAACTCTCTCTGCTCCGTCAAGGTCGGTAACGAACTAGCCGAGTCTTTCAATGTCAAAACAGGTTTTAGACAAGTCCACGCACTGTCATGTAACTTCTTTAACATCATTCTTGAGAACATCGAAAGTAACTCACAAGTCAACACCAGAGGCTCGATCTTCCAAAAGTCAGTTTAATTGCTAGTTTACGCTGATGACACTGACGTGATTGGACGAACACAGCGAACCGTCAATGAGGCGTTTGCCGGCATTGAAGCGGCAGCGTCTTAAATGAGTCTGGTGGTTAATGAAGTCAAAACGAAGTACATACACATATGCTGTCATCAAAAACAGACGTACAACATCGACGTCTCGGACAGAGCGTCTTACTAAGGAGGAACTTCGAGGTAACCAATGACTTCGTCTACCTCGTCTCCGCGGTAAATAAAGACAATCTTGACAATCGCTGTTTCTTTGGGCTCAAAAGGCAACTAGTCCTTCCTCGGAGGACTAAGCTCGCTTTATATAACAGCTTGATCATCCCAGTACTACTCTATGGCGCCGAAACATGGAGGTTACCAAAGTTACCAAAGGCGGATGAGAAATCCCTTAGTCTATTCGAGAAAAAAGTTCTGCTTGCGATTGTTATTCCTGTTTACATTGATGGCTTCTGATGGACAAGATACAATGACAAGCTCTACGGGCTGTATAGCGACATGCGCCTGGTCAAGCGGTTTCGGATACAACTCTTAAGACGGCTAGGTCATGTAGAGCGTATGGAGAGCACTACTCCGGCTTCGAATCTGAGCCATTGGAACAACGCAACAGAGGACAGCCTGGGCTAAGATGACGCAAACACGTGGAGAAGGAGCTCCACCTACTTGGAGTGCTCAATTGGAGGCGAAGATCGTGCTGGTTGGAGAGGTATGTTGATTGAGACCCAGGTCCGCCCCTGACTGTAGAAGAAGACGAAGTAATGTGATAGAACATAAAACAACATAATGCATATTTACAGAGACCTCAAAAAACTTGGAAAAACGGAATGAACAGGCGATTGCCGTAATTTGAGCTAAAACGGCTAAAATGGGTCAAGCGGAAATTGAGGGCAAAGCGGAGCATTTCCTGCCATCAAGGAAGGGCACAATATGTTAATTTCATACTAGGTAGCAGCAACCTTTAGTTAGTCAAGGACTTTATCCACCCTAGCTCCGCGGAAAGTAGAAACACACATTAATACTGAAATACAGCGCTGAATCAGTCTTGCCAATCGTTGCTTTTCTGACCAGAGGCAATAGAGTAACAAAACACTCCTTCGGAAGGCTTTATATAACAGCATTGACCATCTCAGGCCTACTTTACTGTGCGGAAGCTTGAACATTATCAACAGTGGAGAAGAGAGAGCGAGAAAATGCTGTGTGCTACTTTTGGTCCTGTTCAATTTTTTTTTTTTTTTTTTTGAACTTGGGAAACACTGCACTGAAGCGCTCAGACTTAATAACTAATCCATTGTACAGGCAGTCCTGTTCAGGTTGATAGCATAAGGACAAGATTTTATGGATTGGCGGCATGCTCCTACTCAGGCGTTTTCTATGAAACACACAAAAATGGCTGAAAAGTTTTTCAATTCGAGCCATTGGGACAAGGTGACATATGACCTAACGAACATAACAGGCGCACACAATTAGAAAAGGACCTTTACTCCACTGTTTGTTGAGGCCCAGGTGCACCCGAGAATTTATCATCATACAAAGAAGAACGCAAAACCAGGCTCGGACATACGTTTGTAAAAGTTGATTCAAACTTGCAATTTCCAGCTTGGAAATGGAGACACATATTTCTCTTTACTTTATTTTTTCCAGTGCATTAAGGCTCTCAAAAATCAGCAATAAATATGAGTCTTCTTATTTTTGAATGTTCACTCACAGCATCCCCTTGTCCTTAAGCGTACAATATCACTAGGACGACTTCGCCCTTCCTCTAAGTGACATGAAATCCGAAAGTTTTAATAACCTGAATTTGTGCATTAGTGACCGCCGTGGCGTAGTGGTTAGAGTGCGAAGGGTGTAGGTTCGAATCCCAGCTCAACACCAATTTTTCGAATTTTTCACGGCACCACCTCTTTCGAGCTGCTGACAACACTCAAAGAGTAATAACTGTCTAAGAAAGCTTCTCAAATTTCGCCGTTCGGAGTCGGCAAAAAACTGTAAGTCCCCTTCTACTCGTGAGAGAATAGTAGCGCGCACAACACGAGTAGTTGATGAGCAAGCTAGGCCCTGGTCCACCTTTAAACTGTAGCGCCAACAATTATTATTATTATAATTTGTGCATTAATGTTCGCTTTAGTAAAAAGAAAAAAAATTGGTTTCATCAGAAATTAAAGTCAAGTGAATCTTGGTCTATTAAGCGCAAAGTTAATGTCACAAGTTTACAGAAATTTGTATTTTTGAAACTTATGGTTAACTATAGTAGAATAATTATGTCTGTGTGCTCCATAAAACAGAAATGCAACGCATTTTCAATTTCTAGGTTTCACCATGTCAATAAGCGCTTGATGCATGAGTCTTCAGTCCCACGCACGCTACATCCGGACCCACTTCCAAAACCAACGCCGTAGAATAAAAATGACATCTGTCCAGACCGCATGTCATGCTAAGAAATCTCCTATCCCATCGAACATAAATTTAGAATCTGAATGAGAATTTCAAAAACTAAAATTAATAACATTTCGGTGGAAGTTACCAATTCTTTGGGACGTACATAAAAAATGTATCTATCATTCTTACAAAACACGAGACAAAAGACAAAAAAATGTAAACAAACTTAAATCGCAATTGTACTCATTTCTGCGACTCCCCTTTCAGCATCTGTTTTGTAATCCACTCCATGGCCGGTGTTGCCAACTTCAATAGATACAAGGAAAAGAACTCGACTAGAGACACACACAAATTAAACTTACTCATGCAGTAGAATGGAAATACCGGGAAAAATAACGAAAGCACATATCAATTCTTTATAATTTCACAGTTGCAACAGGAATCAGAAAAATATGCTTGCATTTTGAGTTTAAGGTGGTATTGTAGCATAAGTATATCAAGTGTAATTGTTCGATGGCCGGAATAGCTTCTGTTCTTTAGATAAATAAGGTATGGCACTCGACACTAAAAATTGTATTTTCTGGTCAGTTTTCATTTGTTTGAAACCATACCATCCATTCTACGTTTGCGGATTATGTGAAAAGTTGGTGCAGCAGTAGTCTATAGGTTTTAGTGCAAAAGAGAATTTGGGCTTATTCGGTCACGAGCCTTTACATCATATACCTAATTAATAATAATAATTGTTGGCGCGACAGTTAACAGCGGGACCAGGGCCTAGCTTGCTCATCAACTACTCGTGTTGTGCGCGCTACTGTTCTCTCACGAGCAGAAGGGACCTACAGTTGTTTGCCGACTCCGAACGGCGAAATGTGAGAGGCTTTCTTAAACAGTTATTACTCTTTGGGTGTTGTCAGCGGCTCGAAAGAGGTGGTGCCGTGAAAAATCCGAAAAATTGGTGTTGAACTGGGAGTCGAACCTCGACTCTTCGGCGTGTAAGCGTCGCACTCTACCCACTACGCCATGGCGACAATATACCTAATTTGACACAAAAAAATACAGAGGGCACAAGCTTTGCCATTCATCTTCTTCTTCTTCTTGTGGCGCTACAGTCCGGGGTGGAACTGGGCCTCAACCAACATGCCTTTCCAGCAAGCACGATCTTTCGCCAGCCCCAGTCTCCAGTTGTGCACTCACAAGTTGGTTGAGGTCCTTCTTCACTTGTGTGCGCCACCTTAGCCTAGGCCGTCCTCTGTTGCGTTGTCGCAATGGCTCGGATTCATAGACTATTTTGTCATTCATACTCTTGGTAAATGCTGTACCCTGTTAAGGTACCCATTTGAGACATATACGCGTTTTGAAAAAAAAAAAGTCATCAATAAATAGCATTTCGATTAAATGCAATTGGTCTCGATTCTTCATTCTTTTGATCGTCGAAAATGAGACAATGATTTCAAAGTTTGTAAATAATCAGCAGTAAAATTTGCTGCAATTTGCGCATATTTATATAAACAATATTCGAATGGAATTTAACTTGGCAATACTGTTACAAGCACATTTCAGAATTTCACTCAAACTGATATACATAAGGATGACGTTATGATGACAAACACCAAAATCTCTTCATTGATGTGTAGAAAGAAAACATATAAAATAGATCGACTGCAACAAGGGGCTGATGTGTGCAGTTGAAGCATTTTGGAAAAGGACACCCAAACAAACTCACCCAGTTAGATTTCAAAATGCACCTATATATACTTTTCCTTGCGGTATGGTCTGTGAATTTAACAACGCAATTGATTTCACACTTTCCTGCTTTCAATTTATCTTGCACTTATTTCACTCGGGGGTTTATTCACTGAAACTACAGTTTATCTCCATCGAACTTCTTTTTGTGTGTTGTTATCCGATTTTCATTAGACGGAGATTTGTTGGATAGCTACGATTATTGTTTTTATACGCAAGTTGATTTTCTTTTCTCTTTGTAAAGTGAGATTAAATGCACTGGATAGGGACACCTAATTTCGATGGAAGAAGTTGAGGGAGTTTTGTTTCCGATCAAGCACCGTTCACCGTTCAAGCACAGCGGAATTATCGAACACGACTAAAGGAAGGGGATTGAATTGTTTTTCGTGTAAAAACAGCTGAAAAAATCAACTCAGATTGAGTGAGTTTACTTTTGATTCAGTGATACCAAACTGTTTTGGTGCAGTTTTGACAGCAAGGGAATGATGAATGAATTTGCCCGAAAAACAACGAAAAAGCGTTCCATTAGCTGAACATTTCGTAGAGAGAGCTCATGAGAGAACAAAATATTTCCCCTCCCTACGAATTGCTGTCGAAGAAATATCTGTGGGCAGCAGATGGCTGTCAAAGTGAAAACAAAAAAATCTCTGACATTTGATACATCTGATAGCTGTTTACGAATTTCAACGAAATGTCGTTTCACAAGTTTTGGTAGACTTACTCTCTGCAAGAGAGACCTTTACCTTTACTGCTCAACTATGAATTTCAGTACACAAATGAATATTAACAGACCTAATATTTTACTATCTCATAAGCTCTCTCTTCTACAAAAAAAATCAACAAATGGCACGTCTTTTGAAAGCTTCTAAGAGAAATTCGTAGTCATTCGTAGCAATTCAGAGCAATTGGAACAGATTTAATGTTTAAAAAGTGTTTAAATAACGCATACAGTGTGGAATTTGCAGTGCTGGAATTAGGCAGATATCCCAATTTTCTAAGGCTCTTAAAGATAGGATATAGTTGTCGAAATAAAAAAACGAATTATTTTGCGAAATTAATGGCTTATCCGTTTTCTGCTCTGTTAAAGTGTAATTTTTCAGTGTAAACGGAAAACTAAAACAGCTAGAATTGCAGTTATCATAATCAGGTGTCACAAATCACAAGGTGGTGTGTGGCAGGTGTCTACGTACACGAACAGACTTATTTGGCCTCAAATGTAAACATAAAACTTACGCAGAAATAGTTTTAAAAATGCTTGCATATTCCTGAATAGATTTTACAGAATATGTGAGGACATTTATAAGCATAAGATGGGTTCGAATTGTCTTCCTTAAGAATCACTCCATATCAAATATTGTCCAGGCATACATACATACATACAAAAGTTTCCAAAGAAATCTAAAAAGGAATACTTTCCTTCTTTAAGCAGTTTTACAGCATAAAATGGTTCTGGATAACACATCCCCTTCAATAATTGTTTTCAGTTGTACAGTTCGCGTATTTAAACCTAAGCCTTTCAGTTGTTCCCCCTTTATCCTCTAAGACCATATTGTGTTTTTTGACTCATTCCAACTGTGTCTACTTTAATGCTGGTGTAAACATGTTGAACCGAGCAAACACCATCAGGATAAATTAATAAATTTTTAAATGAGAGGAAGAACAAAATGGAATGCATACAATGTCTCAATCTCATATTGCTGTACTCCGAATTGAAGTAAAACTCATACACATTCTGTTAAATATTTCATATATTAAATATCTTAACATTCCAATTCTCACATGAAATACTTAAACCCGATGACTAGCACTTGTACAGTTCATCAATTATTTGATAGTTAAGCTCGTATTTCTCCTCTTGATATTTTTTCGTATGACTTTGCCAGTGTTCTCGCACTTTTTTCCATCGTTGTTTGTAGGAAGCAAGTAGCTGCGCTCGGCTGGCTCCTTTTAAACTAAGCTCTGTCTTCTTCCTGCTCTCCTCAGTTTCATCATCAACCAGGGGTGGCGGAATCCTGACCATTTCCGTATTCAATGGTGCAGGCATTGCACTAATTGACTCAATTTCTCCGTTTCGTAGCTTCTCTAATAACTCACCGCCATCGTTCTCCCGACAGTCGGGCGTAGGGGATTCACGACCTCTGTAACTTTTGATAGAAGTAGATCTAGGAGCATTGGCCATCCAAGCACGACAAATTGGATACAGTGCTGTGCGGTCATCGTATTTTGATAAGTCTAAGCTTCGTTCGAAAAGTTTCATAACAAAACTTTCATGAACCTTCTGTTGTTGTTGTCCAGCTGCAGGCGATTTGTGCGATTGGGAATCGTCTTCATCTTCTGGTTCGGACTTGAATTCTTTTTTCGGCCTCCCTCGAGCGGGCAATTTTTGATAGGGTTCATTTGGATCCGATTCCTCATCACTGTTGGCCACTAAATCTTGCAAAACGTCCTTAAGACGCCCTCGAGCCATTTGTACTTCATTCGATTTTCGTTTAACACCAAATTTCATAGACGGTGAATCGAACATCCTACTAAAACATAAAGTCTGTGCAATTGAACAACAGAAGTATCGGTGATGATTACTTAGATATATCCCGTGTATTTTTTTAAGATAACCTGGTATTATTTATTGATAAATATTAAATGAAATCCTTAAATATTTTTGTTAGTAATAAATTAAATATTTGATTCTACTCTTTAAAAAGTGAAATGACAGTCAACGAACAACTGAAGTATGATGCGGTTGAGATTGGGTGTGTTCCATTTTTATGCCTGCACACATTTCATAGGCAAAAGCTCATTACTCGATTTGTGAGCGCGGTGAACAGAGTACAAATTACATACGATGATATTTGATTTTCCTAACGAGGTCTTGGACGAGAAATTGCACGACGACTTTAACTACATATGTTTATTACAAGGAAACAAATTAGCAGTAGCAATTTTCATAAGGAGTTATATAGAAGGCTTATATAGGGCTTATTTAATATAGATAAGCTTAGTGAGTCACATTAGGCAAATCGACGCAAACCCTTTTCGAGCGTTGAAAAAAGTGAATTCTTTTTTTATTACACGTTATTTTTTTTTTTTTTTTTGAAGATCGACCACAATTTCATTTTTTTAAATAATAAATCGCCTATGGGGGCAGCTTGTAATAACTTAGAGTTTTGATTATAAAAGTACCATAGTGTTCCTTTCTTAGTATTCGTTACTATTTTTATGTTCGTTCCATTTCTGACTAACAGTGAGTCAGTGGCTTATACTGGCAATTGATAGACTGGTTCGCATGTTGGCCACAGTCGTGGCCAGGGATCAATAAGTAGACTCACAGCTTTTTCGTTTCCCGCTCTTGGATCCCATTAGTG
Organism: Eristalinus aeneus; assembly: GCA_955652365.1. NCBI lineage: Eukaryota > Metazoa > Arthropoda > Insecta > Diptera > Syrphidae > Eristalinus > Eristalinus aeneus. The sequence continues at coordinate 54,038,646 of OY019131.1, forward strand.
TTATAATTCATTCCAAACGTTCTAAAACAAGCATATATCCAACAACTATTCATAAATAACCGTTCTGATCGGTCAGCTGTGAACTGCACATATCCTTCTTCTTTCAAACCTGGGCGTAGTATTGTGTTCCAAGAAGTGGGGCAGATGCATGTTGTTCAATTCGGGCAAAGAGCAAGTCGAGAGTGATGCAAATAGACACCGTCGTTTGTTCTCGCTTCAAAAGTTTCCTATAATAGAGAATAGGTCCGTTCCAATTGCTCTGAATTGCTACGAATGCCCACAAAATTCGCCGAAAAACTAAGGCGTTCAATTTCCTGATAGTTTTCGTAGAAGAGAGAGCTCTTTGAGAGTAATATATCCCCCCCCCCCCCTCCTTCAAATTTCTGCCGAAGAAAAATCAGTGCGCAGTAGATTACTGCTAAAATGAAAAAACCTTTGACATTTCATATATCTGTTAGCTGTTTACGTTTAACTTTGCGAATTTCTACGAAAAGTCGTTTCACAACTTTCATCCGAGTTACTCTCTCCAGGAGAGATTTCTACCCAAACTACTCAACTACGAACTTCTGTACACAATGGAATTGGAACAGACCTAGTGTTTAACCAACACACGAAATTCTGTTTTTTTCATTGTTTTACAAATCGCAAAAGTAGTGTCACTTCAATCATTGTAACTTGTAACCTAATAATTAGATTGTCATGAAAATTTGACGTTCAAATGATAGAATGTTTATAATATGAAGTTTGATGGCACCCACTACATGTCAGTCACGGGACTTATTGAGTGATATGTTATCTTCTAATCAGCCCAACTTTTAAAACGGCTGTCGTTTCGTTTCTATTTCAATGAATCATGAACTTTCAGGGATATCCAACTAATCCGACGACGTATCCGTTTCCGTTGACAGCAAGCAGTTAAACGAATTGAAAGATAGTAGGCGTGTTCCAGTATTCCAACAAGAAACACAAAACAGTACAGAACATCACAGACTAACACAAAGTCTGTGCCCGTATGTCGAAAAGTGGGTTTTAAGTCAAATGAGCGCTCTCTCGATAAAGTAAAATATATCCCCAACCTGTGTTCTTCTAACACAAGAAATTTTTGTGGGTAGGTTGTTGATTTTCTGTCAAATTAGTTGATGTGCGTATAGAGATAAGTGAGCATAGACTTATTATCTCTGTGTATGTGTCTCAAATTCGGTGGTTGTTTTTGTTTTCTGTATAGAAAAAGTGAATTTGACATTTCTTAATGACATACTTTACACATTTGGTTTAGATGCGTTTTTGTACCTTGCCTCTTTCTGAGAGAGATTTACCCCCACTTCTTAACAAATGACAGACTTCAGAATTTTGTTCAGAAAGTACTGGAACTTTGTACCTTGCCTCTTTCTGAGAGAGATTTACCCCCACTTCTTAACAAATGACAGACTTCAGAATTTTGTTCAGAAAGTACTGGAACCAGAGACCATGTCCGGGTTATGTCTCCTAGAATACGTAAATAACAGTCAAACGGTCGACGGACAGAGGGGAAATCAGCTGTTTGATCAGCTGTTCAGTTGACCATCTCCTTCCTTATTGGTTTCTGACTGGAACATACCTATTATAATATACACACAGTTATTATTTGACCAGCAGTGTATGTACTTGATTGCTCAGTTTCCTCTTCAAAAAACAAAACAGAACTTCTGAGCAAAGCATTTGTGCGAATGTTACCTAAGTGTTGCAGGATTATTCCTTCAACCTGCTAAACGTAACTTTTGTCACAAGGCGTTCATTCTCTTTTCTTAAACTACCCGTACTTTGCCTCTTTCTGAGAGAGATTTACCCCACTTCTTATCAAATGGCAGACTTCAGAATTTAGTACAGAAAGTATTTGAACACACCTAGTGTCTCTGGTTTAGACATTTGAGTTCCGCAGCAACTTCTCAAAAAATTTTAGTGAACATTGACTATTATTTCACAAATTGTGTGTTTTATCAACTAATGGAATAAAACAAACAATTTGTGAAACAGACTAGCTACTACAAATAATATTTCTTTTTTCTTCAATTTTTCGAAAGAAATTAGATCTTATTATGTACAGACAAACGTTTTAATATGATTAGATAGATAACCTAATCAGGTAATCACAACAGTGGGGCGTCTTGACCAATTGTTCCTATAAAACAATAGAATCTGTCATTTACATCCTTTCCCTGAAGTATTCAATTTCCCATGACATATAACTATGGTGGTTAGACACAATTTTTTTGCTAACATTTCTGACCAAGCAAAATAAAAACACACAAAATGTAGAACCTCAAGGAAGAACATATTGTTGGTTCCGCAGAGAGAAGTAATTTATCTTATTCGCTTCCTTGATCAATTTAAAACCATTATCCACATGACTTCGGGTAAACTGGAACCATTGACATCAGTGTGTCGTTTATTGAGTTTGAGTCTCTTCGCATCAAAGGACATCATGTGTTGTCAAGGTTCGTGCAACCAAAAATTGTGTTATATAATAGTAGTTAAATTATATATTAGTAGTTAAAGAATTCTTAAAGATTGTCTGGTTCAAATTACTCGTAAAATTTAAATGATAATAAAAGTGTCGACGGGATTAGCTGAAGTCATAGAAGGTTGAAAAAGATTCACGTTGATGCGCAAATTTCGGTCTTAATAATCGTTTTGAAATTATTCAGGTGAAACTTTGACAAGGCATGAATTTTTTGCGAAATTTGATTTTTACGATTACAACAACCGTGTGATCATTTAGAGGGAGTGATTTTTTTTTTAACTTATGTGAGGTTAAAGTCCAAATTGCAGAATCGGTTTTATTTTCTTAAAGCGTAAAGCGAATAATTTTATTTCTTGGTATAGTTAGTGAGTTTAGTTAATTAGATTATTTTATTTAAAAAAAATTAATTGCTTGGAATTTTCATTATTATAACAGTCTATATGGTTTGGCCTGGAGGCCGTCTATCAGATTCACATTAAAAGGAAGAAAATACGTACTTAATAAACCAACAAATAAATGCTGTTTGTTTCATTATATAATGTAGCAGTTACTTAAAAACTTTCATCAATTTTGCAGTTCCTGTAACGCAATACGTTGACTGTGTAGTTGTAGAGTAAGTCCCAACATCTGCCATTATTCAAAATATAAGGTTGTCAGATATCTCCCGCTTCCGGTTTTTACTCTTCTTTCAATGCTTCATAAAAAGTGTTCCTGTTGGCCGGTAACTTCATAATACCCCCATCGTAGAAATCCCCTTCTTTTTTGCGAAGAACTCGGACAGCCACTTTTCACAAGCCTCTTTTCAGTTCAACTTCATACCACCAAGAGCGCTCGCCATGGACAGGAACAGGTGGTAATCATTTGGCGCTATGTCCGGACTTTATGGTGGATGCGATAAAGCCTCCCATCCGAGCTCCCTCAGCTTCTGACGAGTCATCAACAAAGTGTGTAGTCTGGCGTTGTCCTGGTGGAACACTGTACCGTTCCTGTTGGCCAATTCTGGACGCTTCTGAATGATCGCCTGCTTCAAGCGGTCCAGTTTTTCGCAGTAGATGGTAGAATTAAGCGTCTGGCCATATGGGAGCAGCTTATAGTGGATGATTCCCTTCCAATCCTGCCAACCACACAGCAAAACCTTCCTGGCCGTCAATCCCGGCTTGGCCACTGCTTGGGACGATTCACCGGCCTTCAAACACGACCGTTTTCGCTTGATATTGTATGTGATCCATTTTTCATCGCCAGTCACCATCCGCTTCAAAAATCACATCGCAGGTTTTTTTTTGCGTCAAATCATGCGGCACTCAATCATCAAGCCTTTTTTTTTGTATCCAGCTTTCTGCAGATGGTTTAAAATGGTTTGATGACTAACTCCCATCTCCTGGGCGATGTCACGAGATGCCACATGCCGGTCTAACTCGATGATTTCCATGATTCTATCTGTATCCGTCGCCACAGAACTTCCGCCGGCTGGCTTATCCATGGTGTCGTTTTCACCGGCTCTGAATCGTTGAAACCATTCCACCGCGGTTCGAAGTGATAGAGTACCATCCCCCGAAACATCATTAATCTCACGGAAAGTTTCTCTAGCGGACTTGCCTTTAACGTAGGAAAACTTTAAAATAGCGCGAATTTCGGCGTTAGTGAACTCCATGTCTACACGTCTATAACTGTTGAACGCAATATCCAAACTAATCATGCATAGCGCCGTTTTGTAGGTTATGTCAAGACCTTTCAAATGACGTATAGTATTGCCAGATACAAGCTTTGAAACGCTTTGTATTATACCGTACCGGTATACCGGTATGAAGTAAGCCTCAAGATACAAATATCTCGATAGGGACCATTTGTTGTAAACATTTGTTGTTGTTTTTGTTTGCTATGACATCTGTGAAAAATATTTAATATACATCAAGTCATTGAACAGATAACATCATATTTTTTCATCGTGTTAAAAATGTCGAATTTTGTACCACAAAGTGATGATTTGCGGAAAGCATTCATTTTTTGTTTTCATTTGAATAAAAGTGCTGCAGAGTCGCATCGAATGCTTGTCGATGCATATGGTGATCATGCTCTATCAGAAGCAGCATGCAAAAGATGGTTTCAACGGTTCAGAAATAATGATTTTGATGTGAGAAATGAAGAACGTGGAAGACCACCAAACAAGTTTGCAAACGATATTGGATGGAGATGATACTTTGAGTCAAAAGCAAATGGCAGCAATGTTAAATGTTGCACAACAAACAATTTCTGACCGTTTAAAAGCTATGGGAAAGATCCCTAAGTGTGGAAAATGGGTGCCACATGAATTGAATGGAAGACAGATGGAAAACCGAAAAATCACTTGTGAAATTTTGCTTCAAAGACAGGAAAGAAAATCGGTTTTGCATCGGATTGTTACTGGCGATGAAAAATGAATTTATTTTAAGAATCCTAAACGGAAAAAATCATGAGTTAATCTGGGACAACCATCAACATCGACTGCAAAACCAGATCGATTCTGCAAGAAGACAATGCTGTGTGTTTGGTGGGACCAGAAAGGTGTGCTGCACCAGGAGCTCCTAAAACCTGGTGAAACTGATCGCTACCGACAACAAATGATCAATTTGAACCATGCATTGATCGAGAAACGACCAGAATGGGCCACGGCAAGGTAATTTTGCTCCATGACAATGCACCTGCACACAAAGCAAAACCGGTTCAGAATACAATCAAAACACTTGGCTGGGAGCAGCTACCCCAACCGCCGTATTCACCAGACTTGGCTCCTTCCGACTACCATTTGTTTTCATCGATGGGACACGCATTGGCTGAGCAGCACTTTGTTTCCTACAAGGAGGTCGAAAATTGGGTGTCTGATTGGTTTGCTTTAAAAGACGAACAATTTTATTGGCGTGGTATTCACAAATTGCCAGAAAGGTGATCAAAATGTGTAGGAAGCAATGGCCAATACTTTGAATAAAATGTTTTTACTTTCCCATTAATAATTTGTGTTGAATTTTCAAAAAAAAAAAACACACACATTTCTTACCGGTATACCTGGTATACGCCCTGGGGCACGCGTCCGTAACGTTGTACGGACATAGTTAGATAGTTAGATTATTGTAAATAGTTAAATAGATTTAAGTTATAAGTTATATTATTGTATATATTTGAGTAAGTTAAGTTTTAGTTCATTTTTAAGGTAGTATAGTGAGGATATAAGGGTTAAGTTAAATTAGGAATAACACAATTTTTTGAAATCCAAGTTTTTTAAATTTTTTTTGGATGAAATGAAAAATTATATAGGTTTAACACTATTCCTACCGAGGGGGGTCAAAATGACTCCTTGCCCAAAATTTTCAGTTATTTTGCTAACAAACTGATATTTTTCGTTTATCACTTTCTTTAATACTTAGTTGGCATATATTTTTCAGGTTTTTTTTTTTTTGAATTTGTTGTATAAGGGAAAAAAATTGGTTTTGTGCTAAACTACCGACAGGGGTCATTTTGACTCCCTATAGTATTTATGTAATATCATAAAGATATTAGCCGTATTTTTTTACTGCACCAGTTCAAAATTTACAAGTATTACAAAAACAAAGATTTTATTCAAGCTGGTGTGAATTTTTAGTTCAAACTCAAAGTTTGAACTAAAAATTTCGAGTGCGATTCCAGGCGCGAGTGTCCAATCGTTGCTACAAAAACTATTGCGTAGTGCGTTTGTTGCTATTGCATTACCATTTTTTTATTGCGTTTCAAATTCTTCGTTCAATTGCGTATTTATTCCTTTGCGAGCGTGTTGTGAATTACGTACAATTTTATTACAATTATTGCCCCAATAATGTCAAAACGCAAATATTTGGAATTCCTCAAAATTGTGAACAATATTGATGAAGATCGTTCAGAATTATCTGATGCTGAAGAGCATGACTTAGAAGAATTTGATGACACTACGGATGAATGCGACTCCTCAAGCGATCAGGTAAACGTTTACCTGACACAATAAGATTTTACAATAACACAAAATACGGTGTGGACATGACTGACCAAATGGCGAGAAATTTCACCGTAAAATCGAAATCGCGAAGATGGTCGGCGAAGATTTTTTTCAATATTCTTGACTTGGCTGGAATTAACTCATGGGTCTTGTACAGGGAAACTACCGGCGAAAAAATTACTAGACAACAATTTTTACTGCAATTAGCTGAAGAACTTGCAGAAGATTTTCAACTTGCGCAACATGGTGAAAAAAAAAACAAAGAAGAAAACTTCAACAGCTTCAAGTGTCCAAGTACGAAAAAAATGTCAAATAGGTTTTTGTAACAAAAACAAATCCACAAATACCTGTCTTCAATGCAACAAATACGTGTGTGGAAAATGCATCAACGAAATTCATATTATTTGTAGTAAAAGAGTAAACTTTTTATTTTATTTTATAAATTTTTTTTTTGTATTGAAGAACAGTTAATTTTTTCATTTATTTTATTTTTTTTATCTAGTATTATTACTATTATGAATTAAATAAACAAACGACTATAAATGATATAAGAAAAAATGTTTTATTTATGTATTTGAAAGAGGAGTCAATTCGACCCCCTGTGGTAGGAATAGGTATACATCCAGTGTCGGTAGGAATAGTGTTAAATGCTAAACTTTAAAAAATATAAGAAGCCGAAAAGCATAAGGCAAAAAAATCTATATTGGCATAGAGTATTCATGAAGAGTCAGTAAGTTAGAGTTAAGATCATTTGATTATACTTGTAAGCTAGCTTACGTAATTTTGTCTAGCATGTAAGACAATGAATTAAGGAAAATAAAAATGCACAGAAATAAGTAATATAATAAAACCAGCTTTGTACGTAAAATATCTGCGGACGACATGTGTTATTCAGATTTCTATTGAGATTAGAAGATGGAAATTAAATAGGATAATTCAACAAAATTTTGAAGTATAAAAGTATAAACAATAAGATCTACATCTATGAGTCCAGTTGAAATATTTAGTAGATATTAGTAGCCCTGGAAGAGAATTCGAAAAATGTGCTTTATAGCAATAATGTTTTCATACAGATTACAATCCGAAAATACACTCAGGTGCTTTCTTATTCCCATTCAATGAAAATTCATTCATCTGCGTGCTTTTAATCACTTTTTCCAACGGTATCCTTTGATTTCTCCTCAACGGTACTCGAAAAGAAGGGAAATAAAGCTTTTTCGAAGACTTTCCCCTCTGTAAGGGGTATTATTAAGTCAAGTAAGAAAAATCAACCTTACTTATCATATGTTTTCATTCAGAAAAGCTAACGTCCACTTTCCTTTTGCATAAAACATAACCTTTGTGCCTCATTGCTGGGGAAGTGGAAATATGATTCCAGTGGCACATGACCTAGGCTAACAAAAGTTCTCAGTGTCATGACCTCACCGCTGGTGACAAAGTTTTATCAATGAAATTATACCTAAGTTCACATACCGCATAGACAAGATTAAAGTTTCAAGAAAAGTTTTATGAGACAGTAACATTTGTGGCAACTGATATAGCAAAAGAATTGGTTTTGTTTAAAGAAATTATCGCAAAGTTTCTTAATATAACGAAATTAAGTGAATTGTGACAAACGAACACAACACTTACGTTAGTTCGAAAATTTTACAAGTAGCTTTTGGTGATGACAAAAGCGGAATGGGTGATATTGTAGGGGCAAATTGTTGTCAGACGGTCACAAAATCAGGAAGATAGGAGCTCCAGTATTAATAATGTAGGGATAAGCCTTAGTGGCTTTGAAGAAAACACATGCGTTCGGTTCTATGTACGATTTAATAGTAAATTATTCTTAGAGTGCCGTGTCATCCTCCGACGCATGCACACGTGTCGTCGCTGCATGCACTTAATAAATAACAAAAAAAAAAGAATTCCTCGCGTCGTTCTTAAGAACATTTAACGCGGTCCGCCCAACACCTCCGCGAGTGAAAAAAATAAAAAAATAAATAAATAAATTCTTACAAAAAAAAAAAAAAAAAAAGTGCAGTGTAGTGCAGTGAAGTGATTCGGTAGAGCGCACTCGGCCCGCTCCCAACTCTCCCACTCCTTCACAAGCCACTGTTGGGCATTCTCGGTCGCAACTCCCGTTTGATTTACCAGGCGGGCTGGGGCGATGTCCGAGTCTGCCTAACATCTGACATAGCGGATTCGGAAGTGTGAATTTTTGTTAGTGGATCAATTCAAGTCCATGTACGGGCATAACACCTACGTTGATTTGTTTTGTGAAGCTAACCGCAGAATTTACACTTCTGAACTCTGCTTACTTTCACCAACTGCATTGTCGGAGTTGGTTTTCAAATGCCTACGACTGACATGAGGGGGCAATTTCGTGTTGACGTGAGCAACATTCGCGGACTGAGATCTAATCTCTTTGCCGTTTACGTCCACCTCTCTCGTCACAAACCAGCTGTCTTGGCGCTGAGCGAAACACAGGTGGGTGAGAATACCGATTTATCGGATTTGAACCTGCCTGGATATAGCTTGGTGCCCTTATTCTTTTTACACCGCGGTCTCGCCATTTATGTGCGTAGTAAAGTTGCTTACCAAATTCAACCACAATATGGCCACTGTTCCAATCCGGAATTTAATTTTCTGTGGTTAAAACTCTTTGTCCGTAAGCATTTAATCCACTACTGCTTTATTTATAGAAGTCCAAACCTGGACAGCAACTCAACTTATAATGAGTTTGATGCGCTGTCTGACTCCATCACAAGAATTGTATCCCTGTACCCTCGCACTGAAATCGCTATTGCGGGCGATTTCAATGTACACAATTCTACTTGGCTTCGACATTCAGGCCAGACAACACCCGAAGGAAGGTATGTTGAAATCTTCGCTGAGGTAAATAATTTAACCCAGCTTGTGAATGAGCCAACACGAATACCTGACATTGCAGATCATACCGCTAACACCTTGGATCTGTTTCTCACCTCTCATTCGGAAAAATATTCAATTGATATATTGTCGCCTCTAGGCTCGTCCGACCACTGTGTCGTGTCAGCCAAATTCTCGTACTCCTCCCACACAGTTAGAGAACAAATTCCGAAAAGAACAGTATGGCTCTACGAGAAAGCCAACTGGAGCGGACTTAACAACTTCTTTAGGAATTTTAACTGGTCACTATGCTTCCTCGATAGTGACGTGGATGCCGCTACTGATGCGATCACAAACATTATTTCGCTGGGCATGAGGTCCTTCATTCCTCACAGAGTGAAGAGCATCAAGCCTAAGGCAAACGCGTGGTTCGACTTGAGCTGCAAAGAGGCTATCAGGGTGAGAGAGTTGAGTTTCCGGGATTATAAAGCCAACCCTTCTGAGGAAGCCCGGAAAAAGTTCAAACGGATCCGAAATGACTGTAATGCATTAATAAGACGTGTTAAATTCTCCTTTGACCAAAAGTTGAGGCAAAAAGTTCTACAATGCCCCAAGGGTAGCAGAAGCTTTTGGTCTTTCGTAAAAAACATAAGGAATTCAGCCTCGTCTTCGATCCCAACGCTCATTTGCAATGACATTCCAGCTGTCAGCTCTTTGGACAAAGCTAATCTGCTTGCTGCACACTTTGCAGCTAGCTCAACGCTGCCAGATAACACTTTGTCCCCACCTGTACTTGAGAGCGTAAATTTCTCCATGGGGCAAATCCATTTTCGCACTCGTACAGTAGCAAGAGTACTTAAAGATCTAAACATACACAAATCCGCTGGCCCGGATGGTATACCCCCTGTTCTTCTGAAGAGGTGTTCTTCTACGCTGGCAAAACCACTGCGTAAGCTTTTCCATCTGTCCTACTCTTCAGGGCTCTTTCCGAGTAAGTGGAAAACTGCATTTGTCCAGCCCGTCCCTAAAAAGGGCGAATGCTCGTCACCCACCTCCTACCGACCCATAGCACTAACGTCCCTTCTCTCCAAGGTAATGGAAACGCTGATAAACCGTCAGCTTATGAAATATCTTGAGTCCCGGAAGCTTCTTAATGACCGGCAGTACGGCTTCCTAAGGAATTTGACAGGGTCTGGCACCAGGCTCTCTTGTCGAAAATGCGTGCTTTTGGGACCGATGAGTCTCTTCTTCAATGGATTAGAAATTACCTTTCGAATCGTTCAATACAAGTCGTTTTGGATGGATTCAAGTCTGATATCCACTATATTAATGCTGGTGTTCCCCAGGGCTCTGTTTTGTCTCCGACACTCTTTCTCATTTTTATAAATGATCTCTTGTCTGCTACTTCTAATCCTATTCATTCCTTCGCTGATGACAGTACCCTCAGCTTTTCATATTCGTTCCTTGGCTCACGTCCCTCCACTTCGGCCTTAGACTCGGAACGGCAGCGTATTTTAAGCACATTAAATTCCGACCTTGACAGCATAATCGATTGGGGAAATAAGAATAGAGTAGAATTTAATGCTTCCAAAACACAGTGCTGTCTACTGTCATTAAAGCGATCACAAAATAATCAGCCGTTATCCATGAACGGCATTTGTGTTGTTGAAACCGAAAGACTTTCCACAACCGGTATGTGTATCAACCCAACAATTAGTTGGAACGATCACATATTTGAGGTCGCCAAAAATGCTGCAAAATGTCTAGGTTTCCTTAAACGATGCAAGAAGTACTTCACCCCCTCTGATCTGGCTACAATATACAAGGCATACATACGCCCAAAACTTGAGTATAACGCTCCTATCTGGTCAGGTGCTTCTAAGACCTCCCTGCACCTGCTGGATAGAATTCAAAAGCGAGCGATAAAACTTATAGGTGACAGTAATATTGCGAAGTCGATTGACTCGTTAGAACACCGACGTAATGTCGCGTCGTTGTCACTTTTTTACCGCTATTTCAACAAGAAATGCTCAGACGAATTAGCCAGTTGCATTCCTCCCCTTCAAGAATTCACCCGCAATACACGCCTCGCTAGGAATGCCCATCAATTCACCCTCAAGCCCTCTTTCGGACGTAAAGTCAAATTCAGAGACTCGTTCTTTAGCCGCACTACTCGAATCTGGAATGCTCTTCCCAGCTCGATTTTTCCTCCTCATTACAATCCACAGGCATTTAAAACCAATGTGCATCGGTACCTCCTCTCCCTCTCTTCCTCTATACCTTCGGCCCGTGCTGTGACTTGATCCGGTCACTTAAGGGTACTCGCAACCCCTTTTGCACGCGTCAATTATAAAAAAAAAAAAAAACATGTTACATACGAAATCTATTCAAAAAATAAAAAAATATTTTATATTTATATATATTAATTCATCAATTTCTATTTTGTATCCCTTCAAGTAGTTCCACTCAGATAACTCGCAGCAGTTCTGACATGCATTTTTTGGCATGACCTTCGCTCTCTCAGCGATGGGTTTTATATCTCCTCAATCGTCGCCAAGCGTTGTCCTTCACGGGTATTTCGACGTCATAATCATTAGCCAATGATTCGTCACCAGTTATGACACTTTTAAGCAAGTCTGGATCACCGTTGACTTCATTCAACAATCCCTCAGCGATGCTCATGCGACATTTTTTTGGTCACACTTCGCTGTCATACGATTCATGTCAAGAATTTCCGAAAAAAATGCATGGCATGAGCAAATAAAAGTAATTCGTTTCTTCACAATCATTTTCTTCACTTTCCCAACATTGTGATGGGTTCTTGATATGCTAGGGCGTCCAAAGCGGGCGCCGCCACTCACATCGTCTCCACCGTTTTTGAAAAGCTTGCACCAATTGTAAACACTTACTGTGTGTCACTGTCAACGTTTCAAGTATTTTTGAGCACTTAATTCCATTTTTCACACAAAATTGAATGCAAATCTTTGGATACTTTTTTTTTCAACAGAAGAAAATTGCTAAACACGTCTTTCTTGTGTATTTCTTACAAACAAAATAGACATGCTTAGACTGTAGATACATGCTCAAGACCAGTGCACCGACATGTGAAAATAGAAAAAAATCGGTAATCGAATGTACGTAGTCCCCGAAATTTGAATATCTGCCTTATTTTTTGAACAGATCTCGTATTTTTTTAAAAAAATCTTTCTCTGTTTGAATATACAGATTTTCGGTTCAATCATTTAATTATATAGATCGATATGTAACAAGAAAATTCAGTTTTGAGTGCGCTACATAACAGTGACATTCAAAAATCATACTTGATTTCAAGAGCAGTACGCCAGCTATTGTTTTGCCAGTTGTCTAGTATTTCGAATACCCAATTTTAACAACGACTTATTAATATGATAATAATAATAATTTTAATAATTTGATGGAGCGACAGTCCACTAAAGGACCAGGGCCTAGCTTGCTCATCAACTACTCGTGTTGTGGGCGCTTCTGTTCTCTCACAAGTAGAAGGGACCTACAGTTTGCCGACTCCGAAAGGCAAATTTTGAGAAGCTTTCTCTTGGACAGTTAATACCAATACAAAAAACGCATGTTTCCCCATCGAACTTAAGGAACAAGAGTAAGCCTGCTTAGCTGTAGATAGGATTTCAAATTGGTCGAAGTTTAAGTAATTTTTCGAGTTACTACGCAGTTTAATCTTTAACAAAAAAGAACCTTGCAAAAGGACAAATTTTTATACTTACAAAATCTTAAAACCTGTCTCCTCAGCAATTCGTTGGATTGTGGGGGACATGACCCCATACCTACGTACTTCTTATATTTGCTCTCGGAAACGAGTAGTCCGTTTTTTATGAAAACCAAGTCTTTCAAAAACAGACAAGTATTTATGTGTGCCAAATGATTTTACATTGTTTTTGTTATTTCAAGTGTGAAATAAATCAAGTTTTTAAAAGTGAGGACTAACCTAGTAAAGATAATGGATGGTAAAGGCATTTGTTTTATAAACTCAACAACTATTACGAGGGTTGCCTTTTATATTTCGGGATTAGAGAACAAAAACAAATATTAATCAACGAGAATAGCTTTATTGTTTTTCATAATATTCCCCATTAAGATCTATACACGTTTGCATGTGTTTGAACCAATTTTCGAAGCCACTCTGATTGAGGTATCTCCAAAACATGCATTCTAAACGCATCAACCACTTCTTCAGGTGTCGAAAAACGTTGACCTCTCATTAATAAAAAAAATAAAAAGAAGTCATTCGGTGCTCTATCGTAAGGTTTGACAGTTTTGAGGTTATACGTACTCAGAACGTTTTGACATACAAGCGCTATTTGTGTTGTTTACAGTAACTTAAGAGATTCATCTCACCCAAAAAAATGGAATTAAATCGTGAAAATTTTGGGCGATTATTTTTTACAACTTTCGACGTGGATTAACTCAACAACAGTGCATCGATGAACTTAATTAAATTTTTGGCAAAGAAGCTCCATCAAGGACCAGTGTTTATCGATGGTATGGTCAATTCAACCGAGGTTGTAGTTCACTCCAAGATGAATTTCGTGAAGGTCGTCCAAAATCAGTAGTTGATATTGCAAGATCGTCATGTAACCTATCGTGAGGTTGAGACAACTTTAGTCATTAGTGGGACCAGCATACTTTTAATATTGCAAGAACATTTGACCGTCAAAAAAATTTGTTCGCGCTGGATCCCACACAATTTGTCAATCGCTCAAAAAAAGCTCATGTCGATTGGTCGAAAGAAATGCTCCAAGAATACGATCGCGGTGTTTCGAAACACGTCTATGACATCGTGACAGGTGATGAATCGTGGATTTACGCGTATGAACCCGAAAGTAAACAGCAGTCGACTGTATGGGTGTTTCAAATTAAGCCAAATCCAACAAAAGTTGCTCGCGCACGAAGTAGTTCCAAGCAAATGTCACAACCGTACCACTTGAACAACGCAGAGCAGTAAATTCGGAGTGGTACACAACCATTCGTATGCCAGTTGTTTTCCTAGAAATCAGGAAAACCATCCGCCGAAGACGGATCACTCTTCACCACGACAATGCAAGTTCTCACACATCGGCTCAAACAACTGCATTTTTGCGCATTCAAAACATCGATTTGATGAGTCATCTGCCGTATAGTCCTGACTTGGAACCGAATGACTTCTTTTTATTCCAGTACGTAAAAAATAAAATGAGAGGCCAGCTTTTTTCGACACCTGAAGAAGCGGTTGATGCTTCGACAATTGGTTCAAACGCATGCAAAAGTGTATAGATCCTAATGAGGAATATTTTGAAATACAATAAAGCTATTTTCGATGATTAATATTTGGTTTTGTTCTCTTATACCGAAACATAAAAGGCAACCCTCGTATTAAGAAATGTATAATAGATAATTAAGACTTTCCTTTTTTCTTAACAAAAAATGGAATTGAAAGCTGAGAAAAAGAAAGAAAAGTCATACTTCAAGAGAGTACAAATAATGCTGTTTCCACAGTTCTCTTTTATCTGCAGACAGGTTCGTGTTATCACTTTATTCCATCGGGATATATAAAATGTGTATCTGGTGCAGTTTGTGTCTTCGATTAAATGTTAGCACAAATTGTACTGTCTTGATTAACCAGATGGCGCACAATTTTTGGGTTGTGTAGCAGCTGAATTCTCTTTATTTCCATTTTCCGAAACTCACCAACAAGATTATGTTAAAGCCACATACACACACAATTCATCGTTCTGTTAAATTGGAAGTCCCGTTTAAATTATTTCCTGTGTATTTCGTTATACTACAGACAATTGTACACAGATATCTCACCACCATAGAAGAGAAACTGAAAAAGCTCGATTATTATAGCGATAATTAATGCTGGCAAACGTTATTTCATAATCCTTATGGGAAGCAAATCGCTTTCGGTGAGAGGCATTCTCTTGTAAGGTTCTCTTTTACCAACGCAATAGAATAGCAGTTAGTTGTATGGTACACACGCAACCATATGCGATTGATCAAAAGAAGACAAACTCTGTTTCTGCCTTGTTTTCAATTTTTGGGCCCGATTTGCGAAATCGGCTTACACTGCTGAAAGTTCAGAACAAATGGTTTGACTTTATTGAAATTTATAAGAACGTAGTTTAATACTAAGAAAATTTAACTTAATCTTGAAGTCGAGACAATTTTAGATCGTTCTCAGTTAGCCAAAATACCACTTATCTTAGATTACTTGTAACCCCTGTGAATCATTTCAGTGTACAAAATTGTGTAGTATATACTGTGAGCGTCAAAAGTGAGTAAACAAATATCTGATTACTGTATAAAGATGAAAATTGGGTCAAAACAACAACAAAACTCAAATTTCATTGATACACAAAAACAGCTTTATTCAATGTGATCAATTATTCAAAACATTTTATTTAGTGATGAAAGCAAATTCGAAATGTTTAAGAGCCATATGAATAAAAAAATTTGGAGAGCAAAAAATGAAGAATTTACTGAAAACAAATATTAGGCCGGTCGTGAAACATAGGAGAGGTTCAGTGATGGTGTGGAGGTGTGTAGCAGCATCTGGCAGAAGATTGGTCAAAAATTTCCCCTGATGTTACCAATTAACTGGTAATGTCTATGCCACGTGGACTCAAGGAAGTAATAAAGTCTAAAGGAGGACCAACAAAGTACTAAATTTAATTTTTTAAGCACAGTATGTATATCCTGCACAACGGAAAGGCATATGAATCTATTATTATTATTATCATTATAAACATTCTTTATTGGTCTTCATTTTAACAATTAGTAATAGAAAAAGAAATATTATTTAACATGGCAAAACGCCGTCTGTCGGAGATTGACATTATCTAAGATACTTGTAATACAATGAGCCAAATTAATATACTTTAAGTTATACAAATGATACACCTTACTGTTTGATGAAGCTATTACGGTAATCCAAGGCATGAATACAAAAACGATAGAGCAGGTTCCATCCCTCAGCGCCGTTCAGTATATTCTTCGTTTCTTCAAGTGTAAGAGATACTTTTGAGAAATAAAGTAAACGTAGTTCTAGTAATATAGGACATATCGCGATAAAATGGTATATATTTTCAACTTCATTGCGATTGCAAAGTGTGCAGGTAGCATTAACATCTTGCCGGTGCGGTATGTAGTTTAGACTCAGCAGTTCAGTTCTAGCCCTAAAAATAGTGCTAATTTGTCTATTTGAGAGTTCTGTTTTAAAGTAGTTACTGGGTCCTAGTGTATGGTTAAGAAGCTTGTACATAGATCTCGACGAGGAAGTACGAGCACGATCTAAGCAATCTAGATAGATCTTTTCATCGTCTTTTCTTATACATTCGTACAGTTTATCTTCCCATTCATCTGAGTTTGCCTCAGTAAGTCTAAGTACAATGCCATGTGTGGTTGCAAGTTCATGCCATTCTTTAAAAGGAGATAAATTTTATCGAAGCGCCATCTTCAGAAGCCTCTTTGAGAGGTTACTGTTTGGCCTACGCATAACTATGATTAAATAGTCCGCAATTGCCTTCAAATTTTTATGGTATATCTGCGGCAGACCAGATTCCACGTAGATAGCGTATGAGGAAGTTGTTGGGGGATGTTTAAAAATTCGCTTGAAGAAAAACCGCTGGACAATTTCACACTCTTCAAAGAACTTAAAGCCAAATATTTGGTTTGCATAACAGAGACATGCATTCACCGTAGCATTGAACACCTTGAACTTTGACGCGATACCGATGCGTTGGTTACCAAAGATAGTTCTCCACATCAGATTAAATGCTGTCTTTGCCGCTACCCTTTTTCTTATGGACATGCGCGCTCATATCAAGATTCGATTTTAAAACAAAACCCAGGTAGTTGAACTCTTTGACAACTTCGATCGGCTCACCCTCCAAAGTTCAAATTTCATGCGCAGTCCTGTTACCTCGACCAGTGCCAAAAACCATAATTTTTGATTTAAAGGTGTTTATCTTTAAGTCCCAAAGATCGCAGTAGCTTTTCAATTTATTTATTTGTAGTTGAAGAGCCTGTGGATCTTCAGCCAAAATAACTAAATCGTCAGCAGACAGCAAAACTTTAACCTGTACATCGCCAACTGTAACTCCTCGCAACTCCTCGTACAGCGCAAACAAAAGTGGGCTGAGCACTCAACCTTGGGGAGCCCCTTTTTTGACATTGAAGAAGTTTGACAAGCTAATACCATTCCACACAGCAGCAGAGTTTTGTATGATAAGTGCTTTATAAAGACTTATGAACTTTGTTGAAAGTCCCAGGGACGAAAGTTTGTACAACAGCGAGTTCCTATTGACTGTATCGAAGGCGGCTTTAAAGTCTACGAAAAAGGCATAAAGCTTTCTTCCTCGCTCTTTAAATCTTCGAGCTGTCACTGTTAATGCAAAAATTTGATCAACAGTTGACAGCCCAGACCGGAATCCTGCCTGGAAAGTACTAAGACGCTCGTTGGTCTCCACCCAAATAGTCAACCTATGGTATAATATTTGGGTGAAGACTTTTCTGAACGCCGACAGAAGGGAAATACCCCTATAATTTTCCGGTACGTTAGTATCCCCCTTTTTAAAGACACCATAGATTACTGACTTAAGAAACACTCACACATTATTTCGGACTCTAACAACTTATTGTAAAACAGCAGTAACCATTCCAGATAATCAGGGGTCAGATTTTGTAAAAACTCGACTGGAATACCATCCAACCCCGGAGCTTTATTTTTTTTCATTTTACTTAGAGTTCCAATTAACTCCATCATCGAGATTGGGGTGTCAAGCACAGGGTCCGAGACGTTAGGGAGGGCATACTGAAAGTTTACTTGACCATCCGCGGGGCTTAGTAATTGTCTAAAATAGTTTGCCAGTACTTCAGAGTTTATGGCGCAAGTAACCACTGATCCACTTCCACTTAGCATTCTGACCGTTTTCCAGAACGACTTCGTGTCCTTACACCCTTCCATTTTATAAGCAAGTTGTTTATAATACTCTCCCTGTTTGGCCTTGCAAACTTTCTTGTATGCTTTATTCGCTTCAACGTAAAGCAACCTAAACACATCAGCTTTAGTTTTTCTAAATAAGTTTAACAATGCAAAAGACTTACTTCTAAGTTTTCTGCACAATCCATCAAACCATATTGCTGAGTTATCAGCCGCATTAGAGGAAGTTGGGCAAGCAGAGGCAGTAATAGATAGCGTGAATAGACCTAGCATTTGTTCGCCTGTAAGGCTGGCAAAATATGAGAAACAAGCTGTCAAGTTACCAAGTAATCTGTATGACTTAAGTAAATTTTTGTAAGTAAAATACAAGACCCACAGATGGAAGTTTAGTTCTGTTCAAAAAAATAATTTTCAAATTTTGTGTTGGTACACTCGTCTCGAACAAATGTTTACAGTGCCAGCTACATACCATAACATATATAATTTGTTTGTGAAAGGCATACAAGTTAGACGTGTTTTGTGTGTTCGTACACGCACATTTTGAGGGTACCTTATTGTTTTTAAATTTTTATTGATGGATTTCTTCCTTTTTCTCCAAAAAATTGATAGAACGAAACGTGAAAATTTGAATGTAAGGGATTAAGTTGAGGAATGGAACATCCATAGATGCTTTTAATGTGGTATTTTGGAAGATTTCTTGAACTTGGTATGTTGTTGGCAAGTAAATGACATTTGATTTGACACATCACTCAATAAGTATCGGGGACTAACCTAAAAAGCACATTTTACAGACAGAATTCGACTATATTCATCAACATAGTTTCCTTCAAAAGTGATACAATCAGTCTAACGCCGCTCTAACATGTCAATACCTTTTTTTATAGAAAGATTTATGTTTGGCGATCTCCTTATTCGAGCCATATTTTTTGCGGCGAGCATCTTTTTGAGGTCTGAAAAGAGGTAGACGTCGCTGGGGGGCAGATCTGAAGAATACGGTGTCTGCGGAAGCAATTAAAAGTGCAACTCGTGGCCATGGTAGGCAACGACTTGTGACACGGTGCAAGTCTTGGTGGAAGAGTATTTTTAGAGAATATTTTTTCTTCATATGGGGCCCTTTTTTGCAATTCCTTCCTTCAAACGCATCAACAATGCCATGTAGTATTCGCTGTTAATCCTTTTGCCTTCCTCAAGATTTTCGATGAATAAAATTTCGTGTGCATCCCAAAATACGTATGCCATAACCTTACCAGCCGACCTTTGTGTTTTTGGACGCTTTGCGCGTGGTTCACCGGCTGCTGTCCGCTCGTTTGACAGCCAATTTGACTCTGAAGTGTAGTGGTGGATCCATGTTTCATGCATTGTGACATACAGACGCAAAAAGTCCTGCTTATTCTGGCGAAACAGCTCTCAGAATCATCGATACGTTGTTGTTTTTGGTCCATTGTGAGCAAACGTTGCACCTATTTCGAAAACAGCTTTCTCATGGACAAACGTTTATGCAAAATAGTGTACACACTGCCTTCTGATATGCTTAAGGTATCACCTATCTCACGCACGT
The DNA here is from genome assembly GCA_955652365.1 of Eristalinus aeneus. Lineage (NCBI taxonomy): Eukaryota > Metazoa > Arthropoda > Insecta > Diptera > Syrphidae > Eristalinus > Eristalinus aeneus. The sequence goes on from OY019131.1 coordinate 54,058,507, forward strand.
ACTTTTTTGACGTTTTCAAGTGTTACCACTTCAATTGGCCTTCCAGAACGTTCAGCATCGTTGGTGAATGTACGGTCACGTGTAAAATCAGCATGCCACCGACAAATAGTTCTTTTTGATGAAGTAACACTTTTGAAGCCATTGCTAAGCGTGCACAGTGAGAGATAACGAACGGAAAGCTTTCGGAAAATGCTTCATATTGTAAAAGATCCGAGGGAATGTTTACGTTAGTCTATGTTTGAAGAAGGAGGTGCTTTCTCCTCCCCCCTTGCACTTTTGTGTTGTTGGAAATATAACTTTACGCAGGTCTTCATGGGACCATAATTTCCCTCTTTCCATCACTATTGAAGCCTTGGATATTTAAACCGAAAAAGAATCAACACTTGATTACGCAAATTCAATGTTTTGAAAAATTAGTATTGGTTTTATTGGTCCTTCAATAAAGAGATCATTTGCAGTCAAATCACAGTTCGAATGCATTGTTTGTTTTGTTTTCTGATTCTTAAATTTATGGATAAATAAGTTGAGTTTGAGTGGCCGCCGTGGCGTAATGGGTAGAGTGCGACGCTTACACGCCGAAGGGTCTAGGTTCGATTCCCAGTTCAACACCAATTTTTCGAATTTTTTACGGCACCACCTCATTCGAGCTGCTGGCAACACTCAAAGAGTAATAACTGTCTAAGAAAGCTTCTCAAATCTCGCCGTTCGAAGTCGGCAAAAATCTGTAGGTCCCTTCTACTCGTGAGAGAACAGTAGCGCGCACAACACGAGTAGTTGATAAGAAAGCAAGGCCCTGGTCCCCCTTTGGACTGTAGCGCCAACAATTATTATTATAAGTTGAGTTTGAGACTTTCTAAACTATTCTTTTCTTAGAGTTTGGGAAACATTGTACTGGAGAGCTCAGACTCAAAAACTGGGCCATTGTACTTGCTGCCTCTACGCAAGTTCTATTTTACTCCACTGTTTAAAGATATTTATTTCCCTTTGGGGGTCCGGGCATTGCGAGATAAAACTGGGCTGTAATCACGTAACTATTCAAGCGACAATCGTCCGGATGATCCATTTAAGCGATATCATCGATAATTTGCATCACATTTTTTTGCTTATTTTTTTCTTTTTTTGTTTTCATAACTTGTATGCCAGCACAATGCAAAATGAGAGTGAAATAGATATCGTCCAAAGCCGATGGTCAGGACGATAGCGATTGGCAATTTGGAGGGTACATGAAGCAACCAAAATGATATCGTTTTGTCTATACCGTTTTTTTTTGCTTACGCGATGCAAAACTCTCGTTTCAACGATATCGTCGCACGATAGTCGTCATCTGTCAGTAGATCCCAAAATAAACAGGATTTTTGCGTCGGTATGCCACAACGGATGAAACATGGATCCACCACTGCACTCCAGTGTCAAATCGGCAGTCGACGGAGCAGCCGGTGAACCACGTCCAAAGCGTCCAAAAGCACAAAGGTCGGCTGGCAAGGTTATAGCATCCGTATTTGGGGATGCGCACGGAATTTTATTCATCGACTGACTTGAGAAACGCAAATGAATCAACAGCGAATACTAACTGGCATTATTGGTGCATTTGAAGGAAGAAATTCCAAAAAAACCGTCCCATATGATGAAGAAAAAAATACTCTTCCGCCAAGACAATGCACCGTGTCATGAATCGTTGGCTACCAAATTGCACAAATTGGGCTTTGAATTGCTGCTGCTGAATACCCAGCGTATTGATGCCAACTGGAAAAAGAATGTGGTTCCAATGAGGAAATGATCTCTGAAACTGAAGCCCATTTTGGGGCCAAAGATAAATCGTTCTTTAAAAAAGATATCAACATGTTAGATTGTCATAAAAATTTGACAGGTGTCATTTGAATGTTTGTACTTCCTTGGTGCCCCCTAGGTGTCAGTCCCGGGGATTTATTGTGTGATGTCTTAGAAATTGAAATTCAATAAAATGATACAGAAAGGAATAAGTCCATTCGTAAATAAGCAGCAAATATTGCAAATTGTTTCAAGCCCTAGTGGATAATTCCAAATTTCGTATGGATAAAAAAAACACTAAATGCATACATGCAACCAGAATACTTATCTTTTCTACGTTAGATTTCGTAGGGGAAATAACCAAAAGTAGGCCTTGGCATTGGACCGGGAAAGTTCAGAATTGACCAGATGCATGCACTTTCAAATTGAATCATGACCTACTCAGTAATTATCTTCCTAAAATCTTTTAATATTAGGTGTGCTCCCGTACCCGAAATAAAACAGTACAAAATATCACAAACCAACACAATGTCCGTTCCCGTATATTAAAAAAGTGTTTTTTACATAATTTTGAAACATACAATTTTTGTGGGTAGGTTGTTGGTTTTCTGTCAAATGAATTGGTGTATGTATAGAGATAAGTGAGCATTAACCCATTATCTTTGTGTATGTGGCCCAAATCTTGTTGTTGCTCTTGTTTTCTGTATCGAAAAGGGGTATTACTCAAAGACATACTTTACACATTTGGTTTAGATGCGTTCCCGTACTTTCCCTTTTTCTGAGATTGATTTACCTCTACTCCTTAACAAATGACACACTTCGGAGTTTAATACAGAAAGTACTGGAACACAGCTAATATGATTTTCATAGTGGCATATGATTTCATGATATGATTTCATATGTCAGTCCCGGGATTTATTGAGTGATGTGTTAATTCCATACTGACAGAAAATCACATAAACCTGTATGTATGTATATTTATTTTGTTTGTTGAAATTGTTTTGTAAACACTTCTACGTGCAAACATGTTATTTTATGTATGTATACATCATGCAACCTTCAAGTTCGGCTTTAATTATTTTTTTTAACGCTATTACAAATACTATTTAATTTAAAAAGAGTATTTTAATGTGATATGTGGCCGCCGTGGCGTAGAGGGTAGAGCGTAGTTGAGTAGTTTGGGTAAAAATCTCTCTTGCAGAGAGTAACTCTACCGAAAATTGTGAAATGACTTTTCGTAGACATTCGTAAACAGCTATCAGTTATATTAAATGTCAGAGATTTTTTATTTTAAATTTCACAGCCATCTGCTGCTCACAGTTTTTTCTTCGGCAGAAATTCGAAAGGGAGGGGAAATATTTTGCTCTCTCGTGAGCTCTCTCTTCTACGAAAAAATCAGCTAATGGAACACTTTTTCGTAGTTTTTCGGTCAAATTCGTAGACATTCGTAGCAATTCAGAGAAATTGGAACGGACTTATTATTTGAGATGAGATCAATCCTGGAATTGCGAAACTGACGAGCTTTTCCCTCGAAGGATTCTTCGAACTAAAATCCATAAGTTCTGCCTTAAAACCGATTCCGTAAGCTTATGTCCGGTGGGCTAGGGTCGCAATATTTGCCCTTGTATTACGCTTGACGAAGTGAAAACACAGAAGAACAAAACAATTCAAAGGGAGGCATCTAGAAGTAATTACCCGCGTTCGTGATCGTTCGCAATTCCGTTCCTCGCAGTGACAATTCAAATCAAAATTGAATAAATTATCATGTGTTCATGCGGCAGCGGAGTCTTTTTCGTGCTCACACCTGATGCAACCCACATTAGTGGCACCTTATGCGCCGGCATAGTGGTTCCTTAATTGCTCAAGTTCTGTAATTTATTTAGTTCCTTTTTTTGTTTATTGCCTTCGATGTCATCTCACCTTCACAAGTGTACTTATGTGGAAGGCAGGGGTGCCTGGTGACATCCCCCTGTGCCAGTAGACGGTTGGATATGCTTGCGCCATCATCGGATATTAGATCAAAGCTGCTAATTGCGAGAGCCATGTCATGCACACGCATGAGATAGTTTCCAGGTGAAATTTATTGCTTCCATGAGTGTAATCACAGCACACATTTTGATTTGTCGTGCAGTGTACATAGTCGCAGGGGGTTGAGTCTCTGTGTGCGTGTGGGTTGTCAACCAACCAATCATTATCATTAACTGTGCAACACCAAATGGGTTATATTAGGCTCCCTCAAGCGGATTAGGGACATAAAATCTGCAGCTACGGGGGACGAATGATTAGATTAGGGCTTAATGGAAATATGATTGAGGCCGTTAAAGCAATTATCATTTTACAGAATTCAAATTTCAGAAAAAGTTCACACGACCTGGCTTTGAGTGCATTTATGGTGAAAAATTGAATTTGTTGCTTGCTTTGTTTTGAGGTATCTATCGTATTCGATCAGTGCACGGAAATCAAGCTCGAACTACCTCCTCCTTGAAAAAGAGGTTTTTAGTGAAGATGAAAGCACAACATGAACGAAACGAAGAAAAAATCCTTATCATGACTTGCTATAGGTTCGTTTTATGGGCATCATTAGGCATTTGCTGTTTTTTGTATCACACGCAAGGGTGATACCTACTGATCTGTGATTTCCAGAAAACGTTCGGTGATGTCCGCTGATTCTTTTTTTTACCGACTCATCAACTGCACCAAATACTGCTCTGAAGTGGGCTTATACTTGCTCTTGTAGTCCGAAACGCGAAACCGTGCTTTTATTCGCAAGGTAATTTTCATCTATTTTGCGCGGCTTCAATCGAAAATCTGTCAAAACAATATTGTGCGATTTTATTTTATGTACGAGGACGGTCCATCGTCTTCCTCTTCATGTCCCGCTACAGTGCGGGGTGGACGTGGGTCTCAACCAACATGACTCTCGAGCCAACATGATCTTTAGCCGGCTGCCTCCAGTTGCGCACTCCAAGTTGGTTGGGGTCCTCCAACACTTGTGTTTGCCACCTCAGCCTGGGCTTTATTCTGTTGCTTTGTCCCAGGCTCAGATTCGAAGACTTTTCATTTCGGAGTAGTGATGTCCATATGATTTACATGGCCTAGCGACCTTAAACGTTGTGTTCAAAGACGCTTGACCAGCCACCGTAGACCCCTTAGAGTTCGTCGTTGAATCTTCTCCTTCAGATGCCATCAAAGCAAATACGACTAAAAATCGCACGCAAAAGTTTTTTCTCAAAAAAACTTAAAGCTTGCTCATCCGCTTTTAGCAACGTGCAGGTTTCCGGTCCATGAAGTAGGACGGGGATGATCAAGCTGTTATACAAAACTAGCTTAGTCTTTTGAGAGAGGGCTTTGTTTGTCAATTGCCTCATGAGCTCAAAAAAACAGCGATTGGCAAGAGTGATTCAGTGTTTGGATGTTGTTTTCCCTATTTACCGCAGGGCCCAAGTAGAGGAAGTCCTTTACCACCTCAAAGTTTCTGCTGCCTAGTATGAGGCCCTGTCCGAGTCGTCGATGTCTGTCTGTTCTTCCTTGCCGACAGCATGTACTTCGCATTGGCCTCATTAACTGTCAGTCCTACTTTAGCCGCCTGTGATCGTCAAATCACGTCAATGTTATCAGCGTAAGCTAGCAATTGAACTGACTTTTGGAAGGTCCTGCCTCTGGTGTTGACTTCTAAGTTACGCACGATCTTCTCAAGAATGATGTTAAAGAAATCACATTACAGCACGTCATCTTGTCTACAACCTTTTTTTGACATTGAAGGTCTCGGTGACTTCATTACCGACCTTTTCGCAGTAGCGAGAGTTCGCAATCGTCTTTCTACACATTCTGACGAGTTTGGTAGGAATGTGAAAACTATACATAACAATTTAAAGCTCTACCTGTCAAATTCGGCCTTAAAATCGACGAATAGGCGGTGTGTCGTTCTATCTTCAACCTTTTCCAGGATTTGTCGTAAAGTGAAGATATAAAGATCTGGTCTATTGTGGACTTCCCTCGTCTGAAACCACACTGATAGAAACCTATCAGGTTGCGAGGTCGGTCCCGCCCTCCATTTTGTTTTGAAATGAACGTGTCATAAGTGGAAATCAAAGACCATTTCCACTTCTTAGGTGTCTTGGAAAAAATTTGAAGGAATTAATTAGTCGCGCCGTAGTGGAAGCTTTCACGGCAATTGAGGAACAGGCGAAACGAGCTGGTCAACGAGGACAAAACCAAATATATGCTGTTGACCAAAAAACGATCTGCTGCACACCACCTAGGCCAAAGCGTTACAATCGACGGCTACAGCTTCGAGGTAGTAAAGGAGTTTGTATACCTCGGGGCAAACGTAAACTCCACGAACGACATCGTAGTGGAGATCCGACGTAGAATCGCCCTTGGCAACCGATGATACTCGTACTTCGGTCTGTCAAAACAACTGGGCTCTAAACTATTTAGCCTTGATGACTGGAAGCAGCACGCCCAGGACCGTCACTGATGGAAGGCAGCGATTGCTCAGGCTCAGACCCTTCATGGTTCGTCTGCCTGATAAGTAAGTAATAAAAAAAAATTGGTTAATCATTCTTAACGTATATAAGTCTAAAACAGGTCTGCATCAAATTTTGAGACCTACATACCATACATTCGATTATCGACCTTTTTTATTTTATTATGTTTGGAAACTCGTCGAACACGTGTTTTAAGTCTCGGCATGTCCAGTTTGTTTGTGAGAGGCAAATATTGTGCCAGTTGGCAAATATTTCCTCATTAGCTGGTATACGAGGGCGTTCAATATATTCTCGGTATCGATATGAAGGAAAATGCGAATTTACTTTAAATTGTTTTTATTTTTCAATATAATCTCCCCTCACATCAATGCATTTGTTACATCTTGAGATAAGCTTTCTTAAACCCTCAAAAAAATAATTTTCCCCTTTCTCTGCAAATTAAACGGGTATATTGCCGACTTGAGTTCTTCATCATCCGAAAATTTTTTTCCACGAAGGCATTTTTTCAAATCCGGAAACAGGAAATAATCGCAAGGTTTGGACTATAGGGTGGGTGTTGGATTTCTTCGAAACCACAATCTCGCGCAGCAGCCTTGGAAACTCTCACCGTGTGAACAAGAGTGTTTTCATGAAGAAGCAACACTTCCGCTGCGAGTTTACCCCGTTATTTCTTTTTAATTTTCTCCCGCAAATTATGCAAAGTGGAAGCGTAGGATTTGACATTGAACCTCTTCGGGGGGTCTGTTCCATTTTTATGCCACTGCATGGACTCTTATTTGCTTTCAGGGTCATAGTGGTGAACCCATGTTTCGTCCGCAGTAACGATTCGATCCATAACACCGTCAGCGTTCTCACTACACATCTCCAAAAGCTCTCTACAGCATGCGATTCTCACTTTTTTCTGAGGCGCTGTGAGCATTCGTGGCACCCACCTTGCACTGACCTTTGAAAGGTAAAGATGGTCATGAAGAATGGTATGAATGGTAGCAGTTGAAAGCTTGGTGATCTCTGCCATCATTTTCACCTTTATTCGTTCAACCTCATGAGCAAGTTTTTCGACTTCTTTGATGCTTTCCTCCGTACAAGCAGTAGCCGGGGCGCCGAAGCGGAGGTCGTCTTCAATGCTCTCTCTGCCTCTCTTGCACTGCACTCAAACCGGAAGCTTGAGCACTTTTGCACAGTTGAAGGTGAGGAACCCTGGTAAGCAACCAGTTTTTTTACTTTTTCCTTGCTTAGTGAGAAATTTAATAACAGCGCGATGCTCAATTTTCACCATCATCGTCTCAGTTGCCATTATGATTCTTTTTAACTTGAGATTAAACGCGAATTAATAATCACATTTATATGAAATTTTACATTAATGCACTAAAATGATAGTATTACTTGATAAATAAGTCAATTTATATATGTACATGTATAACTATAATTTCACCCTGATACCGGGAATATATTGAACGCCCCTCGTAGGTTGCAGGTGTTGTCCAATTGACAGTACAATGAGACATTTTTTAGAGTAGGGTCCCTTGTATCTTGAGGCCCATATAAGTTCCACATTGTTTTGTGACGTGATACAAAGCAATGTGTTGCTTAGCATTTTATTGTAAATAAACATATTCTGCCTACGCCTACCTATGCCTAATATCTGCATATTAATGGTGCGTATATTACTTTAACGAACTTCAAGACTTGACTTAAGTATTCAGTAAGTTGTTTCGATTCTTCCAACGTGATGATTTTAGCAAAGAGAATAAAGAACGCAAAAAAGTTTGAAGATAAGGAATTGGAGGCTTTATTTTATCAAGATGCGTTTCAAACGTAAAGAAAAATTGCAAAATCGTTGGGAGTAACCCAGGAAACATTTTATGGTTATCATCCTTGCCAACAACGTCTATATTAACGCCAAAGAAAAACATCCAAGCTAATGCTCTGCATATGGTGGGACAAGACGGGTGCAATGCATTTCAGCCGTGCATTGTGTGAAAAAAGGAAAACTGAAAGGTATTACATGTTGATTTTGCAACATTATAACTCTCAACTCTAAGTGGCTGTAGCGGTCACAATATACCTGGAAACGCAAAGAAGGAAGATGTTCGCCTTTCGGAGTCGGCACAACACAGCAGGTTCCTTTTGCTCATGAGAAAACAGTAGCGCGCACAACACGAGAAGCTGATGAGCGAGTTAGGCTCTGGTCCGCCTGTGGACTGTAGCGCCACCCAATTAATATTTAATTGCAATTAAATTAAATGCGGTCAGAACTACGACGCAAACTACTCCAACGATACAACAAATGCAATTACATACACTTATAAGACCTTTAGTAAAGCTCTTGCAACCTAGAGCACAGACAGGCGTCGCCCAAGAACAGGTATCCCATCCCTTTCCCAGAAGACGGGCATTTAAAGATTTACATTTTTGAAACAATTACAAATTCGAAGGAATCAAGTTGAAGAGTAGCAATGCCTTACATTGTTTTTAAACCTTACACGCTGTAGGCTTTATCAACAGTGAAAGGATATAAGTAGGTAGGTTAAGGTGGCTGATGAATGCACTTAGTCCCATACTGCCACACCATGTGGGAAGAACCTTAAACCAGGTGGAGCCGATAATAAAGTTTAAGATGTCGGCGGGAGGGGTTTTGTTGAGGTCATGTAGGCCGTTGAGGAAATAGCTTCCAAAGTGCTTGTGTCTGAGGCGCGAGAGCGCCGGGCATGTGCATAACAGGTGTAGGAGAGTTTCTGATTCTTCCTCATCCCTGCAGCTTCTGCAAAAATCGTTTGAGGGAGCCCCTAGAATGGTAGCATGCTCACCGATTAGACAGTGCCCGGTTATGGCTCCCATTATCAGGCTTATGTCTGATCTTTTTAGCGATAGTAGCAGTCTGGAGCGTTTGGGTTCAAGAGAGGGCCACACCTCCTTGGAGACGCGACAAAGGTTATGGTTAGACCACCTTTGATTAGTCTGATGGATTGCGTTCAAGTGCAGTTCTGATTTGCATTGGCGAGAGGGATACCGAGGTGTTCGTGGTCCTGAAGTAGTGGTTGCGTTGTGGCAAGCCTGGCCAATTCATGTGCTTGATAGTTGCCCGGAATGTCTCTGTGGCCTGGCACCCAGCACAGGCTAATGTTGAACTGCTCAGCCGTCTCTTCTAAGGATGTGCGGCAGTTCATGACCGTCTTGGAATTTGTTGAGACAGATTCCAGGGCCCTGAGTGCTGCCTGACTATCCGTAAGAATAAGAATATCAGCTGAGGATATACTATTCCTCTTCAGCCAAGACAGTGCTTCGCGAATGGCCATTACTTCAGCTTTGAACACGCTACAATGATTGGGAAGTCTGAATTTTAGACTAAGGTTCAGATCCTCACAGTAGACTCCGCAACCAACGCCTTCGTTTGTTTTTGATCCATCGGTGTAGATGCACGTAGCGTCAACAACCCATTGTGTGTTAGCCGACCACGCGTCTCGTTCAGGGATCATAGTGCGGAAATTTTGTGTCAAAAAAACCTTCGGCGCCGCAAAGTCAAGGTTTTGGTATACAAAGTTTACTCTTTGAAGGATTCTTGAGTGTCCGTGGGACAAGTTCCATTGTGATGAGGAGATCAGTACTAGTAGCCGCCTGTTGAGCAAACAGATCTATGGGCATAAGGTTGAGAATGACGTCCAATGCATTTGATGGGGTGGTTCTTAGAGCACCGCTGGTACATATGGAGGCCTGTCGCTGAACTTTTCTGATAGTGTTATAGTGGGAGGCTGTGTCTAGTGCAGGCCACCAAACTGCAACGCCATATAGTAGACTAGGGCGCACCACAGCCGTCTAGATCCAGGCCATCATATGCGGTTGGAAACCTTATCTTGACCCAATAGCCCTTCTGCACATGTAGAGTGCAGTCGTGGCTTTGCGGGTGCGCTCAGCAATATTTGCCTTCCAGCTGAGTTATAAAGGATGAAAGGATATAAGTAACAATAGGATATAAGAAAACTTGACAACTTGTATCTGTGTTTCATAAAAATGCATATTGAAGATTCGAACTCATTAATTCATCGCAGTTTGGTTGAATACCGTTGATTCAACTTCATCACTGATTTACTGCTCGGTTGATTGATTACGACGAAATGTTTATGTTTTCCTGTCAAATATGTTAATAGTTGTTGAGTTTATAAAACAAATGCCTTTACCATCCATTATCTTGCTACGTTAGTCCTGACTTTTAAAAATTTGATTTATTTCACACTTGAAGTAACAAAAACAATGTAAAATCATTTGGCACATATTAAATAAATATCTGTTTTTGAAGGACTCGGTTTTCATAAAAAAGAGAGAGCAAATATAAGAAGTGTGTAGGTATGGGGTCATAGTCCCCCCCCATAGGATTTTGCAAGTATAAAAGTTTGTTTTTGCAAGATCCATTTTTGTTAGACATTAAAATGCGTAGGAACTCGAAAAATTACCACAACTTCAATCTATTTCAAATCCTATCTGCAGCTAACCAAGCTCACCTTTGTTCTTAAGTTTCGAAGGTGAAAGATGCGTTTTTTGTTCGAGTTGCTACTTTTTTGTATTACTTCATGGACATATGAATATGTCCAAAGCTGAACACCTCGAATTTTTCACGGCACCACCTCTTTCGAGCTGATGACAACACAAAAAGAACAAAAACTGTCTAAGAAAAAACTTCTCAATCTTCGCTGTTCGAAGTCGTCAAAAAATTGTGAGTCCCTTATACACGTGAGAGAATAGTAGCGCGCACAACACGAGTAGTTGTTGAGCAAGCTAGGACTAGTCCCATGCGAACTTTCGCGCCATCCAATTATTATTAATTATTTGAAAATTGTGGTCGCCGTGGCGTAGTGGGTAGAGTGCGACGCTCACACGCCGAAGAGTTTAGGTTCAACTCCCAGCTCAACACTCCGCCTAACAGCGGAATTTGCGTCGTCATCGCCGTGTAGGAGTCTGCAGAAATGATTCTTCCAGATTCTCAGCACCGACTGCGACTCTACCACTAGTTATTTATTTTGGTCCCGGCAGACTTCGGTCCGAACCTTGTATCCTCTGAATAGCTGTGTTACCTTTCGTTAAAACTTTCGGACTTCATTCCTGCCATAACACCTCTCCATTTCCTCGACCGCGCGCTTCTCATGCTAATTCTTCTTCCTTCTGAGAAGCCGGTGCTCTTCCCTTCTTCTCTGTTCGTAGAGTTCACGAACAGCTCTCGTCGTTCGATGCAGCGTTGCCTTGTATGCTTCTTGTTTGGCTGCATGCGCCTGCCTACACTCGTCGTCAAACCATGGGTTCCTCTTAGGTGGTGGCGTAAAACCCAGCACATCAGTGGCGCCTTCTTTGATGGCTTCTTGACAACGTTTACACTTGTCTTCTATTGTTTGTGCAGGCAGAGTCGAACTTTGAGATAGTTTCAGGGAGAATCGATCGGCAAAGATTCTAGCGATCGGTTGCGATTGTAGCTTTCCGACATCAAACCGTCTTGGCTTGTCTCGACTCCGTTGCTCTCTCGATATCCGAGTTCTTACCTTGGCTACAACTAGGTGATGATCCGAGTCGATGTTTGCACCTCGGAAGGTTCGGACATCGAGAATATTGGGGGAGTGTCTGATTGATCAGGTGATCGCCAGGTACCTTTATTAATGTCCAGGTGTGGGAACCGCGTGCTGGCCACAGAGAGATTTCGCCCCGAGGCGAAGTCAACTAGAATGAATCCGTTTCCGGAGGTGTTGGCGTGCAGGCTGTGTCTTCCGATGACTTTAGCAAAGACTTCTTCTCTTCCCAGCTGAGCGTTGAAATCTCCTAGAACTATCTTGGTGTCGTAGCTGGGTCATCGATCATATGTCCTTTCTAGGAGGAGATAGAAGTCCTCTTTACTGCTGTCATCTTTTTCCTCTGTCGGGGCGTGGGCGCATATGAGGCTTATATTCCCGAATTTAGCCTTGATGCGGATTGTTATGAGGCGTTCGCTTATGTATTGGAAGCTTAAGACTTTTTGCCTAAGTCTGCCTCGAACAACAAAACCGCATCCAAATAAGCGTTTCCCTCTCTCCCTGTAGCAGTCGCCGTAGTATATGTCGCAGTTTCTCACTCTTCTCGTGCCCGGCCCATCCCACCGCATTTCCTGAATTGCGGTAATGTCTGCTTTATAGCAGTCCAGAGCCTCCGCAAGTTCATCGGCTGCACGTGGTCTGTTTAGGGACCTCACATTCCACGTGCATATCCGTAGAGCATTATTCTTTTTTCGTTTGCGTGGGTCGTCAACAGTGAATCCATCCATATCCGAGGCATTCGGTTGGTTCGTAACTGGTTATTTTTAATGTGGCCGGGCAGTAACCTGGAGGACCAGGCCCTTTTTTATACCTCTTGGGCGGAGGTCGCACTTATAGGTTTAGCAGGTTGAGTTCGGGTGAACAACAACCAGTCCCCGATGGCTACCAACGTGGAGGTAGAATAAGCACAATTGGTGTGTCCAGCTGGGCATCGCCAGGTTGATACCAATCAGTGCCTACCCTGTTCCCACATCACCCAGCCATCGAGTACATTATCTGATGTTTCTTAAATTTGACTTTACTTTAAGTAAGCTCTAATCCGAGAAACAGTATTTTCCAAGCTAAGGGGATCTCGTTTCTATTACATTTTTGCATATCTATCGACAACATTTTCAGCAGTATTCAGCGAAGGTAATTGAAAACTTTGTAAGTAGTGGGTGTCTTCCTTTTACATGACAAATGACCCAAGGCCCTCATTAGGTTATGTGAAAATGTCACCTGGACGAGTGAGCTGTGGGGATCGTTTACGGAAGGGTGAATCCTCCTCTTTCATGACGTCTTTCTTTTGCATGAGCTCGATTGGGAGGGTAACCCTTTCAAGCAACCCATGGGACATCTGTCGACTAAATAAAAGCCCTTCCACAGGAAAGAAATCGTTAATTTATTGATTTCAAATTAGCCATTTATCGCTGAGGTTAGAACATTTTGTTTGGTTTTATTTTTTTCTTCACTCTGAGGGCAAATGATTTTGTTTACAAAATATTTGAGGTCTGCCTGATGCGGTTAGAGCTATTCAATTCATGGTTTACGAATCAATTATGCTGAAGGGAAATGGAAAAGTCGTCTATCAGACGAAAGTTCATCTTGAAGGAACAAAAAACTCGGCTTGGTCTAAAACCTGCCGTTCGAGAACAATGATGATGTTGCTTTACGGATCCAGTTTAAAGGTTCTCCGGCATTTATTCCCTCCCTTACACTCTTGCACGACGCTGTTTTCGTGAATGTGTGACACTTGTCAATGCCAGGTTGCTCATTATTCCCTCTTTCACTTGTTCAATGTCGAAGTTGAAAAAGAAAAATATGCGCAGTCCTCAAACCTTCGAACTGTGACTCAATTCATGCCGAAGTTACCCGCGGGTAAGCCAATGATATTTCCAAATATTTACAAAAAAGTTTACACATCGTTAGTTATCACTTGCTTCCTAGTGCCCAACCACTGCGCTGCGCCCCACAGGAGTGGGATATCATTATCACACCAGGCAAATATTTGACCATCCATTTGTTTACTAATGTTCTCCGCATGGTCCCCTGCCCAGATCATTAGGCGCACAGTTCCTTCGAATTATTTCCTCAACCCGAAAATAAAAAAAATAGAAAAACTGGTACGCCACTTCACGAATACCAGCCGAGTTCCCGCACTCTAAGGCTATTACAGAATATTAAATCACATATCCTAATTAAGGACCGAAAAGGAACGAGCCGCGCAACAATTTAACCAGGCCCGACCAGGTGAAAGGTGTGGAAAGGGTCAAAGCGGTGTTTGCTGGGACTCACCGAATGCGGTTACAAGTAGTCCTTCCTCGTCGAGGGCATGCCGTGTCGCTCATAGGTCATGCAATTATCGATAATAACTTTTCATTCGGACAGTGCGAACGCCAAAGGGACGCATTGGTGTTAAAAAATCGAAATGTTTCGTTTTCCCTCGCCCCTGTCAAGCAGTGCTGCACAGGGGCAGTTCATCACTATCATCGGCGTCATCATCAGTGGTGCAATTAGGTCTGGCTCCACAGTTGTGCAGTGCACACATATGCATGCTTCGCTTCAATGTTTTTGTTTTAGTGGCAATGAGGATTCTTCCTGCTTTGTACCCTCTTGTCATGACAATTTATCCCTGTGGGGGTACTTGTAAAACTAACCAGTATGACATATGATCGGATTCCCAGTGAACGTTTGGAAATTTCGTGAAATTTCTCAAATGTGTCCGATGTGCAAGGACATCCGATTAAATCGGGGCGAAAGGGTTTTATTTCTTATTAATTATTCACACTGATTACTTCGGTGCAGCGCAATAGGAAGTTTTTGAGTTTCAGTCAAATTGTGTTAAGTTTAATTTGGAAGACATACACATACTATGGCAGAATAGAAAAAACTTAACTTTGGCACGAAGAAATGTTTTACTAAATATGACCGCGTTGGCGTTCATTTAGTTTGTTTCGCAAGGCACAATGCAAAGTTGTTAAATCAAAAGGCTACAGGCTACCACCTGTTTAGTCAACGGATTGAAAATTCATTTTGGCTTCCTCCCGGCACGAATTGTAAGCAAAATTTTCTCTTTAGTTGGCTGTACAGTCTGTGATAGACCTAGGCCTCAACCAGCATACCTCTCCAGACAGCGCGTTCTCTCTGCGCCATCTTATTTTGCACTCTCAGTTGTGAGCGCTTGGCGTTAAAGTCGCAGTCGACCTTTGTTCCTTTTGCAGTGGCCCGGAGAAACTTGTTATACAGAAGCTGTCGATAAACCTAACCACCTCAAGAGTTGCATTCATAAAAGCTTGATGCTGCGTAAGGCCTTTAGAGTTGAACTTTGAATGGAGAACAAATCTGACTCCAAAAAAGACCAAAAGCTTCGATATAAAAATAATAATAATTGTTGGCGCTACAGTTCAAAGGGGGACCAGGGCCTAGCTTGCTCATCAACTACTCGTGTTGTGCGCGCTACTGTTCTCTCACGAGTAGAAGCGACCTACAGTTTTTTGCCAACTCCGAACAACGAAGTTTGAGAAGATTTCTTAGACAGTTATTACTCGTTGAGTGTTGTCAGCAGATCGAAAGAGGTGGTGCCGTGTAAAATTCGAAAAATTGGTGTTGAGCTACGCACTCTACCCACTACGCCACGGCGACCACAAAAGCTTCTACAACTGCTTTTAATAATGTCAAGATTTCTGTGCCATTGAGCAGGACTAGACTATACAATGCCAGCCTGTTGTCTCGAAGAGGAATTGACAAACATTATTCTGTCTTTGTGTACCTTTTGATGATGTGACTGGATATCTAAATCTGTTCCGTAATGCTTTTATAATTGTCAACGGGATTTAGATCTTTGTGAGTGATGACAACTGTCTGAGGTTTTGACTTACAATGACAGCTGGAGGCTATATTCAGATACCACTGGAAACCCTGAAACCTGGAATGCGGTAGAAACTCTTATGGGAGTCTCTACCGCATTCCAGGAGGCTCGGTTTAGTTCTACTGCTGGATGGTCTAACCTACTAAAAAAGGTAAGGGGGTTATTCATTGCAACAAGGTAGTTTGACGTATGCAAAGACAGGGGTGTTAGAAAAGCGTTGCTTCCTACGTAGATTGACAGATTTTCAGTTATGTATTAGAAAAAATAAGTCGTCGACTCTAGCGGCTGGAATTGTTTAAGAAACCCGGTAAGAATGTGATAACGTAAATCTTAAAATTACATTTGATTTTGTTTACCACGGAGGTTAAGTACATCGATTTCATTTTGGTCTCCAGTGACGCTACGCTAGCTGCTGCTGCTGTGACGCTTTGTCAAGACAAGGATTTTAACGCCCTTACTTAATGGCAGCATATACAGGCGTCCATTGTACAACGCGGTGGTTACGTTCCAGGGAAATTCCGTTTTATGCGATTCGCGTTATAGAACTCATAGCTTTCATATAAATTCGAGGGTTATGTTTCAGTAAACTTTTTCCAAAATAAAACAGGTACTAAATTAAAGATGTATGTACGTTTAGAAATCAAATCTTAATTTAAAATTAAAAAACATAACAAAAAAAAACAATCGGAAAACATAAATATTATTCACCAACAAACTCCATTTTTGTGCGCTGTGCGCTAGTCTGTATCACTGTCTTCGAACATTATATTTCGTTGCGCTTTGGGCGTATAACTTCAATAAACTTACATTAATTGTGTTGTTGTTACAAGTGGATGTGAATGTTAGAGTCTAAATGTTGTTTAAAATTATCACAAAAAAAAAAATAAATTCACAATAAAACAAAATATTGAGCACTTCTGTGTGTGAAGATAAGTCTAGAATGATGTGAAATTTGAATTTCGATTTAAATACAATATGTCTAAGCCGTGGTCGCCGTGGCGTAGTGGGTAGAGTGCGACGCTCACACGCCGAAGGGTCTAGGTTCGACTCCCAGCTCAACACCAATTTTCCAAATTTTTCACGGCACCACCTCTTTCGATCTGCTAACAACACTCAAAGAGTACTAACTGTCTAAGAAGGCTTCTCAAATTTCGCCGTTGGGAGTGGGAAAAAAACTGTAGGTCCCTTATACTCGTGAGAGAACAGTAGCGCGCACAACACGAGTAGTTGATGAGCAAGCTAGGCCCTGGTCCCTCTTTGGACTGTAGCGCCAACAATTATTATTATTATTATTATTATTATTATGTCTAAGCCGTTACAAGCGCTGAATATACGGCAGATATGTTCTGTATGTCCTGTTTCCTATTCATATTGTTGTTGGTCTTGATTATGTGTAGGGTTTCCAGAGTGTACCTTTTGCTAGTATGTGTTTCCGTTTGCAGGATTTTGACGTCATCAAGGTCGGGTAGATGGTTTGTCTGGACGCAGTGATTAGCTAATGCTGTTTTTACTGAGTTCTTGTTGTTGATGTCTGATTTATGACCAGGTAGTCTTTGACGAACTGTTTGGTGGTACCTACTGTGAGCGTCAAAAGTGAGTTAACAAATATCTGATTACTGTATAAAGATGAAAATTGGGTCAAACCATCAACAAAACTCTAATTCCATTGATACACAAAAACAGCTTTATTTAATGTGATCAATTATTAAAAAAATAAAGTACAGTAAAAACAAAAACAAATACATTTTTTAAATGAAAATTATAACTACTTCATATATTACGAGTCAAAAGTGAGTAAATAATATACATTTCTATTAACAAATGTACTTATTTATTGCTTAAAAAATTAAATTTAGTACTTTGTTGGTCGTCCTGACTTCCTTGACGTGACATAGACATTACCAGTTTATTGATAACATCGGGGGAAATTTTTGACCATTCTTCTGTTATAGCTTTTTTCAGGTCTTCCTTGTTGTTAATAGCACTCTGTCGAATTCTTCTATCCAAATGCTCCCATAAGTGTTCTATTGGGTTAAGGTCGGGTGATTGCGGGTGATTGCGGGGGTGATCAAGCTGTTTTGGGGTCCTCTAAAGCAACCATTCCTTAACAAGACGTGAGGTATGCTTAGGATCATTGTCTTGATGGAAGATCCAATTCCTAGCTAAACCTAATTTGTCTACGCGCGGTTGCAAGTTGGTTCTGAGAATATTTAGATAATCTTCCATCCTTATTGTACTACCAATGAAGACAAGATTACCGACCCCAGATGCTGCTACACACCCCCACACCATCACTGAACCTCTCCTATGTTTCACGACCGGCCTAATATTTTTTTCCAGGAAATTCTTCATTTTTTGCTCTCCAATTTTTTTTATTCATATGGCTCTTAAAAATTTCAAATTTGCTTTAATCACTAAATAAAATGTTTTGAATAATTGATCACAATGAATAAAGCTGTTTTTGTGTATCAATGGAATTTGAGTTTTGTTGTTGGTTTGACCCAATTTTCATCTTTATACAGTAATCAGATATTTGTTTACTCACTTTTGACGCTCACAGTATGTAACATAAATTGCAGGATTCGTTGTTTTTGCCCTTTCAGTTGACTTTGTAGACAACGTCAGTTTTGCTTCCTTTGTTTGTATCTAGTTTGAGTCTGGTGAAAACCGATGCTAGTGTAATCGATTGAACGCAATTTTTATATTGTCACAGCGATCAGCAATTACGTTCTTAAAATTTGTCGACAAAGTTGGGATGTACACCATGCTTTTATAGATATAATCTACTGTGGTGATTGTCTGTGTTTCGGAGTGTATGTTGTGTTTGTATTGTGTTATTAAGGTCCTAATAACTTGCGTCGGATAACCATTGTCCATAAGGACAATGTCACATCTGTGACAATTCGTTCGTTTTTTTTATGGAACTTACTGTCATTTAGCTTGAACACTTTTTTAACCAAGTTAGAAGCTGTGTTGATTATAATGTGTTTGGCTTGGTTGGAACGATAGTTGACTGGTCTCCTTGAAGCTGTGCCTTTTTTACCAGTCGAAACAAATATGGTCATATTCTCGATGAGCTTTAACTTTAAGAAACGCTATTGCGTTCAACTTCTCATATTCTGCTGTGAACTCTATTTTATCATTCACAGTAGAATATGAGAAGAAGAGAATCAATCAAGACTGATCTTCACATACAGAAGTGCTCAATATTTTGTTTTATTGTGAATTTAGACTTTTGTGATAATTTTAAACAACAATTAGACTCTAACATCCACATCCACTTGTAACAACAACACAATGTAAGTTTATTGTTCATTTGCTAAATTGCATTGTTACTATGTATGTACCAGGTATGCGTATATGAAATGAGCGTTTTTTTTGAAAATAAAACACTAATTATTAATGGGAAAGTAAAAACATTTTATTCAAAGTATTAGCCATTGTTTTCTACACATTTTGACCACCTTTCTGGCAATTTGTGAATACTACGCCAATAAAATTGTTCGTCTTTTAAAGCAAACCAATCAGACACCCAATTTTCGACCTCCTCGTAGGAATCAAAGTGCTGCTCATCCAATGCGTGTCCCATCGATGAAAACAAATGGTAGTCGGAAGGAGCCAAGTCTGGTGAATAAGGCGGGTGGGGTAGTTGCTCCCTCCAAGCTTTGTGTGCAGGTGCATTTTCATGGAGCAAAATTACCTTGCAGTGGCCCATTCTGGTCGTTTATCGATCAATGCATGGTTCAAATTGATCATTTGTTGTCGGTAGCGATCAGTTTCACCAGGGTCTAGGAGCTCGTGGTACAGCACTCCTTTCTGGTCCCACTAAACACACAGCATTGTCTTCTTGCCGAATCGATCTGGTTTTGCAGTCGATGTTGATGGTTGTCCCAGATTAATCCATGATTTTTTCCGTTAAGGATTCTTAAAATAAATCCATTTTCATCGCCAGTAACAATCCGATGCAAAACCGATTTTCTTTCCTGTCTTTGAAGCAAAATTTCACAAGTGTTTTTTCGGTTTTCCATCTGTCTTTAATTCAATTTATGTGGCACCCATTTTTCACACTTTTGGATCTTTCCCATAGCTGTTAAACTGTCAGAAATTGTTTGTTGTGCAACATTTAACATTGCTGATATTTGATTTTGACTCAAAGTGTCATCTCCATCCACATCCGTTTGCAATTCGGCATCTTCAAACTTTTTTGGTGGTCTTCCACGTTCTTCATTTCTCACATCAAAATCATTATTTCTGAGCCGTTGAAACCATCTTTTGCATATTGGTTCTGATAGAGCATGATCACCATATGCCTCGACAAGCATTCGATGCGACTCTGCAGCACTTTCGTTCAAATGAAAGCAAAAAATTATTGCTTTCCGCAAATAATCACTTTCTGGTACAAAATTCGACATTTTTAACACGATGAAGAAATATGATGTTGTCTGTTCAATGACTTGATGTATAATAAATATTTTTCACAGATGTCATAGCAAACAAACACAACAAATGTTCCCTATCGAGAAATTTGTATCTTGGCGCTCACTTCATACTGGTATACCGGTGAATGCTTCTATGTTGTCCTCCAATGCGTCAATTGAAGTGGGCTTGTCTGTATAGATATGAGCTTTAACATAGCCCCACAAAAAATAGTCTAAAGACGTTAAATCGCACGTTCTAGCCGGCCAATTGAATTGAATTGAAATAAAATGTTCACCGAACTCGCCTCTCAATAAGTCCATTGTTGAGTGTGCTGTGTGGCATGTGGCACCTATTGAAACCACATGTTATGCATTTTGTATTTTGGGCAAAAAAAGTTGGATATCATCTCTCGGTAGTGCTCATTATTCACAGTTACGTTACGATTCGCATCATCTTTGAAGAAGTACGGTCTAAAGATGCCACCAGTCCATAAACCGCACCAAACTTTGACTTTTTCTGGAAGCATTGGTAGGTCTTGCAATGCTTCTGGTTGATATTCAGTCCAAAATCGACAATTCTGCTCATTTACGTACCCATTGAGCCAAAAATGGGCTTCGTCCATTTTTGACCATAAAATGGAATAAGTGCGCGATGAACTTTTTGAACAGAGCACGCATTTTGATAATAAAATTCAATAATTTGCAAGCGTTGTTCGTTTGGAAGGCGATGCGTGGTTAAATTATATACCAAACTGAAGATGTTTGACAGTGAAACAAAACACGAAAGGTGCGTCGGCTGTTTAAACCAGTGTTGCCAGAAAGATAATAGCTAAAAAATCATCCTTTATCTGGTCTGGAGCTCCTCCTCCCTGCACCTACTGGATAGAATTCAACACTGAACGATAAAACGTATTGGTAATAATAATGCTGTGAAGTCAATTGACTCGCTAGAACATCGACGTAATGTGTTGTCTTTATCACTCTATTATTGCTATTTTAAAAACAAATGCTCCAATAAGTTTCCCAGATGCTCCCTTTCAAGAATTTATTTTGGTCGCCTCTCGAAGAATGCCTACCACGAGTTCACCTGTGAGCCCACCCTCGGATGTACAGTCACGTTTAGAGACTCGATCTTCTCTCTTCCTCTATATCTTCGGTCCGTGCTGTGACTTAATCCCAGTCACTTAAGGGTACCAAAAAATCCTTTAGCGAGCGCAAAAAAACTAATTCACTTAATCGGATTGAAGAATCTCTAGCTTCACTGCCTTTTTGGCTTCAATGTCAGATGCCAGTCAGAATTTATGCAAAATTTTAGACGTTGTTTTAACATATGTGCGTATATTTTGTGAACCTGCATCTGGACCTGATTTGAAAGAGCTGCTCATTTACCATAAGCTCTTAGTAAGAGGAAATTAACTTTTTTCAATAAATTTACTTACGTTTAGTTATTTTGGCTGCAAAAACATACTGGTGTATAAAGCAGTATAAACTTTATAAGGTTATTTCTTTAGTGTTAACTTGGAAACTGATAATATCATCATTAAAGGCAAATTACACACAGTAGGAATCTACTTGAATTGAATCTACCAGGTATACCGGCATGAAGTGAGCGTCAAGATACAAATGTCTAGATAGGGATCATTTGTTGTGAACGAGCCCCTATTTTTTTTGTGTTTGTTTGCTGTGACATCTGTGAAAAATATTTAGTACACATCAAGTAATTGAACAGACAACATCATATTTTTTCACCGTGTTAATAATGTCGAATTTTGTACCAAAAAGTGATGATTTGCGGAAAGCATTCATTTTTTTCATTTGAAGAAAAGTGCTGCAGAGTAGCATCGAATGCTTGTCGAGGCATATGATCATATATCATATATCATCATATGATATATGATCATGTTCTATCAGAGGCAACATGCAAAAGAAGGTTTCAATGGTTCAGAAATAATGATTTTGATGTGAGAAATGAAGAACGTGGAAGACCACCAAAAAAGTTTGAAGACGCCGAATTGCAAACGATATTGGATGGAGATGACACTTTGAGTCAAAAGCAAATGACAGCAGTGTTAAATGTTGCACAACAAACAATTTCTGACCGTTTAAAAGCTATGGGAAAGATCCAAAAGTGTGGAAAATGGGTGCCACATGAAAGACAGATGGAAAACCGAAAAAACACTTGTGAAATTTTGCTTCAAAGACACGAAAGAAAATCGGTTTTGCATCGGATTGTTACTGGCGATGAAAAATGGATTTATTTTAAGAATCCTAAACGAAAAAAATCATGGGTTAATCTGGGACAACCATCAACATCGACTGCAAAACTAAATCGATTCTGCAAGAAGACAATGCTGTGTGTTTGGTGGGACCAGAAAGGTGTGCTGTACCACGAGCTCCTAAAACCTGGTGAAACCGTTAATACCGATCGCTACCGACAAAAAATGATCAATTTGAATCATGCATTGATCGAGAAACGACCAGAATGGGCCAGAAGACACGGCAAGGTAATTTTACTCCATGACAATGCACCTGCACACAAAGCAAAACCGGTTCAGGATACAATCAAAACACTTGGCTGGGAGTAGCTACCCCACCCGCCGTACCAGACTTGGCTCCTTTCGACTACCATTTGTTTTCATCGATGGGACACGCATTGGCTGAGCAGCACTTTGATTCCTACGAGGAGGTCGAAAATTGGGTGTCTGATTGGTTTGCTTTAAAAGATGAAGAACAACAAATTCCCAGAAAGGTGGTCAAAATGTGTAGAAAACAATGGCCAATACTTTGAATAAAATAATTTTACTTTCCCATTAATAATTAGCGTTTTATTTTCAAAAAACCCGGTATACCTGGTAGAATAGTCATAGAATCAATTTCCAAATTTTGGATAACAACCGTCAAGTTGCTTGCAACTTAGCTTTAGAGATAAACAGTAAATATTCCTGATTTTATCTCCTTAATTTTATGGGAATGTTATTTAATTGAGTTTCAAGTTGTCAAATCTGGTCAAGAATAACTTCTTCCTGAAATTCTATTCCCAGAAAGTATTCAAAAACATGGTGACACATCTTTCTCCTATTTCCAAAATAAGCATATGATTTAAATAACAACCCAGAGACAAAGAATCTGTAATAAAAAATTCACTAGTCAACATCCATTTTCAACAAAACAATTACATTGTGCTGCAATCGAATTATGCACCGCTCACTCCACCCAACCGTCGCAAACAAAGTTCCAAACTGTGATTGGTCAACCCCGTTATTAGGCAACGATTATAGGTCAAATCGACGGTCTGGAAAACGTCCATTTCAACCACCAAACACAGCCATTTCAACCCCGACACCGATAAACAACTCGAAAACAAGCATTAGATCCTTGAAACAGCACAGACCACACCAGCTATCGACCGACGCACTCACACACACGCACCGCACAACCCAGTAACTTGCTGTAAGAGTTACTCCAGGACCGTGTAAGAGTGTACAGCAAATGAATGTCATTCGGCATGGAAAACTGTGGTACGACGAAGTAATTACCGTCAACATTGCGTGATTGGTTGAATCAGAGCCTAGACACAGAAAAACTGCCTTTCTGACTAGCAGACCTGTAATTACTGCCAGCCAAAGCAAATTGCCATCCTCGCTCGCTCAGTCCTTTCTCTACTACATAGCGGTATAAAAAAGATTTCCCCACTGCGGACGGGTTTAGTTTGACACTAACTTCCGCACGGACTAAATGAACTCGCGGTAACTACGAAAACCTAAGGATATTCGATTTGGATTTATTGACGTTGTATGTGCAAGGACACCCCTCGGAAGGAATAGCAAGCTATAGAGAATGTGTAACAGTGCAGTGCATCGGCCGTTTAATGGAATAGTTGATCCGTTTTCTTTTTCAACTTTTCACTTGTTAAGAACCTGTAACCGCCTTATGCTACCAACAGGTAAGCCCTCAGAATTTGTTGAATATTTGATACTCTCCAGAGAGCGGATCAAACTTGTTTCCTTGGACAGATTACTATTTTGCTTTCGATGTGCACTCAAAGTTAGTTTAATTTTTAATTTTATACTCGGCCGGAACTACGTGTAATAAAAGTGCATTCAATGATCTGTCGCCATACAAAGGAGTGCTTCTGGCGGCAAAAAAAGCGCTCCAATAAGAGTGAAGTTTAAGAGTTTTGCATTTTTCATAGGCCTGCTGTTTGACAGCATTTTTTCTCAGATTTTTCTTTCTCTGGCATAAAAGCCCGGATAAGTTTTTTAGTTCAAGAAGTTGGTTTATGTTTGTTTTACGTAGCAGAGACGTAGGCGAGTTTTGACATTACCTAATGCTTTGTTTGCAATTTTTCTGGAATAGAACATTATTTTCTTGTAAGTAATATGCGCAAGGAACACATTGAATGATTAAGATCAGTTGTAAGGCGAAAAAGGTCCAGTTCTCAGAAGAGTCAAAACACTTGAATAAAAACTCATTGTCGTTCTTCGGTTTCTGGGTAAAAGGCTGGCTTTACAATCAGAATTTGTTGAACGTAAGACTTGTTTAGAAGCTTGTTTGTGGAAAAACATTCTTACCAAAACTAATAATGGAGGAACTAAGTTTAAACTTTTGCATTGCGAATATGAAGTGAAATAAACCTCTTTCACAAGGAATATTTAACTCTTTGCACTCGGTTATCCCATATGAGAGGACATGACAGCTTACTAGCGATTACGAATAATGAATTTTATCCACCGCAAATCAGACACTCTTGTAGTTTTCCTTACAGCGAAACAAAGACACATTTCGAAATATGATAAAATTTGCAAAATGCATTATTAATAAATCGACCGTTTTCTTCTTCTTCGTCTTCTTCTTATGGTGCTACAGTCCGGGGTGGCCTCAACCAACATGCCTCTCCAACCAGCACGATCTTCGCTAGCTGCCTCCAATTCCGCACTCCAAGTTGGTTCTCCAAGTGGTTCTCCACTTGTTTGTGCCATCTTAGCCTAGGCCGTCCTCTGTTGCGTTGTCCCAATGGATCGGATTAAGGGACTCTTCGGGCCGGTGTCCATACGCTCTACATGGCCTAGCCATTTTAAGCGTTTCATCCGAAAACGCTTGAGCAGGCGCATATCGCTGTACAGCCCATAGAGTTCATCGTTAAATCTTCTCCTCCAAATGCCATCAACGCAAACAGGAAACAAAATCGAACGCAAAACTTTTCTCTCGAAAAGACTAATCGACCATTTTAAGTGTCGAAAAAGAGCGTACGAAGTGCTTGCACGACGGACTCTACATTTCTTCAATCCGCAAATTGTAAATACGAGGGGAGTTCAATATATTTTCGGTATCGATATGAAGAAAAATGCGAAGTGTTGAAAATTTTATTCACCAATTCGCGAATAAACGTAAAAAAAACAACTTGACTGAGGGTTGACTCCACTCAATCATAATTCAGGTCGCCGCTAGATTCGCCACAAAATTGCTTGATTACAAATAAAAAACACTACACCAGCATTGCTAGGAAGCTTTTGAAAATTGTTGGGCGACAGTCCAAAGGGGTCCAGGGCCTAGATTTCTCATCAACTACTGGTGTTGTGCGTGCTACTGTTCTCTCACGAGTAGAAGGTACCTACAGTTTTTGCCAACTCCGAACGGCGAAGTTTGAGAAGCTTTCTTAGACAGTTATTACTCGTTGAGTGTTGTCAGCAGCTCGAAAGAGGTGGTGCCGTGAAAAATTCGAAAAATTGGTGTTGAGCTGGGAATCGAACGTAGACCCTTCGGCGTGTGAGCGGCGCACTCTAACTTCTACGCCACGGTGGCCACAGTTCTCGTTACTATCGTAAAGTAATAATTTGAAGACAAATACTTAGTTCCGTCGGGAGTATCGCGTTTGTGCTTAAATTTTCTTTAATTTTCTATTAACCCATTTATTACCACTGTACCCGCTTAAGTACAGAAAATTCAACAACATTATGGTTTTTATGGTTTTACCGTTGCTCTTCTTCCAATTTGTTTTCACGAAATTTGTTTTTTTTTGTTCGTTAACATGTGTTTAACAAGTAGGCTTTGAGTTTATTGTAAGAAAAAAGAACGGAATTTTTTTTTTATTATTCCGCATTGGGTGCGATTGTGAATTTCTTGGTTTGTCTTTGGGAATAAATGGGTTAAATGTATCATCATCACATCATTCAAGTATTGCCCATCGAAAGCAACTACAATTGTCAATTTCTCTTGAAATTTTCGAGTTGTTTCTTCGGAATCCAATGATTAAGCCATTCTCCGATTTCTTTAAAAGACCTTACCCGGTGATCCCCAAACTGCACTCCAACTGTCAAAAAAGTCAGTACTCAAAAAACCAAGGTCTAGAGAATACGTAAGATCCCAATTTCACTCCCTTACAGTCACGTTGAGCCGAGTGGTGTCATGTTGCATATTTACCTTGTCATGCCTTTAGGTCGTTTTTGGCCGTATTTCACGCAATGTATGGATCAAACGCATCAATCAGTTTTTATACCTACAACCGTGCCGATTGTCAAAATTATTAATATTAACAACAAACCGGAAGATCGAGCTTCCACTGTTATTAACCCGTTTTTCATTTCCTAGAAAATCAATGCTAGGATTAAAAGTTCCTCTTATTTAAATCTTTATTGTGCTGTGCTCTTGACGCAAGCCAAATAGTATGGTGTCCAAAATACATACATATGAGGGCCGTTCAATATATTCTCGGTATCGATATAAAGAAAAATGCAAATTCAATTTAAATTGTTTTTAGGTTTTTAATATAATCTTCCCTGACCTCAATGCATTTGTTACATCTTGAGATAAGCTTTTTTAAGCCCTTAAAAAACCCTTTAAACAAAATACCCATTTATTGCCGACTTGAGTTCTTCATCATCGGAAAATCTTTTTCCACGAAGACATTTTTTCAAATTCGGAAACAGGGACTAATCACTAGGGGCAAGGTCTGGACTATAGGGTGGGTGTTCGATTTCTTCGAAGCCACAATCTCGCACAGCAGCCTTGGAAACTCGCGCCGTGTGAACAGGAGCGTTGTCATGAAAAAGCAATACACCCGCTGCGAGTTTACCCCGCCTTTTCTTATTATATTTCCTCCCGCAAAAATGAGTTGGATGTGGCGTTGATGGTTTCAACTTGTTTTTGTACTCAATGATTTGCGTCCCAAAAAACTGTCGCCATGAGCTTCCCGGCAGACGGAGTGACTGTGAACCTCTTCGAGGGATCTGTTACTTTCTGATGGCACTGTATGGACTCTTATTTGCTTTCAGGGTCATAGTGGTGAGCCCATGTTTCGTCCCGTGTAACAATTGGATCCATAACACCGTCCGCGTTCTCGCTACACATCTCCAAAAGCTCTCTACAGTATGCGCTTCTCACGTTTTTCTGAGCCACTGTGATCATTCGTGGCACCCACCTTGGACTGACCTTTGAAAGGTTAAGATGGCCATGAAGAATGGTGTGAATGGTACCAGTTGAAAGATTGGTGACTCTGCCATAATATTCGCCTTTATTCGGGCATCCTCAAGAGTTTTTCGAATTCTTTGATGCTTTCTCCCGTACAAGTAGTAGCCGGAGCGGGGGTCGTCTTAAATGCTCTCTCTGCCTCTTTTGAACTCACTTGACCACTTTTGCACAGTTGACAATGAAGGTGTAAAACCCTGGTAAATAGCCACCATCTCTTCATGAATAGTTTTTTGACTTTTTCCTTGCTTAGTGAGAAAGTTAATTACAGCGCGATGCTCATTTTTCACCATCAACGTCTCAGTTGCCATTACGATTTTTTTTAACTAGAGATCAAACTCGAATTAATAATCACATTTATATGGAATTTTACATGAACGCACTAAAATAATAGCATTACTTGATAAATAAGTCAATTTTTATACATAACCACAGCTTTACCCCGATTCCGAGAACATACTAAACGCCCCTCGTACAGTATCGGACAAAACTAAGGAAACTGAAATCTTTTAATTGTCAAAACACCCTCTATATCTTCAATAAGCAATGTTCAAGTGCACTTCTGTTTGTCGTCATTTCATAGAGAAAATATATATACGAGTATATATTTATTTTATTTTAGGAAATTTAAGGAGTTTCCTTAGGTTTGTCCGCCCAGAATAATATGTTATATTATGCTTGCTTTGTTTTATTTTATTGTAAATGAAGATTCAATAATGTTTTTATTTTATTTTGAAAAGTGTTAATAGGGGAAATAAATTTATTGAATGAATGAAATGAAATCAATGAATTTGTAAAAGTTGCCTTTTGTTGTTTTTACCTGCGTTTAAATATTTCATTCATTTAAGTTTCCTTAATTTTGTCCGTATATTGTTGATTATACGTACAAAGCTACATCGGTATGGCTAAATAAAATGAGAAACTTGAAAAGATAATGAAAATATTCGATAACCGGATAAGATCATGGACAAGACTTTAGTACTGAGAGTCGAATAGAAATGTTATTTCCAAAGTAAAAAATCCAGTTAATACGTTTTTTCAAGAATCTCGATGACTGCCATCTACATCATTGTCATATAATAGACCGAATAAAAAGTTATAATAATAATAATTGTTGGCGCTACAGTCCAAAGGGGGACCAGGGCCTGGCTTGATCATCAACTACTTGTGTTGTGCGCGCTACTGTTCTCTCACGAGTAGATGGGACCTACAGTTTTTTGCCGACTCCGAACGGCGAAGTTTGAGAAGCTTTCTTAGACAGTTATTACTCTTTAACTGTTGTCACCAGCTCGAAAGAGGTGGTGCCGTGAAAAATTCGAGGTGTTCAGCTAGGAGTCGAACCTAGACCCTTTGGCGTGTGAGCGTCGCACTCTACCCACTACGCCATGGCGGCCACGAATAAAAATTTAAACATTTTAAATGTGGGAGAAAAAAAACGTGTCTATTTCGAAAAAACATAAGGTAGAAGGCGACATACCGCATTTCACTGTGAGAAATGTACAAATCGACCTGATATTCATATCGGAAATTGCTTTTAGCTTTACCATACTGTAAAAAATTACAAAAATAAATTTTGATATTTTGTTGTAAATATTAGATCTTAAATGTTCACAAATTTACATAATCAAAATTTCATTGCAATTCCTTACTTGGTTCTGAAATTATCACTTTTCCAGGATGCACGTTGTCGTTAAAAGATGGTGTTGAGTATGAAACGGTGCCGAGTGCACAATGTTTTAGTGGAAGGAAGGAAACGATTCTTTCTGTTTATCTTGGATTACGATTTTTTATTGTGCTCTATTTTGCAACTTCCATTATACAAATGTCTTCGTGGCTCAAATGTTGATAATACACAAGATTCTGACAACAATACACAGCCAATGATTCTTCGGTACACTTTTTATAATTCCGTCTGTTATTTGTTTGTCAGTCTGTTTCATTTATGTATCCACATTCATGAATAAAATCACTAGCTACAAAACCATCATCACTCTAGTTGGGTCTACACAGCAATAATTTTTCTGTTTTTTTTTTTTAATTAAACAATTTTTTCAATTATTTGCACTTGTTGTTTCGCAGTCTGACAGACTATTGTATTCGAAATTGTAATTTTATGTAATAATACATGAGATCTGTTCGAATTCATTTGTGTACAGAAATTTGTAGTTCAGTAGTTTGGATAAAAATTTACTCCCTCATGAGCTCTCTCTTCTACGAAAAAATCAGCAAATGGAACGCCTTTTGAGAGTTTCTCTGAGAAATTCGTAGGCATTCGTTGCAATTCAGAGCGATTAGGACAGACCTATGAATAGAAATATGAAGAACCACAAACTTCACATGTTGCGATACAGTAGCAAACAGTTACTTACGCTCCAGGACAGGAAAACGAAATTTTTTGTGATACCAAAGAACTTGATTTATGAAATATTCCTAAAATACGGTTTCGCTGCTGCCGCGAACTAATTCTTCATCGACTGAAGTTTTCGAAAGTTGAGATGCTTTTAAGTCTTTCACAAATAAAAATAAAAATTGAGCCTCAAAGTAAAGCAGTAGTCTTTGACAAAATTTCGTAAGCAGCAAATAGTGTGCGGTCTGGGTTTAGAGTTTTTATACGAAGGTCGTCTTTTATATTTCAGGATTGGGCAACGTTAGTGTTGCAATCTGGCAACCGTCAACTCTATCGTAAACTTTGACATTTTTGAGGTTATATGTTCTCAGAACGTTTTGACATACGAGCGCTATTTGTGTTGTTTACAGTAACTTAAGAGATTCATCTCGCCCAAAAAATGGAATTAAATCGTAAAAATTTTCGTGCGATTATTTTTTACAACTTTCGACGTGGATTGACTCAACAACAGTGCATTGATGAACTTAATTCAATTTTTGGCGATGAAGATCCATCACAGACCAGTGTTTATCGATGGTATGGTGAATTCAAACGAGGTCGTAGTTCACTCCAAGACGAATTTCGTGAAGTTGGTCCAAGATCAGTTCTTGTTCCGGAAATCATTAAAGCTGTGCGCCAACTGATATTGCATCATGATGTGACCTATCGTGAGATTGAGACAACCTTAAATATTAGTGGGATCGGCATACATTCAATATTGGATGAACATTTAACCGTCAAAAAAATGTGTTCACCTTGGATTCCACACAATTTGTCAATCGCTCAAAAAAAGGCTCATGTCGATTGGTCGAAAGAAATGCTCCAAGAATACGATCGCGGTGCTTCGAAACACGTCTATGACATCGTGACAGGTGGTGAATAGCGGATTTACACGTATGAGCCCGAAAATAAACAGCAGTCGACTGTATGGGTTCAAATTGAGCCAAATCTAATAAAAGTTGCTCGCGCACCAAGCACTTTCAAGCAAATAGTGTCCTGTTTTTTCGGAAAAACTGGACATGTCTCAACCGTACCACTAGAACAACGCAGAACAGTCAATTCTCAGTGGTACACAACCATTTGTTTGCCAGTTGGCTTCCAAGAAATCAGGAAAACCAACCGCCGAAGACGGATCACTCTTCACCACGACAATGTGGGCTCTCATACATCGGCTCAAACAACTGCATTTTTGAGCACTCAAAACATCGATTTGGTGAGTCATTCGCCGTATATTCCTGACTTGGCACCAAATGACTTCTTTTTATTAGCGTACGAAAAAAATCAAATGAGAGGTCATCGTTTTTCGACACCTGAAGAAGCGGTTGATGCGTTCAGAATGTATGTTTTGGAGATACCTCAATCAGAAAGGCTTCGACAATTGGTTCAAACGTGTGCAAAAGTGTATAGATCTTAATGATGAATATTTTTAAAAATAATAAAGCTATTTTCGATGGTTAATATTTTTTTTGTTCTCTAATCCCGAAATATAAAAGGTAACCCTCGTATTTGTAGTGTCTAAAATATTCAAAGAACACAGTTCTGAAGAGGGACTTTATAGCATATTTTGAATATTATGAACCTTTACATGTTCGGTTATTGCTTTGAAATTTCTTTAAAGAGCATGAAATGAATTTGGAAAACTGAATTAAAGATATATTTGATTTGCTTTCAATTTTGTCAGCTAAGGAAGTGATTAAGATCCTCCTTATTAATTATATTCAATCAATTTTTTCAAAATATAGCAAAATTTCGATAACTTGAACATCAAGTAACGGGAACAAGTTCTTTCTGATTCACATCTCTAGAACGTGAGAAACAAATTGTGCTTCAGGGTAACAGTGGACTGTTTGTTTGAGCAAAAAAAAAAAAAACTTCACTTTTGGTACAAGACTTCGTTAATTTCATATTTTAATTTTTTTTTAAATTGCATGCCTTTCCGCGTCATGATTTATTATTTTTCCTTTTTCTTTTAAAAGGTTACAATACTTTTGTTAAGTACTGTTGGAAGTCAGGTCCAATAAGTAAGGCAATGTCTCTTCTGTTCAATTTTTGCAATTTTTCTTGTGTTAGTTTTCAGAACTTCTGGTGTTTTTGTTTTTTGCAATATTTTGACATTATTATCTCCTTATTGCTTAATCTGAAGGTGATTAGTTAAAATAACATTACTGTCTTAAGGCGCATAACTTGAAGATCAGTAAGAATAGTTTTGGTGAAGAATAATTTGCAAAAGCAAATGACTAATTTTATCCATTAAATTTTGTATCGGTGATGCCTGTGCTCAGGTAACTTTACATGTTACTTCTATGTCACATTTTTTTATATAAACACATTATATGTACCGTGATGTAATTGAAAACTCGCGTAATTTGTTACTTCTAAAACTAGACGTTATAAAATGAAAATCAGCTGTGGGTATGCCACATTCTTTTATTGGTATTTGATTTCCGTGAACGTGTGCTCTCTTGCAAACGTGATGTCCATTGATTTTTAATTGCTAACGCTATCGTGAGTCTACTGTATGGATACCTTCCATCATGTCATGGAATGTACAATCAAGGCCATCTCCCGACAAAAAAGGAATGGTCTTTGGTTTGACTCGGACTGGAGCTTTGATGACCTCGTACAGTGCATCTCTTATCACACTATTCTCATGGACATGTCGTCTGATTGTAAATCACAAATGATTCAGCTGCGTCGATAATACAAAGTCGACTTTCTTGGTGTTCTGGTCAGAAACTTAACCGGAAAGGGAATGTAGTCGGATGTTCACAGACGACGGAGAAATCTGGAGCTGGAGGCTTCACATTTCACTTCACACCTCCCTGGATAACTTCGTGTCGGTCTTCCAAGCGGAAGCGTTTGCGATCATAATGGCCACTAACAATATTGTAAAAATAGGTGGAAGGGGCGAAATATTTGTGTCTGCACCGACAAGCTGTGCTTAAGGCCTTACCTCTTGAACCACTTCTAAGATAGTCCAAGAATGCAAGTCTGATTTTTAACCTTATGATCAAGAAATTTAAATAAATGTAGTTTATTGATTCATAGTAGAATAGATCAGTTTTTAAGCCTAATCATTCCAAGATAGTTCGAAAATGCAAGTCTTCCTTTAATTTGGTTGGCGGACTGAATTCGTTCAGATTTGTCTGGGTCCCGGGACATCACGGGATCATGGGATATAAGCTATGCAAGATTCAAAAAAGACATTCGAAGGGCCCAAGCCCACCTTGGGACTACCCCAATCCTTGGTTAGAGCTTCCGTCATCGGTTGGGTCTCCCAACAGCACAACGACAGATGGCATGACTGTAGGATGACCAATTTCATGCTCCCCAACGTAAGAAAGAAATCAACGGCTTTTCTGTTATCTTATGACAGTGAAGAGTGCAGACGACATGTCGTCGTATTAGGGGATACTTTACCTTCACTATGCACCTAAGTCGGCTTGGACTTAGTGATGGCACTCTTTGCGACGCCTATGGAGAAAGAGCACTTTCTTTGTCAATGTCCCGCCTTTGCTAGTATCAGGTGGTGGCTGTTTGGTGCTGACTTGGTGGGAACTAAAACCTATGCTCACATTACATTATCTTTATCACATTATCATTACACATTAAATGAATAAAAAATGCATACAGTCTTCGTTCAAAAATATTAACTTTTAAAGCATCGATTTTACTACTATAAGCAAAAACACACCAGAGTACAACACATGTGCTGTGAATTCATTCTATTACCCAGTTTGTGATTATTTTTCTCATTTTTCAAAAAAAATCTGAGAAATTCTTTTCGAAGCAGTGTGCCAGGGTTGCCTTTTATGTTTCGGGATTAGAGAACAAAAACAAATATTAATCAACGAAAATAGCTTTATTGTTCTTCATAATATTCCCCATTAAGATCTATACACTTTTGCATGTGTTTGAACCAATTGTCGAAGCCACTCTGATTGGGGTATCTCCAAAACATGCATTCTGATGGCATCAACAACTTCTTCAGGTGTCGAAAAACGCTGACCTCTCATTTAATTTTTTATATACGGGAATAAAAAGAACTCATTCGGTGCCAAGTCAGGAATATACGGCGAATGACTCATCAAATCGATGTTCTGAGTGCTCAAAAATGCAGTTTGTAAAAGCTCACATTGTCGTGGTGAAAAGTGATCCGTCTTCGGCGGTTGGTTTTCCTGATTTCTTGGAAGCCAACTGGCAAACAAATGGTTGTGTACCACTGAGAATTGACTGTTCTGCGTTGTTCTAGTGGTACGGTTGAGACATGTCCAGTTTTTCCAAAAAAACGACCACTATTTGCTTGAAAGTGCTTCGTGCGCGAGTAACTTTTATTAGATTTGGCTCAATTTGAAACATTTTTTTTCGGGCTCATACGTGTAAATCCGCGATTCACCACCTGTCACGATGTCATAGACGTGTTTCGAAGCACCGCGATCGTATTCTTGGAGCATTTCTTTCGACCAATCGACACGAGCCTTTTTTGAGCGATTGACAAATTGTGTGGAATCCAAGGCGAACACATTTTTTTGACGGTTAAATGTTCATCCAATATTGAATGTATGCCGATCCCATAAATGCCTAAGGTGGTCTCAACCCCACGATAGGTCACATGATGATCTTGCAATATCAGTTGGCGCACAGCTTTAATGATTTCCGGAAAAACAACTGATTTTGGACGACCTTCACGAAATTCGTCTTGAGGTGAACTACGACCTCGTTTGAATTCACCATACCATCGATAAACACTGGTCCGTGATGGAGCTTCATCGCCAAAAACTGAATTAGGTTCATCGATGCACTGTTGTTGAGTTAATCCACGTCGAAAGTTGTACAAAATAATCGCACGAAAATTTTCACGATTAAATTCCATTTTTTGGGCGAGATGAATCTTTTAAGTTACTGTAAACAACACAAATAGCGCTCGTATGTCAAAACTTTCTGAGTACATATAACCTCAAAAATGTCAAACTTTACGACAGAGCTGGCAGCTGCCAGATTGCTACACTAGGGTTGCCCAATCCTAAAATATAAAAGGCAACCTTCGTACTATAAGTGGTCTCTCTTGCTTGGCGAGTAGTAACAATCGAAAAGGAAAACAAGAGATTCAGCTCACCTTAAGTTTGTCATTTTGACTTAATATTCGCATCACACATCGTTTCAAAATCTTTTGCGGCGCTGTTTTTTGGGAGTTTATAGCATTAAACGATATATAATTTTCCTGAGACTCAAATGACCATTCATAGTGGTTATCTTCTTGATTTTATTGACGTAAATTGTTTGATTTTAGTTTTTTACTCTTTCTTAATTAATAATAATTGGGTGGCGCGACAGTCCACAGGGGGACCAGAGCCTAGCTTTCTCATCAACGTGCTACTGTTCTCTCACGAGTACAAGGGACATATAGTTATTTGTCGATTCCGAATGGCGAATTTTGGGAAGCTTTTCCTCTGACAATTAATATTTTTTGAGTGAGAGAGTTGAGAAAAATGCAAGTTGTTCAGCCGAGAATGGAACATGCACCTTCGTCGTGTGAATGTTGCACTCTATCCACTAAGCCACGGCGGCCAATCTTTCTTGACCCTCTTTAAATGTTGTTTTTGGTGGAACTTAAGGAAAAACGTTGGGCAGATTTACGTTTTCGACCATATTACGCTGGTTTGTCCGTTATTAGGAACAAAATTGCTTAGTATTCAGCATCAGTATGAAAAGGAAGGTCCAAATACCAACATATTCCGCGTCAGCATCTTCATGCCAACATTTTCGTGAAAATGAGTTTTTGTGTTCGTTAAGGATAGTGTTACTGTGTTCCTTCACGCAAAAGTTTTAATTCTTGTCACAATCAACACTTCAGTGCTGTACGAAAGATTAGAGTTGTCAGTTTGTCCAGCAGACAGAAAAGTAAAAGAGCACCCAGTTTGGTTTTGATATATGGTAACTATTGTGCAATGAATAGAAACATCGTTGTAATTTATTGGAAGGAAGATGTGTTGTTTGGAAATAGTGGAGTCGCACTCTAAGGGGCAAAAATCAATTATAATCAAGTAGAACCTCATACTTTTACCCTGGATTTTAACGCTGCATTTGACAACGAAACCTTAGTGACATTTATTAAAAAGTGGTAAAACAGAACAACACACTCTCATGTGATATTTTAAATTCATTCCTAATAACACCTTTCGGATTTACAAGACTATGACACAATAATGATTTTTAAGAAACGGAAACGGTAAAGGAATGTATTATCAAGTAATGCAAAACATTGACGTCGAGTAACGAGTCTATCCCTTTTTGGGGAATGTAAAATTGATTTTTCGAGCGTGCCCAACTCCTATGTGAAACTTTAGTGATATTGGATAAAGTTAAGGAAAAAATGTCGCCATCTGCCGTAATCTTGTTGTACATTGGAAATCGTCAAGCCCTTAGCATGCTACAACTTTTGAAGGGTTCACTTTGATGTAAATGTACAAAACCCATCACGGGTTTTACAATTGGATAGAGTTAAGCATTCAATTTTCAACGAAGTTATAAAAAAATTTAGAAAACTAATGAAATAAGGTTTCAAATAGTAGTACTTAGTTTCAAAAAATTGTTTCCATTGAGTCAAATCAAGAATATATTCTTCTCATCCGTGTTGGGCGTAGACAGATCTAAAATCTTTGCCGATGATTTAGGAACAGAGGAAACTAGCAACGTGTAGAAGATATGCCATACGTTTTTGTTTAAATAAAAGAAGTACCTCTTTTCTCAATTTTATTTCTACTTTTCGTCAATTGATACCTGCTATAAAAACTTGTTCTTAATCTACTGTTTTTTTATTTCTTTTCAGATGTACAAAATTACTACAGCATAATGAAGGACAATAGTTTCCCCCACATAAGCCCGCTGAAATCACCTACAGTTGACCATAAAGAACTGCAATCACAACCGCCAGACATACTCTGTCCAAACGTTACTGGTATCTTCTCTCAGAAGCTGCCCGAAACTGAAACACTCTCCACACCATTGCCTCCAGTATTAAGTATTGTCAGCAATCCCAGTACCTGTTCTTCACTCGACTATGAATACGGATCACAGGAATATCCACTAAATGAACTCAACCGTTCCGGAGTCTTTACGTCCTTCTTACAGCGAAGACCTCGTGGCGAAAAACGACCAATACCCGATGAGCAGAAAGACGAAAAATATTATGAACGTCGAAAGCGAAACAACGAGGCGGCGAAAAAATCTCGAGATGCCCGAAAAATACGCGAAGATCGGATAGCTTTTCGGGCAGCTCTATTGGAACAAGAAAATTCAATTTTAAGGGCACAAATACTTGCTCTGCGAAATGAACTGCAGACCGTCCGACAAATGCTGGCTGGTGGAACAAATGGAGTCCGACAGTCGTAGAAGACATCGGTGATGTGCTTGCTGTGTGGGTGTGATTTTGTAAATAGCTTACCAACTAGGCAATGTATGTAGATATATATGTAGATTCTTTTTTTGTTGTTGAATGTGATTAGATATCGTGAATAAAGTAAATGTTAACAAAATGCGATTGTTTGAAATATTCATTAAGTTTAATCCCTGATGCCATGATGGAGTTAAATGAACGATAGGTTTTTTTTATTTAGGCATTAAGCAGTGCGGTGAAGTGATATTAACTGCATCTTTGCATTTGCAGCCACATTAACCCGAATCTAACTTAACCCTTAATGACACATCGATACGGGGGGCTGTGAGATAAAGTTTATTAATGTCTGAAGCGATTCGTTCTATTTAAGATGAGTTCAGGCAACTATCAAAAGTCAAGAGTTTAATAATAAAGATATTTGCCGTCAAAAAAAAGATTATAATGCACATTAAACAATCAAACAAATTTAAGAGTAGTTCTTAGAAACAGTATTTGATTTTAAATAACTCAGTTTACTTTCACACAGCCGTGAGTTCTTATGCCTGTGCTATTTTTTTTTTTTTTTTTGTATTTAACTACTTTGTAGTTAGTTTTCACTCAAGATGATGACATTATTACAACTACAAACTAAATTCAATTGCACTTTGAGTCTAACTATTAGAAAGCGGAATTTTGTTGGAAATATGAAGCTTTTTCCGAGTCCAGCAAATATAAAACAATCAAACTTAAACAAAAGAGTTAGACAAACGTAGGATGATCAGTCATAATTTACAGATAATTCTTCTTCAACGGTGTTATCAATTATTTATTAAAATATAATCCTTTTCAATATGCCTAAACTCTTTTCAGAAGTGAGCTACTCTAAAGGTGTTGTTATTATTTTTAATTTGCTCTCTGTTGAATTGAACTGAATATATAAGTTACCGTTGTTGTCCTTTTTGCTGTTTAGTTTTCTGACTTTAATTTTTCGTCTTTTATTTTGCTTTCTTATGACATAATGTTGCAATTATTTTTGGTTTGTATATAAACACTATATATATTGTTTTAAAATAAAAACGAGTTAACATTCAATTTAAGACTTTTATGTACAACCACATTACCTGAAAATTTTGTTAAATCGTAGAACACTGCATTACCATTCGCTTGTGCACTACTCTACCAATTCAAAAGCTTTAAGACTTAAACGTCAAAACCTGTCAAGAAAATTTTAAATGCTCCCGTAAATTATTTCAAAACATTGGTCGTTTTTGTATATATTTTCTGTTGTGTTGTTTTAAAATAATTTTATTGTTGCTTTAAACATGTCTTCATTTACAAAAGAACTCATTCGTCATGGAGAAAAGCACAATACTCAAAGCTTACAAGAACTGATAGCAAAAACATCAGCGAAAGAGGTAAACAAAACGAAACAATTGCGCCAAACTTCATTTAAAGAGTTTCATCATTTTGGAAATCCCATTGACTTAGCTTATCACATCCTTAAAAAGTAAATTAGGACGTTCGGATTGTGCCACATTCTGGAACTATCTCCTGCAAGGATTCTCTAATGACGTGGACTCAAAATTAAAACGTTTCAGTTGTGTGCAAGCATTTCTTGCGGAAATCTCCAAAATTGAACTGACTTACAAACAGACATATGATTTAATTACAAGGCTATGTTTGGATTTGCCTAGCTTTACAAGCGATCAGTTAATTGAAATTGTTGAGCACTGCGTGGAGGGAATCCGAATTGGTGATCCCAAATGTGTTGGGTAAGCATCAATCGCACAAATTACAAACGTTTAATGTTGTTTGTCTCTAGATGGAAGGACCTTCTGCCGGAGACGATATCCGTGCTCAATGCAGCCTCGTCATTGAATGTAAATGGAATGATGATGCCCGGAAAGGAATACAGAGACACAATTGTCAAGAACATCTGCTTCATGAAATGGCCAACTGAGATTCTTACTCCAATTGCTGATATGTTTCGGTACGCCTTAAATTCTTTTTCGACTGCTTTATAAACAAAGGTGAAACCTTGCAGAGAACTTTCCTTATCATCGAATGAGACGTTAATTGTTCTAAGCAAGTTTTCGACAAGTCTTCAAAACGTAACTCCGTCGGAGTTGCCTGCGCTATCCTACCAATTATTCTCAATGTGTAGCACTGCGTCGCAGATTGTCATACCTATTCTAGCTTTGGAGAAGTACTTCTATCGATTCTACTACAAGAAACTATTT
Organism: Eristalinus aeneus; assembly: GCA_955652365.1. Lineage (NCBI taxonomy): Eukaryota > Metazoa > Arthropoda > Insecta > Diptera > Syrphidae > Eristalinus > Eristalinus aeneus. Next base: position 54,098,043 of record OY019131.1, read on the forward strand.
GCCGACATCAATAGCAACTCAACGGATTTCAACAGCATTGGTGGAAGACTTGTGATTGAGATAGTGGCGAGCATCTAATGATTGTGTTTTTGTTTCAGATGCGTTCTCCGACAAGGAACTTCGAGAGGCTGAGGAGACAATTCTTCATCATTTAAACTACTGCACGCAGTATAAAATAAATGAAATACAATTGTGTATTGTTTTAAGGGTAAGTTTGATTTCTTGTGGTCAGTTATTGTTAAGTGCTGGCTTAGAATGTATGATGCGTGCGTAAGACCCTCTTAGAAACCGAAAAATTTAAGTTCCTGACTAGGTAATATGGTGTTTTGCCGAGCACAGTTTTGAAAGCCCTGGCGAAAGTTTCGTCTATACGATACTATTGAAAGCAGGACAGCTATGGCACCGCTCAAGCTTTTGTATTAATAGTGATGATGATCCCAGTCAAAAATAAAAAAAAAATGCAAAAGTTTCCAAGAGGAAGCTCGAAAGAACTTCTATCGTAAACACCCAGGTGCATTGCAACTACGCCTAGGGTGGGAAATGAAACAACCTGTGTTAAACTACTGAAACAGTTCTGATGAAATTGTGCATTTTGCCCCAAGTTCACCTCGTGTTTTGGGCTTGCTATCAGTAAAGACTCCAATTTAATCCCCGTTTCAAAACTTCAGATATTGCGAACTTCATTTATTGGAAATTTTGATCCAGAGGTGTCGTTTCATAAAAGTACATTTGACCTGCTTTCGCACGTTTTCCATTGATCTAGCATTTGATATGTTAAACATTTTCCTTTACAGAATTTCCTGTCAGCTCCTGATGGAATACTTACGCCCTTTGTACTAAGCGCAATTTTATCAATGACACGTGCGAACCGCGAGCCAGAATCTCGTCTCAGTTCATCCGTAATCCTGCCTTTCCTCCGCAGTGTGATAAAGAACAACGCCGATGAGAAGAGATTGGCCCAGTACTCAGTGTGGTGTCGTGACTGCCTGCAAAGACGACAAGTCGATATGGATCTAATGTTCACTGTGATGATCAATCAAAACAAAGAGGGCAAAGACACCATAACACCAGGGCTCGTGAATTTGGCATTCACACTGCTCAAGTCTAAGCACTCTGTAATCAATCAAATTGGAATGAATTTCTTAATGAAGTTCGTTCGGAAACGGTTCATTTTTGGACAAGGAATTGTAAAGAAGTTGACTGAATGGATGATTGTCGATCAGGAAGCTCTTCAATATTCAGGTTTGTGTCATGTTCTCACTGCAAAGCGCAAGAAATTAATTCTATTTTCTTAGAGTGCCTTACCCTGCTCAGCACAAGTGACACGTTTACCGTCTCCGAATGCGTCAAGTCCATTAATTATGTCTTGGATTTTCTACTTTGGGTAAGCCTTTTGTGACATGCGACGTGGTGAAAGTAACGCGGTGATGATTTTTATCAGATTCCTGGAGAGCAGGCAATGCGTATGATGACGTTTATATTACCCATCCTTAAGATATCACCAGCTGTTCGCGACTCTTTCATTGAAGTTCTACAAAGAGCAATGAAATCAAGGTAAAAAATTGATAGTCTAACAAAACCACTCTAAAACCGTTCATTTTTGATCGTCAGTAATCCGAAAACATGTCGCATGGGCGTCTATGGTTTCTGTATGATACTCAAGCAGCTCAACAACAGCAACTCCCAACGCAGTTCGCTCAACGCATCCGGAATATGCACTCAACAAAGTATTTCTGGCTTTTCCCTTATGTCTCAGGCGACCCTTGGCAGTAGAAGCAACCCGCAGAGAAACTTTGACATGCTCACTCTGGAAATTATTGGTCTGTTGAGAAATTGTTTCAGCCACAATTTGGAAATAAAATGCACTTTGTACGAAAGTAAGTTGTCAAAACTGGAACGCACTATAGTCGCCGAGTGCAATTTATTGTTTTTCTTTCAAAAGATCTGCAGCGCGCTGTGGAACTCAATCGCAAATTGGTTCCTCACGTCCTCCAGTTCATCGATTCGCACTTTCGTTCTTACTTTGATATGGAGAAAAACGAAGAGGAGAAGGTTGTGGTAAAGGTTCACTTTTCTAAGCTTCTATTTACCGTCGGTGACAATGACAACGAAATTGAAGTTAAGGACAATTTGGGAAAGTTGATCGTATTTGTGAGTCACTGTTTGAAGGCGTACGATAGATTTGAGCATTCCTATGACACCAACGGAATGTGCATGATTTTGGCAACAGTCATCGAGCACATTGTCTCCAAGGAACTACGGCTGGAGTCACCTGTAAGTGAACATATCTTTGGTCATGACCCTGGCTATTTATTTGTTTATTTTTTTGTCTTTTTCAGATTGGTTCACTGACTCATTTAAAGTGTGAGACAGTCTTGCAGAAATTAAATTTCCTTGAGGGTTTGATGTGCTATATGATCCTAACATCAACCGAGAACAACGATAACGTGACGAACATTCTTAATCTTTTTAAGCAGCATCATTCAGTTACGGAGGGCTTGAAGGTACGTGCTCTAACGTGCTCTAACAATTTTAACTACTACTTTAACTCGTTTTTTGTCAATAGGCTCTTAGTGGCGGAAAGAAAGGTGTCAAACCGAAGGCAAAAAAGGACGCAAATGAGACGGAATCTCAAAACACCACAATCAACGGCGTGGTTGTGAAAAAAATCAACACAAAGCCGACAAATATCTGGAATCTCTCCGACATTGAACTCTTCTTAAGACTTTTACATGAGTAAGTGAGCTGACTGACTAAAACCTTGTCATGCTTCATTATTTTCAAAACGTTCTAGGGACGTAGTTCCATTTGCAAAACCAAGCGCCGCGGCTCCTCTCCGTAGCAATCGAGAACTAGTTCGCTATGTTCACCAAGTGACCGCAACCCACATCGAGAGTATGCGCAATCAGCAAGCCTACAAACAGCTCTCCTGCAGTGTGAGGACTTTGAAGAATTTAACAGATGTGACGAAGATACTCTACGAACGTTGTATAAAACTCCTGCCATCGCTCTGGAAGAACTTTGATATCCAAACGGCTGCATTGTGTGCGGATTGCTTCTTCCAAAGTCTGAACACAGCTAAGAAAGTTTTCGAAAAGAAATTCGATGAATTCATGAAAGGAGTTGGTAAGACAGTACGCCGACACTTTCCTTATCAGGCCATGTAGAGACTACCTGTTTCAGATTTTCGTCCGTCTCAGTCCAGTGGGCACAAGGAGGCGATCACTGTGATTCAAGAGATTATAGATGAATACATGCGCGACGAAGAGGATCTTCGAGAAGAAGTCGACGCCAGTTTTGGAGCAAAAATACCAGTCACCCTGCTGCAGTGCCTAGAGATTCTCTATGACAACAAATCGTACAGTGACCGACTCACCATCGAGAGCTACACGTGGTTACTCAACTTTTGCAAAAACAACGAAGTGTACACCAAGGAGATGGGTATTGTGCACAAATTGTTGTTTATCCAGCGCCAGAAGACACACTCAGGGATGTTCTTCAACACGATTACCATGCACCTAGAGAAGGTCATCGGACAGATAACCGACGACGTGAGTAGAAGGATTGCAAACAATTTCGTTTACCTCTTCCCAACCATCATCCCTTCTAGTCCGATTTGGAGTTAAGTTTCGAGCTCAAATCCATCACACTCACTAGCGCTGAATCAAGCATCAGTTACCTCTACGACACTCTGAGAAAGCAGATCGAAGACGTCGAATACTTCATCGCAAAAGCCGACAACCTTCATTACAAGCTCCGGATAATCCCCGAAGACGAGCGCGATATGTGCCTGGCATCGTTGAAGAACCTTGAGCGGTCAATCTGTTCCCAACTAATACACATTTGTAACACTTTGCTGCATTTGTCTAACGTAACCATCCCCCTGGGCAACTGTATGGACAATCTGCTGCGAATCCTCATCCAGACGTATACTTGCCTCAAAAACCTCGCCAAGCATTTCCTTAGTCGAAGCGCACACTCGAAGTTATCAATCCAAGGAACAAAGTAAAGACACCGACTTGACACAAAGGTTTGCAATAAATTGTATTTATTTTTAGGTTCGATCACCTCCTGCAGGTAGTTGGCAAGCCATTGCCCACCAACATTTACGCTCTCATCACCTACATCGAGGCGAACATCTTCGAAGATCGACCCAAGGGCAAGCCGACGAATCCCCAAGCGGAAAAAGCCAAAATTCTCCGCGAAACCAAGCATATTCCGCGGCTTATCCTCTTCATTGAGAACTTCAACAAGAATGTCATCCTGCTCAGCAAGAGGACCAATGAGAAACTCGCAAGTTTCCTTCATCTGGGCACGGTTCGGGACTTCCGAATCAAAACTTCAGATTTAAAAGCGGCCATTGACGATTCTCTCTCGCATTGCAGTGACATCGAAGATGATTCCGGTAGTGAGAAACAGTCGGCAGTGAACGATGAGGATGCCCAAAGACTAGAAGAGGAAACACTTCTTGATCAAATCGAATCTGATTCCGTTGGAACCGTCACAAACCCGTTGTCAGGAACTGATCTGACGGCGAAAAGTTCGGGTAAAACTCCGACACCGGCCTCCGAAGAGGAGGTGCTTCAGCACGAGAGCAACGCTTCCACAAACTCACAGCTTCTGAAAAATTTGGCAAAGATTAATTTGAAATCAAAGAAGCGAACTCTGAGGAGTAGCGATGCTGCTGCTATTGCTGCTGCACCACCCACAAAAAAGCCAAGAGGCCGACCGTCAAAAGCGGCAAAGAAGTCAACGTAGGTTAGGATGTAGAGGGTTTTAGTTTTTTTGTATGTGGATTATTTATCTCCGTTGTCAATGAATAAAATACGTCGTTTATGTTTCTCTATGTTGAATCTCTTTAATCAAACTTAGAGAAATATCTGGTAGTTGCTTGCTTGGCTTAAAAGGCAAGGGAATAATCTCCAAGTATCATCTGGGAAGGAAGCTAACGTAACATTTTCGAAAGTAAGATTTTTAAATAGAGTTGTCATAAATAAGAAAGCATGGGATGCCTATCATAATTATTGCTTTACGATTTTTTCAGCGGACTGTGACACTCTGACAATGATCGAAATATTTAGTAGAGGTGAATTTATTTTCTCAAAAAAAGGAAAATTAAGTGATACCATTGTACAAAGTGGAGCTTATGGTATTTTTTGTTTCCGCAATATATTCAGAGCCATCCATAGCAATATGTTTTCGTATTTTGTTTCAAACTCGCAGCTAATCCTTCCGAGGATAATTGGAAGAAATTCAAAAGGGCCCGAAATGATTGCAATACATTAATCAAACGTGTTAAATTTTCCTTTGATCAAAAAGTTCTGCATTGTTCCAAGGGCAGCAACAACTTTTGGTCATTCGTAAAAAACGTAAAGAATTCCTCCTCGTCTTCAATTCTAACGCTTATTTGCAATGACATTCCAGCTGTCATCTGTTTTGATAAAGCAAATCTGTTAGCTGCACATTTTGCAGCCAGTTCAACGCTTTCAGATTGTGCTTTGTCTGCGCCTGTACTCGAGATCGTTAATTTTTCCATGAGACAAGTCCATTTGCGCAGTTGTACAGTTGCAAGAGTACTTAAAGATCTAAACGTGCACAAATCCGCTGGCCCGGATGGTATCCCCCCTGTTCTTCTGAATAGGTGTTCTTCTTCGCTGGCAAAACCACTGCGTAAGCTTTTCCATTTACCCTACTCTTTAGGGCTCTTTCCGAGTAAGTGAAAAACAGTATTTGTCAAAGCGCTCCCTAAAAAGGGCGAACCATTATCACCCACCTCCTACCGACCCACATCACTTACATACGTCCCTACTTTCCAAGGTCATGGAAACGCTGATAAATCGTCATCTTTTGAAATATCTTGAAACCCGGAAACATCTTAATGACCGGAAATACGGCTTCCGCAGCAACAGGTCCACTGGTGATTTGATGGCATATCTTACCGAAAAATGGAACCAATCCTTGTAGGAGAAAGCAAGATCGTTGCGCTTGATGTTTCAAAAGCATTCGACAGAGTCTGGCATCAGACTCTCTTGTCGAAAATGCGTGCTATTGGCGTCGATCAATCTTTTCTTTAATGGATTAGACATTACCTTTCGAACCGTTCAATTGAAGTTGTATTGGATGGGTTCAAGTCTGATATTTACCATTTTAACGCTAGTGTTCCCCAAGGTCTCCGTTTTGTCTCCGACACTCTTCCTCGTTTTTATAAAAGATCTCCTGTCTGGCAGTTCTATTCCAATTAACTCCTTTGCTGATGACTGTACCTTCAGCTTATCATATTCGTTCGTCGGCTCTCGACCCTCCTCTTCGGCCATAAACTTAGACCAGCAGCGTATGTTAAGCTCATTAAATTCCGCTAATTGATTGAGGTAAAAAAAATAGAGTGGAATTTAATGCTTCCAAAATTCAGTGCAGTCTACTGTCACTCAAGTCACTCAAAATAACCAGTCATTATCCTCGACTGGCTCCTGCGTTGTTGAAACCGAACGGCTCGGTATGTGTATCAACTCAACACTAAGTTGGAACGACCACATATTCGAGATAGCCCAAATTGCAACGAAATGTCTATGTTTCTTAAAGCGATGAAAGAAATATTTCACGGCTTCTGCCAGGTCATTCGCCCAAAGTTTGAGTATACTGCTCCTATCTGGTCTGGTGCTCATTAGACCTCTCTGTACCTACTAGACAGAATCCAACAGCGAGCGATAAAACTTATTGGTGATAATATGGCTGCGAAGTCAATCGACTCGCTACAACATAGACGAAATGTTGCGTCTCTATCACTTTTATGTCGCTATTTCAACAAAAACTGCTCTAATGAGTTAGCCAGCTGCATTCCCCCTATTCAAGAATTCACCCGCAATACCCGCCTCGCTAGGAATGCTCACCCGTGCACGATTAAGCCCACCTTTGGATGTACAATTAAGCTTAGAGATTCGTTCTTCAGTCGCACCACACGAATATGGAATGTTCTTCCCAGCCCAATTTTTCCCCTCCATTACAATCCACTAGCATTTAAAACCAAAGGGCATAGGTACCTTCTTTCCCTCTCTTCCTCTATACTTTGGGCCCGTGCTGTGACTTAATTCCGTCACTTTAGTGCTCGCCAATTATAAAAAAAGCGAGTGCTTTTATGTTTTTAAGGTCAGTTTAAGAAATACGAAATATAAAAAACCGCTTTTAGAGACATGTTTTTTGAATTCATTCAATTCATTCCCAGCAAGCCATTGTAGAAGCATTCACGGTGATTGAAAAGCAGGCGAAACGAGCTGGTCTTAGAGTGAACGAGGTTAAACCAAAATATATAAAGGTTGTCCCAACAAGAACGCAAGATTTAAATTCTAAATAAAACGCAGATATTTAAAAAATAACGTGAATTCTTTATTATATCATAAAGAAGACAGGATGAGTTTATGTGTGGAATAACACGTCGGCCAGATGGCCGCCGCGGCTTTGCTGGCACATACGCGATCTTTTAATGAAGTTTTCAGTGACCGTTTTGCATAAATGCTGCGGTATTTCATTAATGCAGCGTCCAATTTCTTCTTCTAAGGCTTGAGTCGTCGTCGGTTTATTCGCATAAACCATCGACTTCAAAAAACCCCAAAGAAAAAAGTCCAATGGTGTTAAATCACACGATCTAGGCGGTCATCAAGATGAAAATGGGCCTCGTCACTAAAGATGATTTTATCGGTAAAATCAGCATTTTCATGTTGTCTCTCCAATACCCAATAAACGAACTTTCTTCGCTGTGCATTGTCAGCTGGCTTCAGTTCCTGAGTCAATTGAATTTTGTATGCATGAAGATGTAAATCTTTCGTCAAAATTCGCTGAATAGTGGATTTGGAAACACCAATTTGCTGAACTCGGTGTCCAATCGAGGTGGATGGAGTTTGAGCCACAGCATCACGTACTGCTGCTATATTTTCGTCCGATCGACCTGGTCGAAGGCGCGTTGTTGTCTTTACATCAGTTACAGACCCAGTTTCAGCAAATTTTTCCATTAATCGCTTTACAGTTAACTCTTTTGGAGAATTATTGTAACCCCAAATTGATCACAATTTGCGAACTGTAGCCGCAAAACTTTCACCATTTTGGTAAAACAATTTCACAATGAGAATGCGTTGTTCATGCAACCTTATACCTTCTACTAACAAAGAATAATAATTGTTCAAATGTCCAATAATGACAATTCGAATGGCGCCAAATTTAAATCTTGAGTCCTTGTTGGGACACGCTTTATATTCTGTCCACAAAGAATCGATCCGTCGAACAACACCTCGTTCGAAATGTGACAACTGATAGCTACAACTTACAAACGTAAACTCCACAATCGACAGCTTAGTGGAGATTCGATGCATAATCACCCTTAGCAACCGTTGTTATTTCGGTTTGTCAAAACAGCAAGGGTTCGAAATTCCTGAGTCAAAGGTCTAAGATAATGCTCTACAAGACGCTAATCTTACCCGTACTCTTACACGGAGCCGAGTGCTGGACGATATGCAAAACGGCAGAGCAGATTCTTGGTTCTTTTGAAAGAACAATTCTGCGATGCATATATATATATATATATACATATACATACCGGTATACAGCGTTTTTTTTTGAAAATAAAACACTAATTATTAATGGGAAAGTAAAAACATTTTATTCAAAGTATTGGCCATTGTTTTCTACACATTTTGACCACCTTTCTGGCAATTTGTGAATACCTCGCCAATAAAATTGTTCGTCTTTTAAGGCAAACCAATCAGACACCCAATTTTCGACCTCCTCGTAGGAATCAAAGTGCTGCTCAGCCAATGCGTGTCCCATCGATGAAAACAAATGGTAGTCGGAAGGAGCTAAGTCTGGTGAATAAGGCGAGTGGGGTAGCTGCTCCCAGCTAAGTGTTTTGATTGTATCCTGAACCGGGTTTGCTTTTTGTGCAGGTGTATTGTCATGGAGCAAAATTACCTTGCCGTGTCTTCTGGCCCATTCTGGTCGTTTCTCAATCAATGCATGGTTCAAATTGATTATTTGTTGTCGGTAGCGAAGAGTATTAACGGCTTCACCAGGTTTTAGGAGATCGTGGAACAGCACACCTTTCTGGTCCCACCAAACACACAGCATTGTTTTCTTGCCGAATCGATATGGTTTTGCAGTCGATGTTGATAGTTGTCCCAGATTAACCCATGATTTTTTCCGTTTAGGATTCTAAAAATAAATCCAATTTTTCATCGCCAGTAACAATCCGATGCAAAACCGACTTTCTTTCCTGTCTTTGAAGCAAAATTTCACAAGTGTTTTTTCGGTTTTCCATCTGTCTTTCATTCAATTCATGTGGCACCCATTTTCCACACTCTTGGATCTTTCCCATAGCTTTTAAACGGTCAGAAATTGTTTCTTGTGCAACATTTAACATTGCTGCCATTTGCTTTTGATTCAAAGTGTCATCTCCATCCAATATCGTTTGCAATTCGGCGTCGTAAAATCCTGTCTGCGAGGAAGGCGAATGGAGGAGAAGACTCAACAGCGAACTCTTTGTGCTGCACCAAGATGTAGATGAAGTTCGAAAGGTAAAAATCCGTCGACTACAGTGGATTGATTACATCGAGCGAATGGACAACAACGCTAAAATTAAGAGGGTCTTCGGATCCCAGCCTCCGGGTACGAGAAGGTAAGGAAGGCAAGGAAGGCAAGGAAGGCCGAACATCCGGTATAGAAACGAATTAAATGAGAAATTGAAAAAAACATAGGATTCCTTTTGTTCCCCACTGTAGTGGGAATATACGTTTTATAACACGTTTTTAAAACTCGCATGATCTAATCGAATAATAATAATAATAATTGTTGGCGCTACAGTCCAAAGTGGGACCAGGGCCTAGCTTGCTCATCAACTACTCGTGTTGTGCGCGCTACTGTTCTCTCACGAGCAGAAGGGACCTACAGTTTTTTTGCCGACTCCGAACGGCGAAGTTTGAGAAGCTTTCTTAGACAGTTATTACTCATTGAGTGTTGTCAGGAGCTCGAAAGAGGTGGTGCCGTAAAAAATTCGAAAAATTGGCGTTGAGTTGGGAATGGAATCTAGACCCTTCGGCGTGTGAGCGTCGCACTCTACCCACTACGCCACGGCGACCACAACCTAATCGAAACTCTCCACTTATATTAAATAATCTTAGAACATCCGCTATAAATCGCCGACAGAATGGATAAGGAACTCATTTCCCTTGCCTTTTACATATCGTATAAATTTGGGCAGAAAACCATCCCATTAAGCCTACAACACTAAAAATGAAATAAGAAAGAAAGCACACCTCGTTTTAAATAGCATCACAAAAACAGAAAAAACAACTTAACTACAACAATTTAATTTGATATGTTATCTTAACATTAAATCCATGCCGCAGATCCTCAAGGAGTAATTATTTTTCGCAGTTTTACCAGAAATTGATTTTTCAAACTTCAGTCACATCAGTAAGAACAGCTTTAAAAAACCATTCAACACAACTGATACCAACCCCTTGTGTGCATTTAAGTTAGACTAGGCCAATGAAAAAATAAATTAACCATTAATTCATAAAATATTCTCCTCTTCTGTGCCCAGAGAAGGGGGCAACAGGCTGGGTGGTTATTCATTCGCCCCTTCGAAACTAGGGGACAAAACGAACACTGAGACAAGAAAAATGACACCGTGGATGAAAGTTTTCTGTTCCCGCTTCAATAAAGGGGGCAAATGATGGTGGAAAGGAAAGGCATCTACTTATTAGCCCCAAGTTGACATTAAACTGATAAGAATACCATTGAGGTTATTATTCAAATCCAGCCACCCATACACACCATCCCCCGTCACTACAGTGTCGGGTAATAGGCTTTTGAAAGCGATAATTTTTTATATTTTCTGCTTCCGATGCAGAAGTGAAAAAACACGGAAAAAACACGTTTTGACGAGAAATGGTAAAAAAAAAAAATACGTCTTCATTGTTCTTTGCCGTGGATTACAATCTGTTTAAGAGGAAGTACGGTGGTGGCGGTTTCGTCGTTTTCAAAATGGCTGACACAAGCGAATAATGAAGGGAACACTGTTTTACCTTATTTGGAGAGAAATCTGAACAGACGCAAGGTTAACGAAGAAATGTGTTTGGGAATTAAAAATTCGGGAGTGGTTCTATAAGTACTTAGGGTACAAATAAAGAAAACTAACTTATTTCTCAACAATGTGGTTAACAAGTTTCATGAGCTGTCTTAACTTCTGTAACCCGCCTGGAAAATAAATCTTTCGAGGAAAGCACTCAAGTATAAACTCTTTCAAATTTGAAAACGAAAATACAAGGTTCATATTCTAATCTTGTAAATTTGCTCACTGCAAAGGCAGAACTGTGAATTAGTGCGCATATTGGTAATAGTCAAACTATTGAGTATTAGTATGAAAAAAAAATCTGAAAATAAATAAATGCTTAAAATTTAAATCAATTTGTGCAACGTCCGAATTATTTAGTTTTTCGTAGAAATAAAGTCTGCGTTCGTTTTTTGTTATGTACTTGTGTGTTAATATATTATTTTTTATATTATTTTTTTCGTCTTTTATATTATTAAGATTTATTAAATATTTCCGTGTAGAAAAAAAAAGATCAAAACTATTTACATGACAACGCATGAGTGACACAGTTAATAATATTATAAGAAAATATTAGTGGCACTCTGTATTTAAGAATGAATATAAATAGAGTCGAGTGACAGTTCAATTAGTAAATAAACTAATAAAAACTGAATGGGTGGGGAGTACAATTCAACTAAAAATCAAACTAAAGAATAAGTGTAAATTAATGAGCGGTAACATTACATAACACAGTACTGATCCATTTTTTTCTCAATCTCGGAAATATGGTTAATGAGCTATCAACGGTGTCAAAGTGTTGAAAAAGTGTGGACCACATTCTTCAACTAAGTATATGATACCCTATTTGAAGAGAAAACGAAACCTTAATCATTTATAGTATTTAGTGAAAACTATTTAAGACCAATATCAAAACTCGTTACTTAGCTTGTTTGTTGTGCAACGTTAACATTGCTGCCATTTGCTTTTGACTCAAAGTGTCATCTCAATCCAATATCGTTTGCAATTCGGCGTCTTCAAACCTTTTTGGTGGTCTTCCACGTTCTTCATTTCTCACATCAAAATCATTATTTCTGAACCATTGACACCATCTTTTGCATGTTGCTTCTGATAGACCATGATCACCATATGCCTCGACAAGCATTCGATGCGACTCCGCAGCACTTTTCTTCAAATGAAAACAGAAAATTAATAATTTCCGCAAATCATTACTTTCTGGTACAAAATTCGACATTTTTAACACGATGAAAAAATATGATGTTGTCTGTTCAATTAGTGAAAACTATTTAAGACCAATATCAAAACAGTTCTCGTTACTATAATAATTGTTGGCGCGACAGTCCACAAGGGGACCAGGGTCTAACTTGCTCGTGTTGTGTGCGCTACTGTTCTCTCACGAGTAGAAGGGACCTACGGTTTTTTGCGGACTGCAAACGGCGAAGTTCGAGAAGCTTTCTTAGACAGTTATTATTAATTAATTTTCTTAAATCTAGACAAAATATTAATAATAATAATAATTGTTGGCGCTACAGTCCAAAGGGGGACCAGGGCCTAGCTTGATCATCAACTACTCGTGTTGTGAGCGCTACTGTTCTCTCACGAGTAGAAGGGACCTACAGTTTCTTGCCGACTTCGAACGGCGAAATTTGAGAAGCTTTCTTAGACAGTTATTACTCTTTGAGTGTTGTCAGCAGCTCGAAAGAGGTGGTGCCGTGAAATATTAGAAAAATTGGTGTTGAACTGGGAGTCGAACCTAGACCCTTCGGCGTGTGAGTGTCGCACTCTACCCACTACGCCACGGCGACCACTGAGACAAAATATTAAAGTAGTTTATTATTTATTTAAAACTTACAAATCTATCTTACTGGCCCTAGGCGGGCACTCTAAGTTAAGCGTCGCACTCTACCCACTACTCCACGGCGGTCACAGTTCTCGTTACTGTCGTAAAGAAATGACTTGAAGACAAATACTTAGTTCCGTCGGGAGTACCGCGTTTGTGTTTAAATTTCTTTTTGTTTTGAAAAAAAAATTGTCATCTTCACATCATTCAAGTATTGCCGATCGAAAACAACTACAATAGTCAATTTCTCTTGAAATTTTTAAGTCGTTTCTCTCTGGAATAGATCAAATCATTAAGCCATTCTCCGATTTCTTTAAAAGACCTTACCCGGTGATCCCCAAACCGTACTCCAACTGTCAAAAAAGTCAGTACTCAAAAAAGCTAGGTCCAGAGAATACGGTGAGTTGGGTAAGATCCCAATTTTAGCGGCTCCAAGTAGTTTTTAGCCCTTACAGTCACGTTGAGCCGAGTGGTGTCATGTTGCATATTTACCTTGTCATGCCTTTAGGTCGTTTTTGGCCGTATTTCATGCAATGTATGGATCAAACGCATCATCAGTTTTTATACCACAACCGTGCCGATTGTCAAAATTATTAATATTAACAACAAACCGGAAGATTGAGCTTCCACTGTTATTAACCCGTTTTTCATTTCCTAGAAAATCAATGCTAGGATTAAAAGTTCCTCTTATTTAAATCTTTATTGTGCTGTGCTCTTGACGCAAGCCAAATAGTATGGTGTCCAAAATACATACATATGAGGGCCGTTCAATATATTCTCGGTATCGATATAAAGAAAAATGCAAATTCAATGTAAATTGTTTTTGGTTTTTAATATAATCTTCCCTGACATCAATGCATTTGTTACATCTTGAGATAAGCTTTTTTCAAGCCCTTAAAGAACCCTTTAGACAAAATACCCATTTATTGCCGACTTGAGTTCTTCATCATCGGAAAATCTTTTTTCACGGACATTTTTTCAAATTCGGAAACAGGGACTAATCACTAGGGGCAAGGTCTGGACTATAGGGTGGGTGTTCGATTTCTTCGAAACCACAATCTCGCGCAGCCTTGGAAACTCACGCCGTGTGAACAGGAGCGTTGTCATGAAGAAGCAACACACCCGCTGCGAGTTTACCTCGTCTTTTCTTTTTTAATTCCTCCCGCAAATTATGCAAAGAGGAAACGTAGGATGAGCAAGATTCCTTTTGAGTCTTGCTCATTGAGTACAAAAAAAGCCATGAGCTTCCTGGCAGACGGAGTGACTTTGAACTTTTTCGGGGGTTCTGTTCCTTTTTTTATGCCACTGCATGGACTCTTGTTTGCTTTTAGGGTGGTGGTGAACCCATATTTCGTCCCCAGTAACAATTCGATCTATAACACCGTCCGCGTTCTTACTACACATCTCCAAAAGCTATTTACAGTATGCGCTCCTCACGTTTTTCTGAGGCGCTGTGAGCATTCGTGGCATCCACCTTGCACTGACCTTTGAAAGGTTAAGATGGTCATGAAGAATGGTGTGAATGGTACCAGTTGACAGCTTGGTGATCTCTGCCATCATTTTCGCCTTTATTCGGGCAACCTCATGAACAAGTTTTTCGAGTTCTTTGATGCTTTCTCCCGTACAAACAGTCAATGCTCTCTCTGCTTGAACTTACTTGACCACTTTTGCACAGTTGATAATTAAGGTGCGGAACTCTGGTAAACAGCCACCATCTCATCATGAATACTTTTTTGACTTTTTCCTTGCTTAGTGAGAAATTTAATTACAGCGCGATGCTCAGTTTTCACCATCATCGTCTCAGTTACCGTTATGGTATGATTCTGTTTAACTAGAGATAAAACGCGAATTAATAATCACATTAATTTGAAATTCTACATGAATGCACTAAAACAATAGTATTACTTGATACATAAGTCAATTTACATATATAACCACAGTTTCACCCCGATTCCGAGAATATATTGAGGACCCCTCGTATGTTAAGCGTGTTTGTTTTAGAGGTATGGAACTTTGAAATGAAGCAACATGTAACTTATTCTTTTAAAATTGCACGAAATTCAACGCTATAAATGTAGTCCCCTAGGTGATCAATCGTTTCGGGCGTATTGGTGAAGACTACCAATTTTATGTATCTCCCGGCGATTAATCGCACAATCTTGGTGGCGAACTCGTGCGTACGTTCAAAACATTTCCTTCAATAATTCAATTGTCAATGTTCTGGCCAGCATCTTTTTACTTCACCAATCCATAAAGCATACCATAAAGCACATCATAAAGCACACAAAGTCAGTTTTCTCAACATTATCATCACTCGTACATTGAACCAAAACTGACTTTCATCGAAATGGCCTTTCATCTACCATAATTTTTAAATTAAATTTGGAAGAGTTGCTCAGGAGTCAGTCTATTCACCAATGTCAAACCAATCAAAACATTAATCATTTGACAGCTAATAAAATGGCCGCTAAGTAAAATAGCTAAAGTTTTGCGCATCTTAAAAATTCGCATTATATGGTTATATCATATAAATAGAGTTTTTGGAAGATATGTTTCATTTCTTCAGAGATGAAAAACTTCATTCGAAGAAAGAATATTCAAACTTATACCGAAGTTGTTCCCAGTAAAGTTGACCTCCTGTGCCAACGAAAGGTGCTATTAGCATTTAATGAAGGTACCATAGATGTGCCCATGTCTTATGTAAATTTGATTATCTAAGTATACACATGTACTAGTAGATTAGTCCGAACTTAACGTTAAATTATTGTGGCCTCCGTGGCGTAGTGGGTAGAGTGTGTTACTCATTCAAATGTCACAGATCCGACTCCCGGTTGAATACCTCGCATTTTTTACGGCACCATCTCTTTCGAGTTGCTAACAACACTAAAAAATTAATAGTTGTCTTAGAAAAAGCTTCTCAAACTTTGCCATTCGGAGTCAGCGAAAAACCGTAGGTCCCTTCCACTTGTAAGAAAACAGAAATGCGCACAACACGAAAAGTTGATGAGGAAGCTGGGTTCTGGTCTCCTTGTGAACTGTAGAGCCATAAAATTATTATTATCAACCATTTTCAATCAAGGTGCCGTTTCAAAAGGGTGTTTATGAAAACTCTCCACATATAAGGTTGTCAAATATCTCCTTTTTGTCATTTGAATTTTCCGGCTATGTACAAAGCGCTACAGAGATATCTGGCTATACTATATACTATACATCATTTGAAATGTCTTGACATAACCTACAAAACGACGCTATGCATGATTAGTTTGGATATTGCGTTCAACAGTTATAGATGTGCAAACATGGAGTTCACTCACGCCGAAATTTGCGCTATTTTAAAGTTATCCTTCGTTAAAGGCAAATTCGCTAAATAAATGTTGCGTGAGACTAATGGTGTTTTGGGGTATGGTACTCTATCACTTTGAACCGCGGAGGAATGGTTTCGACGATTCAGAGCCCGTGAAAACGACACCATTGATAAGCCAGCCGGCAAAAGACCTGTGGTATGTTATAATTTTTGAAAGTATAGGGCATGCTGTCCCTTGTTTTGCAACCTTCTGCTTGTAGTTTATAGAACTAAGGTTATTCTGTATAAAATTATTACGGAAAGACTTGACTTTAACCAACATAAAGAGCTGGTCCAGATCCTAAAATGAGGGTTGCAAGGGCTTAATAGCTTGAAGGATTTGTGTTTTTAAGGTATTTGGAACATTTAAAGACTGTGGATTTCATAATAAAGGATCCAGCTCTATCCAGGGCAACTTTCCCGTAACACTTTTTAAGCCATCGTGAGCTTGCATATTTTTTTCCATTAAAACATAGTGTTTAATTAACATATGAAATTCTCTTTTTTCCATTGTTTTAAAAATCTCAAAAGTAGCGTCACTTGAAGTTCTGTAACTTGTAACCTAATAATCAGATTGTCCGGTCTCATTTCAGTCATTTTTACTTTATGCGTTTTGCCATTTTCTTCCTTGTCTAGTGCCCTTGTTCACTAGAAGACTTGAGTGTGCTTTGGTTTACTTTTATGTCAAAATTAACTGAAATTGAATCCTTGTACTGTGTTCTTGAGTGAGAGTAAGTATTTCATTATATCAGATCGCTCAATAATTCCCTGGACCCTATATGTCCATGTATCTTCTTCTTCTTCTTGTGGCGCTACAGTCCGGGGTGGACCTGGGCCTCAACCAACATGCCTCTCCAGCCAGCACGATCTTTCGCCAGCTGTCTCCAGTCGCGCACTCCAAGTTGGTTGAGGTCCTTCTCCACTTGTGTGCGCCACTTCAGTCTAGGTCGTCCTCTGTTGCCTTGTCCCAATGGCTCGGATTCAAAGACTTTTCGGGCCGGAGCAGTGGTGTCCATACGCTCTACATGGCCTAGCCATCTTAAGCGTTGTATCCGTAGACGCTTAACCAGGCGCATGTCGCTGTACAGCCTATAGAGTTCGTCATAAAATCTTCTCCTCCAGATGCCATCAACGCAAACAGGACCAAAAATCGCACGCAAAACTTTTCTCTCGAAAAGACTAAGGGCTTCCTCATCCGCCTTTGCTAACGTCCAAGATTCTGCGCCATATAGTAGGACGGGGATGATCAAGCTGTTATATAAAGCTAGTTTAGTCCTTCGAGAGAGGGCTTTATTACTCAATTGCCTCTTGAGCCCAAAGAAACAGCGGTTGGCAAGAGTGATACTGCGTTTGATTTCGGTACTGATGTTGTTGTCCCTGTTTACCGCGGAGCCGAGGTAGACGAAGTCCTTAACTACCTCGAAGTTTCTGCTGCCTAGTGTGACGCTCCATCCGAGACGTCGACGTTGTGTGTCCTTCCTTGATGACAGCATGTACTTCGTTTTGCCCTCATTTACCGCAAGACCCATTTTAGCCGCTTCCGCTTCAATGCCAGCAAACGCCTCATTGACGGCTCGCTGTGTTCGATCAATCACGTCAATGTCATCAGCGTAAGCTAACAATTGAACTGACTTCTGGAAGATCGTGCCTCTGGTGTTGACTTGTGAGTTACGCACGATCTTCTCGAGGATGATGTTAAAGAAGTCACATGACAGTGTGTTGTCTAAAACCTTTTTTGACATTGAAGGTCTCGGTGAGTTCGGTGCCGACCTTGACGGAGCAGCGAGAGTTCTCCATCGTCATCCTACACAATCTGACGAGTTTGGTAGGAATGCCAAAACTAGACATGGCACTGTATAGCTCGTCTCTATGCACACTGTCATATGCAGCCTTGAAATCGACGAATAGGTGGTGAGTGTCAATTTGCATTTCTTGGGTCTTTTCCAGGATCTGCCGTAATGTGAAGATCTGGTCTATTGTGGACTTCCCTGGTCTGAAACCACACTGATAGGGACCTATCAGGTCATGGACAAATGGTTTCAGACGCTCACACAATACGGCAGAGAAGATCTTGTATGCGATGTTCAGGAGACTAATCCCTCTGTAGTTGGCGCAGTCAAAGGGGTCTCCTTTTTTGTGGACCGGGCAAACGACGCTGAGATTCCACTCATCGGGCATGCTTTCGTCCGACCATATCTCACAGATGAGCTGGTGCATGCGCCCAACCAGGTCATCTCCAGCTGCTTTAAATAGTTCTGCGGACAGTCCGTCCGCTCCAGCAGCTTTGTTCGACTTTAGCTTGGATATTGCTATCTTCACCTCGTCTAAGTCGGGGGGACGGAATGCTTGTCTATCATCGTCCAAATTGAGTGGAACATTCTGCCTAACAGCGGGATTTGGGTCGTCATCGCCGTTTAGGAGTCTGCAGAAATGATCCTTCCAGATTCTCAGCACAGACTGCGACTCTACTACTAGTTGTCCATTTTGGTCCCGGCAGGCCTTGGTCCGAACCTTGTATCCTCCGGATAGCTGTTTTACCTTTCGGTAAAACTTTCGGACTTCATTCCTGACAAAGCACCTTTCCATTTCCTCGACCGCGCGCTTCACATGCTCCTTCTTCTTCCTTCTGAGAAGCCGGTGCTCTTCCCTTCTTCTCTGTTCGTAGAGTTCACGAACAGCTCGCGTTGTTCGATGCAGCGTAGCCTTGTATGCTTCTTGTTTGGCTGCGTGCGCTTGCCTGCACTCGTCGTCAAACCATGGGTTCCTTCTGGGTGGTGACGTGAAACCCAGCACATCAGTGGCAGCATCTTTGATGGCTTCTTGACAACGTTTCCATTCTTCTTCTATGCTTAGTGCAGGAAGCGTCGAACTCTGGGCGAGTTTCCGGGAGACTCGGTCGGCAAAGTTCCCAGCAATCAGCTGCGATTGTAGCTTTTCGACGTCAAACCGTTTTGGCCTTTCTCGACTCCGTTGCTCTCTCGATATCCGGGTTCTTACCTTGGCTACAACAAGGTGATGATCCGAGTCAATGTTTGCACCTCGGAAGGTTCGGACATCGAGAATACTGGAAGAGTGTCTGACGTCGATCGCAACGTGATCAATCTGGTTGACGGTTGATTGATCAGGAGATCGCCAGGTTCCTTTGTGAATGTTCAGGTGTGGGAACCGCGTGCTAGCCACAGAGAGGTTTCGCCCCGAGGCGAAATCCAACAGCCTGAGTCCGTTTCCGGATGTGTTGTCGTGCAGGCTGTGTTTACCGATGACTCCGGCAAAGATGTCCTCCTTTCCCAGCTGAGCGTTGAAATCTCCTAGAACGATCTTGGTGTCATAGCTGGGGCATCGATCGTATGTTCTTTCTAGGAGATCATAGAAGTCATCCTTGATGTTGTCATCCTTCTCCTCTGTCGGAGCGTGAGCGCATATTAGGCTGATGTTCCCGAATTTAGCCTTGATGCGGATTGTCATGAGGCGTTCGCTTACTGGGTCGTAGCTCAAAACATTTTGCCTAAGTCTGCCTCGAACAACAAATCCGCATCCGAATAAGCGCTGCCTTCTCTCTCTATAGCAATTGCTGTAGTAGATATCGCAGTTCTTCATCGCTTTTATGCCAGGCCCATCCCATCGCACTTCCTGGATGGCAGTTATGTCAGCTTTGTAGCTGTCAAGGGCCTCCGCAAGTTGTTCGGCTGCACGTGGCCTGTTAAGGGACCTCACATTCCACGTGCAAAACCGAAAATCTTTGTCCTTAAAACGTTTGCTGGGGTCGTCAACAGTTGATCCGTCCTTATCCGAGGCATGTTGTTGTCTCTGAACTTCTCGTTTTTACGTGGTGAGGAAGTTACCCTCACGCACAACCCACAGACTGGTAGGCCAGGCCCATTATTTAAATCCTCGGGCAGAGGATATATCCATGTATGCGCCACTAAAAAAAATATTAATCTAATATATTTCTTTTTTCGTTAGTGGCGCGCTGTATAGATAGATAGATACTTTATTGTACATAGTGTGATACAGAGTTTACAATAATAAAGCACAGCTTGCACAGAGATATGATAATTAACTATCTAACTACTGAAAATAAAATCACTTAATTTAAACGTGCAATTTTTATTTATACAAGTGTAGAAATGTCAGAGGAAAACCTATGAGTAAAAACCTCTATACGACAATTAAAAAAAAAGTTTAACATAAATAATATATATATAAGCAGCGCGTTTTCACAAAAAAGTGTGTGTAAAGTAAAAGCAAACAATATATGTAAGACAGAGAGCATATCATTGATTACATACAACGGAAAAACAGATATAAAAAACAAATAAATAAATAAGGAGTTTATTAAATAAATAAATAAGTAAATCAGAAAATAAATAAAAAGAATAATAAATAAATAAACATATAAATAAATTAATGAATAAATAAATAAACATTGTGCAGATAAATAAATAAGCAGAGCATTAGAATAGATATCCAAATAAATTAAGTATATAGTAAGAGATGCATTTTACGGTACATTAACAAAAATTCCAATAACAAAATTAAAGCGGTGTGAGCTCAGTAACCAGTGAGTTTTCAACTGATCGATATTTCGAAAAAAAGTTCTCTTTAAGAATTTCAATTCTTCTGGCGACTTTAAGTATACCAGTTTGTTCATGTAACTTAAGAGTAGAATAGTCCCAAGGAAGATTTAACATCATTTTGAGAATTTTGTTCTGAACAATCTGAAGCTTCTTGATATGTGTTTTTGCGCAATTTCCCCACACTGAAGAGCCGTAGGTAAGTATTGCTTGAAAAAGGACCTTAAACAATATCAATTTGTTTTGACGATTAAGCATAGAGTTCCGATTTATTAAGGGACATTTCTTAGCATTAATTTTGATTTTCCAATGGTTGAAATATTCACAAAAGTTATGAACTCCATTTTGTAAGTTGCTTGAATTGACAAAGGCATTGGTATGAGCCGTATACAAGGCTAAATCGTCAGCATATAGAGCTACATTATAGTTTGGGATCACAGCAATATCACAAGAAAAAATGTTAAATAGAGTTGGTGCTAACACAGACCCTTGCGGAACACCAGCAGGCACAACTTTAAGGGATGAAGTAACGCCATCAAGTGAAACAATGAATTTTCTGTCACTTAGATAGTTTTGGATTATCTTAGCTAAGTATGCAGGCGCCCTCTATATGTCCCAGAACTTATTGAATGATGAGTGATGTGTTGCATACACTTGTGGTCGCCGTGGCGTAATGGGTAGAGTGCGACGCTCACACGTCGAAGGCTCTAAGTTCGACTCCCAGCTCGAACTCACCAATTTTTCGAATTTTTCACGGCACCACCTCTTTCGAGCTGCTGACAACACTCAAAGAGTAATAACTATCTAAGAAAGCTTCTCAAATTTCGCCGGAGTCGGCAAAAAACTGTAGATTCCTTCTGCTCGTGAGAGAACAGTGGCGCGCACAACACGAGCAGTTGATGAGCAAGCTAGGCCCTGGTCCCCCTTTAGACTGTAGCGCCAACAATTATTATTATGTTGCATACACTTTGAATTAATGAAAACAACCAATTGCATATAAGGGCAATTTACCGACAGGCAATTTCGACGTCTATGACCGAGCAGTTTCTGAGACAAGTCATTCATCAGAAATCAGCTGTACCAATTCTGAAAATAGAACAGCGAAAGGGAGAAATGAGATCATTTACAAATCCTCTAAAATTGAAAAAAATTAAAAATTAAAAAACCACAAATGCAGATTCATTGCAAAATGAGGTATTAGGTTTGTTTCAATTTTACCTACGGAGAATGTTCGAGTACGATATTCGGGGCGTTTTGGGACTCGTTCGTATCTTAATAAAATTTGTATACCATTTGGCAAGATGAAGCTTTCACAATTTTGAAGTTTCTATGCCTTATAACAGACAACTTTTAAAATCAATTCGAAAAGTAAAAAATCCCTTAACAAGTTCGTCTTCTTAGATCTTTTATTTCTCAGGTTAAATCAAAATGGACATCTCTCTCACTACTCTTCAAAAATTTTAGAAGAACCATCCCCTTTATCAGAGAGGCCGACGATGAACTCTGCACCTGGATGCACGCACTCTTACAATCACTAACTTCCAGACAAAATTCTAATTAAGTCAAACGTATTTTAGTGTCCATCCTTACACAAACTGCTTCACTGTAGTTGCAAGAATTGTCGTAAATAGATGTATCTGTGTAATCATTTATTAAATTCGACTCATCATTCTAATGTTCATTGAATATCTTTTATTTATTAATTTCCTTCCTCAAAACACATGTTTAAAAACTAAAACGAAAGTCCTTTTACAGCCTACCGGGATGATTCAATACGAAACTGGCAAAAAAAAAAAATACTTTTTAAGCACTCTCCCAAAGAGGGTTTGGCTCTTTTTTACGAGTTTCCATGCTTATTTCTTGCTGCGGAATATCCACGAAATTATCCTACCTTCTAATGATCATCTGTACGTGCAGGTAATTACAAAGTTTCGCCGAATACCTTCGACGTGAATGCAATGAGTAATGAGCTATGGCCACTTCTATAGGAAAGCAATTCTGTTCGTTATCCATGACAGCAGAGTGACTATAAGCCGTCAAAAGCTTTTGGGAGAAGAAACTTTTTTATGCAATTTTTAAGTATGCCCAACGTATTGCGTAAGTCCGAAGAAGAAAAAATAAAGCTTGTTCCATAAAAAGGGCTGGATTATAACTTTGGGGTACTTTGCAGTGAATTTTAAGTTTGAGGTGACGATTAAGGCTCTTGAATATTTTAACGGCGGACGTTTACTTAATTCAATTGAAGAAATTGTATAAGTGTTTGAAGGAAAATCAAAATGGCTAAGTGTTGATTTTGTCACTCGTTGCGTTTCCAAGGAATTTTAATTTTTCCTTAAGATATGAATTTGTTCAAAACATTTTGTTTGAATCAAATTAATTTAAAAAAATACATCACTCAAGGTATTGTTCATCGTTTCACTGGTTATTTTAATTTTCTTATTTATTCGACTTCATAAAAAAATAATCATCTCTGTCATTGATTTAATCATTGAGACATTCTCCGATTTGTCTTAAAAAACCAGAAGCGGTGATCTCTCAAATCATTTCGCATTCATAGAATAGGCTGGTTGCCGGAAGGAACAAGATCTGGAGAATGCGGCAAACAGAGTTTCCAGGCAGAGTTGGGCATAAAATAACATAATGACTAATGACTAAAGAAACGTCACTAAACGTTAGTCATGAATAATTTATTTGCCGGATTTATTCATGAATAACGTTTATTAATGAATTTTCGTTATTCACACCTATGATTGATGGTTATTCATGATTAATGTGTAGTCATGACTAACTCTGTATCATAAATAACCACTTAAATTAGTGGACTAAATCGTTCTTAGTTATTCGACTAAAATTTGCACAAGACTGTTTCCAGGTACCGCTAAAGCCAAGTGAGGCCGAGTGTTATCATGTTGCAAAATCACCTTGTTATGGTTTGGGTCGTTTCAGGTCGTTTTCCACTCAATGCATAGCTCAAGTGCATTAGTTGTAGACGATAACATTTCCCATCAATGGTTTCAGTTGGTTGCAGCAGCTCAAAGTACACCAAACTCGTCAAGTTCCACTATATACAGAGACTGATATTTGAAACGTTAATATTTTCTTTTGGTTGATGTGGATTTAAGTCTTTTTGTAGTTTTGTTTTCTTCTTCTTTCTTCACTCTCCATCTCCAGTTACGATGCGGGGCAAAAATTCTTTCCATTGTTGATGTCTTTCAAGCGCTGAAAAATCATCTTTCGAAGTCTTTGAGTTTCAACTGGCTTGATACCCAATTTTCTTTTCTCTGAATAAATTAAAATTTCTCTAACCGAACGTCAAGTCACTTCGAAAGAATCTGCGTTTGCCACGGATCTTGATCCAGTAAGTTCCTCATCTTCAAACTAATTGGGCTGCCTTAGATGACCTTTCTTTTTCACACTAAAAGTACTACTTTCGAAGCGTAAAAACCACTCTCGATTTATTGATCGGAGCAGATTTACCATAAACCACTACAACCATTCAATGGACTTCAGCTGCATAGGGAATGCTTATTAATCAGACTTTGACCAGGTGATCAGGCGAAGATACATACATTGCAACCCAATCAATTACCATCTAAGTGCCAAATGAGGCAGAAATTAATGCTTTTTCCAGCACTACTTTTTGCCAGTGCTTCCATTCCGTTTCTAACACTCTACGGAGGCTATATACTATTTGTTTCGGACCAGCCTGCAATAACCAGTGTGCTATTGAAATTCTAGATTCCAATAGCAGCGATGTACTGGAACCCTGCTTGGGATTGAAGATATTTTCCGCGACTGCTTTCATTCAGCTCATAACTGGATTTCCAAATATTTTGACAGTACCTCACTAGACCTGAGATTTCATCTTATTGCTTACAGAATCCCTCTTTTGTTAACCTTATAAAATCTACGCAAAAATATGCAGTATGCTGATGAAAAAACTGAAGATATGAATTAGCCTATTTACGCCTCGGCTGGCTCGGAAATACAATTTTCGATGATTTTTTCCAGCATATGTAACAACGTGAAGAATGGTCTCCCCCATGAGGTCAATCGTATCAAAACGAAACGAAGACAAAAACGGCCACTTTGAAATGGGCCAAAAAACGATGTTGTTGCTTAAACAGAGGCTGACACCAATTACAGATCTTTCCAATGAATTCAAAAAACACAGATAATCGCTTTTCAGAGCAGCCAATACTAGAAGGTGGTGCCATCTTTTGAAAACGGAGCGAATTAATGTGTACCAATATTATTTATTAATATTTTGCTAGTTTTACCATATATACGCAATAGATTTTCTATACTTGTGCCAGTATTTGACGACGCCAAACAAGAGGCCTTTAAAGCAACGCGACATCGAAAAACGAGGGCAGTTTGTGAGCTCGACGAGAGAGCAGAAGCGAAGAACACCGGCTTCTCAGAAGAAAAAAGAAGATACATGAGAAGCGCGCGGTCCAGGAAATGGAAAGTTGTTATGGCAGGAATGAAGTTCGAAAGTTTCACCGAAAGGTGAAACAGCACCGAAAGGTGAAATAGCTATCCGGAGGATACAAGGTTCGGACCGAAGTCTAATAATAATAATAATAATTGTTCGCACTACAGTTCAAAGGGGGAAGTTAAAGTTTTTTTAGTTCCAACGTTTAAAAAAAATGTATAACCGCACAAGCTAAACTTGTGCCCACGGGTTATTAGAATAAAAACTCTCTTTGGTTATTCGTTATAAAATTATTTATTGGACCGACCGATTCGGATGCCGAAATTCTACTGCCTGGACAATACTTTTTCCCTAACTCCTAAACTCGCCTTGGTCGATCAAGGTCTCTTCGATCCCACGCTGGTTTGCTCACGTCCGAGCATGCACCGCCGAAAGTGCAAGCGATGCGTCTAGCCGAATATGAGAATCATCAAGTTACATCCGCTGCAGGTGCGATCGTGGGAATGGGTTCGCCCATGCGTTCTCGACCGTGTTAACTGCCCTCCTTTTAAATATCTGCGTCCCGCAGATCAATTGATGAACATGTAGAACAATTTGACCTTGCATTCCGTGACTGGGCAACTGGTATTTGGCCTTCAGCAGCAGTGGATATGCGTTTCCTTAGAGAGGGGAAACGGAGTTCCGGAATCTTAACCTGTCCATAAATTTTCCTCCATTGTAAGTACACGATGAATATAACTAAGGTAATGATGGCAGCTACTGAAATTATTGAAAGATTAAAACGTTCTTTCAAAGACTTAATATGCTCAATATTTTTAATGCTGATGTGATGTACGAAGTCCAAATCAGGGATGGTACTTTTGTTGGTTACGTTGGCTAGAACAGGAGGAAGAGGCTGCAAATTACTAGTCCTCCAACTGGAATATGTATGCTCCCTGATGTGTACTGTGTCGTTATTCAACTGGATTATGTAAGTACCTTCTAAGGGAATAGAAGAGTTTTTATTAAGGACAGTACCGTTAAAATTAGTTAGGAAGATTATGTCTTCTCCTATTAATTCGACGACTTCTTTAGTTGTACTTCGGAGGTTGCATTTCGCTGTTCCACCCTTGAGAATTTTAGGTAGACATGAGTCCTCCGGAAGTTGTTGGACTACCGCTTCTTCGCATACAGATGTATTACCGATTTTTAAACAGTCACCAGTGAGTCCGTAAGTCTTGTCATGGTCAATAAGCAGTCTAGTATAATCTAATTCGATTTGTATTCCATTTTTTATTGCGGCGCGTGCAGATACTAAGTTAAAAGTCACCGCAGACACCTTTGGCACTGATATAACATATAGCAACAATGTTCCATTTGTGAATACAGATGGACGTCCGTATTCTACAGCTCCCACCACGTTTTGGTATGGAAGGATGTTTAATTCTTTTAGTACTGTACTTATTTCGTCTAAGTCGAGTATGTTGCTATTAATGATTCCACTCTTCGCCATTTGACAGGCTCTAGTGATTTCATTAATATCCTCTTTTATTATCAGCACCTTGTTTAGTAAGTCCTGTCCTAAGCGTGTCGTGTCTTGTTCCTGTACCGCGTTTTTGTAACTGTCCATTATTTTATTAAATTTGTCCACTATTTCGCGTGTTTTAGAGAGTAGTTGTCTATTAATTTTGTACTGCTGATTGTTGTTGCCAATTATGTCCGTTTGTACTTGTAGGAGGTTGTCCCAGTCTGTTGCGTCGGGAGAGCCGGCAAGCCACTTCCAGGCCGTACCTATCCAATTTATGGATCTAGTTTTCCTAGCCTTACTTGCTGATAGTTCTGTTATGCGGTTTTTGATTTGGATCAAATGGTAGTCTAATATCAGAAGAAGTTCTTTGTCCGGAATATGTTTAGTTATCAGCTGTTCCGTTTGTTCGACGAGCATGTCATACTGATTCAAATCTACCACGTGGATTAGTTTAAAGTAACCGTTGGTCAACCAGGCGTTTCTTTCTTTAATTGTGACGATTGGCGAATCATATGAAAAAATGCGCAGTGTCTGCACATACCCTTGAAGAACTAGACTGTAAGGTAATTTTACAAATTTATTAGTTTGATTTTACAACTTACAAATTTATTAGCATCGTCATAATTTTTGTATAAATTGAATTGTGCATATAATAAATGCAATGTATGCATATGTGTCTTTTTTCTTATTTTTATAATTCCTTAATATATATATTTCATGTTCATAGGCCCAAGATGTTTTTTTTTTTTTATATCCCTAGATGTCCGCTAAGCGTTCTCCATTATACTTTCGGGGTAGTGTCTGTCGGTCGGAAGGCTCGTATGAATCCCGTTTAGTTGTTAATGCGGGTATGTTCGCAGCGACCTACTAATGGTACGAGGATCTCCACCACGACGAATTTTAGTTCTTCAGACAACTGGCCCCTTTTTTCATGAGAACTGGCCCCTAGACATTATTTTTAAACTAAACGTAATCTTGGGCCAAGAGTCAAATCTTATTTCATAGTATTTCGAATGTGGGCTTTATGTATTCTTTTGCCACTTGCTGTTGTTATCGTGACTCGGTTGTCCTTAGAAACAATCTCTTTTTGATATAGGGGCTTGCTTTTGCCCTTTATTTTTTTGACTACGACATAAACAACATCACCCACGTTATACTTTCTGGGAGCAGTTCTTCTTAGATTTAGTCTAGCATTTCTAGCGTCCATATTTCTCAAGTGATCTTCTTCGGTGATGCTGAAGATGATAATGTCGTCGATGTATACGTAGCAAATTTTGCCGATTAACTCCTTCAGTACATCATCTATCATCCTTTGGAAAATGGCTGGAGCATTCTTCAATCCGAACGGGAGCCTAAGAAATTCATACTTTCCGTTCATGGTTGAGAATGCTGTTTTAGGAATATCACTCTCCTTCATAGGGATTTGGTGGAATCCTGACGTTAAGTCGATTGTCGTGAAGTACTTTGCGCTCCCTAGGCTAGAAAGAGTGCCGTTGATGTCCGGTATTGGATAAGTATCGGGGATTGTTACAGCGTTTAGCCTCTTGAAGTCAATGACCATTCTGTATTGCTTCTCCCCATTAGGTTTAGGTTCTTTCGACACCACCCACACCGGGGAATTGTATGGGCTTTTCGATGGCTGAATGATGTTTGCTTTAAGCAATTCCTTAATTTGTCGGTCAACTTCTTCCCTCATACAGGCAGGGTAGGGATAGATTTTTGTATATATAGGTTCGTCCGTACTGGTACGAATTTCGGCCTTCACGTTACTCTTAACTTGTTCGTTATCAACAGGACCAAAGAGTTTCTTAAACTGCTTGCAAAAGAGGTTTAATTTGGATTTCGTTGTTTCGGATATTTTTTCGCTTGTAATAATTTGATTCACAAAGTCTGACGGCTGGTTTTTCAATTTAATTATTTTAT